>JAJEKV010000037.1:5795658-7005770 GCA_021234155.1 Isoetes taiwanensis
AAAAAAACATGTATTGCTATATTCCATCTTTGAGCCTCTTCCCTCACTACTGGCCTCCCTCGATGCATGAAGGCCGATTGCTTACTCGCATCGCTCTTTGTCGCCTCGGCGCTTTACTCCCGGCGGTCAATCGTTTCTTCATTGAGTTGATGGTGCTTCCTCCAAACTTATAGCTTTGTCTTCGCCTGATCGACCTTTTGTGGTTGATTGCTCTAACAAGCCTCTCTTGATATTGCCGTTTTCAACCTTCAATGTATCAACCGCTTGCCTTTCTCGATATCCGGAACATGGAGTCTGAAATGCATGAATTCCTCCAGATACTTTGTTAATGACAATGTAATTCCCCGTTCAACTTATAGAACCGGCCGATTCGCTCGCTAGTAAAGCGATCTTGGCACATAATGCTTGGCGGAAAGCTTGCCGGGCTGGTCTTAAATCTGCAATTGTTTCTTTTGAGCTTTGTTAGACTTAGCATAGCCCTTCCACCCGTGATTCTAGTCGCTCCTATCGTTTGCTGTAGCAACTTTCCCTATATCCTTGTCCTTTCCATGCTATGGAGTTGCCACCTCCATTTCGCCAAGCCATGCTCCGCCTACGCCCACCTATCCTTTCTCGAGAACTGGCCCAACTTCCTAGTCTTTCCATACATTGCTCATAGCATCATTAACCTTCTTTTGATAGTCATCTTTCTTGCCCCGCTCTTACTTAGGAGGTAACCACTCCATCGTCCGAAGCCAGGAATCGCCCCGGGTAACCAAGTGTCTCATGAGCCGTGACAGTGGAGCTTGAGATCTTATGTTTTTCCTTTTCCTTTTCCTGTCTCTCGACATTTCCCCTCGTTGTCTTGTCCCTCCCGGGCTGCGGACCTCTTCCTCCATGCCTTGCTGGAGGTAGTGGTGGAGGTGGGAGGTGGTGCGCAAGTATTCTTGGGCATTCATCACCGGGTGGCTCAATGGATCAGCCGATGCATCTGATTCCTCATCCGCATTCAGCCTTTGCGCTGGATTGCCTTCGCCTCGTTGTCATCCTGATCACGCCCGGAATAGGTTCCCGGTATCCATCGATGCTCGCCCGGCTCCCGCCTTGGGAACCTAAGCCTGTTCCTTGCTGCAAGGATTGATCATCAATACTTGGTTATTGTTTTACATATCAATTATATCCGCTTACAATTAATTCATTGTTAGATACAAAAGAAATCATGTGAAAATTCCACTTACAAGTCAAGATGATAATAAGTCATTAATATATAGAAGTATTACATGATAATATCAAAGAGATTACTCAATACAATTTAAAGCTTTAAAAGGAAATCTGTAACTGATCAATGGCCTCCTCGAAGCCTAAAGAAACTCCTTCACATCTCTGGAATCGGAGGCCTTGGGTTTAGGTTACAGATGTCTTTAATGATCCTCCCCGAATGCTCAAGGCCATTCCGTTCCGAGTTCTGGGTGCTTGCCACTACTAATCGAAGTGATGCTAACCCCTCGGTGCCCCCAGCGAAGTCGCAGGCAATGGAGCACTACGTACCTCGGTATGATGACGGATCTTCATGGGCGATATCTTCACTTCACGAAGCCCGAGAGTGCTATGAGAAGTGCCACCGATTCTTCCCCTTGACTCAACTCCTTGTGGAAGACTACCATTTGCCCTTGGCCGAGGGCCGGAAGATAGTAGCCGCAGTGTCGTTCTTTACCGCGTCTTCAGCGATCCTGCCCTTCCTTTGAGCCGCCCGCCAGAGGCATCTAATGCCAGCGGGCGTCTTCAAGGGCCCTCCACATGGCCATTGTCCAAGCTGATGCTATCGGACCCTTCCCTCATGCTCCCCTGCCCGAATCGGCCCCTGGAGCTTGGGTCTCTCCTTGGTTTAGGCTAGCAGGCTCAGGACTGGCTGAACTCCTCCTTCCGGAAATGATGTGTTCCTCGCGTCGTATAGATTTCCCTTATTCATGGATAGGCCGCTTATGTCGACATTGTCTCCTACATATAAGAATGTTCTCCGGGCCAAATTTCTTTGGAAATCTCCTGCATGAATAGTCGATGAGGTCCGTATTTCCTCTATGTGCTAACATGCCTAGAAGTCGCCGCCGATTCAAGTCCTCGCCTCGGGCAAGATGACAAGTTGAGGATGTCATCGCTAGAATGTACCCTTCCTCCACGATGACTATCGGGCGCATGTGAAGCCGTGATGCCCACCGTAGTTCTGCTCTCTGATACCGCCGCCCTGCCATGTACCTCTCAGATTCTTGTTGCCTCCCCGCCTCCCACTGGTTGCCCTAGCTGCTCACAGAGTCTCGGGCTCATTCCAGAATTGGTGCCCCGGCTGCCATGGTGTTCATACGCCGAGGATTCTATATTGAGAATTCAAGCCCCGGCCCTGGCCGTATTAAGTGGAGCTAAATCTATACTAAACCCGGTTCCCCTACTTTGTTGATTGGACGGCAGTGCATGAAGAGGCAAGTGGCTGTCTGAGATGAAAGGTACCTATGCCTATTATGTCTCATAGTCATGTAACTGCATGGTCCTAGTCCTGGTCCCATGGCCGCTTCTTGCCTTTGATCCTCACATCTCACTCCAAGGCTTGGGGTGGGAGGTTCCCAAGAGAAACCCACCCTCCCTAGGGGGTAGCTCCAACTTCCTGCTGCAGGACCTCGTTGGTCAGATACACACATGGATATCTCAGGTAGTGCTGGTGTTCTAGACGAGTTGCATGAAGATCAAACGGCACGTTCACGCAGGCTGCTTGGTCAGCAGGAGCTAATGGATATGGTTTGCGTTACTGTACCATCTTTCAGTTGCCGGGCCATTGAGCAAAGAAGGGTGCAGGAAACGGCTTGCAAAGATCAAGAGTCGAATTTAAGTGTATCGGAGCAGCCTGCGGAAGGGAAAATGACAAAATGAGGCCCTTTTATAGACTATGGTTGACCTCGGTATTCTGCAAAGGTTCCTTAGATGGGAAGACCTTTGTTCTATGGCTCGGGTAACCAACTGAGCTACCTACAGTGCAAATCTATGCAAAGCAAAGCAAGAAACACTACATGGCGCTTTGTTTGGTCGACTCTGGCTAATTTTGGGTCGAAAATGGCCGACCCGGTAATCTGCTGATGGCCTCCGCTAAGCCGGCCCAGACGCTAAGCGGTCTCACCCAAGCAACATTTGGAACCAAATTTTGGTCATTTTTGTGAGTTTGAAGATGCTAACATGGCTAATGGATCATTCCTAATCCCAATTCAGTAACTTATTTTGAACAAAATCACACCTCCAGCATGGAGCTTCAACAAGCATCTCAGAACCACATGATGGCCCTCCTCCGAGATCGCTAACGCACGCTTATGGTCCCCACCCGGTTGGCCCATTTTGCTTTGACATTTTTTGCTAAAATTTCGCTAGTCATGATTTGTGGGTATTTCTAAGCATGTTATAAAGAATTCTACTACAATTGGGTTTAATTTCTAGATTTCCAGGCATCCAACATTTTACAGAAAATAATTTTATATTAATAGGAAAACATAGTACATGAAAATTTTAACTTTCTAACAAGATTTACAAAATTAAGGCCTAGGGCCTCCCCCCCTCGCTAATCCTCCGTATAAGTGAATGTCCTTTGGCATAAGGGTGACTCTTCTTGAAGCATGGATGGTACTGTGAGATTCTTCCTCAAAGAGTCAAGACCAGCTCTACTTCAGTACCTTCTGCGCAGCCCGTCATTAGGAGGGGTAACCCTATAATCGGTCCGAACTCGCCGTGATGATCTCCTCAAGGAGACGCTTCGGCGGGCTTTCCTTATGAGGAGATGCAGTAATATCCGAAGTGCTTGATCTCTAAACACCCGGGCGCACACATCGCTCGCCCGGTGAACCCTTTGGGTTTTTCCTGCCTAGGTGTGGCTTCTGCTGATTTTTTCTTGGCTCCGCCGCCTCCACGCCCGGCCGCATCCTCTTGACGGGCAATACCAGCCATTGTACTCGCCCAAATGACGAGGTACTCCTGGTATACCTTTCATCTACGCATGAATTACTCATCCCGACGGAGCGGAATTCTCGCCTCCCACCTTCTACTTCTGACCACCTTGTGGCTCCTACTAATTAGGGTAAGGTGGTTCAAGGCCTGGGGTTGAAGACCCCCTACGCCTCTCGCCTCGGGCCCTCCTCGCCGCCTCCCCCCTTCCTCGCACTCCTCCTCCTCTACACGAGGTTTCAATAACGACGGGTCCTCGCTGAGGCCTGGGCTGCTTTTCTCTTTTGTCCTTCTCTCCTCGCCGCCACTGGAAGCCCGCCAAGGCCTCTTCTTCCTAGCGTACCTTTCTCTTCCCGCCACTCATCCTTTTTCCTGCCTTCTTAGGTGGTGCCGGGCGGCCCGGCCCCGAAGTTTGAAAGGTTGCCGCCGCCGCCCACCGCTTCTTCAACCTCGGTTCTCCCTACTCGCTCACCTCAAGTGTCCCAGGCCAAAGTGGCGGACTCCGCTGTTCTCCGGGTGCCCGCCGACGCAAGAGCCGGCCAGCCGGGCTAGGTGCACTCTCTGCGTCGGGAAGGAGTCGCTGGATGAAGGCTCGCCCCTCTCGCTTCCAGGTTGGGCCCGTGCGGGGTGTAGACTGCCAAGCTATGATCACCATACGCCGCCATGGAGTGGGTGTTCTACTAGGGCCGCTTCCCGAGGTTTGCTTAAGGCGGCCATATCTTACGGTTCGTGAAATGGGTGACTTAAAGGGGTCATCAAGAGAGAGATGGTGGTGGGGATGGTTGAGAGAGAATGAGTCGATATTTAAAAAAAAAAAGAGGGTCCCTAGAATATTCTCCCACCATAATTACCTATTTATTATAGCCTCCTTATTAATTACACCATATTTAGTAATTATTTAATTATTAATGTATATACTAACTGTGATAATTCTCAGATATACTCTTTAAATTAATTTCCTAATGGTTTGAAGTGCTAATTATGGATTTGCTACCATTTTCACCCTAAGTTCGACAGCATGATTCTTCTAATCTATTTTAGGTGAAATTTGGATGCGATACATACTCTAATTCAATTTTACTAAAGGATGAATTTGACTCCATTCATTTCTTCGTCTAACACTTAAGCTAATTTTTGGACCCACTACCTAAGAGAAAAAATTTTCCTTATTTTTCGAGGTTCGGATGGTGAAATTTTGGTTTCACACCCTATAAGCCTGACTACTTTCATGGTTATGGTCACAAGTTAGTTCCCCGGTCAACCAAGAACATCGCCTGATACCATTGTGACGCCTCCCTTACTAAACATACGGGCGCCTACCGCACACTTGGCAGAGAAATCTCCGCCCCAAGCAACAACCGCACGTGCCCTCCGCCTATCCCACACTTTGAGATGATCAGAGCGGTAGGACACGGCGGTGCGCCCTATGGGTTCTTCCCCTATGGGCTCCTAATACCGAAGCATAACATCGCCGTAACTAGCAATACAAAGCACATAACATACTACCTCAAGGGTAGCTCATCCACATATCCATAGATGCAAAGAACATAATCATATGCCATAAAACATGAGAGCTCCTACCCGCGGGTTCTATTATCAGGGAAGCCTAGATCGGGACTAGCTAGGCCTCAAGATAGATCAGACCGAATCATAACAATGGCGGGCCGCATAAGACAATGGCTAGGGTTGACCATCTATCCTCCCAGGTATTACTTTGCGCATGGGCTAGATCAGCTCGGCATGACTTAACTTTCCTGGACACGCAATCCCATGGCATCACCCATCGGACTACTCCGTGCTGGCTAATCTCCCCTGGTCCGCTGGAGGCAGGAAGGGCTGTGACCCTTCCCGTGGTCTAGAGGCTCCACGGGCGCTAGAGAATCGTGATCTACACACGTTCGCACTGACCAACCCCCAAAAACAAGAGCCAAGTCGACACTGCAACTCCTGGAGAGGCGGTGGCAACACCTTCAGCCTCGGAGGTGTCGGACCCATGTCTCGCCCACACGTATGACCGCCATAAGCTTCCAGCCCACTATCGTGAAGCCCCCGCCTAAGCAGGGATCCTCCTCCATATTGCCTCTAGCCCCGCGGTGTGTAGTAGCCGAGGTCACTTCATAGCCTTATAGCCCTAAGTGGGTTCCTATGCACAGCCGAATCCACAGGGAACTAAGGATTCTATACTAGGAGCATACTACATATGGCCCTAGGTCTCTACCCCCTTCCCAACACAAGAGGAACAAAACATGATCAACCATCATCACATAATCATCATGAACAATATCATATGAACATCTTAACCTAATCATACATATCTAACTAACGCTAGGTTCATTGGTGTTAGGTTTCATTGGTTAGGCTCAAGATGTTCAACAAAGAATCTAGGTGGCTCTACTCTAGCTAATTTAAATACTAAACCCATCTGGAGTGCTAACTCCGCATGAACTAACATGAACTCTACTAACCTACCTCCTCCGTAGCTTTTCCTCCATCCCCGCCTCCATGCTCCTTGACGGGTTCAAGACTTGCTCCCCACGATCATACACACCTTCCGTGGGCTGCCGCCTGTGCTAGGCTACTTATTTGAATCCATGTTCTAAAACGGGGTTTCGAGCCAAGATGAGGGTTTAGGTGCTAGGTCGTGGAAAAAGGTCTAGGGTTAGGGGTTAGAGCTATTATAGGTGGGTCCACATGGGATAATGGCAATTACCTTAGGATGGAGTTTGTATGTTAGTTTCAATAGGATAAGGCCATGTGGAAATGGTCTTATTCTAAGGTTATCTAAGCAAACAATTAACTTAGATGTGCACCCTTGCTACTTTCTAATGCATACAAGGCTACTTTAGACTTGTATGGTGACGTCCAGAATATACATATCTATAAATGATATTCCCTTGAACGCCACAGAAATCCCCCATCCGTCCTTCGACCGCATCTGCCCTCCGCTTCCATCCCCAAGACTCCGGGATCACCGTGAGGCGCGGAAGGGACACGAAGGTGTCTTGGCGCGCTCTTCCCCTATGGGCTCCTATCACAAATGAAGCATAAACAACGCCGTAATCCAGCAATAACAATACATCATACTACCGGCGGGTAGTCCATCCACATATCCACAACCGCAAAGAAGATAATCCTAATGTTTCATAAAACATGAGAGAGAGTCTTACCCATGGCTCCGACTCATAAGGAGGATGACCGACCGGCTAGGCCTCAAGATAGGTTGCATCGAACAAGGCAATGGTGGGGCTGGCTATAGACAATGGCTAGGGTTGACTACTCCATCCGCCTCTCCCCGCATAATACTTTGCGCATGGGCTCAATCGTGCTCGCATGACTCTAGCCTTTCCTGACATGTAATCCCATGGCATCACCCATCTGACTACCTGTGCTGCATCTCCCCGTCCGCTGAGGCAGAAGGGTTGCATCTCCCTTCCCGGTCTAGAGGCTCCTCGGTTACTCAGGAGAATCGCGGGCGACACGCATTCTGCATTCGGACAATTCCCCAAAACAAGAGCCAAGCCGACACTTGCAACTCTTGATATGCGCACACCATCGCCTCAGAGGTGCTCTGACCCATGATCGCCCACACGGTGACCCACCATAAGCCTAGCTCACTATGGGATCCCCCTGTGAGTCTCCACCTCGGCAGGGATCCTCCCTCCCGTGACAATTCTAGCCCCTGTGTAGTAGCCGAGTCACATCATAGCCTATAGCCCTGGGTAGTTCCTGCGCAATGTGCCGCAACTAATAGGAACTAAGGATCTACACTAGAGCATACTACATATGGCCCTAGGTCTCTACTCCCTTTCCAACACAAGAGGAACAAATACGATCAACCATCATCACATAATCATCATGAACAATATCATATGAACATCTTAACCTAATCATACATATCTAACTACTTCCGCTAGGGTTCCTGATTAGTGTTCAAGATGTTCAACAAAGGATCTAGGTGGCTCTACTCTAGACACATTGGTTGACAAACTCCACCTGGAATGCTAACTTCCGTGTGAACTAACATGAACTCTATCAACCTACCTCCTCCAGTAGCGCCTCCCATCCCGGCGCCTCCATACTCCTAGACGTGGTTCAAGACTCGCTTCCTCTACTTATCATACACACCTTCCAGGCTGCTGCTCCGTGCTAAGTTATGATTTAATCCATGCTCAAACGGGTTTCCCGCACGTAGATGAGAGTTCGTGTGCCGGGTCAAAAGAAAAAAAGGTCTAGGGTTAGGCAGAGCTAATATAGGTGGGACCATGGGATGCCACGCGGCACCACTAAAGATGAGCCGCGTGGCGTGCCGTCTCATAGATACAAGGCCATGTGAAATGGGCCTTATCCTAAGGTTGGTCTAAGCTAAACACTTAACTTAGATGTGCACCCCCTTTGCCACTTTCTAAGGCATACAAGGCCATATAGGTAGACTTGTATGGTGACGTGGGTCCGTAGATACACGATTTATGAGAGCCCTCGAACGCCACATTTCTCCCCTTAGACAATGTCATTCCTCAAAGATTGCGCCAAGGTGACGGTGCTTCCCAATCTATCCTACAAAACAACACAAGAACATACACTTAAATTTAAACGATGAACTTCCCTGCTAAAGAGTTAATGTCAAAATTTAGGCTATATTAAGCCCTATACAAATTATATAGCCTTAATGCGGTTTACTTCTTACAATAATTCAAAACATTATTATAAGAGTTATTAGGTTCATAATTCAAATTATGGTTCCCATCTTCGTACGCTTCCACCTCATGCTCCCTTCTCACTTTCCCATAAGGAGCACATTACGCTAGTTTTCTAATTAATAAGTTTGTGGTTTTAGGGGACCACCCCCTACCAATACCTTGCACTGCATCATGGCCCTTCGGATTTGAGCTTAAGGACCATTTAAGCATCCCATCATCGCCATGATCAAGTGTGCTACCTTGTACTCGCCATCTCGGTGTCGAAAGTACCCCTATAGCAGTATCATGCCTCAAGGGTTTTGGGTTAGGCAACGCCTCACATCCCATCATCGCACATGATCATCAATACTTTAACTCACCATGACCCCTATGGCCGTGTGTGCGCGTAATTCTACATCGCGGGCATGCTGTAGAGCATCCGTAATCGATGTCCCATCATCGCCGCGACCATGCCTTTCTCAAGATGACCCTTATTGGTCATGCGACCTTGCGCATGTTGCCTGTGGTATGCCTTAAAGGCTTATCTCATCATCGCCACACAGCCCCAAGATTTCCCCGCCTATGTATTCCACTCAGCTAGAATACACCGCCACGCTTAGAGGCTAACCAAGAAGCATACTCAAGCTAAATTCTCCCGGGCGAAGCCTGGCCTAATTAAGCCTGAGATCTACTCACCCATCAAACTCCTTCTATAAACTCCGGGTATTGCTTCTCCAAATCTTGCTTCAATACCCAAGTCGCCTTCCACGGGTAAGTTTTCCACTTGACCAAATAATGATGAACTCTAGACCTCCTAGTTTCTTGAATGACTTATCAAGAAGTAACCTCGTGCACTATTTCCACTTGCTCGGCCATTTCCAAATGGAAGTTGGAGTATCCAAGACCCTAAGTTAGGATTGTGCCTTTTCTAATAAACTTACGTGGAAAACCTTGTGAACCTTAAGATGGCCTGGAAGATCCAATTTGTAGGCTTGGGAGACCACTCTCTCCAAAATCTTGAACGGGCCAGCCCACCTAGGGGCAAGCTTCTTGCAACTCCCAATCCGAAGCTTAGCTTGCTTGACCTTGATCTTCAACCACACGCTATCGCCTACCTTGAACTCTCTTACGGTTCTGTCGGCTACACTCTTCTGCCGACTTCTTGCTGCTAGGAGGTAACCCCTCACTTCTTCCACCAACTGCTGCATATCCCCTAGCATCTGTTGGGACACTTCAACCTTTGACACGGGATTGTGCCAAGTGTCGGGGTTAAGCTTCTTGGTACCCGTAATTTACCATGAAAGGAGACATCGAGGTGACTCTGTTTGGCACTATTGTGGCGAATTCCACCAAGTGGATATACTCATCCCACTTGGACTGCTTATTCCACACAAAGCTTCTAAGCATATCTTCAATGATTCGATTAGGTCCTCTCCTCGTCGACCATCGTTTGGGGATGATATGTCGTGCTCATGGAGAGCTTAAAATGCGAATGGTTTGAAGAGGTCCTGCCAAAAAGCACTCATAAACTTGGAATCTCTATCAGATATTATCTCCCGAGGCATGCCATGGAGCCTAAAAATCTCCTTCACAAAAAGCTTGGCAGTATCTAATGCTGTGTCGGTAGTTCTACAAGGCACAAAATGTGCCATCTTAGATAATTTGTCTACTACGACCATCAATGCATCCTTGCCTCGAAGAGTCTTGGGAAGTCCTGTGATAAAATCCATACTTACCACTTCCCACTTCGCATTTGGCAATGCTAGAGGTTCCAAAGCTCATGGAATTCGAAGCTGCTCCGCTTTGGTTTGCTAACACAACTGGCACTCACGAATATATCTTGCTATCTGCTTCTTCATTCCCGGCCAGAAGTAGCTACTTCGAATCTTGAAGTAGGTCTTCATAAACCCTGCATGCCCTGCTATTGGGTTGTTGTGTGTGTCATGAAGAATTAGCTTCCTTACCCCTGATGATTCGGGCACACACAACTTATGCTTATGATACAACAGGTTGTCTTCCTTCTTATAATGCTTGAAGGCCTCCCGTTCCTTATCTGTTCTAGCCTCTCTAGAAAGGCTTTCCCATACCTCCTTGAAATCACCATCAGATGGTAGTGTCTCCTCAATTTTCTTGCCATATCCACTCGAAAGGGTTGATATAGCATTACAATGAGTTCTCGTCTCAAGAGGTCTTCTAGAAAGAGCATCGGCGACCACATTCAACTTACCTGGCCTATAAACAATCTCAAAGTCATACTCTTCTAGGAATTCCATCCACCTCCTTTGTCTTAGATTCAGGAGTGGTTGGGTAAAGATGTATTGGAGGCTCTGGTGATCAGTATCTAACTGAAACTTCCTCCCAAGCAAATAATGCCTCCCGATACGAAGAGCTCTGACAATAGCTAGAAGTTCCTGATCATGGGTTGGATAGCGCTGCTCGGTGTCATTCAACTTCTTGGAATCATAAGCTATTACTCTTCCTTCTTGCATAAGGACTCCACCTGTTGCTATCTTACTTGCATCTGTTGCTACTATCTTGTCCCTGTCTGGATCTGGCAGAACTAGCACTGGTGCTGTTGTTAAGGCCTCTTTAAGCTTTTCAAATGAAGCTTGAACATTTTCTAACCAGTGTGTTCTCCAATCCGTCAAAGGGGACGCCCACTTAGCGAAGTCCTTTACGAACTTTCTGTAATAACCTGCCAGACCTAGAAAGCTTCTTACCTCCGCCACATTCTTTGGAGCTGGCCAATCCATTACTGCTTCAATCTTTGCGGGGTCGGTGGAGATCCCTTCCGCCGATATGACATGGCCCAAGTAATCCACTCTTTCAGTAGCAAAGTGGCATTTGGAGAGCTTTCCATACAAACGATGCCGCCTCAACTTTTCTAGCACCCTTCTCAAATGCTGACTATGATCTTCGATGGACTTGCTGTAGACTAGAATGTCGTCGAAGAAGACAATGACAAACTCATCTAGAAAATCCCTGAAGACGTCGTTCATGAGGCGCATAAAAGTTGCTGGAGCATTCGACAATCCAAAGGGCATTACTGTAAACTCAAAGTGACCATACCGCGTTCTGAAGGCGGTCTTATGGATATCCTCTTCTTTTATTCTTATTTGGTGGTACCCTGACCTCAAATCAATCTTAGAGAATACCCTTGCTCCTTGGAGCTGGTCCATTAAATCATCTGCCCTTGGCAATGCATACTTGTTCTTTATCGTCTGCTTGTTGAGCTGGCGATAGTCTATGCACATTCTTAAACTGCCATCTTTCTTCTTCACGAAGAGTATGGGTGCTCCAAAAGGAGACACACTTGCTCTAATAAAACCAAGCTCAAGCAATTCCTGGAGTTGCTTCTTGAGCTCAATCAATTCCGGTGTGCTCATCCTGTATGGTGCCTTGCTGGTAGGCTTAGCATCTGGTGCTAATGTGATCTCACACTCCACACCCCTATAAGGTGGTAGTTGCCGGATTTCATCCGGAAATACATCCTTGAATTCCGACATAAGCCTTGCTACTGGCTTGGGCAACTGCTTCCCCTTTTGGTCGTTCCCATCCTGCTTATTGGGCTCAATTGCCTCCAATCTCAAAATGTAATCCACCTTATTTCTTTCTATACTTTTCCTTAGCTGCTTCAAAGAAATACACTGCATAGAAGAAGCTGTCTTCTTACCTCTCACTATGAATTTGGTGCCATCCGGTGCTGTCATGGCGACTTCATTGCGGTCGCAGTCGATCATTGCTTTCGCTGGCTTTAGGAACTCCATTCCTACTATAAGGTCATACCTTCCAATCTCCATGACCTCTGCCCCCATCGGCCACTTACTTCCACTAAGGTCTATGTCGAATGTAATCCTTCTTCCCTTAGTGTGCCGAATGGCGCCGTTTGCCATAGCAACTGGCCTTGGCTTAGACTTCAATACCTTGTTCTTCATTAGGGCGGCCAGCCTAGGAGAGGCGAAGTTGTGAGAACTACCTGTGTCTATCAATACTAGATATGGACTGCTATCTATGATCCCCTCATCAGCTGCGATCACTGTCGACTGATTTTCTATATCACCCGACTCAATATTTGCACAGATATGGCACTCACCATCTATGAAGTCCTGGGCCTCATCTTTGGTAAGTCGTCCTCATCCGCTTACGTTGGTGAATCCCAATCCATAAGCTCGCGCCAAAGCTGCCTGCATGGCGAATGGGCAATCATGTGTTGATGCCACGGTTTGGAAGCACTGAAACATGGCTTCTTCTCAATACATTCCTGTCTCTTCTCTTTCGTCGGGCTGTCTAGAATACGGCTTTAACATGCTGCCTTTGATGCATTCTGCGACTTACGGTCCCCAAAGTTCTTACCACGAGCTCTTCTTGCTGCTGGCCTCGATGGCATAGTTGCCGATTGCTTACTCTGTTTGCTGCCCTTAATGCTTGTCAGTTGACTTTCCTTTGAAGGCCGTCTCTCTCACTGGCGTTCTTTGGAGCTTCTTCAAACTTATGGCTTTATCCTCGGCTTACGCCCATGCTTGACTTAGGGTTGATTGCTTTCGGACTAGCCTCTTGATATTGATGTTCAATCCCTCAATGTAAGTTTCAACGCTTGCCTTTCGAGAAACTCAGGGGAACATGGAGCCTGAGTCGCATGAATTCCTCAGGTGTACTTTACTCTTACGACAAGGTACCTTGGTTCAATCCGTAGAGGCTGCTTTGGATGCACTTTTGCTAGTATGTGACACGGGCACATAATGTCTGCGAAAGGCCTTCTTTGAAGGTCTTGAATGCGCAGAATCGTTCCTTTTTGAGCTTGTTGGACTTTGCATAGCCTTTCCACCAGATTCTAGCTGCTCCTATCAAGTTTGCTGTAGCAACTTTCCCTATATCCTTATCCTTCATGCCATAAGAGTTGCCGAACTCTTCCATCTCGTCAAGCCAGGCTTCTGCCTCCATATCTGACCTATCCTTTCCTGAGAACTGACCCAACTTCCTAGTCTTCCACACATTGCTCATAGCACTATCAACTTTCTTTTAATAATCATCTTCCTTCCTTGCCCTGGCTCTTACCTGTGGAGTTTCGGACTCACTATCTGAGCTAGAACTGTCATGACTGTCTGAAGTGTCTGATGAACTGGAGCTAGGTGGTGTTGGACTCCTTCTGTTTCTCCTTTTCCTCTTCTTGTCTCTGACATTCCCCTGATTGTCCTGCCCCTCCTGCTGTGGACCTTCCTCGATGCCTTGCTAAGGTAGCGGTGGAGGTGGTGGTGGGGCAGGTGCATATTCTTGGGCATTCATCAATGGGGTGGCCCAGTGGATCAGCTGATGCATCTGGTTCCTCATCTGGACGAGCCTTGCGTTGATTGCTTCCGGCGTCATATCGTCGTTGTTGTCATCTTGATCACGTCCAAATAGGTTTCTGGGTACCCACTGGTGATGTCGGCCTTGACCTTGAGAACCTGAGCCTGTGTTCCTTGCTGCAAGGATTAATCATCAATGTTTGTTATTAAGTTACACAGTAGTTATTTTTGCTTACAATTAAATTGTTGTTAGGTACAAAAGAAATCATATAAAAATTCCACTTACAAGTCAAGATCATGGTAAGACATTGATTAGTATATAGAAATACATTTCATGAATTACATGATAATACTGAAGAGAGAATTACAATACACTTTAATTAATTAACAAAGCAAGTTTTCCATCAATGATGTCGCTTCATGGACTTGAAGAAGTTCTTGACATTCTTCAATCCTATGCCCTTGCCGACATTCTGTAGGATTCTTGCCGCCGATCCTCCCTCCAATGCTCTTGCCATCTGCGGTGCCGGGAGTTCTGGTGCGGTTGCCGCCACTACTGCCAAGTGCGCATCCCTGAGGTGGCCCCTTGCGAAATCGAGGGCATGAAGGGCTACGGATCTCTTGAAGAGGATAACATGGTCCATTCCGAAATCTATCTTGGCATGCTGCCCAAAACCTGTAAGTGCTATGAGGAGCGCCACTGATTCTTCACCCCTTGGGCTGAACTCCTTGTGAAAGACTATCATCTGTCCTTGGCTAAGGGCTGGAAGATAGTACCTGAGTGATTTACCCCTGTTCGGCCCCGTGGCTCCCGTGCCTCTCCTCCGAGCTGCCTCGCCGAAAACATCTATTGCAGTAAGATCTTCGTGGTCCCTCCACATTGTTGCTACGTTCTCCAGATTAATGCTGCTAGATGCTTCACGCACGCTCATGGAGCGGACTGGTCGGCTTGAACTTGGGCCTCTTCGGCTTGTACAACTTTGCTTTGGATCTCACGGAATTCCTCTTACGGAATGTCGGGTTCTTCTTTGTTGAAACATCTGCCTTATCTGTTGGTATGCCTGGATGTCCGACATAGTTTCCCCTGCATAGGAGTGTCGCTCGGCTACCTCCCTTGGGATCTCTTGGTAGGAGTAGTTGATGAAGTCACTACCCTGTTCCTGTGCAATTAGGCCTAGGAGCTCGTCCATCCTGAGGTTCTCCTCTTGGCAATAGGGAAGGTTGAGGATGTCGGTGGCGAATATGTACTCCTCGCCATCGATGATCACCGGGGTGAGGGCCGTGATACCTATTGGCGGCTCGAAGTCCCGCCTTAGCACATCTTGTTGCCGAGCTAGTCGCCTCTCCATCCTTCTTGCCTCCCTCATCTCCCAACTTGGGTTCTCTTCCTCTTCTTCTTCGTAATCCTGCTCAATCTGCAATATAGGTGTTTCTGATGTGGAGCCGTAGTATTCGTACTCTGCCGTCTCGATCTCGTGAATACCTATCTGCTGCCTCCGAGTGTCGAGAGGTGCCAGATCCAAAGGTTGAATTGACGGCTCCCCTGGTTGGTTGACTGCCCTGTACTGCATGAACAAGGCTAAAGCTGCTTGGTTTGAGACGTACCTATGCCTATGATGCTTACAGGTCATGTAGTCTGGCATGTTTCTGGTTCTATCCCACAGCCTACTCTTGCCCCTGGATCCCCCACCTATGGCTTGGGTAAGAGAGTCTTAAGGAAACCCATTTCCCTCCCCTAGGTGGCAAGCTAACTTCCTGGGGAAGAACCTGCTGATCATATTGGCAGATGATGTCAGTGTAGTAGGGAGTTCTAGTCAAGGTGGCATGAAGATCAAAGAGATGGTCAAAGACATGAAAGGCTTGCTCAGCAGGGAAATCACGGATGTGATTGGAGTCATTGTACCATCTGACAAAGCTTGAGGGCGCCATTGAGCTGAAAGGAGTGTGAAAAATGGCTAATGAGGATGAGCAAGGAGCTAGAAAATCGCCAAAAGGGCTGAGAGCAATTTTGGTGGGGAGAAATTGATAAATGAGGCCCCCCTTTTATAGACTATGGATGCCTCGGGTTCTGTGCACAGGGGTTCCTGATAGGGAAGACTTCAAATCTATGACCATGGGTGTCCAAATGAACTACCATGAAGTGCAATTCTAATCCAAGCAAAGCAAGAAACACTACATGGCAGTTTGTTGGGTCAAAATTGGTCAATTTGGGCAAAATCAGGCGAAATCGGGTGCCGTCGCGCAGAATAGCTCTGCGCGACGCGACCCGGTTTCGGCAATTTGCAACTTTTATGAAGAGTTTCAGGGAATTTAAAGATCCTAACATGACTTCCTAGCATGATTCTAGCTTAATTAGCAACTTTTGTTACACAATTTGAACATGGATTAGCTACAGAATGGCGAAATCGGGTGCCGTCGCGCAGAATAGCTCTGCGTCGCGGGCGCAGATAGGTTTTGCGCGACGCGACCCGGTTTCGGCAATTTTGCAACTTTTATGACTAATTAACTTAGGATATTTAACTAATTAATTTTTCCTTAGACATCCCAATTATAATGGTCAAAACTAAAGTAAAAATTAAGCTACTTAAACACATTTTCCTACAAAATTTAAGGTCAGATTGCAACAAAAATTTATATTTATGGGGAAAAACTTAGCAATTACATTATTTTACACAAAATTTTGCATCCTCAAGGGTACTCCTTGCGGATGCGACGCGCCAAATACAAGTCCTTGGGCGGGTGAGCTCCGCTTCCGCAGCTACCTGCAACACCCTAGTTGTCAGCGACGTCACCCTGTAGTCGGTGACGAACTCCTGCATCACTTCCCGCATGAGCCGCTCGAATGGTGCCTTCCTAATCAGGAGATTAGTGCACTGTTGAAAGTGCTTAATCTCCCGAAAAAGTCGGGCGTGCGGGGAATTAGGCCCATGGTGGACCTTCTTTGGCTTCTCGGGTCGTGGCGGCGGCGGCTTGGGCTGCTTCTTTGGTGGCCGGCCCCCCTCCACGTAGCGTTGGACGTTTTGTCGGCAGTACCAATCATTATACCTCGTCCACTGACGGAGGTATTGTAGATACGCCTTGAGGCGGCGTCGGTAGAGTCGGTCCTCCTTCAAGGCGAAGGATCGCTCGCCCGCCTTCTGCTTCTTAACCACCTTAGGTGGCTCGGGCCACTTTGGATAAGGTGGCCTTGGGTCAGCGTCCTCCTCCTGCTCTTCTTCCTCGTCGCCTCCTCCTTCTTCCACCTCCTCCTCTTCACGCCGGGGAGGCTCCTCAATTACTACGGTCCTCCGGGGCCGATCATTCCTCCTCTTCGTCCTTCTTTCCTGTTCCCTCAGCTGCCGCTCTCTCTCCCTCTTCTTCCTAGCGGCCCTCTCTTCAGGCCACTCTACAACCTTTTCCTTGCCCTTCTTCTTGGGCACTGAAGGGCCCGCCTCTTGGGTCTGGTGCTGGGGCTGCTCCTCCACAGGTTCTTCCACCTGCTCTTCCACCTCGGTGTCCGAAGGCCCAAAATGACGGGATTCTCCGGTTCTCTGGGTGCCTGCTGACGAAGAGCTACTGCTAGGTGCCTCCTCCTCAGCGTCATGGTAGGTTTCGTCGCTGCTGCTGCTGGAGAAGGCTTAGGTCGAAGGTGCTCAGGGATCTTCTTGACATGGCGACCTGCTGCTAAGTGCGCCATCAAGAGTGTAGGTCGCTCGCCTGCCTTCCTGGCTGTCTGCTTCGTGCGTACCATACTTAACGGTCTAGAGAACGGGTGACATAAGGCTGATCAAGAGAGATAAGGTGGAGAAAGAGTTTGGAGGGAAAATGAGGTGTCAGGGGTATTTAAAAGGAAGGGTCCCTGGGAATATTCTCCTACCATTAATAGGCCTACTTATTAGCCCCCCTTATTAATTACCCCATAGTACCCTTATTATTAATATATGTTTAATTTGTAATATATATATTAAAATTCGTATTATACCTTCAGAATTTCAAATTTCCTAATAGTTTGGAGTGTTAATTATGGATTTGCGCCATTTTTCACCCAGGTCTCCGATTGGCATGATTCTTCGACCCATTTTAGGTGAAATTTGATGCAGATGCATAATTTTCACTCCAATTTTTACTAGAAGGTGAATTTGACTCATTCACTTCTTAACCTAATTTCGGACCCACTACCTAGGAGAAAATTTTTTTCCCTATTTTCGAGGTTCGATGGTGGAAATTTTATTTCACACCCCTATAGGTCTGTTAGACTACTTTCATGGTTATGGTCAGTGCTAGTTCTTGGTCAACCAAGAACATCGCTCTGATACCATTGTGACGCTCCCTGCTAAATATACGGCGCCCGGCCGTACACTCCGCAGGAAATCCCCCATCTGGTCCTTCGACCGCACGGGCCCTCCGTCTATCCCGCACTCTGGGATCACCGTAGTGCGGGAAGGGGACACGAAGGTGTCTTGCGCGCCCTTCCCCTATGGGCTCCTATCACAGCGGAAGCATAAACAACGTCAGAACTAGCAATAACAATACATCATACTACCTCGAAGGGTAGTCCATCCACATATCCACAACTGCAAAGAAGATAATCCTATGCCATAAAACATGAGAGCTCCTACCCATGGCTCCGACTCATAAGGAGGATGACTGACTGGCTAGGCCTCAAGATAGAGCAGACCGAGTCATAACAATGGCGGGGCTGGCTATAGACAATGGCTAGGGTTGACCACTCCATCCGCCCCTCCTGTGCATACTTTGCAGATGGGCTCAATCAGGCTCTGGCATGACTCTAGCCTTCCGGATACGTAATCCCATGGCATCACCCATCGGGACTACTCCAGGTTGCATCTCCCTGGTCCGTTGAGGCAGGAAGGGTTGCATCTCCCCTTCCCGGGGTCTAGAGGCTCCTCGGGCGACTAGAGAATCGTGGCGACACACGATTCGTACCCGACTGAACCCCCCAAAACAAGAGCCAAGCTGACACTTGCAACTCTTGAGAGGCAGGGCGACACCATCGCCCCAGGAGGTGTCGGACCCATGCTCGGCCCAGCCCCTGCGAAGTGACCGACCATAAGCCTAGCCCACTATGGGATCCCCCGTAGCCCCCCTCGGCGGGGATCCTCCCTCCATTGCCTCTAGCCCCCGTTGTGTAGTCTTTGAGTCACATCATAGCCTCCATAGCCCGGTGGGTTCCTATGCATAGGCCGCAACTAATAGGAACTAAGGGATCTACACTAGGAGCATACTACATATGGCCCTAGGTCTCTACCCCCCTTCCCAACACAAGAGGAACAACATGATCAACCATAATCATGAACAATATCATATGAACATCTTAACCTAATCATACATATCTAACTATCAGTTAGGGTTCCTTGATTAGGGTTCAAGATGTTCAACAAAGGATCTAGGGTGGCTCTACTCTAGACACACAATACTAACCCACCTGGAATGCTAACTTCCAGGTGAACTAACATGAACTCTACTCAACCTACCTCCTCCAGAAGCGCTTCCTCCCATCCCGGGCGTCTCCATACTCCTAGACGTGGTTCGAAGACTTGCTCCCTCTACGATCATACACACCTTCCAGGGGCTGCTGCTCCAGGCTAAGCTATGACGAACGATGCTCGAAACGGGGTTTCGGGCACGTAGATGAGAGTTCAGGTGCTGGGTCAGGGAAAAAAGGTCTAGGGTTAGGGTTAGAGCTAATATAGGTATGGGACCACATGGGATGCCACGTGGCACCACTAGGATGAGGCCGTGTGGCGGTTGCCCCATAGGATAAGGCCATGTGGAAATGGGCCTTATCCTAAGGTTATCTAAGTTAAACACTTAACTTAGATGTGCACCCCTTACCACTTTCTAAGGCATACAAGGCTACATAGGTAGACTTATATGGTGACGGGTCCAGGATATACGTATTTATGGCGTATATTCCCCTGGAACGTCACAGGATAACATCACTATGAAGCAAAGTCGACTCGAAGCAAAGGGTTAAATGAATTACCAGGGTCCCCGCATACAAAGAGGTCAAAAGAACTTATGAAAACTTGGAGCAAATATAAGCAAACCAATGGGACAATGGTTTAACAAAATCGTCGGGGTGAAAAGGAACTCATCAGATAAAAGGACTGAAATAGACCTATATGATCAACCCCACTAATTTCACAATTGGCACTAAGACAAGCAAGCTAAGAAAGGATCAAACATAAATGAGTATTAGAAACATGGGAGCAACATAGAATATAAGACCCATCAAAATCAGAAAAGGTTGTCAAGAAGCTACCATGGAGAAGAAAGGTGCAAAGCAAGGACGGAAAGGATGCAATGAAGAGGGGCTCAAAAAACATGGAACGTTGAAGGCAAAGAGAGTAATGAAATGGAGGATGAAAATATAAAAGCCAAAGGGGTTAGAGGGAGAATTGAGATGGAGGATAAATTATAGAACGCAAAGCAGTAAAAAGCAATGATAAGAAGGCAAAGGCTAGATTGGGCAAATGGGTTAATCCAGACAGGATGCCCAAGTCGAACACATGAAAGAAATGAAAACCCTAAGCTGAAAGATAATGCAGAATGAAAAGAGATTCGAGGAGATGATGTGATGAAAACCAATAAAAGTGACAATATCATAACTATAAACTGCATATGAGGCTAACCGACGCGAGCAAGCAATGACTACAACATATAGGTGATAAGAACAACAATGACTAATAGCGAAAATCAACGAGTTGCACTTGATATATAAGGGTAGCAAGTGCTAGATGAAATATGTTGATTTTATAAGATGCCATGTAATGCATACCGACGGAGAGCATCAGGGCCAACAAAGCAGTTGAATATGAAGTACAACCAAACTACTAAAGAAAGATGAGCAAAGAAGGAGACAAGACAATCATATCGCTAGACCAAATCAACCAACTAAAAACATAGGCACACAGAAACTAGAGTAACACGAGGAAAGAGTACCCAAGTGACGATCCTGTAATGCATCTGGAAATATAAAAAGCATATGGAAATATAAAAAACTACTGACAAATGGAACAATAGACCTAAAAATACAAGGTATTTAGGAAACAAAATGAAGGAATTAAATGAGCAAACAAGGCTAAAAAACAAATTGAGACAAATGAAGGAGCGAAGGACTAATACAACGAAACAAGTTCATAGAAATACAAATAACGAGGATAACAACATCAAGCAACAAAGTGGAATCATCTAAAGCAAAGAACAACTGTCATAAAAAGACTAAGCAAAGTGATGGGATGTAAAGATGCCGAGTGAAACAAGTAGAATCACATGAAAAGGGTAAATAAAATGAGAACTAACTCAAGGTCATGTAAGCAAATGTGATGCACCATGTTCACACAAGATGATGCCAATTACAAGACCAACACCAAATACAAAATCAACCCTATAAAAAGCAAGGTGACCTTCAATAATCCAAAAATATGGAATCCAAGAAAAGTGGTTGGAGGGAGGGCAAGAGTGGGGGATTGTTAATGTTTATGCCCCTAATCAGCCTTCTCAGCGGGGTGCTTTATGGGTCACAGTCTGGAATAAGTTGCGAGCCCTTGGTGGGTTGCAGGTTGCTTGGTTGCTGTTGGGGGACTTCAATATAGTAGAGCGAGTAGAGGATCGCTCTGGTTCTGGCACCCAAGTTGTGCATGGGTTTGAGAGGGATCAGTGGTCTCGTTTGTTGCAGGATTTGGCCTTGGTTGAGGTCCCTGGGGACTTGTCTTTCACCTATTGTAATAGGCAAATTGGTGCGGGCCGGGTGACGGGCGTATGCGAGGCATGACCGGTGCTATGCTTTCCCATGCGCACTGGATGGTGTGCCCTCTTTGCGTCGGAGGAACATTCTGTCTACCTCCATTTCTGATCATTACCCTCATGTTGTGTCCAGTCAGGGTGCGGTTGCCTATCGGCCCTCTAGGACGGTGTTCCGTTTGAACACCCGGCTTCTGGTTGATGCGGATTTCTCGGCCCAGTGTCAGAAGTTGTGGCTTGATACCTTTTCATCTCTGAAGGGTATGTCTGGTATGGTGTCTGCGTTGGCCAGGGTGAAGCGTTTTGCCAAGGTCTTTGGTAGGCAACGTGTGCAGCAGAAGCGGCAGGAGTTGCATAGTCTCTATCAGGAGTTGGAGAACATTCGGGCGCAGCCTTCTGATGGCATTAGGGAGAATGCAGTGTTGCAGCGTATTGGTGCTCTGGAGCGGGTTAAAGTGCAGGAGGCGCGTGTGAAGGCGGCCCTTACCTGGTTGAAGGAGGGGGACACAAGTTCGTCAGTGTTCTTCAGAGCAGCTAGGCAGCGGCGATATGCAGCATCTATGGCGTCCCTTGCTTTGCCTGATGGCCGCACTTTGGAGGATCCCGCTGATTTGCAGCAGTATGTGCATGCTCATTTCTCAGGGTTTTTCGCACAGCGCACTCTTCCCTATGAGCAGGAGATGCAGGAGCTTGTTTTGGGGGCTGTTAAGCCATCTATTCTGCCTCATCAGCGTGAGAGCTTGGAGCAGGAGCTCTCCAGAGAGGATTTAGCGGAGGCATGTATGTGCATGGCCAAGGATAAATGTCCTGGGCTGGATGGCATCCCTGTGGAGTTCTTTCAGACTTATTGGGAGTGGGTGGCGAAGTGCATTGTACCGGTGTATCTTGAGTTGCTGCAGTCTTCTCAAATGGATAGGATCTTGAATACCGCATGCATTTCCCTGATTCCTAAGGTTAAGCAGCCTTCTACCATTAATGATTGGAGGCCTATCTCCTTGTTGTCCTCTGTGTACAAGATTATTGCGAAAGCCCTGGCAGAGAAGTTGAAGCCAGTGTTGACTTCTCCCATTAGTAAGGTGCAGTCTGGGTTTGTTCCTGGGCGGAACATTTTGACTAATATTGCCGCAGCTTATGAGGGCCTTTATTGGGCCAGGAGAATAGGTCAAGGCATTGCCTATCTTAAGCTTGACTTTGCCAAAGCTTACGATAGTGTCCGTTGGGAGTTCTTGTCTGCCATGATGTTAGCGTTGGGTTGTGGTCCACGCTTTACAGAGACAGTCATGAAGCTGCATAGGTCAGCACGGGCTACGGTGGTGTGCCAGGGCGAACCCTCCACCTTTTTCTCCTTAGGCAGAGGGGTGCGTCAGGAGTGCCCTTTGGCGCCGTTTTTTTTTTACGATTGTGGCGGAGGCCCTGTCTCAGTTGTTTTTTGCTGCGGTGGAGGAGAGGGTGGTGGATGGGCTTCGGATGAAGGATGGTAGCCAACAGATTATTAACCAGTTCGCCGATGACACTTTCCTCTTCTTGGTGGCAGAACAGAGGAATCTGCGAAATGTGAAGGGTCTGCTGGATACTTTCTCCTTGGCCTCGGGCATTCTTCTTAATTGGGGTAAATGCTCCGCATTATGGGCTCAGCTGACTCCGCCTCCCCCTTGTTTGACTCTATTCCCTTGGAAGGTGCTTCTAGGTAATATGTATACTAAGTTGTTGGGTATTCTCTTTGGAGGGGATGTTTCCCTGGGGAGGGTGTGGGACGATATTTTGCAGGGGTTGCAGAAACACCTCAATTGTTGGAAGGGTAGCAAGTTATCCATGGCAGGTAGGATCACTATTGCCAAGTCAGTACTTTGTAGCACTCATGTGTATATAGCATCTGCGATGTTAGCTCCTGAGGGTAAGATACAGGCTTTGGATAAGATTGTTCGAAATTTTGTGTGGGGCGGGGATGATGAGGGGGCGGTTGTTAAAGTGGCTTGGTGGAAGTGTCTCCGTCCCCGGGAGGATGGGGGCTTGGCCATTCTGGATTTGGCGCTGCATAGTAAGGTGTTGGTCTCCAAGTTTGTTTGGAGCACTCGCAAGATGGAGCATCTTCTCTCGGGTCTTGGCGTTGTTGTTGTTGATCTCTTCGCCATTGTGTGGCATTTGGGAAGCCGCTCGTGCATGTGGAGTTGCCCCAGGCACTTTGTTGTATGGTCTCGGCCTTTCCCACATGCACCTTTTCTCACGGGGGTGTTGCGGGCTTGGGATCATGTGCGTGTGCTCTTCCGGCTAGATTATGCGTCGGTTTATCACCACTCTTCTCCTTTCTTGTGGGTTCCTCTACCCCTACGACTTGCCCTTGGTCGCCATCGCATGCATGCTCGACGTTGAAGCCCTTTGGAGGCGAAGCTGTTGTGCTCACCTTGGAGGATTGGTATTGGGGTGGTCAACTAGCTCCATGGGAGTTCTTTCGAGCTCGCTTTTACCTGAGGGGCGTGGTAGGGCTATCACGGGAACAAGTGGCGGGGGGAGTATTCCGCTACACATACCTATAGTCCCTCGGGATGATGTGGTGGTGCAGGTTTGGAAGGTTCATCAGGATGTTGTGTCTTCTTGTTT
The DNA here is from genome assembly GCA_021234155.1 of Isoetes taiwanensis. Lineage (NCBI taxonomy): Eukaryota > Viridiplantae > Streptophyta > Lycopodiopsida > Isoetales > Isoetaceae > Isoetes > Isoetes taiwanensis. Next base: position 5,819,918 of record JAJEKV010000037.1, read on the forward strand.
TGTGCGGTCTTGTTCTTGGGGTGTTGGCTATTCATGACACTCTGCCCCTTCGTGCAAGCGGTCGCAGCGGCTTCCGGGTTCTCGATGATTTCGGTTTGGGCGTGGACATGGAGCTCACTTCCCCCACCGAAGGTTAGGGTGCTTCTGTGGCAGGTGATGCACCGCTGTATCAAGGTGAATGCCCTTGTGAGTCAGTTTAGGGCGGATGTGAGCCCTCTCTGCCCTTGTTGTGGCCTTCATCGTGAGACTATGGAGCATTGTCGGGTTTATGCCCTCACTTGCAGCCCTTTGCACGGGATTGGGTCGGGGCTCGTTTCAGGTGAGATTGACTAGCCCGTGATTCTTGCCGCTTCATGTGTATCGGTGGTTGGCCGCTCTTGCGGCAGCAAGCCTTGCATCTGTGCGTGGCTTGGTTGGTGTGGCTGATTTGGAAGCGGCGGTGGTTGTGGATCTTTCAGGGGATTCAGCAGCCTGCAGCCTCTCTAATTCCTCGACTCAGGTACAAGCTATTTCAAAGCTTTATGGTGTTCCCGGTATTAGTAGAGCGAAAGTTTGCCATTTGGCGGGACTTCTTGAGTGTTGTAGATGGTGATGGTCGGTTTGTACAGCAGTAGAGTTGCAGTTTTTCTGTGAGTTTGTTGTGGAGTGTCGAGGTATCGCTGTCTCTTTGGGGCAGTTCTCCTTCCTCCTCACTTGCTTTGTAACATTACCATTCTTTTAATATATTGATGATACAGTTCTTCAAAAAAAAAAAAAAAAAAAAAAGGATGGCCAACAAAAAAGAGTGATATGGAAAGAATATGTCAAAAAAGAAACCAGAAACACGGAGATGAGACTAATAATGTGTAATTATCCTGTTAGAAAAATATTCAAATGGCACCATATCAACAAGCCTAGACTGTGAGCTAAAAACGATGGAACACACAAAGGAAATGATATCACCGACCTCGGCCGTTAAGCTAGACAAAGCACATGATTTAAGGAAATAATTAAAATGAGCAAGTGATAAATACATTTAAGCATGTGCACCACATGAGTTATGACAAACAAAAAATTGGAATTCCAAAGATGAGATGACATAGAACTAGCGATGTATATGCACCATAGCATATGAACAAATCCACCCAAATCCAGAGGTACCAAAATAAACACAAATTCTAAGAGACGCTTCTATATATAAACATACAGAGTCTCTGGGAACATTCAAAACCTCTATGCATATAAATCTAAACCATGTGACATTTAGGACCATTCAATATCGAGGCTGACTTGGAAATTGTTCAGGATGCAATAAAACTTGAGCCATACTAAAATTGTTCAATAGCAAGGTTACGTGTTTGGAGTTGGATTTCAACCTTCAATACCTGCAAGCTAGTGTTCAATAGCAAGGTTATGTATTTGGACTTGGATTTAAACCTTCAATACCTGCAAGTTGGAGAACCAATAGCTTAACCACCAGACCAACTGCAACTTTTGGAGTTTCTCAAACAATACTCTGTTAGTAATTTTTTACAATATCAACGAGAACATAGCCCCAACACAATCCAGGACGCTGGTTTGACACCAAAAAGTGTAGCAAATGCACCGCATCCACTTGTGTGATAACAAAATTGGCATCACCTGCCTACAAAAGTCTTGGAATAATGCATAAACAGCTTGTATTGAATATGAGAAACTAATACATCTATGCAAGAAAAGAGAAATGGAAAGATCAATCTATGAAAGCAATAGAACAAAGGAGGCTTGAAAATCTGCTATGAGCAAGATGAAGGACCTTCATTTGTATCCCTTTTGTACATCTTCTACCGTATTAAAATGCTATCTTAGCTTTAAGCTTAATAACACGACTTTAGAAGACTCAGAATAATAGAAGAGGAGGAGTTACTCATACATGACAAATTTTGGCTAATAAAACAACAAACATCGGCAAACAGGGAAATGTCACAAGAGTATGGGTTGCGGACAGGGTTAGGGTTCAGAAGTCTGTAGTCTGTGCGGCCTATATAAACTGAGATTTCACAGAATGGAGTCGAAAAGAGGATCATATATCAGTTGGGTACAGATAATGAAACTTAAGCAAGAATAGACTTACCTCATGCAAAGAACCTTACACCATGAATGTTTTCTTGATCTGCAAAAAGCTGGAAATTTGGGCCTGAATCGACAATACCTAGCCCGAGATTTGGCCCTAAGTTGGCTATACTTAACCTGAATCCGACCAAATAGGAGTTCCATCTGGCATCAATCCAGTTTTCCTGAGCTACTCAAACTGCCAAGAATGCAGTGAATCAGCGAAACAACAAAGCAATTAGGATTCTAGCATCATGGACATATACCCTAGAACCCAAATCGTGAAAAAAGCAGAGCCAAGAAAAATACAAAAGATTATAGTAACTTATCTGTAAAAATCATTCCTGGAGCGAAGCTGCAACCAACCATGCGCTGCCTGCAGATCCAGGTCCAGGTTCTTGCAGACAATATCCGCTCGTTGGGCCAGCACTAATGGAGTCGGCACGACAATATCGGATCTGGAGGCATTCTTTAGCCGCCAAGACGAAGAATTTGCCATGGAAGATCCTTTTCAATGACATCACCTTCAGGCTTTTAGGAAGGGTCATAGAAGACTTCAAGTCGTCAACCACGCCATCAAAACCATCAGTAATAGGAGGCTGTTAATGAAGAAAATCAACCTCTACATTGAGCAGCATGCCTTCGGGTAACCCGAAGTCTCGAGTAACCCGAAAGAATATTATCTTACTGCTTCAAGTAGGCGATAGGTGGACAAACTTCTACAAGTTCGTGGAGCTAGGGTCGTAATGTTGAGTAGGATAAGCTCATGGATGATAGCATCCATGATAGGATCGTGAACATTCCATAAGCTGCCCAGTTTATGAAACCGTATGTTTATGATATATGGTTTTAATGGTTAAAGTTATGTAGTGTATGAAATTTAGTATGGAAATAGGGCAAATTGTGTCGCTGTATTTGTGGAGTCAGCCGGATGTGGGCAAGCATGTCGGGTGCATGGTTTGATGCAGGCGCTATGTTTGGAAGGTGCCTCTTTTTGTTCCTGGCAAGCTGGAAGTGGATAAGATGGGGAAGCAGTCTATAAATCCTGAGCTTGGAGCCGGCCTGCATACCTAACCAGGTGAGCTTCAGATTTCCTTGTGTTTTCCTTCTGTTTTTCCCTGTTGTGTTTGTTTTGTTTCCATGAGGAGGGATGCTAGAAGAGCAGGGCGGGCAGCCAGGAATGGGCAGCCAGACTCTTCTTCTGGGAGGTCTGGTGTGGAGGCATGAAGAGATGGTGTTGAGGATGAAGGCATATGCCTCATAGACGTGAGTGTGACACTGGGTGTGGCAGGCATAGATGCACCCCCAGAGTTCTATGACATGCTCATTAATTTCTGTGAGAAGGACTGTGTTTCAGATGCTGTTGCAGCGGAGAGGGGCAGTGACTTAGATCACCTGCATTACCAGTGTGTATTTAGGCTTGCTCTGAAGTCCCCTAGAGTTGTGAATTTGGCCATGAAGCGGAGGTTTGGGTGGGGAGGTAAGAAGCCTGTGGGGGTTGTTCTTGTTTGTAAGGCATTAAAGAATAGCAGGCTCCATTGTTTCGAGGGGCTAATAGGGTATTGCATGAAGGATATGGGGAAGCCCCACTTCAAGCTGCACACAAAGAATGTTTCTGAGCGCCAGTTGGAGATGGGCAAGGACCTGTACTTGCTCTATGGTGCAGGGGACATCAAGCATGTGGTAGTTTTGGATAACAGGAACCTCTTGGGAAGAGCCCTTCATTTTGTGAACTATCATGGGGGAAGGCAGCTGAGTTCTAGCCTTGTATACACAATCACTAGGATGCTTATAACCGGTAAATTCGTGTTGTCTACTAGCTGGATCCTTCCTTCTAACACTGCTTTTATATCTGAGCATAGAGTGAAGGCCGCCTGGCACCTGACACTAAACCCCAAAGTCGCTTTGCCAAGTGATGTAAGGTGTGTGCTGTATGGCATCCCGGCTGGGATGGAACCCATTCAGCAGATTGGGAAGGGTAGAAAACGATACTGGGATGAGGCTGCCATGCCTGGAGATATGGATGAGAACTTCGTGGAAGGGGAGGATGATGAATTCAGGCCTCAGGCTGTCGTGGACATGCCTGGGACTAATTTCATACCTCTTGACACCACGGATTACACAATGGCAATTGGGTGACCTGTGCTTGTAGGGGGCTGCCTGCAGGTTTTGTACATATGTTTCTCTTTGTTTTGATTTTGCATCTTTGTTTGCAGTTATTTCTTTATGCCTGGACTAGAGATGGAACGTGGTAATGGGACTGTAGGGATGGAGATTGGGAATGGGGCTGCTGCTACCAGCAGCCCTGTTGGAGTTGTCGGGATGAGGCCAACTGTCGGGGATGGCGTGATTAACATTGACAGTGATGAAGAGGCCCCATCTTCCCCTCCTCACAGTCCTGCTGCTCCCGGGCCAAGTATCCATGATGTGATATGCAATGCCCTCTCCTGTTGCATTCTCTCCGAACAGGGAGCGTGTGCAGGTTGCTCTGGAAGTTGTCTCAAGCATTGTTAACATTAATACTCTTGCCGAGTCTGTGGCAGCCTCTGTCAGATTGTTTAGGATGCAGCTTGGCCGCCTGTTTGCAGCATTGGAAGAGGTCGTTTCCCACATGGAGTGGGAAGAGGTGGAGGTGAGTACAGATGAGCGCCAGCATATGCGGGCGCATATGAATCTGGCACGGGCTCTTCTTATCAGGGAATTGTGGCGAATTGACACTTTGGCCAGGCGCCACAATGGTGTTATGAACAACAACTAGACACTGGTATGCTTGTATGATTCTCTGCTTTGCTTTCTTCTTGTGTCTGCTTTGTGTGACAGGTGCTATGCATCAGAAAAGGAACTAAAAAATGCAAAAGGAATGTGGAAATGGACTGCAGGTCAGGAAAAAAAGTTTGTGTTTGATTGGAAAAACCAGATTTGTGTGTTTCTGTGGCTTCATGTGATTGAATGTGGAAAAAAAAACTGAAAATTTGAAAAAATAAAGAGAAAAGCATGGTGTGATTGCATGTGCATGTGCATGGGAATAGCCCCTGCCCTTTAAGGGCGGGCAGATTGCTTGGAGCTGCGCATTGCGCAGGGGGTTCGAATCCCCCAGTCTGTTTCCTCATTTCATTTGTACTTGCAGCAGGCTGCTGGACGCAGCAGAAGGTAGGGACTTATGTTGGTGCAACCTTCTTTGGTGGCTGCAAACGTGTGCCTCAAGTTTGTGGTGGCAAGCATAGAAAGCTTATCTTAGCCTTTATTCTATTTTCAGTTTGCTGCCTATTTCAGGCTCTCTTCTAATCTGGGATCAATGCAATATTTATTGCTTGTGCAATGGTTGTCAAGGGCCCTAAAGAATAGGGCCAACTAAGCGTTTGACCCCATCTCTGAATGACGTGTACGGCTGCAATGTTCCTAGAGGGATATCCGAGGGAATATGCTTGCATCCTGCGGCTGGGAATGCACTAGAGAAGCCATCAGCCATATAGGTGCTTTCTTCAAAGGATCGCCCCAAGAATTGAGCTAAGCCCAATGATTTGGAAGGAAATGTACAGGACTAACTAAAATTATACACGATGGTTAATAGACATCCAACATATTGAAACCCCTTGGTGGGCTTGATCACCTTGCTAAGAAGGAATCATTACAAGGATAATTGTTGAGAACATGTAGAAAGCCAATACCTCCAAAAATAATCCAGCCGAATGAAATGAAGTAATCTAACAAGTCCGGCCAACTTGTAATGATGGCATCAACTCAATTGGTGGGAGTATTTCAAGAGTTTAAATAACAAAGAGAGGGGGAATCTCTAAAATAGGAAGATGAATTATACATTTAGGATACATCTAAACCAAGAAGCATATGTAGTTGCATAGTCTTTTGGGACCAAAGGGATGTCATGATGACAAAATCTTCCGAATTAAAATTGATCTAAATAATTGAGGAATCCATAGCTTTATTGAGAGCTGTCGGATGGGCATATTTGCCCTTTATTCCAAGATCTGGACCGTACATAGTGATCCTCGTTTGTGGGGTATGCATGTACAAGTTTTTGTATACTGTATATTAAGGTTTGCAAAATACTATAAGGTTTGAAAGAATGTACTTAATGGTATTAATTTTGTACATGTATTGTAAATATATTTTTGGGGCTCTCGCTGCCCGGAGTAACCCCCCGTGTGAATATGCACCAAAACCAAAGGGGGTTTAAGGGGGATTTTAATTTAAATGTGTCAAATGCAATGGTTTATGTTAATAATGTTAATGGTAGTTGTGTGTTGATTGTTATATTAAATAAAATTTTGGGCCCTTCGGGCCCTAACTAAAGCAGAAAGAAAACGGGAAAAATCTTCCATCTAACATCGAGAAATGAAGAAACATCCATTCAACACTATTACAAGTTCAAACACCATATATATAGATTCTTGCTCAACAAGCAATAGAATGGGAAAAAACATATCTCGTAGAAATCTTTGTTGTAGTAGGACTTTGAAGAAACCAAGGTAAATAATGATGATGCAGAACAACATTGTGGTGGGATACTGGCTCTATGGTAAAAGGTGCAGGTCGTTGTAGAAGCTTATCAATGTTAAGGATCACCTTTTCCATAGACTTCACTATTTCATGCTAATTGTTGTCAGGGTCTAATGACAAAATATCTTTTAGGCCATTTAAAGGTGGTTGCTGGATATCACAATAAATTTCAAATGTCACATTCGGAGTACAAAGTCCATCCACACAGGCAACAACAACAGCGGCGACATCGCGACGACTTATGGATCCCGTCCCTGATGAGGATTCAGCATTATAAGTCATATGAGCATTCATGAGAAGCAGTGGCAGTGAATGCATGTAAAGCGCAAATGAGCAGATAATGATCTAAGTTGAATCATAAGTTACTGAAGATTGTAAACTATGTTGCTACACTGTGTTGCATGAAGACTTGAGCTAATATGTCTGCCTATGAGAAGCAGTGGCAGTAGGCCAGACAACCTTGAACATTATGACATTATCTAGGGTGCAAGGGTTGATTATTGGTTGTTAGTTCAATGTTCAACATGGACATGCTTATCGAAGAAAGAAAAACTAATGTTAACATGGTTATGATAGCAAAAAGTCAGCATTAAAATTGAAAAGAGGTTTCAATAGTTCAAAGGCTTATTTCTTATGATAAGCGTGTGGGATATATCGAAGACGGCTCAATCTTTGAGTTTATCCTGTGGGATATTTAGTGATGATGGAAGAAGCCTGGATTGGAAAGTTGATCGGCTCCTTAACCGCCGGATTAATGATTACAAAGACATGAACCTGTAGGAAAGACGTATGCAGATGAATCAAGTCATGGATCCGATATGGAAGACTGGATATGCTCGGTCAATGGAACTACAGTGATCGGATCAATGCCCGATGAACAGTAAATTATGCTACAGTGTTTAAAGCTAAATGTTTATTGACAATAGAACCATTGTGATTGCAAAAACATTGATTCAAATGATGGAAAAAATGTGTATAATCTAGTGGAGATTAGAGATCATATTGTGGCTCTCCACTAGATCATCATTTGCACTTTAGGTGCTCATGTAATTTGGAAAAGAAATCTTGCTAGGCATCTCAGTTATACTCTTGAGATAATCATAGCTTTTAAAAAAAAAAAAATTTAACAGTGGTATCAGAGCCATTTTAACAATGTATAGCAGATTTGGAGCGAGTTTGCTTAACACCATAGATGTATACAAAGTGGTCCAGGGTTTCAAATATGGAAGGATGCCATAATGCATGTCCTGGATGTAGAGGAGCTCTCGGAGGTGGTTGATCCTAATAGTCAAGTGTCAGCAGATGTGCTAACTAGGACTGCTTCTACAGGATCAGTAACTGGAGCTGCAGGTGGTCAACCTGGTGCAGGTGCAGGCTCAGGAGCTGCAGGTGCAGGCACAGGAGCTAGTACTGGACGTTTTGGAGGAGGTACCAGTATAGGAGGAGGAAAATCACTGCAGGCTAAAGTCAAAGAAGCACAAGGCATTAACTTGTAAGGTAAGTCCTGCCATACGTTTGAAGTTAAGGTCTCTCAGTCCTAGGGAGATGTGGAAGTTCTTGCTTAAGCATTATGAGGAAAAAACATCCTCACAAATAGATTTATTGGAAAATGAATTAAGGAATCTAAAGCTTAGAGAGGATGAAGATGTATCCGAATTTTTCAACAAGTTTGATAACTTGATTGCTGACCTAGAAGGGGCTGGGGTTGTGATATCTGAGAGGAGTCAGGTGTTGCAAATTTCAAGGGCTATAGGGGAGAATGAGACCTTGGCATTATTCATTAGAAATTCAAGCAAAAGTAGAGAAGAGGCAGAGGTCATGTTTAGAACTGAATGGGAGCAAAAGAAAGTATTAAGGCAAAGTCAAAATGAAGAAACCCCTGAAATACTAGTGGTGAAAAAGAAAGGCAAAATAATTTGCTATCATTGTCATGAAGCAGGGCATTATAAAAATGAATGCCCTAAACTAAAGAAAGAATTTAATTGCTACACTTGTGGGGGAAGAGGACATGTAGCCTCCAAGTGTCCCACACCAACAAATTATGGTAGGCCTTCTAGAGGAAGAGCTATGAAAGAGCATACATTGCTCAAGAAGAACAAGAGCCTAAAACTAAGACAGAAGCACAAGATGAAGATGAGGTATTAAGTGATTTTGCAGTTATCAATGAGAATGCATGTACGAATTAAACTGATCATTTAATAGTTGATTCTGGAGCTGAAAGATCAATAGTTAAGGATGCTGAACTCTTGAAAAAATTCTCAACTGCAAAATCAAGAAAGATCCAAGTTGGCAATGGGGCATTGCAAGATATTCAAGGAAGTGGGCTTTTGCAATTAAAGGACTTGAATGGAAATATCATAAATATAGAGAATGTGTTGTGTGTTCCAGCAATAATTAAAATTTTAATTTCAGTAAGTCAATTATGTGATTTGGGATATAGTTACATTTGAAGCAGAACAATGTAATGTATTTCTCAAAGATGAATTGAAGTTTTATGCCAAGAGAGTTGGAAATTTGTTTGAGCTAAACAATCTCGTGCATTGTGGTGTAAATGTAATATCTGAAGTTGGTGTAGAACTCTGGCACAACAGATTAGCTCATACAGATTATTAGAAATTAGAAGTTCTGCATAAACAAGGCCTTATAGATTATTGTGACAACAAAAATAACCATGTTTGTGAAGGATGTGTTCTTGGAAAGTTGCACAGGCTGCCATCTGCTAAAAGACAACAGCAAACTTTGGAATTAGTGCATTCTGACTTGTGTGGCCCATTAAATGTAAGAATTTCATAACTTTCACTGATGACCACAGTAGAAAATGCAAAACATATTGCTTGGAAAAGAAATCACAAGCTTTAAATGCTTTCAAACAATATGTGGCAGAAATGGAAAGGGAAACAGGACACAAGCTAAAATGTATTAGATCAGACCGTGGAGGGGAGTATTTGTCAACAAAATTTAGAGCATACTGCATTACTCATGGCATTAAAAGACAATTAACATGCAGATATACTCCTCAACAAAATGGGGTGTCAGAAAGGAAAAACAGGACAATTATGGATGCAGTCAGGTCTATGCTAAAGGAAAGTGGCTTACCAAATAATCTTCGGGTAGAAGCTTTGCAAGCTGCCATAGAAATTCAAAATATTCTTCCTTCTTCTACTCTTCATGGAAATATACCAAATATTGTATGGAATCCTAAGGAAGAAATAGATTATATGAAATACAAAGTTTATGGCTGTTTGGTATATACTCATGTTCCTTCAGAATTAAGGAAAAAGCTGGACAATAGAGCTGAGATTGGTTTTTTGGTGGGCTATGACAATGAAGCCAAGGGATATAGAGTATATAATCCAGAAACAAAGGCCATTATAGTCAGCCGAGATGTTTTATTCAATGAAAGTTACTATATAAACACAGGTACAGAAAAGGGGTGAAAATAGCACCTAAAATTACTGAACCCATGGTTAAATTTGAGACTGATGAGACAGATGAATCAGAGGAGATTGAACAGGCTGTTCATGAAGAAGAAAATGAGCAAAACACTCAGGAAAATGCAATGGAAGAAGAGAGTCAAGTCCCTGCAGTAGAAATTGAACACAAAGCCCCTGAGGTGGAACAAGTACAAAGACAAGAAGTGCATGATCCAGTCAAGATCAAAAGGAAAAGAAAAACACAAGCAGAAAAATTAATTGAAGAAGCAAAATTAGAAGATAAACCTTATGGCAGAACTGAGCAAGGCAAAAGTGGGCGTATTGAAGCAGTAGAGCATGAGCAAATAATGGCCATTCTAGGGGATGCGATCATACCACAGAATTTTGAAGAAGTTCAGGAAAGTGTAGACAAAGAGAAGTGGATGGCAGCTATGAGGGATGAGCTTAAATCATTTGAAGACACCAAAACATATGAGCTAGTAAAATATGATGGGAAACAGAATATCATAGGGAGTAAATGGTTATATAAAATTAAGCTTAATCCAGATGGCAGTAAAAAATTCAAAGCAAGATTAGTTGCTCAAGGTTATACTCAGAAAAAAGGCAGAGATTATGATGAAACCTACTCTCCTATAGTAAAACTCACAAGCATCAGAATTTTATTAGCCATGGCCAATGCTCTGAACTTAGAATTGCATCATATGGATGTTAAAACAGCTTTTTTAAATGCAACACTTGAGGAGGAGGCATTTATGAGGCAAGCCCCAGACTATGAGCAAGGGAAAAACATGATATGGAAACTAAATAGGGTTGTATATGGGTTAAAGCAATCATCAAGGGAATGGTACTTATGTATGAATCAATTCTTGCAAGACCAGGGATTTGAGAAGTTGCAAAATGATGGCAATTTGTATAGATTCAAGCAAGGTGAAGAATATTGCATAGTTGCATTGTATGTGGATGATTGCATCAGCCAGCTCAATCAAAGTTCTAAATTCATGCAAGAGTATTCTGAAGTCACGGTTTCAAATGGCAGACCTAGGAGAATTAAAGAAATTCTTGGGTGTAGAGGTAGTCAGGAATAGAGAGCAAAAGTGGTTGAGGCTACATCAAGAAAAACATGTAGAAAATATGCTCAAAAGATGCAACCTGACAGAAGCAAAGCCAGAAAAAATTCCAATGACTCCAGGACACAGATTAACCTATGTACAAGATTTAACTGAAGAAGATACTGCCAAAATGGAAAACATTCCTTACAGAGCATTAATTGGATGTTTACTATACTTGGCTAATAGTGCTCGACCTGACATAGCTTATACAGTCAACATTCTCAGCAGGAGAAATCATAATGCAACCAGAGAGCATTGGGAGGCTGCCAAACGAGTCTTGAAATATCTCAAAGGCACTCAAGGACATGGTATTTGTTTCAATTCAGAAAATCTAATCATGAAATGTTATAGTGATGCAGATTGGGGAGGAGACCTGCATACAAGAAGGTCCACATCAGGGTATGCAATATTTCTAGGTGGAGGGGTTATTTCCTGGAGATGTAAAAAACAAGTTGCTGTGGCCATGAGTTCAGCAGAAGCTGAATATGCAGCAGCTGCATTAGTTGCTAAGGAGGTAGTGTGGCTGAGGAGATTATTAAATGAATTGAACTGTGAACGAATGGAGCCTACTGACATATGGACAGACAGCCAAAGTTGCATAGCAATAGTGAAGAATCCTGTGCATCATGACAGGACCAAACACATTGAATTGAGCATGCATTTTATCACAGATCTAGTTGAAAAAAAAAAGGGTAATACATATGGAGTATGTTGACACAAACAAGCAGGTTGCAGACATCTTTACTAAGGCATTACCAGAAAGTAAATATGTGAGCTTTAAAGCTGAGTTAAATGTGTCAAATACATAGATTCAGCATTATAAGTCATATGAGCATTCATGAGAAGCAGTGGCAGTGAATGCATGTAAAGAGCAAATGAGCAGATAATGATCTAAGTTGAATCATAAGTTACTGAAGATTGTAAACTATGTTGCTACACTGTGTTGCATGAAGACTTGGGCTAATATGTCTGCCTATGAGAAGCAGTGGCAGTAGGCCAAACAACCTTGAACATTATGACATTATCTAGGGTGCAAGGGTTGATTATTGGTTGCTAGTTCAATGTTCAACATGGACATGCTTATCGAAGAAAGAAAAACTAATGTTAACATGGTTATGATAGCAAAAAGTCAGCATTAAAATTGAAAAGAGGTTTCAATGGTTCAAAGGCTTATTTCTTATGATAAGCATGTGGGATATATCGAAGACGGCTCAATCTTTGAGTTTATCCTGTGGAATATTTAGTGATGACGGAAGAAGCCTGGATTGGAAAGTTGATCGGCTCCTTAACCGCCGGATTAATGATTACAAAGACATGAACCTGTAGGAAAGACGTATGCAGATGAATCAAGTCATAGATCCGATATGGAAGACTGGATATGCTCGGTCAATGGAGCTACGGTGATCGGGTCAATGCCCGATGAACAGTATTTTAAAGGTTTAAAGCTAAATGTTTATTGACAATAGAACCATTGTGATTGCAAAAACATTGATTCAAATGATGGGAAAAATGTGTATAATCTAGTGGAGATTAGAGACCATATTGTGGCTCTCCACTAGATCATCATTTACACTCTAGGTGCTCATGTAATTTGGAAAAGAAATCTTGCTAGGCATCTCAGTTATACTCTTGAGATAATCGTAGTTTTAAAAAAAAAAAATTTAACAGTCCCTTTATCCCCTCCCTTTATCCCCTGACAAAAATAAAATGGATCTTAGTTATCTAGTAAGTGCAAAACTGATCATAGAAAACTAACCTTTTTCAGCAATGATTTTCTACTGGCCACCTTCCTTATTGTTCAATCCACCAGGCCTCACAATATAGTAGCTTAAATTGAGGCAGCAGACCATAAATTGCATACCTACTATTTGATTGTTCACATACATGGCTATAGCAAACAACCATGCCTGGCCATTACTTTGATCAGCTCAATAGCTTTGTCAATTCGATTTGCAGCACAAAGGCCACTCAAATAAGAAGTGAATCAAGATTTGGAAATAAAAGACGAATTTTGAAATCAAAAATCAAAGTTAAACCTGATTTGAACAAGCAGGGGATGACGATCTTCCTTCTCATTCTTCAAAAGCACCAAAGAGCTTTTAGACCCCTTCTAACACGAATACTATGCCTTCTAAACTTTCTGGATGGCTGTCTCTGACCTTCCATGCATGACAAAGATGTGCCCATTTTGATGGCTTGATATGCTGAGGAATTAGTGCGCATCTATCTTTCGATCGCCAGGAACTACAAGATTTTGTATATAATGCTTGGAAATATTACATGTCCAAAATAACAATATGCATAAATTCCAGTTACAGTCATAATATTGTACACTCTGAAAGCTGGTATTGCTTCCTTAAAACCAATCCCTTCAAACAAACCAGCCCATATTACCGCAAAGACTATGAACATATATGTTACCACTCCACCAGATAAATATGAAAACAATCGCAGGTCGCGGATAAGGACTGTTGGTAAGATAAAAAGAATTGCTATAATAGCCAGCAGTTGGGAAGGCCCAAGATTTATCCATGATATATTGAGAGCAGCTGCAGGAAATAGCTTTATCTCCAACAGATATCAGATATCGTGTAAGCAACAAGCCGGAACTCCGGTCCTAGAATATTTTTTCTTGCTTCCAAAGGACTACCCAGGCCTAAAGTCGGCAAGGCATAAAAGGGCATTCTCATTTTGAATGCAGATGCTCATTCAAGTCGCTCTGCTCAAATATAAGCATTCATTCAGCAAGAACAACATGTACTTCTATCATCCGCAGAGGTGATTTTTTTGCATTCAAGGAAACCCTTCAAGGCAAATGCGAGATACAGTTCCTGATCGGATTGAATAGGGTTCCAAAATTTTCTTTAAGATGGGTTTTGTAGAAACATCTACTCCATGCTTATCTGGGCGATCAGATCGAACTCAAGAAAAGCTAGAACTGCTATCGAATCCATCTACTCCGTATGGTGTTACTCCTCCATTAACACTAGGGCAAAGATCCCCACCAATATTTTCTCCTGGGTCTGCACAAATTTCCACGTACAAGAAGCATGTAACTGTAGCTCGACCCTTCCAACCAAAGGCATACCCACCAATTTCTTGGTAGCTATTCACAGATTCACTAATGCTAATGCAACAGCCAAGTTGGTATGCTGTGTAGCAAAATGTTATTGCAAAAAATAAGAGAATGCCGAGACCAAGCCAGCCACCCTGTTGGAGTGCAAAAGGAGTTGAGAGCATCCCAATACCTGCCAATACACAACGATTAACCATGGTCCGCAACATGGACGGATCTTGCACGACAGACCAAATGCTTCCAAGCACAGATCTCCTCCTCCTTGGCACAGATCTGGGGTCAGTCTGCCATAGAACCCTAAACAGAGGTACAGATGCAAAGAACCCTAAAATATATTGAACCCTAAAATATATTTGGAATAACATTGAACATTCATAGGTGACTATAGAAAAGTGGCACAAAAATCAAGGATCCAGAAAGGGCGCACTCTAGAAATACTATTTAGTGCACCTCATCAATTACAGCACCGAAATCATAGAAAAACCTTAGTAGAAATCGTACAAAAACATAAAAAAAAAAACCCTGTTATTATGCTAGATATTCAATCAAACACATTTATGGCTTGAAGATAAGGTGAGAAATGCATCTAGATTTCAATGTAGATTTGCTAAATTAGAGCAATCTAAATCAAAGCAATAGCAGAATATTAAAAGCCGTTGGGATTTGTCCTGCAGTTTCATTCTAAATCCTCGTACTCTGATTAAATATTGTAATGCGCATCAGTTTTTTTTACATGATTTTCAAAGTTATGCACAGATTCAATAGAATGCTCATTTTGTTTTGTTGATTCAAGAGACAGAAGGGATGGATGGGTATTCTCAAGCAACAGCCAGCATATTTGAGAAAGTTAAAAAAGGGGATGCAATAAGCATTTCACAGGGCTTTATGAACTGGTTGTGCTAGAAATTTTGCAACAGGCATGGCAGATGGATCGTATGAGCTTAGTTCTTTAAAGCACACGAAGGATTGTCAGAATTTGTCAAAATAAAATATCATGTGGAGTCTTTCTTCCCAAAAGATCCATGTATGTCTCATTTGGTATGGACACATATAGGAAATATTGTATTGAACACGGGGAGAAGTTTGTTTGATTGCAATATAAGGTTGAAATTTGATGTGTCCATTTTTTGAAAAAACTAGAAACATGTAATTTGAATATTTATGCTAGTGCAGTTTGTTTCTACTCTGCAATGTGGAGCTCTCTAACAAGAATGTATTGTAGCTTTTGGTGGAGTACACAGGTTCTGCATCTGGAATTCGTATAGAAAGAACATCTTTTGAGACAATAAAAGCAGAAGCTCTCCAAAGTTGTTTCCTTCTATGGGAACAATGTCGTGGGAAAATTATTTGGTGGCGTTCCTGACAGACAAGGCACTTTCCTGCAGGATTATGAGGAGAGAGATGAGAACATAGAGATATGCCAATCTATTATGTTATTGTTTAAGCAATTTGTGCTCGTTTAGGGTTGTTCAGTTTTATGATAAAAAATTTTAGGAGTCGAGCCAAAATGCATGTTTGCTACACAAAAAATAAGGAATTAGCGGTGGGTTTTGACATCTGGGAATGGTTCAGCGGACTGTGGAACTGTAGATTTGAAAATCTTGATGATACGAAAACAAGCAACGACTTAGCTGAAATAAGGTTGGACATGTTCTAAATAACTAAAGTACATTCCTAGGATGGGTCCTATGATACAACTAGTTGGCCGAACGAAAGATACAAACGTTATGAAAATGGTCAACTAGACAACCAACCATGTTGGTACCATATGAAATGGGTGCTCACACAAGCTGCATTTAATTAAAGTGGGACAAATCTTGAATTTTGGGACTCGGACTGAAAATGGGACTCATACTCAAATTTTTTTTTTGAATTGAGTGCTTGAGTAGAATTTTGTCTTAATAAAACAACAATAACATTTACAAACAACAAACCGAGAAAAGAAGGGGAGATGGTGAGAAGGTTTGAAGGGGTCGGAGGGTGGGCAAGAGGCAACTAGAGAGGGGGAGGAGGATGGGCAAGAGGCAATTGGGGGAGGGGGGGGGGATGGGAAAGAGGCAACTGGAGAGGGGAGGAGGATGGGATAGAGGCAACTGGAGAAAGGGAAGGAGGATGGGCAAAGAGGCAACTGGGGAGGGGCAAGGAAATGGGGAGGAGGATGGGCAAATGGGCAAATGGGAAGGAGAGAGAAAGGGCAAAGGGGGCAAAGATGGGCAACCTTTAATAATTATAATCAATATAATTATAAATCAATAATATAATTAACAAATATAATTAACATTATTATAATTAATTAAAAAAAACAATATATATAATTAATCTAATAGGCTAGGCTGATTTCTCGACTAGTGGGGCGAGAAGCTCCCCACAAAACCATACTCCAAAAAAGCTGCCAAGGAGAATTGCTTGTCTACCAGGGAGGATTGCTTGTTCTGGCGAACTCTTTAACTGAAAATATTTTTGCAAGACGGAGAATGGATGGGGGCTATCGGTTATGGCGGAAATTCTCCCTGAACGGCTATGGCGAGCGCTTTTCTTCCTGAACGGAGCAATTTCTTGCCCCATAAAACCTCCATCTCTAAGCATTGAACAGGTGTGGCCGATTTTGTTCAGAATTTGAGCCTCAGGCCATGGCTATGGCTAGGGCTATGATCGATTCTTAACTGTGCCAGCCCCTTACTCTGTCATCATATATTGTCGATTCCATGGCCGCCTCTGATCCTTAGACAGAAAAATCTAGAAAAACACCCGTCTTGCACCATCTGGAACAGGGGTCAAAAAGCTGTGAAGGGGGTTTGAAGTAAACTCTCAGGCATGTGCAAATCCGAGGGTTGGGAAGGACGCAAGACACGGTGTAGAAGATCAGAAAGTCGAATTTGGGATTTTCAAATCTCTTAGCAGTTGAACAGGTATGGCCGAAGCGCCCAGAAGCTTCTAGTTCTTGTGGTCAGAGAAGGGGCTTCGCCATCGTAGTTCTTGTGGTCAGAGAAGGGGCTCTGCCATCGAAATAGATTTACAAGTCCTGATTTCCTGATTTACAAGTCCTGATTTACAAGTCCTGATTATTACGAGCTTCCTAAAGAATGAGAGGGCAGAGAATCCACCAGGTTCTTGGGAGCAGTCCCTGGGTCTTCTATTCTAGATCCCTGGCTAGTGCTCTGATCATAAAAATTTGTTTTCGCATTGGCTCCACGCAGGGCTCTAGCCGCTGTATCATATGCTTTGTGCTTTTGCAGCTTCCTCTGCGGTATCAAATATTCCTAACCATACCCTGGTTTTTTTCCATGGATCTTTAATTTCTGCTGCATATCTTCCGCATGGCCTCTTCCTTACTCCCCGGTAATGAGATCCGCCTCCTACAGGAGACGGTTTTGGGGCTTGCTGATCGCTTCTTAGCCATTGTGTCACAAAAGACGAGAAAAGAATGAGATGAAGGGTGCCAGAGTTGAAGGAAGTGAGAGAAGCCGAGGATCTTTCAGAGAAGAAGCTTCTCATCTGCCAGATCTTTTTTCATCTGCCGGATCTTTTTTCATCTGCATTCTTTCATCTGCTTCCTTCTTTCCGTCCTCTGCTCTACCATATCCTTCGCTCGGCGGATCGGGTGAGTTTGAAAACTAGTTTGAAAACTAGACCATGGCTTCCGCTTCAAATAACAAAGGGAAAATAAAAAATTTTGAGCCCTATGTCATTTTTTTATCTCGACTCTCCATAGCTGTGAAGCTTTTGGTTGCGGGTCAGTTCCGGTGGGAGCTATGCTACGGGAGCTTCTTCCAAGAAACAAAGAGTCCAAGTGGTACAAAGGAGTTACGTCTCAAAGGTATGTACCAAATTTTAAAATTCAAGCATGGGCGGGAAAAAAAGGCGGGGTATTAGAAAAAAAAGGGGTAAAATAATACGTCGAAAAAGGAAGTGTAAAATAAATGCTAATAATATATAGGATTATATTTTGACGTGTCCCCAATTTCTCTTTTTATGTGTGCTACTTTTTATGTGTGTGCTACTATGTTCACACATTAAACATTATGTTGCCATGGTGCATGTTTTCTAGGCATATATTCTTATTCTAAGGTACAAATTTAACTTTGCGAAGATCATGATATAATTTACACCTTGTTTAACCCATTTTGAAGGTTCAAGACACAAAATGGGGACAAGTACATATTAATAGGTCTAATGCATATTAATAGATTTAATGCATAGGTCTAATAGGCTCTCATAGGTTATAATGTGCATTATAGGTGCATATGTTCCTATTTACATGTGCATTTGGCATTACTCTTTACATAGCTAAATATGAGCCCAATGGTCCCCTCTTCATATAGCTATATGGTATGGTCCATTAGAAAGGGGGAGGGTCCATTGGATATGTGTCCATTAGATAATACATGGGGAGGGTCTATTTTTCATGGAAAATACGTAGGAAATTTATGGGGAGGGTATTTTTTCATAGAAAATATATAGGATGTTTGAAGGTTATTCATTTTCGACCCTGAGCTTTGAAATTGCCTTTTTTTTACTCGAGTCGCCTTTTTCGACTCATGAAGTCGAGAAAGGCCCCTCAAACTTGCATTTTTTTTTGACGCCTTTTCGACCGCAAGTCGAGAAAGGCCTTATTCCAAACGCTGCGTTTAAACGGGCTGCCTTTCATTTCATAAGTCGAGAAGGCCTTCAATCCCTAAAACACTGCGTTTTAAGCTTTGAGCTGCCTTTCTCCGACTTCATGAGTGAAAGACCTTTATTCAAACTGTGTTTACGGCACAGGCCTTCTGCGACTCATTAGTGAGAAAGGCCATATCCCTAAAACTGCGTTTTTTAAGCTTTGGTACCTTTCATTTCATGAGTCGAGAAAGGCTTCGGCCCTAAAACTGTGTTTTTGGCTTTGGTGCCTTTCTCGGCTTCATGATGAGAAAGGCTCTCCCGACCTCTAAAACCTGCGTTTACGTGAGCGCCTTTCTCGACTTCGCTGAGTGAGAAAGGCCATCCCCAAATCCACTAAACTTGCGTTTGCTTTGAGTCGCCTTTTTCGACTCAGCGAAGTCGAGAAAGGCCTTCGACCCCTAAAACTTGGCGTTTTTAAGCTTTGTTTTGCCTTTCTCGACCGCGAAGTCGAAAGGCCTTCTAACCTCGTGTTTTTCCCTCTGAGCTGCCTTTCTCATGCCTGTATTTTCTAAAAATGGCCCTAAGAACTGTGTTTTATTATATTTTTTTTGCATGTAACATCACTTGACTAATTTGATTTTGTCTCTTGCAGTCCTTATCTCGACCAGATAGTACATGCTTGGGAGCAATGAAAAGATGAGTTCATTGAAGAAAGGTGCCGAGAAGTGGGTGGTGACATCAGTTGGACATACAAGCACCTGGCCCATAAAGGAACTCCTCATACATATTTCTATCGTCTGTAAGTTGCTCCGTGACTAGGAGAGAGCTCCACGCGCCCTTTGCACTAGGTGGTTCATGTGTGAAGAGGGTGTAATCATTGTGCCCATACCATCATGGTCTCTTCACCCACTGTAATATATATTGTAATGAGCCCATTTATAAATATAAGGTATCTCAAAACTAGTATTTTTGGGTGATTAAGTAAATAATTTGCTTAATTTTTGTTGGAATTTGTGATCTATTGTCTACCCACCTAAGAAAATAGAGCCAAAATGTTCAACTAAGAATCTCTTTCAATTAGAACTTTGGTTTCAAGCTATAATGAAATTCCTATGTTTGTGTTGCATTGTTCTTGTTCTCGACACGCTATCCAAGAAAACTGGAACAAAAGCTTGGATGCACACTAATAGACAAAAATTCCAATTATGGCCAGTTTTCGGGTCGAGGTGCTTCTTTTTGTGTAAATTAACAGAGTTCCGCAAAAAAGTGGGAATGGAATGAGTCCCACTTTAATTAAATACGACTTACACCAAAAAATAAAAATTACAATGCAAAATGTACCTATATAAAGAGCTAACTTTAGCAAATAAAACCACGATCAGGTGCGTGTTCCAGTGACTGAAGATATAAGGTGCAAAGGACGCCAATATAGAGAATGCGAATAGAATTCAGGGAATTGCTATATAATGGACTAGGCATCAACTAAAAGTACTAAATGCCCAAACGGGATGCTCTCACCGAAAATGAAGCTCCTCGTGAAAAAATGCTCATATGCAAAATGCGAATTTACCTGGATCCAGACAAAGTCGAATCGCATCATCAAATAACATATGTAAGATGATGATTAAAATTCTCAGTCGCTTCCATGCAGATAAAAAACTCGGACCACAGCGAATGAAAAGAAATGCGATTAGATGGCAAGGTTAGGTGTAAAGCACCACCTCTCTTATGAAAGAAAAAACTTAGATGTCATGATCTTATCTCAAACAAATGCTAGAGCAAAAATTGAAAACCAAGTGTATGAGAAACTGAAACATCTTGCAATGACCCATAACATGACTATAAAAGAAAATCTAGATGTAATAAGCTTATTTCAAACAAATGCTGAAGCAAAAATTGAAAATCAAATATATGAGAAACCGAAAATTCGTGGCGATGTTGCACTTCATACCCAATCGCGTTGGGAAATTGTCATGGCAGTCAAAGGGAACCGAACCAGCAACCAATAGCTAAAACCCACGGAACGTAACCACCAAAGCAATATCGATCTAGGATACTATAACCTTTGTATAAAAAACAACTCATACCACATGGACCTCCAGAGTGGCTTCCGTATTAATTGTTGCGCCGCTATCTAAAAAGGAAGGTTCCAAAACGAATCCAAGAATAACCGAAAATTTATGTATTGAGAGACTTGAAGCCAAATAATAAAACCCAAAAATTTACATACTGAGAGACTTGTACCCATGACCATGTACTGTAGTATATTGAGAGTCATGAAGATAAAATGATCACACAATTGAATTTGAAAATTGTCTATACCAAGACTTGGACCCATCCAAAATTGAATTTGAAAAGTTGTCTATCTATACCAAGACTTGGACCCAAACAATCGAATCCAATAGAATAAGACGTGGACCCGAATAAATAATCGAAACCAAAAAATTGTGTATGGAAAGACCTAAACCCATAAAATTGTATGTGGAGAGACTCGAACCCATGACCTTGAAAGTGAAAAGCATCTACCTAACCAACACATCGAACTATGTTATGTATTATAATTATACTGCAATAGAAATGTATGTTACCATCGACTTATAGAAAGGACAAACTTACAGAAAGGTATTGTCTTGAGGAGGGCAGTGGCAGCAATCGGAATCCCTGCATTAGGTAGCTCTCTGCAATCGACGATCTGGAGTTCTGCGGCGTTGTACATGTGCAACCCAAGAGCCTGAGCTCAAATCAAATCGCGTAGACTGCCCAAACTAGAAGTTCCTGACACCAAGGATGTAAGCCCAACCCTCAAAGTGGACCAAGAAATAGAATGGAGCATCAAGAATCACCGCCCTGTTGGTGAAGATAATCCTTCTTGAATCCCCATCATCCGAGAACCTGTAACAAAAAGGAATATATGCCGCAGATTTCCAGCCAGGGATGATCCAGGGATGATTTAAACTGTGGCGCTGCTGTAGATCCAGGGTGCAGACCACAGAGAAACTCGGCAAGAAGAGGTAAAAAGCAGTAAGTTAGATTGATGTAATCGCACAGAGCCACAAATGATGAAAATCGAAAGGAAGATCCAGAAAATTCGAGCACCGACATACCGACATATCGACACTGGAGCGTAATATATAGCAGAGTACATTGAGCAAGCTAAACCGAAATCAAACCACGAAAATCAAAGAAAAACCAATCTATAAGCAACCATTAAACAGACAGGGACAAACACAGATGAATCCAAACCGACAACAAGGCGGAATGGAATAGGGATTGGATCCAAATCCAGTAGCACCAACGGGCAAAATCAGGGGAAAACAGAACAAAGGGGGGCCAAACTGGTGCACCCAGAACAGACTGGTTGGGTTAATCAAACAAAATAAGGGAAAGACGGCAAAGAACGGAACCAAGGAAAAGCTCGACCCCAGCGTCAGTACCGAAGATTCGCCAAGATACAATACAAAAAACTCAGATCAAGAACCCAGGAAGCCATAAATTGAAGAGAGGAACTAACCGACAAAAAGAACCAAAGCTTAAAGCAAATTATCGCATGTCAGACTGCACCCAAACGACCCAACTCAATGCATAATAAAAAAACCAACTATGGTGGGATATGGTCGGAAGAAGCTGAATCGATGCCCATTCAAAACTTCTGGTAGGATGGTAGGAAGAAGCTGGAGGGGAAGCTTGTAGAGCTAGAAAAGAACAATAAGGAAAATAAGCTCAAGAGAACGCCGATGACTAGAAATGAGGAAGGAGGCGGTATAAATAGGAGGCGTAAGTAGGACGTCCCCATCCAAGGAATGTCGGTTCTATTGCGAGGTTCTATTGCTATCGCAATAGAACCGTGGCATTATCATGGTCTAAAACTGTTTGACTTATCGAGCAATTTCTACAGCTTTTATGAGTGATGTAAAGGAGATATGGAAGCTTCCTTAGAACCACGACCAGTTGCAATGCTTCAAAAAGAACAGATACTAGTTGAAGCTATCTTGCTGATGATTAAATTGGTTTGGGGTTTAGATTTGCTATCATTTTATGGCACATTTTGACTTTGTGTAGAAAGATCAATTTTAATTTTAATTTTAACATTAGGCAATGTAAAAACTTATCTACCACATTTCAAACCTTACAGAAACTTATATGTTTAGTAGGCACAAATGTTAAATGCTGAGGCGATTGAAGCTGCAACATTTTGCGAGGCAATGTTGGCATCTCGATCAATTGCAATTTGCTAGGTTATGGGGCATTGTGCATTGCTAATACTGTTTATAAGGCCCCATAACATGTGCCAGAGGTGTGATTCTGAAATTGGTAGATAATTGGCACTTTCAAAACGGATGATTGATCGTTCGCCAAAAGTAGCACTTGATCTTATGCAATTTGTGACTAAAAGGGGCTTTGAATATAAGCCTTTAGATTATCATTATTAAGATTTAATCTTAAGCAATGAACAATTTTGTGACGTTCAAAGACAAGATACCTCGGCCCCGTGGGCGATATCGCATCGCCGGCCACGCGCATTACCGCCACCCTCGACCGACGGTGTCTGCCGACGGCGTAAGAAGCGGTAGCCCCCTAGGGGGCAACTTGCAAGGTATGTGCATTTATTAATGTGCACATTTACCAATGTGCACATTTACATTTTCCCATGTGGACACTTTATGCCACCTAGTCATTAAAGGCAAGTGGGCCACACCCAATTATCCCACATGCTTAAAGGGATAATTGGAAACGCTAGCCCTAAACCCTTGTCTATTTAGGTAGGAGAAACCCTAACTTGCCATTTTCGTCCATAGGGTTTTAGAGCTCTGTTTTGCTTGCTCCAAGAGTCAAAACCGCCTCCCAGACTCTGTCTTAGCGATTTGACTCATTAGTTTTCCTTCCTAGCTTCATCTTCTAGCAGTTCAACAGGATGGTCGAGTTCAGAGCAGGAGGAGCGAGCCAAGGATCAGGTATTTAGTCAATTTAATAGCCTAAACCGTCTTCCAGTCATTGTATCAGTAGGTTTAGCCTATTAAATTGCCCATAGCAGCCAATTAGATTCCCAGATACCAGACTCTAACTAAAAAACCTAACTCTACGATATAGATTAGATCTAGTTCTTTAGTTCTTCTGTGATGTATATGGATGATGTATCTCTGTGGAACTCCTTGTATTGGGAAGGGGGGTAGAGACCCTAAAACTTAGTAGTTGATGTTCCTAATTAGCCTCTCTAGCACACTGTAGATTCGGCCTGTGTACAAGAACCACACCTGGTTGTGGGTGAAGGGGCCAGACTGGCTCATAAGGAGGTTCGTGTTCTGACCCTTGAGCGATCCCTCTGGTGTGTAAGGCCTAGGGCAAGGCATGGGCTCGACACCCGTGGAGTGATGCGTCACTCTCCATTGGGTTCAAGTCGAATAAGGGCAGTGGCCCTCTAGTCACCTTGGGTCAGCACGTAGATCTCTGGAGGGAGTGATCCCTACCTGCCCCACCGGAACTGGGGAGATGCAACCCAGGAATAGCCCCTTTGGCTATGCATCCGGCGGGCTACTGGCCAGTCCCAACACTTTTCAGCCTACTACGCAAAGTGTGCACAGGAGGGGCGGATGGAGTGGACAACCCTAAGCCATGTTCTCATGCCACCTAAATCCATTGCCATGAATTTCGTCCCCAATGAATTTCGAGACCCAAGCCGCCACCATCCCTTCGAAGTCCGAGCCTTGGGTAGGATTTCCCATGTGATGTGCCGATCATTGTCTATGCAGATATGTGATGATCCATCCTTCAAGATGGCTATGTGATGTTGATGTTATATACCGACATGTATGTTTACGCTCAAGCAGCCTAGGTAGGCCCCGAGGGAGACAGGGGTAAAATGACCCCTTCATTCTTCCCATGGAACTCATCAAGGTTAAAAAGTGACATATGGAGGGCCCTCAGACAAGATGGAGCTGGTATGGGGATGAACTCCTGTTTGTATACGGTGAGTGCACCGTATATGAGTAGGGGACATCACAGTGGTATCAGAGCAATGTTCTTGGAGACCAAGAGCAAAGCACTGACCATGATCCCAGTAGTACTAACTTGATAGGATCCTCAAACCTCAAAAAGTGGGAAATTTTTTTCTCATTTTTGTAGTATATGCTAAGGTAGTAACAGTTAAGAGAATTGGAACTTAAAAAGATTAAAAATAGAGCAGCCGAATCCTTCTAGAGTAAGAAGGTCTCACACGTCGCGCCAGGACTAAAAACAAAACTCCAGTTTTTGACCTGGCGCAATGTGTGAGACATTGGGCCAAGAACACCTTAAAACTTGATGAATTTCAGAAAAGTAACATGCTAGATCGAGTTCTAAGATAAGATTTAGCTAGAATGGTATGTTACAATCACATAAATTAGTCAAAAATGTACAATGTCTCACACGTCGCGCCAGGACTAAAAACAAAACTCTAGTTTTTGACCTGGGCGCAACGTGTGAGACCAGTACTTAGAAAACTCTAAAATAAGTATATGTTTTAAGTCAATAGGTGGCCTGGCACATTAAATAGAGCAACTTGAATTTTGACCTAAAATTGCCCAAGCTATAAATAGATGTAGACCCCCCTCATTTGTACGTTCCCTGCTTAGAAATCTGCTCCCGCTTTTTAAGGCGATCTTTCGGCACCGACCTCGGATCGACGAACCGTCAAACATGGTCTGGACCAAGAAGACCGCTCTAGTTCCCTGACCTGATGGATCAGCCAGCGCCTAAGATCCGAGTCTGATACAGCGGATGCTTCAGGAGCGCCTCTTTAACAGGAATGGCCAGTCTTCATCGAGCGAGGGAACAGCTTCGGATGAGCACCAAAGGGAAGGATCCCAGCAGGGAGGAGCACAGGACGAGGAGATAGACTAGCAGGTCGATCAAGACAAGGTGCACTCAGATGCAGGTACAAAGGTGCTCGGGGATAAAGAAGCAGAGCGAGAGCGGAGGACCAAGGCTCATGAAGAGCATAGGCAGCCGACTCCCGAGCCAACCATCGAGGAGCAACTCGAAGCTTGGATTCGAGAGAAGGAGGCGGAGGAGCAAGAAGAACAGAGAGAGCCGACACTCGAGCCAGCTGAGGAAGAAGAGCTCGCGGCATGGATCAAAAAGCACGAAGCAAAAGAACGCCGCCGAGAAAGGAAGAGGGCAGAGAAGAAGAGGAAGCGGGAGGAGCAGGAGGCCAAAGAGGCCGAGGAATTGAGACTGAAGAAAGAGAAGTTCGTGGAGGCGGGCCAAAGAAAACTTAAGAAGGTTCCACGAACAAAGACCCCCAACCCCAAGGTCGTCATCACCGAACGGTCAGCTGACCAGCCCCCGCCCTTCATCGAGCGAGGGAACAGCTTCGGATGAGCACCAAAGGGAAGGATCCCAGCAGGGAGGAGCACAGGACGAGGAGATAGACTAGCAGGTCGATCAAGACAAGGTGCACTCAGATGCAGGTACAAAGGTGCTCGGGGATAAAGAAGCAGAGCGAGAGCGGAGGACCAAGGCTCATGAAGAGCATAGGCAGCCGACTCCCGAGCCAACCATCGAGGAGCAACTCGAAGCTTGGATTCGAGAGAAGGAGGCGGAGGAGCAAGAAGAACAGAGAGAGCCGACACTCGAGCCAGCTGAGGAAGAAGAGCTCGCGGCATGGATCAAAAAGCACGAAGCAAAAGAACGCCGCCGAGAAAGGAAGAGGGCAGAGAAGAAGAGGAAGCGGGAGGAGCAGGAGGCCAAAGAGGCCGAGGAATTGAGACTGAAGAAAGAGAAGTTCGTGGAGGCGGGCCAAAGAAAACTTAAGAAGGTTCCACGAACAAAGACCCCCAACCCCAAGGTCGTCATCACCGAACGGTCAGCTGACCAGCCCCCGCCCTCCTCTGACGACTCTGAAGATGAAGACTTCAACCCCAACACCGCAGGTGGAAGCTCTTCTAAACCCCCAGGCGACAAGCAGGCAGCACAAGACCTAGAGCAGCCGGATCAAGTGCAGAAGCCCCCGCCATATCCGACTTGGGACAGGAAGAAACAGCCACGACCTGCTCGAGAATCTTATGTAACAGACCCTATCAAGATTTACGAGAGAAAGATGAGGGAGCACAATGCGTATATGAAGAAATGGGAGGATTACAACTCTTATTACCAGCAGAACAGGGTTAGAACTATCGAAGGTGGACATCCGACGAAGAAGCAGACTCTAAGGCCGCCGCCACAGAAGCCCAAGCCTCCCAAGAAGCCAGCAAAGAAGAGAGCCAGCAGAAAGGAGAATGAGAGAAGAGCACTTCAAGAAATCAGGCACTTCCAGCGCAGCTTCGGCCTCTTAATCCCCCATGCCCCCTTCGCCCGTTTAGTTAGAGAAGTCATGCAGGAGTTCAACACCGGCATGAGGGTAACAGACGAAATGTTGCTGGCACTACAGGAAGCAGCTGAGCAAAAGATAGTGCAGCATTTTGAAGATTCCACAGCCTGCACTGTGCATGCCAAACGAGTAACCTTAATGAAGAAGGATATGCACTTGGCCAGTATAATTAAGGGAGAGCCCTATTAAATTTTGTAAATGATGAAAATTTTGTTAATACAAAGAATTTTTGAGTAGATTATATGTGTAATCTTACTTAATTAAGCTGAGTTAGCAAGTAACAGCTTTTGTTTTAGTTAAATTAGATATTTCTAGAGCAAATAGTGAGATGTCTCCAACGTCGCGCCAGGACAAAAAACAAAACTCCAGTTTTTGACCTGGGCGCAACGTGTGAGACCATATCCAAATTAGACCAAAACACCTCCAAATCGACCAAGTAAGGGGTCAATTCTGCCTAACTCGATGAGCCTAGCATGTTTAGACCCTTAGATCACCCAAATTGGACAAGTTTTGACCAAAATAGGGCAGATGTCTCACACGTCGCGCCAGGAGCAAAAACAAGACTCCAGGTTTTGATCTGGGCGCAACGTGTGAGACCTCTTAGCATTTTCTCCACCATGTCATATCCAATTGACTTTTAGTTTCTTGCAATAGGTTCATTAGATAGTTTCAGTCATGCTCAAACCCTCAAATTAACCTTCCAATTCCCATTTGAGCCTCAACATAGGCTAGAATTGCCCAACCTCAAAAGTTTTTCAAGTCACCCAAAAAATTAGGGTTTTCTCCTCCTCTATAAATAGGTCCCCATTTCTCACTTAGCACCCTACAAGTTTGCTCTTGACCCTTTAGGCAATCTTTCAGCTCCCTGAGGCACTTTTGCATCCGTTTGGTAGTCTCATCTTCCCTAGATCCATGGCAACTGCTGACTTCAGGCGATGGTACAGCGCCAGTGCCCATGCTGCCGAGGCTGATGTCAACAACATTTTCCGAGTTTTCCGGAAAGAAATAGATGTCCAAGCCACTCTGCACGCAACCCCAGCATATAGACAAGTCCTGACCGAGTTCCAAGCTAGGGTAGGACCGTCTTTAGTGCAGCTCCCCCCTTGTACAGGTTACTTCGTCCCCAGACAAACCTTTCAAGCAGCCTTGGGTGATGTTCCAAACATTGCCAAATATCTGACCAACAAGGCCCAGAGGTTGCCAGACTACATGGTCCTGACAGTCGACAGGACCAAGTATTTTTCCCACACCGCTGCCTTAGCAATTTTCCTCTCCCACCGTGCCGAAAACCCCATAGGGGAAACTTATATCCCTCCCATGGATGTGGACCCCTTAGCCTCCTCAGTAGCAGACCAGCTCCTTTTGCAGTACCAACAAGAGCAAGAAGGAAGGGCAGAAGTCGAAGAATCGGAAGACGAGGACTACGTCGAGCTTGATCCAGCAGAAGAGCAGCAGTTAGCAGAGCAGGAGTTGCGGGAATTCGAACGGAGCCGGCAAACCCTCAGGATCGCTCCACCACTTGGGCTAGGTATCACAAGCCTAGCCCCCATCATCATCGACGGCGAGGAGTACCTACTCCTCAGTGACATCCAGAACCTCCCCGAATGCAGGGAAAGGGAATATCGACTCGACGAGTTGCTGCACCAACTGCAGCAACAAGATCTGGATGATTTTATCATCCGAGGAGTTTCCGACTTTCCACTTCAAGTAAGAGAAGTCGACACCTACACAGGAGAGTCTACTTCTGACATCCAAGCCTACGGCAACATCAGACAGACAATGGAAACTCGAGAACTGCCGACTGAAGAGGAGTTCTATGCCATCCAGGAACAGATGGGAATCCGTGGCAAGACCACAAACATTTTGATGCCGAGCTCTTCGACACCAGCCCCCACAGAGAGAAGAGGCGAGATCGACCTCAGGCGAGCTTCATCGAGAGTTAGGGATTACAGAGAGTTCACCGAGGTGGAGGTCGACGAATATGCCGGAAGACACAGAGCTGGTGGCCGAGGAGGCGAAGAATCAACAACGACGCACAACGACAGGTCGCTGCGATACTATCTCCCCCTGCTGCTGGACGGGAGAATAGCGGTAATACACCGCAAATTCAGCCCCAGGGGCGAAGAAGGAGTATTCATGCTCATCGCGCTCTCAGGCTTTGGCCGGCATGCTCGGCTAGCTGCCAACACCGACTATGCCATCTTAGTCAAGAGAGCGATGGCACTCGACATCTTCGACTTCGCCATACCTTACCGACGGCAGGGAAGACTGGCAGTGACCGCAGCTTACACCTCCGACCGCAGGGTAGAGGAATTGGTGACAGCTTTGCAGGGCGGGACATCAACAAACGTCCTCAGGAACTTGGGACGCTCGGTAGGAACGGCCCAAGTTAAGAAGTTCCTTGAGGATAACCCATCCTACCGGCGATTTCAAGAATAGTCAGACTCTGGATCCCGGAGGCTTTGTATTAAGATATGATATAAAATAAATATAATTTCTTTTGCACTTTAAATGTTTTGTTGACGTATTTTGTTCCACAACTATACCAGCAAACACATATAATGCAAGAGAACAAATAAAACTAACCGTACCGCCATGACCTCAGCTAGAGGCCCGGGCTCAGGGGAACGACAATGCCGAGACTATAGGGAAGAACAGACTCCGCCCAGACCACCCCCGGCAAAGAGCTTGTATGAGGCATTTGGCCCCATGACCCCTGAGGAGGAAATGTCACAGATGAGGATGGACCTTGAGCATATAAAGGCTTTCCTGGCCACACAAGCAGGAGTTGGGTCGGAAGGCAACGCCCTGTTGCCACAAGCATCAGCTCGGAAAGCAGGAAAGGACAAGAAGAGGAGCAAGAGAAGGAGGTCCCCCAGCACGGAATCCTCCGACTCAAGCTCGGACTCAGACTCTAATTCCGAGGAAGAGGCTGAACAAGTGCAGAACCGAAGGGACGACAGACACAAGGAGACGAGGACCTCGGACTACCAGAAGAAGGTAGACTCTGCGTTGGGAAACGTTTGAAGGCCAGGAAGCTCGAGCAATTCTCAGGCGAGAACAGGTCAGGCATGGAGGCAGAGGCTTGGCTCGATGAAATGAGTGAGTATGGCAACACCTATGGTATGAAGGACAAGGACAAAGGCAGGGTGGCAACGGCCAACCTGAAGGGAGCAGCACGCATTTGGTGGAAGGGGTATGCCAAGGCCCACGGCTTAAGCAGGAATGTTGCAGGTTCAGAAAGTTTGCTAAAGCTTTCAAGCGCCATTACGTCCCAAGGGAACACAAGTCCAATATGATGCAGCAGTTCTACAGGTTGCAGCAAGGCAACAAATCAGTCCAGAAGTATACAGAGGAATTCATGCGGCTAAGGCTTTATGTGCCAAAGTTGAGCGAAAAGCATGCAGTGGAGAGCTATATTGAAGGATTGAATGAGGAGATACGCAAGCTTGTAAGGGCAATAAACCCCAAGACAATATCAGAAGCAGAGTCCAAGACAATAAGCTTGCAAGGAACAGGGGCCTCTAAACGGGGGGCGAGGAGGCGCAGATACCGTGGATAAAGGCAAGGCAACAGCGGGGAGTTATAGCCCTAGAGCAGCCAACCCCAGTCCAAATTTAGAGCCCCATATAGCAAAGCAACCATGGGAAGCAAAGAAGAGAAGAAGCGTGTGTCCTTCAAGGACAAGAGAGGGGTCAAATTACTCCAAAGTAAAGGCGGTCCTTCTTGCAAGCCATGCCCAAAGAAAAGAGACAGAGTGCATAGAGAAGCAGCTTTGCTTCAGTGTGCTTCGGCAGCCAAAGCCACAGGACAATGAACCCGCCCCTTCATGGCCATGAGCGCTTCGCTTAGCGGAGTTGGGGGATGGGACACTGGTCCCGACGACGACGGCGAGGCAGCCCACGACTATATTCAGGGTGAGTGTCATATTTTTGCCGCCATAGATACAAAGCAAGCAGAGAATCAGTATAAGGTAATTTCCACAGTAGGGAAGGCCAAGGCCAAGTCTTTCATAGTCCTGATAGACTCGGGAAGTAGCCATAACTTTGCATCCCCCAGAATGGTTGAAATGTTGAAGTTGAAACCGTTGAAGTCGAAGCCGAGGCCCGTCGTCTTAGCAAGTGGAGCAGTAAGGCAGACGGCCGGCAAGAGAATTAATTTTGACATTGACTTGCCAGGAATTAACATCCAGATGGGGGCAGAGGTAATGGGCATCGGCAAGTATGACTTGATAATAGGAATGGAGTATCTTGGACCGGCATGGGCCATCATTGATTGTGGAAAGCGCAAGGTGACCCTCACAACGCTCGACGGCAAGATCATTGAGATCACAGGTAAAGAAGTTGTTCCCATCATGCAGTGCATGTCTAGTAAACGGCTACTCAAGTGCATCAAGAGCGAGCAGGTAGCATACATCTTCAAGCTTGAGATCGAAGAACCCGAAGCAGAAGAAGGCAAGGAAGATAAGGTGCTCAGCAAGTTGCCCAAGCAAATAGCTAAGTTGATCACGGAGTTCCACGATCTTCCCGGATGAGATCGAGTACCTCCCTCCTTACAGGGGAGTCGAGTGTGAGATAGCACTCGAACCCGGAACGAAACCGACAAGCAAGGCTCCATACAGAATGACGACGCAAGAGCTGACAGAGCTAAAGAAGCAATTGCAGGAGTTGCTCGACCTAGGCTTCATTAGACCTAGCGTTTCACCATTTGGGGCACCCATTCTCTTTGTCAAGAAGAAGGATGGCAGCTTGAGGATGTGCATCGACTATAGGCAGTTGAATAAGCACACCATCAAGAACAAGTATGCGCTCCCCAGATCGGATGACTTGATGGACCAGCTCCAAGGGGCAAGGGTCTTCTCCAAAATTGACTTGAGGTCAGGCTATCATCAGATCCGGATAAAGGAAGAAGATATCCATAAAACCGCCTTCAGAATGCGGTACGAGCACTATGAGTTCACAGTAATGCCCTTCGGCTTATCAAACGCCCCAGCAACGTTCATGAAGCTCATGAACGACATCTTCAAGGAGTTCTTGGACACCTTTGTGATAGTATTCTTTGATGACATTTTGGTGTATAGAAGATCCCTTGAAGAACGCATACAACACCTAAGGAGAGTGCTTGAGAAGTTAAGGAGGCACCAGTTGTACGCCAAGTTGTCGAAGTGCCACTTCGCAACGGAGAAGGTGGAATACCTATCGACGGATCCCGCCAAGATTTAAGCAGTGATTCAGTGGCCGGCACTGAAGAATGTCCATGAGGTCAGAAGTTTTCTCGGCCTAGCAGGGTACTACAGGAAGTTTGTGAAGAAATTTGCAAAGATAGCGGCCCCGCTAACAGACTTGACGAGGGCGGAAAAGGTGAAAGATTGGGCAGATCATTGGCACAAGAAAGCCCAAGCGGGGTTTGAATTGTTGAAGGAAGCTTTGACAACCGCCCCCGTCTTAACCCTGCCAGACCCAGAGAAAGACAAGTTGGTGGCGACAGACGCAAGTAAGATAGCCACAGGTGCAGTGCTCATGCAGGAAGAGCGAGTAGTAGCGTATGATTCCAGGAAGATGAACGCGCACGATCAAGAATTGCTTGCAGTTGTCAGGGCATTAAAAATTTGGAGGCACTAACCTCTTGGGAAGGAAGTTCCAATTAGATATAGATCATCAGAGCCTCCAGTATATATTCACGCAACCACACCTTTTAACCTGAGGCAGCGAAGGTGGATGGAGTTCCTCGAGGAGTATAGCTTTGAGATAGTCTACAAGCCGGGGAAGCTAAACGTGGTAGCGGATGCACTTTCAAGGCATCCCCTGACAACTAGAGTGCATTGCAATGCAATTTCGACGCTCTCCAGTGACTTCGGAAAGAAGATTGAAGAAACCTTGCCAACAGATATGGACTTCAAGGAAGTATGGGCAAGCTTATGCAGGGAGGCAAGAACAGATAAGGAGAGAGAAACTTTCAAAAATTTTAAGAAGGAAGGTAATCTCTTGTACTATAAGAACAAGTTGTGCGTGCCGGAATCATCAAGGTGTAAGAAAGTTGATTCTCCACGACACCCACAACAGTCCAATAGCTGGCCATGTAGGATTTATGAAGACATATTTCAAAGTGCGCAGCAGCTACTATTGGCCAGGAATGAAGAAACAGGTAGCTCGCTACATCAAAGAGTGTCAGCTATGTCAGCAGACGAAAGCAGAGCAGCTTCGAATTCCAGGGGCATTGGAACCACTAGTGGTGCCGAACGCTAAGTGGGAGGTCATCAGCATGGACTTCATAACGGGGCTCCCAAGGACAGTAAGAGGGAAAGATGCTTTGATGGTAGTGGTCGACAAGTTGTCGAAGATGGCACACTTTGTGCCTTGCAGGACCACCGACACAGCTATGGATACAGCGAAGCTCTTCACCAAAGAAATCTTCAGGCTCCATGGCATGCCAAGGGAGATCATCTCCGACAGGGACCCCAAGTTCATGAGTGCCTTTTGGCAGGACCTCTTTGCGACAATTCAGACGAAGCTATCCATGAGCACGGCCTATCATCCTCAGACGGATGGGCAAACGGAGCAGACCAACAGGATTTTGGAGGATATGCTACGAAACTAAAGGTATGTGGGAAGAATTTATTCACTTGGTGGAGTTTTCGTACAATAGCACCAAGCAGGAATCATCCCAAATGTCGCTGTTTATGATCAACTACGGCTACCAATGCCTAACTCCAAACACTTGGCACAACCCCGTGTCAAAAGTAGAGGTTTCACAGCAAATGTTGGCCGACATGCAGCAGCTGGTGGAAGAAGTTCGAGGATATCTTCTTGCAGCAAGGAGTCGACAAAAGAGCATCGCCGACAAGCATCGAACAGTCAGGGAGTTCCAAGTTGGCGACGACGTATGGTTCAAGATCAAAGTGAAGCAGGCGAAGCTCCGCATCGGAAATTGTAAGAAGCTTGCTCCAAGGTGGGCTGGACCCTTCAGAATAGTCAAGAGGATAGGTAATCAATCCTACAGATTGGATCTACCAGCACACCTAAAGATTCATAAAGTCTTCCACATGAGTTTATTGAAGAAGCATACTCCAAATCCAGACGAAGTCTTGGACACCCCAACGTTGTTGGAAATGACGGAGGAGCAGCTGGAAATAGTTCCAGAATTGATTCTTGATAAAGCCTTCAAGAAAACAAGGAGATCAGAGTTTCTCCAATATTTGGTCAAGTGGAAACACTTGCCGGTGGAAGACGCGACATGGGTACTTAAGAAAGATCTATTAAAGCAGTGCCCACAGTTTATGGAGCAATGGGACGGCAAGGTCATCTCCGAAGAAATCGGCTCAGGCATGTCGATTTGTGTAGATTAATGTCTTTGTGTAGTTAAGATTAATCTACGCATGCAACCTATGTGTGGTATGGGTTGCATGCGTTGTTACCGATGATGAGACCACTACGCTGATCTCTAGGACGTGGTGTAATGTCAATGTAGGCATGACCGCGGTTCTGCTTGGATGAGTAGATTAGAAAGTCTACTTCTGTCCCACGGAAGTAGACGACCTCGAGAGATAAGAGGTCATTCAGGACTGCATTGATAGGAAAAGCACCTCTAGTCAATGCCTATGGGGAGGACCCTATCCTTCACGCCCCATATACGGGAAGGACCCTATTCTCCACGCTGGGCAACTAAAGGTGTAGGCATGAGCGCCATATAGGCATTATAGGGCGCTGTCTCCCCGGCCATGATGGAAGAAGCATCCTCTTCCTATGCCGGGAGATTAGTCATGCATTCATGTAGATAGGTCGGGTGGTCACCTTATAACCAAAATTTTATTAATAATTAAAATGGTACTAACGTAGTGTCAACCTGCAGGCCAATAGAGCGCTCCGGAGGGCAAGGAGGTCGAGCTACGAAGACTTGCAACACAAATTTTGTTGGAATGTGTTGCAAGGAATGAAAAGTACCTCGAAGCATAATTGTGTATAAAACTGCTAAATTTTGATAAACTAAATGTGTGATAATGAGTATACTGTTTAATCAAGCGATGAATTGATAAGTTAATTGATAATGTAATGACGTAATAATGTTTTAAAATCATTACCTTGAGGTAATCCTAGTAATTATGTAAGTATAATAGTAATATATTGGATGCATCAAGTTGATTGCAGGTTAGGAAGATCCCAAGGTGGGGAGACCCACGATTGCTGCGGACAGCACCATTTCAAGGTGGGGAGAATGTGACGTTCCAAAGCCGCGATATCGGTTCTTAAGCATTATCTGATCGCCTCATCATCGCATTACCGCCACCCGAATGACGTGTATGCCGACGTGTAGCCAGGCGGGTAGCCCCTAGGGGGCAACTTGCAAGGTATGTGCATTTATTAATGTGTCCCTATTCTAGTGCCCATACTCCATGTTTGCCCACGCCAAGGCAAGTTTCTCCCAAAAACCATTGAAGAAAATAACAATTTCAACGGCCCCCCTTTTTTTTCAAACTCTAGGGGCACATTTTCCCATATGGACACTTTATGCCACCTAGTCATTAAAGGCAAGTGGGCCACACCCAATTATCCCACATGCTTAAAGGGATAATTGGAAACCCTAGCCCTAAACCCTTGTCTATTTAGGTAGGAGAAACCCTAACTTGCCATTTTCGTCCATAGGGTTTTAGAGCTCTATTTTGCTTGCTCCAGGAGTCAAAACCGCCTCCCGGACTGCATGCGGCGATTTGACTCATTAGTTTTCCTTCCTAGCTTCATCTTCTAGCAGTTCAGCCGGATGGTCGAGTTCAGAGCAGGAGGAGCGAGCCAAGGATCAGGTATTTAGTCAATTTAATAGCCTAAACCGTCTTCCAGTCATTGTATCAGTAGGTTTAGCCTATTAAATTGCCCATAGCAAACAATTAGATTCCCGGATACGGACTCTAACTAAAGAACCTAACTCTCGATATAGATTAGATCTAGTTCTTTAGTTCTTACATGATGTATATGGATGATGTGTCTGTGGAACTCCTTGTATTGGGAAGGGGGGTAGAGACCCTAAAACTTAGTAGTTGATGTTCCTAGTTAGCCTCTCTAGCACACTGTAGATTCGGCCTGTGTACAAGAACCACACCTGGTTGTGGGTGAAGGGGCAGGGCCGGCTCATAAGGAGGTTCGTGTTTGACCCTTGAGCCGATCCCCCGGTGTGTAAGGCCTAGGGGGATCACTTGTGGACTAGGTCTAATGGCTTGCCACGCTGCGTGTGGGCAAGGCATGGGCTCGACACCCGTGGAGTGATGCGTCACTCTCCATTGGGTTCAAGTCGAATAAGGGCAGTGGCCCTTTAGTCACCTTGGGTCAGCACGTAGATCTCTGGAGGGAGTGATCTCTACACCGCCCCATCGGGCGGGGAGATGCAACCCGGGGAATAGCCCCTTTGGCTATGCATCCGTGAACTCTGATCCCGAGGTCCCAACACTTTTCAGCCCTACCGCAAAGTGTGCATGGGAGGGGCGGATGGAGTGGACAACCCTAAGCCATGTTCTCATGCCACCCAAATCCATTGCCATGAATTCTATCCCCAATGAATTACGGAGACCCAAGTCTGTCCATCATCCCGAAGTCCGAGCCTTGGGTAGGATTTCCCATGTGATGTGCTGATCATTGTCTATGCAGATATGTGATGAGCCATCCTTCGAGATGGCTATGTGATGTTGATGTTATATACTGACATGTATGTTTACGCTTCCGCAGCTAGGTAGGCCCTGAGGGAGACAGGGTAAAATGACCCCTTCATTCTTCCCACTGGAACTCATCAAGGTTGCAGTGACATATGGAGGGCCCTGTATCAGTATGGAGCTGGTATGGAGGATGAACTCCTGTTTGTATACGGTGAGTGCACCGTATATGAGTAGGGGACGTCACAAACTTCAGCATTGAAATGGCATTTTCCCTTAGTTAATAAGGATTTATTTAAATGTTAATCACTTCTAAAACATAACGGAGAGTAGCATTGTCTAAGTCGATACTTGCAATTTGAATCTTAAATTTTGAATCCCAATTTGAGGTACTCAAAGTAACACCATTTTTCTCGATACGAAGGCAAAGCATCATGGTATGAGATCGAGTTGAAGTTCAACACCGGTTCCAAGTTGACATGAATTCCCCCTAATAGACTTAGAAAAAGAGAAATGTTCGCGGCGGCCAAGGCCGCCGCGATAAATTTCTTGTATATATAATCTAAAATAGATTAAGGTGGGATGCATTGGGAACAAGTGCATGTATTATAAGCTTTAAATGTATCTGTTGATAGGTTAAATGTTGAAGGTAATAATTGCATAGTTACCTTGTGTATACATCGTAGGAATTAAGCTAAATAATAACGATAACGTTTATGTAACAAACATACAAACATAGAGCTAAGCCTCTGCATTGTCCAACCTTACATATTATAATAAGAAAACATTTATATGCTTTTCATTATTTGGCATATTACAAGGCTTTTCATTTTCTCCCTAACTCCTAAAAAAAGGTATAATAGTATCTATGTTCAAGATGACATACTTTAATGAAGTACTTCCTTCCATTTGAAACATTAATGAATCAAAACTAATTCTTGTACAAGTACTTGCTTCAATGTCAGGAAAAACTAGCGCCATCCCCATTGCATCTCCTTAGCACCATCCGCATGGAATTGTGTTAGATATAATTATTAAGTAACAACTAATTAATGTAACATCACTAATATGACTTATTTGGCATCCTATAAGGCTCTTGCTCTTGTCCACAATTCCCAAAATAAGAAGAGAAGGTGCCCCAGAAGGGCAACCATTTCATGCTTCGATATCTTGTCTTTTAAGGGCAGTTTTTAGATTACCTATATTTGTGCATGGTAATTTTTTCTTACACCTTTATCAAGTTCACGAATTAGATTACCCATTTTCACATAAAATTCAATTTTTTTTTTCCCTTTTTTTTGGCAAAAAGCACTTGTATCATGCAAATGACAAACATTTTTAGATAAATCTTACGTAGCTTATCCTTTGAAAAAAAAACATAGTTTATAATACTATTTCCATACATTATAAATCCCTTTGGAAATCATGTGCCTCTCTTCTTTGTTGTGCTTATTTTGAAATAATATTTTCATCTTTGCCCTTTTCATGGTGAAGGGCTACACTTACCTTATTTGGAAGGGTTAAAGGGCAATCTAAAGGTGGGAAATGTTGCAAACTGGTCATTGCAGGGGCCGATTTATCAAGGTGAGAATCGTCGAGAGGGTAGTCAGAATCCATCCCATTACAACATATGCAATATATCATCAACATCAAAGCATCAAATGAAGGCTTCTACTGTGGGTCAAACTCAAGGGGGATTTGACTGATGGCTGGGGGTCTCCAGATAGATCAGGCCGAGTTATGGCAATGACTTGGGATGGCAATAGACAATGGCTAGGCTTGACCAATCTAACCGCTCCTCCTGTGCATACTTTGCAGGTAGGCTTAATCAAGCTCTGTTGTGAATGTAACCTCCCGGAGATGTTATCTCATGGTATCGCCCAATGAGACCACTCAGTGTTGCATCTCTCTGGTCCGATGAGGTTGTAGGAATTGCATCTCCCCTTCTCAGAGTGCAGTAGCTCCATGGGTGGCTAGAGGATCGTTGTGAGACACTTCCTTACCTGACTGAATTCCCCAAAACAAGAGCCAAGCTGACACCTGCAACTCTTGAGAGTCAGGGCGACATCATTGACCCAGGAAGTGTCGGGCCCATACCCGGACTGCACAAAGTGACCGACTATGAGCCTAGCCCGCTATGGGACCCTAGTAGCCGCGCTCAACAGGGTCCTCCCTCCACTTTACCACGGACCCCTTTGTGTGGTGCTCAGTCACTTCGTAGCCTCTGTAGCCAGGTGAGTTCTATGCACAGGCCGCATAATAATGGGAACTAATGGGTCTAAACTAGGAGCATCATCTAAATAATGGCTACTAGGTCTTTATCCCCCTTTCCAATACACAAGAGGTGTAAATATGAGATCAATCAACATCATATATCAAAATAGCATGCTAAATAACAAGAGTAACAACTAAGCCTAATCACACACATATAACATACACTTAAGGTTCATTTACTAGGGTTCATAATCAAAATTGTGGGTTCTATAATGGTTCTACTAGAAATACAACACGCTAACTCATCGGAATGCTAATGTGACGACCATACGGATATTCAAATCATACGAACATTATACTAATGTACAAAAGATGGTCGTCAGACGGATGCATCACAGACAGGGTTTAAACTCACAACCTTCCAGTTGCGAGTCACATACCCTTGCCAAGTGCGCTACTAATATTGTTGAAGATATTCCTTCACGTTTTCCTCATATGTGGGACTATCTCCAGGAGGTTCTAGAACATTCTAGAACCTAAATGCATGCGCAACACTTGGCGCGATATCATCCATTGGAGTGGCGCGATCCTGATCGTTGGCCTAGATATATAAGGAGGCATCTCCTTCTTGTCGAACCATTCAACGCCAGTCTTGAGCTTTCTAGGCATCTGTCTCGTGTTCTTGCTTGCCTTGGGGCCATTGTACTCTTGATTCCTGTTCATATATCAAATTCTTTTCCGATCTTGGCGTATTTCTTCCGTATTTCTTGCATATTTTTTGCGTACTTTTCTTGTTCTCACGTAGGTTCATGACAGCTAACTTCCAGATGGTCTACCTAAGAATCTATTTGAAATGGCTGCTCCTGAAGAACTGCGTCCTACTCCCAGGTTCTCCATCACTTGCAAGTGGATCAGGATTTATTTCAGACAATATACTAGATTCAAGGTTGTGACCCTTTTAAAATATCAATGCAATGACAACTTTAAGCTCGATCTTGAACTGAACTGTTAAGAAAAGCAAGCAAGACAGGATCACTTACATATCACCAGAAGCTGCACCTCCTTCCATTAGGACATGAGATAACATTCCACTTTCTTCGACCAACGTATGAGGTGCAGGATCAGAACTTGACCAGGAAGGTGTATCTATATAAATAGAAATCCAAACTCAATTTATTTGAATAACATCCCTAACAGAGAAACTCAAGTGTAAAAAGATAAGATAAGATAAGATAAGATAAGCAAATACCTTGCACCAGGGCCGCCAAAGTAACGGTTAGAAGAAGAGATAGGATAGTGCTCATTACTGAATTGCCTTTGTTCCTTTTCCTAGAACTCATCTTACCTGACTTCTTCCTAAATTTCACATTTTGCCTAGGAGGCTTTGGAGCCCTTGGAGGTTGCTTGGCCTCTCCAGATGCAACATTGTTACTTCTTTTTGGCACTTCAGGTTTTGTCACTGACAGAGCTTCTGTTCTTTCCCTCCATGTTGCAACTTCTGTTATTAAATGCCTTGGAATAGTATGCACTTTAGCATTTGCAGTTGCATTCTTAGCACACTTGTTCTCTATTTTTATACTACTGCCATGTTGTTTAGGAACAGATTTGCCCAGCCATTTAAAATATGCACTCTATAGAGTTTCAAAAAGGGCCTTTTTCAATACCTGACTCTTGGTGGTTATTGCTCCTTATGCTTCCAAGGAAGCAGATATTGCACAAGACCTCTCCACATGAACAAGAAAAATAACATGGATCCATGTCTCACACATTGCAAGCGTCAGAAAAATTGCTTAACTTTTGGGAAGAAACACCATTGAGCCCATCAATGTCTATCACATAGCTTCCTGCAGATCTAGGCTCATCTGCTGCTGAAACAGAGCCTGACGCCATAGCCATTTTAATCCAAGTTTTCTAAAAATACAAGCGATGAAGCAAATCGCATCCCCACCATCTGCTGGCTCCCGCAAAATCCACACCGTCTAATCGTCTTCAGGTGTCCCCAAATCCCAAAACTTTGCAGCCGTAGACAACGAATATGCCACAAAGTTATCAAAACTTGACACTCTATCCGTCCCTCCCCACACTCCCCAAGGATTGCCCTACGCGCAACCCAAAAAAAAATTACCTTTTTTTGTTTGGGTGTGTATGGGCTTTTTTGTTTTTTGAGTTCTTTTTTCCACCAAAGTAACAAGATCTCAACACACCCAAACAAAAAAAGGTTAATTTTTAAACCTTTAAAATTAAACCTTTAATGAAACCTTTAATGCTCAAAATTTTCTACAACTTCAAGACAATCTTTGGTAGAGAATCGAATTCTTATTTTGCAAAATTCATTATCAAAACAGGCACAATTTAGCTTTTGCCATATCAAAGGCAACGTGTTGATGACAAGTGGAGTAACACTGTTTTCCTTGAAACTATCAAACTAGGCCTTAACTAGATATGATCATTTTGTTATTTTGTACTTTTGGTTCTATTTTCTAGAGTTTTGTTTTTTTATTCCATTTCATTGATTTGGTCTAAGTTATATTTTATTTGCAAAACTCTCATGATGAACAAGAACTAAAGTCTTAGGAATCAAATCTTGCCTCTTACTTTCCATTACAAATGATGAGCCTTTTTCTTTAGATTGATAGATTGATAGAGTTCTTTTCTTCTCAAAAGGCGAGAAAGGGGAAATATAACTTGGGCGTCCCTTTAACATGGCTTCTTCTCATTTGCTATTGAAATGCTAGTGTGTGTAGCAATGAGCATCCTTAATAGTGTGACCTATTGTAGGTAAGTGAAACAAACTTATAGTATGTATATGCATTCCTAGAGACAAACAAAAAAACATTGATTCATGTTTTTTAATTGATTTCTAACATGTTTGTTGTTGTTATGAGGAGCTAAAAATTTGTTATCCCTTATGTATGTTTGAACAAGACATTTCACGTAAAAATATGGCATAATCATGAACTTTTAAGTAGATTTTAATATGGAAATGATATAAGAAGAATAACCCAATACAAAAAGCGCAGCAGTCACATTTCAAGCACTTCAAGCACTTAATTTTCTTCAAAGTTAACTTGCTAGAAAACATTTATGTTTGATTTGAATTGAAGTCAACCCTCGAGCTTGACTAATCACAAAATAAGTTACAACAAGGAGATGAAGATGTGGTCAAACATACAACAAAATGATATAGATGACGTGGCTAAATAATGCTTGTTCTAAGCACGACACCTATTCAAACACGTGTTGGGGTATTGCCGAAGAATGCAATGCATTGACTGAATGTATTCTAAAAGACATTGCATGACATCTAGCCTTGGATATAGCCAAAGAATGTGGTAGGCCGACTGGATGCATTCTAGAAAATGCTATAGAGGAAGCGACATGCAACCCTATAGGTAATGCATTTTAGGAAACGTCATAGATACAACAAACAACAGAGGTATGAGCTACAAAATTTATAAACAAGGTGCAAAAGTGGGTTGTTCCCTCAACCTAGCGTCTTTGAATTTGGTATATTTTTTGCTATAATGCGTAACAATAAGTATCCCTAATAGTGTAACGTATTGGATGTATATTGAAGCAAACTTACAACTACATATTCCTAGAAGCAAAGAAACGAATATTCTTAATAATACTTAATTGCTTTCAAACATGTTTGTTGTTGCTATCAAGAGCTAACACTTTGTTATCCCTTATATATAGTTGATCAAGACCTTTCATGTAGAAACCGTGGCATAATCACATCCAATGATGAATAGACTTTAATATAAATATGATCGAGAAGTTAAGTACCACTTCAAGCACTTAAATTTTCTGACAACGTTAACAGTATTCCTAGAAAACATTTATGTTCCATCTGAGATCTTCTTACATATATGAGTTTGAATTGGAATTAAAGTTCATACTCGAGCTTGACCAAGCACAAAGTGCAAGATATGTCACTATAAGGAGATGAAGATGCACAAGAAAATACTGTAGATGATGTGGCTTATTTGATTAACATATAGTG
This sequence comes from Isoetes taiwanensis, assembly GCA_021234155.1. Taxonomy (NCBI): domain Eukaryota; kingdom Viridiplantae; phylum Streptophyta; class Lycopodiopsida; order Isoetales; family Isoetaceae; genus Isoetes; species Isoetes taiwanensis. The sequence continues at coordinate 5,862,922 of JAJEKV010000037.1, forward strand.
TCAATAGTCTCTAAGCACAAAGTGCAAGGTATAAGTCATTATAAGGAGAAGCAGTTTATAATGCCACAATGGCAGCATCTGATTGGATATATGACACACACACCACACCAACATTGCTCTAAATAATGCACAAAAAATTGCTACAGATGGTGTGGCTTGTTTAATTAACGTATATTGGCAAGGGTCTCTAAGTGCGCCTCTACTTGTGGGGGATTCACGTGGACAAGCATCGATGGGCCAGCTAAAAGTTGCTGACCCAGTGCTGAAAATGAAAATCTCAGCCCCATTTGAGAGACTCGGATATAGCGCGTTGCATGGAGGAAAAAAGCATCAGCTGAAAATAGCACCTTTATGGGCCAGTTTAGATTAAGATTGAAGAGGTATTGCCGAAGAATGCAATAGATTGACTGAATGTATTCTAAAAGACACTGCATGACATCTAGCTTTGGATATATCCAAAGAATGTGGTAGGCCGACTGGATGCATTCTAGAAAATGCTATAGAGGAAGCGACATGCAACCCTATAGGTAATGCATTTTAGGAAACGTCATAGATGATGTGCTTTACTAACACGACATCTACACACAACAAACAACAGAATCAGCACCATTCTGCTTGTATGCTTCCTCGCATATCGCTGGTTTCTCAAGAACTTGGGGTCCATGTAGAGATAAAGAACCAAGGCAGAGGTCAAATTCAAATAGCACCTACATATTGACAAGCTAAACAAGAGATAGACTAAAAATTGACAAACATACCCCTCTTCTCGGGGTATACTTTTGCTTCTTAGGCCTCTTGATTCCATTCCGGTGAGCCTTATGGGACTGATTATGAGCAGTATGATTCTTAGACTTGGCCATGTCTGCTGGATTCACAGAAAAGTGCAAAGGCTTTAAATGAAATGCCGATCAAACATGCGTGCAGGGATGCAAGCAAAACAAAGAAACGGAAGAGGGCGCCATAGTCATACCTCGAAGCCGCCGCCATATTGATCCGCCATATTAAAAAATAACGGAAGAGGGCGCCATAGCCATAGTGTAAAAAAAAATGAGGGCTTTTTTTCCCGCCCGTAGCTTTTTTTTCCCGCCCGTGGCGTAATTTTTCCCGCCCATGCTTAACATTTAAAATTTGGTACAGAATTTTGGGTGAGAATTTTGGTACGCACCTTTGAGTCCAAGCATGGGCGCCATAGCCGTTTCTTGAAGAACGATCAGTCGTGTGCTTCTTTCAAGATAGCAAGCTTTCTTGATGGCCACATCTCGCATCTCTGAAGCTCCAGAAGTAGTCTTGAAAGATCTAGGTAATATCCACCTCTAGGGTCTGCGCCTTGGAGCGGCTCGAAGCATAGCAGGGGCTATTGATAAAAGACGTCAAAGCTTTGGAGCGGCTCGAAGCTTAGCAAGGGCAAATCCGGCAGCAAGGCGACCTTATGCTTCTGATGGTTTTGATGCTTCTGATGCTTCTGATGATACCAGCCATATACCTTCCAAGAAGCTCGGCCATGGCTTTTAGAGGAGCCAGAATCAACGCCCCAACCTGACCTTGGTTTCAAACTGACCTTATCTTCAATCTAACCTTCGTTTCGCTTAAGATTTGAAGCAGAACTCGCGTTTGTGGATTGAAGCTTTTGGTTTGATTTTGGGCCTACGTCCTGCTCTGCCATGCCGCCCACGACTCCCTGCCGGAGCAGAGCCTCCATAATACGAGCTTTAGAGATGAAAAATAGCAGGGAATCCGGCCTTTGCTTCCGACCTTTGTTTTCGGCCCTTGCTTCCAGCTTCAGAGAATCGGCCCCCAGCTTCAGAGAATCCGGCCTTTTCTTCCGACCTAGCGATGTTTGCTTTTAACACAAGAGAGAAGGATGTTAAATGCTATTTTTAATGCTAATGTTTGCTTTTAACACAAGAGAGAAGGAAGCTCGAACTGCCGCGGGAATAGAAATCAAATACCTCCTTCCAATCCCTAACATTTTTTGTAAGCTCTGTATTGAAATAACCCATGGGATTCTCAAAGGTCCGGCGGACCGTCCTTTTAACTTCAAGAGGGAGACAGAAAAATTCTTTGGCTTTCTTCTCAAGGTTGCCATGATTGATCACCTGGAAAAATCCCCACTTTTCCGCAGCAGCACCTATTTCTTGCACTATTTTCTTCCGACTGCCAAACGATTCATCACGCAATGGGCTTAAATCTATGAGAGGGATTTGATGGTGGAGCTCAACCTGTGGATCTGGGCTGGGCCGGTGTTCAAGGGGTTGAAGAAATTGCGCATCCACGATTTCGATCGGCCATGGCCGTACATCATCCAGCCCCATATTATTGCAATTCGATTCTGAATGTTTCGACTTTCGACTATTTTTGAAGAGGAGATGAATAGACTTTAATATAAATATGATCGAGAAGTTAAGTACCACTTCAAGCACTTAAATTTTCTGACAACGTTAACAGTATTCCTAGAAAACATTTATGTTCCATCTGAGATCTTCTTACATATATGAGTTTGAATTGGAATTAAAGTTCATACTCGAGCTTGACCAAGCACAAAGTGCAAGATATGTCACTATAAGGAGATGAAGATGCACAAGAAAATACTGTAGATGATGTGGCTTATTTGATTAACATATAGTGTCAATAGTCTCTAAGCACAAAGTGCAAGGTATAAGTCATTATAAGGAGAAGCAGTTTATAATGCCACATTGGCAGCATCTGATTGGATATATGACACACACACCACACCAACATTGCTCTAAATAATGCACAAAAAATTGCTACAGATGGTGTGGCTTGTTTAATTAACGTATATTGGCAAGGGTCTCTAAGTGCGCCTCTACTTGTGGGAGATTCACGTGGACAAGCATCGATGGGCTAGCTAAAACTTGCTGACCCAGTGCTGAAAATGAAAATCTCAGCCCCATTTGAGAGACTCGGCTATAGCGCGTTGCATGGAGGAAAGAAGCATCAGCTGAAAATAGCCCCTTTATGGGCCAGTTTAGATTAAGATTGAAGGGGTATTGCTGAAGAATGCAATAGATTGACTGAATGTATTCTAAAAGACACTGCATGACATCTAGCTTTGGATATATCCAAAGAATGTGGTAGGCCGACTGGATGCATTCTAGAAAATGCTATAGAGGAAGCGACATGCAACCCTATAGGTAATGCATTTTAGAAAACGTCATAGATGATGTGCTTTACTAACACGACATCTACACACAACAAACAACAGAGGTATGAGCTAAAAAATATATAAACAAAACACAAAAGTGGGTTGTTCCCTCAACTTGGCGTCTTTGAATTTGGTATATTTTTTTCTATAATGAGTAGCAATAAGTATCCCTAATAGTTTAACATATTGGATGTATACTGAAGGAAAATCCAAGAAGCAAACAAACGAATATATTATTAATGTTACTTAATTGCTTTCAAACATGTTTGTTGTTGCTATCAAGAGCTAACACTTTGTTATCCCTTATACAATATAGAAGTTGGGTCTTCATTTTGGTCCACGGTGCATTCTGGCGACGACACGTGGCGACGCCAATATCGCGGAATACCATTCGGGTCCCCTAATTCCGCTTTACCTGCTCTGCCGGTTTTCTTTAGTGTTATTTTTTAGGGTTCTGACCGGCTTGTGTTAGGGGTTTCAACCGCCGTATTCTAAAAACGCTCTTAGTCATCGATCTTGTAGATAGAGATTAGAAGGCATCGTAGAGATAGAAGGCATCGAAATCTTGTAGCGTATAGATAGAAGGCGTGTTTAAATCGAGTAAGTGTCCGATAGAAGGCGAGATAGAAGGCGTGTTCAAATCGAGTAGTAGTCACGATAAGGCGAGATAGAAGGCGAGTTCAAATCGAGTAGTGTCCCGATTCAAATCAGTAGAAGGCGGGTTCAAATCGAGATAGAAGGCATCAGAGATATCCAGTAGTGTCTGATCGATCTTGTAGCAGAGTTTTAGCAAAATGAATCCCCAACTTCTATATTTATGTAGGCTGAAGGAAAATTACGGCATTAGGCACCACGGAGACAAACGAATATATTATCACGGCTTAAGGGGCCCCTCCATGTTTGGGAATGCCATCCCAACTGCAGTTCCCCTATACATAGTTGATCAAGACCTTTCACGTAGAAACTGTGGCTAACCCATTAAACAAGCGTATGGGTATAGCTGAAGAAGAACGTGCTAGCTAGAAGACAACCTTATAGTTTGACACAGTGCATTTTAGGAAGCATCACAACATGATGCATATAACAGATGTCAAAGAGATTTGAGAACTTTGTAGGTTGACTCTGTAAAACCAAATGAATAGCAACATCTGTCGAATAAGGCTTAAAACATCAATAAATCAAGGACGTGAAGTGGGCCAGACGGATCAGTTTAGATTTAAGTATATGGTTAGTTTAAAATTAAGTTATAAGGCATATGCTTAACCAGAAAAAGTCTGATCTCGTCAATATCCTTGATAATCAATCAATATTGTGGACGACTTTTTGGCCATGGCTTTTGCTCTTCTATATAACCCGGCATATCCATTTCCCCCATGGTGTGCTTCCAGCCATGGATGCTGGAGCTCCATCTCCGACAGGTTCCCTTGTTGCAGACGGAACTGTGGATATCAAGGATTCCCCTGCAAACAAGCATTCAACAGGAGGCTGGAAAGCAGCAATCTTCATATTTGGTAAAATTTGCTTCATTATTTTTTGGGCTGGAAAATGGGCCTTGGCTTCAAATAGCTAATTTATTTCTTTCTTCTTGCAGCAAATGAAGCAACTGATCGCATTTCTATCTATGGCATTGCTGCGAATCTGGTAACCTATCTCACAGAGGAGCTTCATCAGGGGACTGCTACTGCGGCAAAAACCGTGAATGATTGGCAGGGGGCAGTTTACCTGATGCCTCTTTTGGGTGCGTTCATGGCTGATGCTTATTGGGGTCGATTTCGTACAATTATTGTCACATCCATTGTTTATTTGCTAGTAAGAGCAGAATGCTTTTCTTCTTCTTCTTTCTACAAGATGCTTGCTCTGCAATTTATTTTTATTCTTATATATGATTGCTATGCTTGATTCTTAGCCCAATTCTGCATTTTGGCTTTTGGATATGGTTAAATAAACCCCAGATTCATGATGTTTGTGTTTGCAGGGTTTGATACTACTCACTTTATCAGCTTCACTTCGTGTGTTCAAGCCAAAAAGCTGCAAAAATGGGATTTGTCCCTCTCCAAGTGCATCCCATTTAGGGTTCTTCTACTTTGCCCTCTACACCATAGCTCTAGGATCTGGAGCCATGAAACCATGTGTTTCTTCATTCGGGGCAGATCAGTTCGATGAAAGAGATGCATCGGAATATAAAAAGAAGACCTCTTTCTTCAACTGGTGGTACCTGGGGGTTCATGCAGGCCTTATATGCTCCGTAACTCTGCTAGTCTATGTGCAGGATAACGTTGGCTGGTCATGGGGATTTGGTATACCTGCAGGCATCATGGTGTTTGCATTGGCCATATTTCTCTTTGGCACCCCTTCTTATAGATTCAAGTATCCAACTGGGAGCCCCCTTACTGAAATAGCCCAGGTAATCACTGCTGCTGTAAAGAAACATAAGATGAAGGTTCCCGATGATCCCACCATGCTCTACCATATGGATGGAGTACAACACACACGTCAAATGTTGTAAGGATTTGAACAATTATGACTACTTTGGTCCATATACCCAAGACAATGAAGTCACCACATGTTGGAAAACCTTGCAGGTATTTGGACAAGGCCGCCATCCGCTTGCAAGAAGAAAAGGAAGATCAACAGGTGGATCCTTGGAGTCTATGCACTGCTCAGCAGGTTGAAAATACCAAAATGTGTATCAGAATGATCTGGATTTGGCTTTCTTGTCTTCCTTATTATATTGTGACAGCGCAGATCAATACCCTTTTTGTAAGACAGTCTTTTGTTATGAATAGAAGCTTAAAACAACACAGCTTCCAAATACCTGCAGCATCTATGCAAGTGTTTACTAGTCTAACAGTGGTGATTTTTCTTCCAATTTATGACCGAATTTTAGTGCCTTTAATGAGGAGGGCATCTAAGAATCCTAGAGGAATAACCCTACTACAACGGATAGGAATTGGCATGGTAATCAACATGTCATCCATGCTATGTGCTGCAGCAGTAGAAACCAAGAGACTAAAAGCTTCAAAACATGGAGAAGTGATATCAGTTTTCTGGTTGCTTCCTCAGTATGTGCTGTTAGGTATTGCAGAGGCATTTACAGTAACAGGGCAGGTAGAATTTTTCTATGACCAGGCGCCAGATACGATGAGAAGTTTTGGAGCTGCATTCTACTTGGCAAGCATTGGGGTGGGAAATTTCTTGAGTAGTGTTTTGATCAGCATAGTGAATGGGATCTCGGGACGGCATGGGAAAAGAAGATGGATTGAGAACAACATAAATCAAGGCAGGTTGGACCTGTTTTACTGGCTACTGGGTGGATTGATAGGGCTGAATGTGATATGGTATGTTTCAGCAAGCAGGTGCTACATGTATAAGAATATAGCTCGAGAGAAACGGGAGCAACTTGTTATCTAGGCCCATGTGGCCACTAGAGGACTCCCTTTGTTGCACTCATTTGTTCTACCAAGTTGTGATATAGACCACCTCTCATCCTTTCTGTACGATAATATTCGTGGTCCTAACTACTACTAGAGTCTCAAATGGAACAGTCTAGTACTTTTACATTCTGACATATTATTATACGGTGGACAAAAAACTCCTCAAAGTGCTTACTAGTGGAGATTCCATTTCAAAAAATCGTTGGGTTAAAATGAAATGTCTCTATTGCTATCTATTGGGAATTCCACTCTTTGCTTGCAGCTTGCGCCTCCGTACTCTTTGAAAATGCATGCCTTGCTTGTAGCTTGCATAAAGAATAACTTCACCACAACTTTTAGCACCGCAAGGTGAAAACAAACAATGATTCTTTGCCTTAGTAGTGATGAACATATGCCATGAGTACATGTCTCTCTCTTTTACTTTGCATCTTTACCTATAGCATTTTATGCCATGTGCCATGTGCCATTACTACATGTTTCTGTCTGAACAAATCTATCAAGTAGATCCCCTTTTTAGGGCTTTTCAAGATCATGAGACCCTATGAAGTAAAGCTACCTTTTTAGGACCTCATGAGCTCTTTTCCAAAGACAAAGCAAATAACGTGCTCCAATCACCAGATTAAATTGGCATTCCATCTTTTACCATGATGCTTGATTGCATCATCAAGACTATAGGGCTAAGAATATGTAAAAGATGTTGATTATTGCAATTTTGATTGTTAGGGATCTTATCTAAAGTTTTGGAATGACATGCTATTAAAGTAACTTCACATGCTTCCTTATGCCCATTCACAAGGCGGGCGACCCGCACTGTCTGGCCAATTACCGGACGATCATGGTCGGGTTCAAGATTTGCCAAACCGTTATCGGCATTCTCGGCGGCCAATTGACCCATCGGGCGCGGCAGATGTCGAGACCCTCACACAAGCGGGCTTTAGACCCCGCCACTCCACGATTGACCATATCTTTTTACGCGCACGGGCGATTGAAGGTAGGAACCATCGGCAGGACTTGTATTGCCGCTTTGCTTGGTGGACAGCGAAGGCTTTTGATACTGTCCCCCCGAAAAGCTATGGGCTAGACCGCGGTCAATCAGGCCGCATTTGATGTGCGTAATGCCATATACAGCCGTATGAGAGTTGTTTTGGCGGGATGCGTACCGACGGCCAAGCATTCACCAAGAGTATCGGGTCTGCGGTGCCCCCCTCTCACCAACACTTTTGGCCTCTACATTGATCGGTTAGAGCCTACGGCTTCGAGCATGGGGGATGGCATACAACTTTTGCACGTGTCATCCGCCGGCTCATCTATCGCGGATGATGTTGACCTTCCTCGCCCACCCCGAAGCTATGCGATCTCATCCGGATGCCCTAGACACGATTCTCGCCGCTACGACATGCGGCGTGAACCGCCAAGACCGGTGGTGGTTTTCATATCCTCTTCACGCCACCCCACGCCTCCCTCGCACTCACATATCGGGGGCGACTGTAGAGGTCATGCACGCACAAGTACCTAGGGGTGGAGTTCCCCTCCTCGCCTCTGTTGGGAGGCGCCCATCCGCTATGGGTGAAGTAGGCCGTGGAAAGCGCTTTTTATGCCATGCGTAACAACAATCCACCGTGAGCTCTATGATTGGGGCCATCAAATCACATCCATTTTTAATCGGGTCGAAAGCATGTCCTTCCTCAGACGGGTCGAGTTTTAGTCCTGGCCGTCTCTTTGGCGAATTGAATGACTTGAAGCAAAAGCGTAGGCATTTTTTGGCAACGCACTTGGGTGAAACCTTCAAAGCCCCCTATCGATTCTCGGCGCAGAAATCGATTCTGACGCCACGATGATTTCTTGATAGACACATCGTCTATTTTTAAAGTGGTTAGTATGGGTGATGCTCGCCCCGACCGGGTTTGTGGCAATGGGCCCCTTGGCTCGGTGGCCCTGTTGGAGGGGTAAGAGAGATGGTCGGCCGGATGGAGCGTCAGGGAACGCAGTGCGTCTGCGGTGGACACAGAGGCCCGTCGTGGCGGCTGGGGAGTACTGGACGCTTGCTTCCTTGGCAAGCTCGGGACCCCGGACTTGTGACCAGGTCAAACGCCCATTACAAGGAGCACATCAACCCGTGTTAGCGGGGCCCGGCAGCCTCTATCTGCGTTCGGTACCTCGAAAAGCGCAAACTCATTGCCTCCATTCGCACAGGTGCCCACCATCTTCGCATCGAGACGGGCATGTGGATTGGGGGCGGGGCGTGCTCTGTCGGTCTTTGCCAAGCGGGTGCCATTGAGGATGAGTCTCACACTTTCGAGTTGCCCAAAGATTGATCGGATCCGGGCGGATCGCCCCTTAGTATGGCGGACTTGCCCTACATTTGCTGATGAACACACCGTCCAAGACGTGATCCGGGGGGTCGCATATTCGGGAGGTACTAGATCTGCGAGCTCACCTTTGCCCCCGCCTGGCTGCCCGCTGATCAGGCACTACGGGTGCAGGGCATGAGTGTATATATTTGTGTGTTTTTGCATTTTGTATATTAGAACAGTTTGTCAGCAGGCTGATTGCTACCACGGTTTTTCCCTCGAAAACCCTTCAGGGCGGGGGTTTTTTAATCCGGGTAGTAATCCGCGCTTGCTGCGCTTTTGTATTGGTTCCCATAGACCGATTGGTCTCCGTGGACGATAAAAATACCTTCCTTCCTTCCTATGAAGTCATGATTTATGTTGTTTTCATTAGGCTTGAATGATCTCCTTTTTAAGAACTTTTTTTACTTGTACATTCATCAACTTGGTAGATTTGTCTCTAAGTACTCTCAATAACATTGTATGTGGCCATAACGTTCCATTGTGCATAACATTGGAGACACTTTTCCCAAATGCGAAAAGGATATGACATGGATGCTCGTTGAAAACAATGACAAAAATTATGACTTTATTGACACTGTTGTGACATGCATGGTATATAGAAATGCAACTTATCCTATGTTTACTCTTTAGGGGTGAGTTCGAAAAGTGTGCTTCTAGCCAATATATTTTAAAAAGGGAAAATTACCAAAATACCATTAAAGTTTGCCAAAATTACGAAAATGCCACTAAAACCAGTGGTATTTTGGGAAGATTGGCAATAACATTTTTCTAATGATCTGAATGCAAATGTGCCCTTCAGATGAATTGTATAGTAAGCGTAGATCTTTCCAACAAACATAAGATCGTCTTGATTGGAGTTGAAAATTTCAAGTTATAAGCTCTTGAGTTCTTCAAAATTTGAGAAATGAAAAATCTCATAACTTGAGATTGTGGTCTTAGAATTGAATGATCTTATGCTTGTTGAAAAGATCTCAGCCTAATCTACAATTCATTTGAAAGGCACGTTTGCATTCAGATCATTGGAAAACCGTTATTGCCAATTTTCCCAACATACCACTGGGTTTAGTGGCATTTTGGTAATTTTGGCAAACTTTAATGGTATTTTGGTAATTTCTCATTTTAAAAATCATCAAAATTAAAGGATCAACGTCATAGCACACATAGACAGCACCTTTCCATGCATATAACATGCACATATGTTGCGTACTTCTATATTCTACAGGACGATTCTTTATAAACCCAATACAACATGGAAACTGGGGATAGCATTTCGCCTGCGGAATGGAAAAGGGCACGAGGATTCAGCTTAACAGGTCATCTGTAGGTAGATCCCCAGTTACCATGTTGTGGAGTGATGTAACTGGACCGCTGATTCCAGGACCTGCTCTCGATCGGCTCTCGCCAGTCGCGGGAAACCCTGGAATCATCTCCCTAGTTTCCATTCCCCACATACATAACAACCACTGACATTTAACAAAATGCATGACAATCATTCACATTTATTAAGTCTTTCCTTGACCTCCCCCCTCCCCCTTTGTTTTGGTGCATATTCATATGAGGTGTCCAAATGTTGGATCAGGCCATTGGATGCAGATTTAGACCGGTCTGGAGCATCAGAGTGAGGAACCCATGTAAGTACACAGATAATATATGTTGTGTATGGCAATAGTTGTACTAAAATTTCGTCAAATATACATATTTGAAGCATTGCCTATCGTCAAACGCCTCGGATGATGCACCAAAGCAACAAGGGTGTCAAAAGGATTCAATTAATATTAATAGTTACTATGCATTTTTATTAATAGCAATGGTTGTGGTTGTTATGTATTGGGTGTTATATCGTCAAAAATAATTATGTTAACTTTTGCAAGTGTCTGTATTAAGTGTTTATGTAATTGAGCTTCCAGTCAACTAAGCAACTATTTTCACAATGTGCATCGAATTTATTTTCAATAATTCAATATTAAAAAATCTTTTAGAGCAAGTGACACATGTATTAGATCAAATGTTGTCTGCAATTCCTAAGATTTTCTCAATTTATGGCGGATTTGGATGTCAAAATGATGTGCCAGATTAAAATATTGAACTCGATTTTCATCCAGCTGCCATAATCATTCAGAGGCTCATAGATATGCAGGCAACCAAGAGACATGGTAGGGGCAATTGCAAGATTGTACTATAGTGTATATGCAAAAATGGAAGCAGAGGGAAAAGCAATAGATTGCGACACGGGAGTCAAGCAGGGATGCCCGTTATCCCCAACAGTGTTCGGAATATACATAGATGCATTACAAGATTTCATAGCAGAATAGCAAGGGGACATGGACGCTCCTACACTAGGGGAAACCAAGGTACCCATCATGTTATATGCCGATGACCTGAGCATGATGGCCACAAAAAACAAGGGAATGCACAGGTTACTGAAACTGCTGGAGATCTTCTGCGAAAAGACAGGGTTAACAGTAAATCTTGCAAAAACCAAAATAGTCTTTTTCGGCAACAGGAATAGACACCAACCGTTCAAGTATTTGGGAACAGAACTAGAAGAATCAATAGAGTATAGATACATGGGGTACGACACACACGGTATAGGGAAATGGGCTAAAGGGGCAGATACACGATTCCAAACAGCCATTGGGAGTTACTATAATATGAAAAATTTCTGCAATACTAGCAGAATAATAGACTGGGAAATCAAATGCTATCTGTTCAGTGCAGTGGTCGCGACCACACAACTATACGGGGCTGAGGCTTGGGGACCGGGTCTAACAGAAAAGAAATGGGAAAAACAGGAAGGAATCCTCAGGCAATGGCATAAACAGGAATTCAAGCTGAGAACAAATACACCGCAAACAGTCATAGTATATGAGACGGGGCAGAAACCAATGGAGGTAAGAGCATGGGAGAAGACTATCAGATATCTCATAAGAAATAATGCAGGTGGGAAACCGAATAAATTAGCGAATATCGCGATCAGCGAGTCAGCAAAATCACACATTATCGCGAGCAACGGATGGTTTAGGGATGTAGCAGTGTGGACCAGAGAAATGGGGATGAATCTAAGCGACCTGGTAAATGAAGGCGAATGGAATGAGGACTGGGCAAACAAGGCTACGCAAGCATGGCTACAAAAACACACAGCCTAGATAGGGCAGCAGATGTACCAATATAATCTACTAGGAAAAACCAGGAGGGATATCCTAGCAAGATTTAGGATGGGGAGCCATGACCTAAGAATTGAAAAGGACAGATGGAGGAGAGTAGAGAAAGACGATCGGATATGCAGAATCTGTGACAGAGGGGAAGTGGAGGACGAGAATCACATGCTCAATGAATGCCCAATATATGGAGACATCAGGAACAAATACAGAAACATAAGATGGGGCCAGCCCGTACACGCCATGATGGCAAGGACAGAAACAATGAGAGATTTGGCATACGCAATACGAGAAATGACGACAAGGCATCGGGAAGTACATAAAGAAAAAGGGCTTCTGTTATGAGCCGCCCGGGAGGCGAATCATAGCTGCCCAAAAATGCTCAGCTTAAAGCTGATTGAAAACGACGCACCTCTGCACGGCCTTGAAGCCGATCCAAAGCGGGGTGCCGGTATTAATAGAAAAAAAAATGGGAGCCTTCAGAAAAGGCTACAATAAAACCAGCGTGATGTGCTAGTAGCACCCGTCAGGGAGCTCGCCCATGCTACATAAGTCCAGGGGCCTCAGGGCACAAGGGACAATAATGTATATTCTATTCTATTCTATTCTAATGAAATCACAAAATTTTCTTCTAGCGCCGTGGCTATTGTACATATGTTTTTTGAGGCCCATCTATCACGATCTCTCCCCCTCTCCCCGAACCCAAGAAAAAGAAAAAGAAAAGAAAAAACCATTTGTAGATTTTTGAACCATACTATTTTACACAATCCGTCTTCTCCAAGACATCAATTTCTACACCTCCAACCCCTAGCTCAAATACAAATACAAATGAGAAAATCCCCAAAAACCATAGCCATGGCATTGGGAACGATTTGGTATGCCAATCTAAAATTCTCTATAAGACCTTACAGTGATTGTCCCCCTACTTTAGGGTTGAGATTGGCATGGCCATATTCTTTTTTAGACCTAACACCACCATTCTCTTACTTTAATAAATTGTCAAAAATAATGCAAGAAGCTTCTTATTTGGATGTACAAGAAGCATATGGAGGATTGATTCTTTTATTACTTGGAGGTTTATATTGGGGATTGGCTATGTGCAAGTTATACTACTAACCTTGATTCTAGGCATCAATTTTTGATCAAGTATACACTGAGATATTTTTGGAGTGTATATAAATAACTTGGAGTGGAGTTTACAACCACCACATACTGGGGCACTTGTATTCAACAACAGGTGACTGCATGTTGGAAGACTTTGTATGCCATGTAAAACAACTGGCCCAAAGCAAAGCTTTGTAATTGGTTCCATCAGGCACACCGTTTTTCGAGTTCTGGTGGAGCCAGTTCTTATATATGGAGTGGAAGTATGGGGTTTAGTGATATCACGCCACTTAGGAAGACTTGGAACGCATTTGCAAGGCGTCTCTTAGAGTCAAGTCCACAGTTTTGTATCAATTTCTTTTGCTAGAGACATAATACCTTCCTCTTCAACATGCCGGTCTAGAATGATACATTCTGTCAGAAAGTAGCTGAGATGGGAGAGAAGAGACTTCCAAACCTTACCTTTATCATGGTCATGGGTCCACAATGTCTTAAAGCCTGTTGGAAGAAGAAACACATAAACTGATATCCAGACGTAATGTGTGGTAACATGCATATATACGAATGCAGAGCAATGAAGATCACACTCATTTGAAGCATTACCTCGATACATGCTTTTTCAGTAAGCTTTGGGATACCATTGCCTTAGAGACGGTCAAGACATCACATAATAAAAACTAGATTAATGCCACACTTGCCTGGGATCTACGACACTATGTTAGCACATTTGCCCATGAAGAGATGTAGAATAATTGCAATGATTCGCACTGGTGCACATTATCTCAGAATAGAAAGAAGCAAATGAACATGTAAGAAGCATGAGAGCATGATATGCTAATGTTACCAAATGGAAGCAATTGAAAATGAATGCCATACTCTTCAAATTTTTCCAACGTTTGTGATTATCCAAGTATGATATGTCTATTTAATTACACCTAACCAATTACTACATGTCTTCTTGCAGATGCCTGTAGTGGTGTAGTGATGGCAGCATCTTATATAGGTTCTTGACAGGCCAACCCAATTATATCCATCAACACATTGACATGCAAAAATGTACAATTTATCAAAAAGCTCATTATTGCTAAGGGTTTTCTTGAGGGATGGGGATTTCTTAATTTTGGACTGTAATGGGCTTGTTATGCTCTTTCTTATATTATATCCTATCGATCTTTATGTCTCTGTGGATGATAACAATTTATTCAATTCAATTGCATTCTCTTCTAGCATGGCCATCCCTGCTTCTTGTTCCAGAATATAAGTATTGTAGCTTTAATTGTCTCATGGCCTTATACCAATAAACCAAATTGAAGCAAGAATTTAAATCAGATAACACAGCTTGAGCATGCAGCTATGGAAGGAGCGGCGATTAAGGCATGTGATATTATGCCCGAATTTCAGAGCTTCCATGCAGTGTGTGTATAATAAAAAGATCCAGCCTAAGAGAACCTCTCTCTTTTCTAAGTTATTATTGGGAAAATTTGTGTTAAGTGGAAGGAATAAGAGCATTTTTTGAAAATCATACTCTACCAAACCAAAGTTTAAGATGCCTAGCTGCATCAACATGAACAAATTATGTCCCCAGTAACATTGCTCAATGACATGAAAGAGGTACTGGTTTCTATAAGATTACCATTTGCAAAAATTGCACTATTAGACCAATGGATTGATGATTGCATGGAAGTGTAGTCCATTTGCAGCTAATATAGAGGCCACACAAGATGTACTACCCAAACTAACTGACGATCATGCAACAATCATCTAGTTGAAAAGACTTGTTAGCCCTGTGCCTGGCAGGCACACAGGTCTATACTTGCTGCATGAGGGCGAGGCCCCACTGGCCACGGTGTCCAAGAAGAGGAATCCACAAGGCGCCACGGCGGGTCAAAGCTCCTCCAAGAAGCAGAAGACCCAAAGGTAGGACCCACGGCGGGCCACTACTTGTCTGTTAGCACGGCCGCGGACAGCTCAGATCCCTGTTCGAGTGCCCAAGTAGTGGAGCACGCGTTGTCATGATGAGGATCAGATTCAGGCCCGTAGGCCACTCCGTGTTCCTATATATTGTAGCATTTTTGCTCCTTCAAAAAGAGGGTTCATAGTGTTCTTTGTGTCACTACAGAGCAGACATGCTGGTCGCCTGTTGTGCGCTCTTTTGAGCCTTCATTGTACACTTGTTTTGATCAATGGATTGCCGTGTTCTCCACAAGTGTCTTGTGTGTTTCATTGTGTATTGCAATTGCTGTTTTATCTGAGTTTTTCTTGTTCTTTCCTCTGTTAGCAAAAATCCCGCGTGACAAGAGTGCCTCAGGATTTACCCTGCCGGACTTCAAGGATCTCACAGAGATCTGTCCCTCAGGCGATCCCGAGCCCGGACCCCAAACAAGACTCATTGATAAGCACTCATACATGGAAGGATGTATATGCCTCAATAAAGTAATTAATGGCCGCTCTCCACCATCATAATGTGTAGAAGAAGGCATTACAATCAACTAGGGGTGGGAACAACCTTTATCAATCAATGTAAATAGATCAATATGGAGGATATCAGAAAGATATCAAGATTTAGATCGAAAGAGATGAGCTCAGTTTAGCCAAAGGTTGGCAGATTAAAGCTAAGATAAAGGAATTGAAAGAAGATGAGAGGTCTAACTCCAAATATTTCTTTATTAAAGCTAAGGGTAGAATTAAAAGAAATCATATTTATAGGATTCACATGGAGGGCAATGGTGTCTCTGAGGATCTTAATCTCAAAAGAGCTGCCATCCAGCACTTTACCCGGATCATGGGCATAATTCCAAATGCTTCAGATAGGGAGATTGATGAATTCATTAAAATTCAAAATGTGATCACTGATCTGCAAAATAGAGGTATGTCTACTCCCTTCACTACGGAGGAGATTTGGAGCAATATTAAAGGTATGGACAATGGCAAAACTCCAAGTCCTGATGGCCTGCTGTTGGGTTCTTTAAAAAAACTCGTGATATTATTAGTTCTGCTGTGACTAATCTCCGTAATGAGTTTCTGTTGCTTAATACTTTGGATTGCAGGATTAACACAAGTTTTATCACTCTTATCCCCAAGAAGGATATTACAGACCTATTTCTTTAACAAATGTGATGTACAAGATTCTCTGCCACTATAGCAGTTAGGCTCAAAAATATTCTGGATCAGGCCATCTCCAACACTCAAAGTGCCTATCTCAAAGGGAGACTTATCCTGGACAATATTGCTACTGCCATTTTAGGGATGCATTGGGCTAGAGAATCTAACCAAGACATTGCTATCCTTAAGTTGGATATTACCAAGGCTTTTGACACTGTCAGCTGGGCTTTTCTAGCTAGGTGTTGTCAGAGGATAGGCTTTTCCAATGACGTGATCAGTATTTTTTTGGCTATCCTGCATAACTCCAGATCCTCTATGCTTATCAATGGTGAATGCAATCCCTTTTTTGACATTAAGAGGGGAGTGAAGGAAGGTTGCCCTCTGGCTCCCTTCCTCTTTCTCATTGTCGTGGAGGCCTTGAATGGTGCATTCAAGCATGCTGATCAGACCGACATCATTACTGGATTGAAAATGCCTCCCTCCCGGAACAACCTTTTCTTTCTCAATGCTCATTTTGCAGATGATACTTTCCTGTTCATAAAGATAGAGTAGCACTCAATCAACAACACTCAAGGCACCTTGGACAACTTTGGTCACTGTTTAGGCTGTAAGATCAACTCTGCCAAATCTAAACTTACAGCTCGAAATCAGGTAATAGGAGGGTAGACTACCATAGTCCTAGGTTGTGAGTGCCTCTCTCCTAATACCAAATCTAAAATTATGGGCATTCCTTTTACTTTAAGACCCAGGGGATTCACCTCTATTATAGGTATATATGCCATGTGCATTCCTTAGGTTGCCAAAAAACCCATTGTATACGTCAGTTCGATACAAAAAACCCTTTGTATACGACTACATTATTTGTAAAAGAATGCAGCCCATATCATATAATTACTTGTCTAAAACACTTTTACTTGTCGACCCCTTCCATACATATACGATATCTCTATTATTTTTTATATATCTAATATGATCTGATCTATATATGTTCTTATGTTTCGCGCTTATCCGACCGTCCGTTCGAGATCCGATGGCTCACGTGGCTTTGGGACATATCCTACGGCCCAGATGGCTTGGGAGTTTACATATAATATGAGTACCATGGTCCTACGGTCCAGATTGATCTGATCCTGACCGTCGGTCCGGGATCCGACGGCTCACGTGGCTTGGGGAAACATCCTACGGTCTACGTGGCTTTGGGAATTATATGTAATAGATCCTACGGCTTATATTGCTTTTATATGGTGAGATCTTGATCGTTGATCGAGTCTAAGATCCTAAGGTATTGAATGCTCGTTCCTTAAGGAAAGGCTTTTAAAAAATTTTATGTTATTGGGGGGATTCGAACCCTGGTCCTCAACCCCCCAAACCCCCCACTCTAACCACTAGACCAAGCATTAATTCTATGAAAAAATTATGTTTCAAATACACTTAAGGGTAATATTCTAATTAAGATAAAATAGACTATAGTATTGTAGGATGTTTTGAAACTTTCAAAATGTTCCAGAAAGTTCTAAAATGTTCTAGAAATTTCTAGAATGTAAGGGAATCCAGAAGAATTGAAGGGAATATAAGGAAATCTCATAAATTTAATTTAATTTAATTTATCAAGCCATTTAGGCCCCCAGGCCTCTATGGCAAACAAAATACATAATGTAATGCAATGTAATATAGGCACTCAATCCGAAGCACCTGAAATATCAAAACTATCCATAAGATTAAATAAGTTTATAATGTCTGTACGCTCCATCCAAACATCCCTAAGATAAGCACTTAACTTATGTGCAGGTATTTCTAGTAGCTCTCTCAAGGTCTGGCTCTGTATATCATATTTGGTTCTAATATTCTCATAAAATTTGAACATTCGAAATCGTGCTTCTCTGTTTCAACTTCGTGGTCTAGGCATCCTAGGCAAAATCTCTCACTTCGAGGTGTTCCATTCCATCTACTGTTTCAACATGTAGGTGATGCGATGATAACCGTGAATCGAGAAATTAACATGCGGTTCTTTTCGTTGATGTTTGCAAGCAAATACTCTCGTTCTTCATATGTGTCCAGCTTATTTATATCATCAAGATAGAACCTTTTTTAACATCTCCGGTGGGGTTCAAGCTTCCACATTTCCTTCAGGGCACAAGCCTTCACCTCCCCATAAACTTCTTTGTACTTAGTTGACTTCGGCCACACATTTTGTCCAAGCCACTTGGTACTCCATTTTCTCACTTCACAATACCACCCCTTATCCTTGGATTGCTCAAGGGCTAGGTGAGGAAATCTATCCACTTCCATTGTGAGAACCCTATTAACAAAAGTTATTGTTCAAGCATAGGGCTTCCACTTCTAAGGGTAACATGCCCTGTCTCGACCAACATCATGCAATATGGAGTTTGTGGCTTTACACCAAGCTCACTTAATAAAAACGCTTTACGCACATTCTCAATGTCATTCCAAGCATTTCGGGATAACCTGTGGCCCCATCATCGGGCTGCCATATAGAATAACCGGGTTTCACTTGAACTCCAAAAGCAATCTTCGTAACTTCCAATGTTCAAAATTATTAAGCCTACATTGATAAATCATACCATAAAAGGCCCGCAATCCTCCTGAAGCACGTTTCTGAGCCGCCCTTGTCCATCTGTAATTACATGTCATATCAATCCCAAGATATTTATATTCTGTCACCTTTTGCAAAGGAGCACCGCCCACTGTAAATATAGTGAAATCCTTGCCGCCAAACACCATAATTTTTTATTTATTTACATTAATCTGCATTTGCTTAGAGGAACAAAAGGACTCAAGCACGTCCAAGTGTCTCTGTAACCCACTTGCATCCCTTGAAATTAATACTATATCATCTGCAAACATTAGCAATTGCAGTACATATTTCCCAAGCCTTTCTCCCATGCCACCTAGCCTTGTCATCCAACATTCGAGCTCATCTATAAGCAAACCAAAAAGAGTAGGAGAGCACGGGCAGCCCTGTTTAACTCCAATTGTATTATTGATTTTTTCAGATCCAGAAAAAGGAAAAGAAAGCTCAACCAAAACTTCATTATAGAGACAAGCAACAGCTTTTCGCAATTCGACAGGGACTTGCAACAATTCAAGTCTTTCAGCAAGATGGATGCGATTCACTCTATCAAAGGCTTTAGTAAGATCTATAAATGCTAAAAATCTCTTATTGCCTGTACCTTTGGCACCTTCCGTAAGCACTCTCAAAGTGACTAGGTGATCCAAGGTAGAGTGATCTGTACGAAAGCCTGCCTGTCCCGGTGCTCTTATGTTTTGTTCTTCTGCCCAGCATGTAATCTTAAGTTCAAGCATTGCTGCAAATAATTTAGCAAATACATTGCTCACTAGAATGGTTCTATAATTTTTAATGTCATCCTTATCACCAGTCTTATGCACGGGTACAACTCTATTTAGACACCATTCTGTAAGGAAATATCCTCTCAAAAGTGCTTCATTGCATAGATCTGCCAAAAGGCTACAAAGCTCGTTTCCTCCCCATTTAAAAAACTCAATTGACATACCTCTTGAATCACAAGCACGTCCATTTTTCATTTTTTGTAGGGCTATTTGTACATCTTGTTCCGTGAATATGGGTATAGCTTCTCCTGCGCAATCCAAATTACCTGTATCTACTGTGCAATATAATTCTGAGACCAAAAAGAGAAGATCATCTCTTGTTATATCTCCAATTTCTGTCTGCTTAGATGACCTGTTCCAGAATCTTCTTGGATCTATATCCACTTCTTGAATGATCCTTTCCTGGTGTCGGCGCTTCCAATCTCTTTTTTTTTGCTTAACCAAATTTTTATACTGCTTGTGAACAAGAGGATCTATAGATTTCATGCACTCTTTTTTTGCCTTGAGGCAATCTACGTCAAACCATTTACTATGACGTCTCTTCCTACTTGAAGCATAACCAAATATATCTCCTGCTGTATCAATTATAGCATCAGTCAATCTCCTGCCCTTTTCTTCTAGGGATTCCTGTAAATGAATCTCTTCTAGTTTAGCACTCAATGCGCTTCCATATTTATCTGCCAGTTTATAGGTAAGCTTAACAATATGGGCATTTAATTGAAACATAAAAGGCACATGGTCAGAATCTGGATTTCTTTCCAAGAACTTAAAATCGGTCACATACCCAATTGCATCCGGATCTCCTAACAAGAGATCAATAGTACTATTTCCATTTGGTTGTATGCACGTGAAACAATTTGTACCTGGAAATCTCACAAGTCCATTGTATACAATGAAATTGAAGGACTCACATAGAGCAAGAACATGCGTACCCATTTTATTCTTTACTGTATCTGGTGATTGGCGTGGCCAGCAAAGCAAACCATCTGAATGCTCATTCAGCCACAAATTGTAAGAGAATCTAGGAAAATATACAAGTCTAACGGAATCTCTTAAAATCTAATTGAATCTAAGGGAATCTTCATAATATCTAAGGGAATCTAAGAAAATCTTGATGAAATCTTAGAGTGCTCATGGGTTTTTAAGATTTTGCAAAGAGCGACAATAGAATGTTCTAAAAGGTTTCATAATAAAGGTGTACAATATAAATCTTGAAAAAAAAAATATTCTAGATGCTCAAGGTAAGCGCCTTAGTCTAAAAATAGAAAATGTTTTAGAAATGTTGCACAGATCCAAAATAGATTATTTTAGAAGGTTTTAAATGCTCATGGGTAAGCACCTCAATCAAAATAGAAAATTCTAAGAGAATCTAGGGTAAAAGCATGAAAGGGTGTCTATAAATGTATCCCTTTTGGTACATGTGGCCATATTACACAAATCACCCAAAGTACCCAAAAAGTACATGCATAGCCAAAACATATCCGAAATTTAGCTTAAATGTATATGCAAAGTACATAAAATCGAAAAGTGTATGTTTATACAAATAAAAAATAACCAAAATGTACGTGAAAAGTATCCATATTTGTACATCAATTCAGTACAATGACACCCTTTCATGCTTTTACCCTCTAGGAGAATCTAAGAGAATCTCAGTAGAATCGTTGGTTATCTAGAGCACTATAGGGCCTTACATCGTAATGAAGAACATGCTAAAACTGGAACAATGTGCCGTAGGACGCATTAATTTTCTTGTATAAATATGTACATATATGTCCAATGGTTGGCGCAGGCTTACATGATTACAGCTTGTAATCACATGATTACAGTTTGTAATCAGCTTGTAATATATATTATCATAGTCTTATCATATTACCACAGAATCCCCAACAGTAGAAGCTCACCAAAAATGTCGGACCCTTACAGTATGAATACGAATCGAACACTGGCGCCACCACACTCCCTCTGGTATCTGTACGGCATTCAAGCTATAAAAACCTTATATTTTTCTTATGTATACGGTACCAGAGAGGCAATAAAAAAACCCATTTGGTCTCGCATGTTTCATACCCCATAATCTAGGTGAACCCCCCGGGCTTTAAGATCAAATGCTAGATCTGGATATTATTAAGAAATTTCATAAAAAAGCAGATCTTCTTAATAGTAAATATTTGTCCAAGAATGGGAGGGCAATTATTGCCAATTCAATGATCTCTTCCTCCCATGTGCATCAACCTTCTATCCTCATGGCTCCAAAAAAGGTCACTTCTAAACTCCAAAGTATAGTTGGTAGATTCATTGCTTGAGGAGGCAGCTCGAGGTGTTGGATCCCAGTTTCCATGAAGAAATGTAGCAAGAAGAAGAAGTATGGCAGCTTAACATTGAAAAGCAAAGTATAGCTCTGGCTGCTAAGTATATTTATAGAGCTGGTCATGGTCTCATAAACCACCCAGTCTCGGGCTTGATCAATTATTATCTCTACAAATGCCACCCCTTTGGATGGCGAAATATAAGGATGGCCCTTCCCTATAGTCTGTATTTTGATTTCTCTATTCATAATAGTATCCTAGGATTAATCAAAAAGTGGATCATAGTTGGAAGGCTATCTGTGGGATGTACTCATGGAAGGATGGACTATCAAGAGATCAAATAATCTTTTGGATCCTTCCATGATTTTGAATAACCCCAATTTTTGTCTTGCCTTTCACTTCTCTATGCAGTACAGGCAATGGACAGATCTAGGAGTTACACATATTCACCATATTTTCAATGATGAAGGGTTCATCGATTTTCAAAATTATGTGTTGTCTAACCTACGAGAGGATTATGCTAATCTTTACCAGGTTATCAAGGAGGTCCTTGTAAATGGAGTTTGGCACAACCAAGACTTGCAATGGCACATCAATGGCAAAATAGGCTTTCAAGTAAGGAAGGCCTACAGGTATCTAACTCAAGATCTAATTCTTTCTATCCATCTTAAATGGGATATCAGTTATGACAGATGTCTTAGTAATATTACGTTCATGTGGAAATCCCCAATCAATCCTAAGATTAAGTCCTTCATTTGGCAGCTCTGGCACAAAGCTTTAGCCTCTAATGCCAAGAGACATAGGATTGGGATGTCCAATTTTGACTTGTGTGAAAGATGTTTACAGGACAAAGAAGATGAAGATCATATGTTCAGAAACTGTCTGTGATCTGAATGGGTTCTTGAGTTGGCTTCTGAAGAATTTCAGATTCCTAACCTCTCCACCTTCTCCCTTGTTGACATCTTATTCCCCCAATCCCCAAAAGATTAGAGAATTTTTCTGTTGCTTTGGAGGACGTGGAAAGCCAGAAACTCTCTCATCTTTGATCATGAGATAACTTGCCAAATGCACTTATCAAGTAGACTAACTATGACATCTACTTGATTCAAAAGATTGTCTTGGACCAAAACTAATTTATTTGTTATTTTTCTGTATCAGGCAACATTTTGGTGCTGATCAAATCTTTCAAATGGGACAAAATCAACCTGCAGGTGAATGCCATGTGGCTGAATCAATTTGGAGCTGCCTTTGAAGTATATCATGGTGGCTACTGTTTCTGTGACTGCTCCTGCTTTCAAAATTATGATGCCAGGAGAGGGATTATATGTGATGATGTGGATCAGTCAGGAAGATATAACCCTGCAAAATGCAAGAAGTGCAACTGCCTCTTCTGCTACTTCATTACTCACGCGAGGTGTGGGAAAGAGAGATAAGAACAAGGGCCTGGAAAATTAGTTTTCTGCTTGAACAAATTAAACATATATGGGCACCTAATTTTTGTTTTGGTATTTCAAGGTTTAGTGCTTCCTCTCAAAAGCAGACCTTGGGTTAAGTGCTTCCAATAATAAAGTACTCGATGTATTTATGTACACATATGTACTCTATGTACTATGTACTCCATGCACTTTTTCCTAAATACAAATATAGCCTTCAAAAGAAAAAAAACAATATGGAGGATCCAGTGTTGAAAACCATACAACAAGAGACAGACCACGGGGCGGGACCTTGCTTTGGACCATACAATCAGAGAACATTTGGGACTTTGATGACATCATCATTATCATTGTTCCAAGAACAACTTGCATCCACTTGGGTTCTATGCGGACGTCCCCCTTGGGATTTTCCTATATTTATTTTATGGCAACTATGTTCCTAGGGACAGGCAAATACCCCTTATCATATGCATAAGAATGCCTTGCTATACTCGTATACTCCTTAAAATACAACTAAACAAGTGAGATGAATGGTATATCCCAATACTATCAATCTTAATATAAGTACAAATAGGCAATAAAAAAAAAACCCTTAGCATATTCTCATATAGTTTTTATGCATAACAAGTACATCCCTCTTGGCCGTCCCAAATTGCAAAGAAATGTGCTTCCTTCAGTTTTTCAACAGTTGCGACAGAAAAATTTGCATATATGAAAACTACACGTATAAAGAAATATGCCAATGGGAACTTCTAAATGCCGCAGGCTTGCAAGGCACCAAGCCGACATATTCCTCAAATTCATCAAATAAGAGATACATTTTCTCAATGGTGCAACCAGCTTCAGGATACAGCGTGACAAACACAATGACCTAGCATTGCAAGCAAGGGGCATGCTTGACAAGACAACACCGCAGACACTATGCAAGAACAATCCATGATATTGTGATCTGAAGTTGTATGTGCATCACTAAGCAAACTCGACTCTGTCAAGAAAGTTGCCTTGGCAACGCTTTGCCAAGTAGGGCCATCATCCATATTCGCAAACATTCAATATAGCAGAGAGCAATTGGTTGGAACTGATCGATACACTCAAATACTTGAACCTTGATGTGCTTAATAAAGCACCCATTGAAGGGTGGAAAGAGAAAAAGCTAGTATTATTGTGCATGGCTGATCCAATCACATGCATAAGATATTATCAAAATAGAATAAAGGGCCTGCAAAGGATACTACAACAACCAAACAACATGGTTGGTGAGGTAACAAACTTTGTCTGCATCACAAGTTGCAACATTGGGGCAGTTCACAAAATCATATGCTAATGTGGATAAAAGACTCTATCAATACCCAAATGCAACATACAAAATGATAATTACAGAAACGTGCATCTTGAATCAAAATCGATGCTCAAATGAAGGCCTTGAAAGAATACGAGAGCATCAAAATGTGGCTAAAAAAATATTGTAAAGACAAAAGAAAAATCTATGAGGTCCTATTACACTCCGTGGGCTTAGATGAGCAGTAGTACATAAAGGTTTTTGAACGTGGGATATAAAGACCAAATGTTATTTCTCAGGAGGAAAGTGAGCGAGTGCAAGGCAACAACATTCAACCTAGAAATTGCAACAATCTAGCGAGCCAGCACAAACTTCCTATCATACATCACAAGCCCTGAGACAGACATCTCCAACACTGTCAAAGGTGATAGAACATGCAGTAACAACAACAAGAAAACATGCAGTAGAGAGGGTCTTAAAGCTAGGAAATGCTATTATATGCTTGCAAGAGATCTCAGTCTCAAAGAGCTTTTACGCTCCTCAAATGAGTGCCACTCCATATAGAATCAAGAACTGTCATCTTCTTAAACACAAACATGCCTACAAGCAAATCTCGCATCTTGAAAGCAAACAAGGATCTATAGAAACTATCACCAGAAAGCAGAGATGTTTTTGAACCCAATTTCATTGACAAGTATAGAAAGAGAATTGAATTGAATGTATTTTTATCGTCCATGGAGAAGGAGCCTGAGCACTTGAGCCTCGCAGAAGTTACAAATGAATTATAAAGAACATTACAATAGAATATAATAGAATAGAATATATTTTTAATATCCACAGGGACAAATATCCCATGGGAACCATACACGGGATAGTACAACCTAAAGAAGGAAGGAAGGAAGGAAGGAAGTATATTTTAACGTCCGCGGAGGCCAAACTTGACCTATGAAACGGTACATGCAGTACACAAAGCAGATAAAACCACACCAAAAAGACAAATGCTATTATATAATGTGTCCCTACTACTGGGATGAAAAAACCCCCACATGGGAGGAAAACCCTGGTAGTAGGCTCTCAGATCCCTTGTCCTGTAAGGGATTCTCTGACGGTAGAGACTTGCAAAATGTAGGATGCGAGACGTGCAACCATTGGCGATGCCAAAGAATTGATTGGCCGGTGCCAGAGAGCATCTAAGATCAGCATGTGTTGCTCGGATATGCGTATATGCCGGACACTCTTGCAGAGCATGGTGCTCATCCTCTATTGTCCGCATGTGGCAACACTGGCATATTCTCTCATGCCGGGGGATTCTCTATCCTCCATCTGTAGTCCAACGACCTGTTTCAATTCTCACGGAGGCAATATTCTTCATAGATATATGCGCTTTCAAGTACTGGTGTGGGCCATGTTCCAGTGTTGGATTAACTTGCGTGTGGTAGTGCTGCTCGTTTTTTAGGCTTTGCACGAAGTGGCGCATCCCACGAGTGGTGGCAAAGTGCTCATTCAGCGCGGTACCGTCCCCGGGCATCGGGCATAGCCACAATCTGGCGGTAGTCTATAGACCACGTTGCGAACCACCCACGGCGATTGCTCTGCCATACCCTCTTTAGTCGTTGTGGCTCTTGTGCCAATAACAAAGCCCTCGGGGGATAAGGCACCGTGTCCTTGATACCTAAGCTGTATGTTAAGAAGGCCTTTTGCACCCTCTCTAGCTTATCCGGTGTTCTTGCTAATTCTGGACCCCGGACCTCTACCCCATACAACAATACTTTGGTTCAACGAGTGCTCGAGCAGGTGTGCTCTACGTGCCCGATCACATAGGTCTATTCTCAGAGCGGCTATTGCGCATAGCATATAGGGCTTTCCATCCCGCGCTGACCCGTCTTTTCACACAGTCATCCCATAACATGCTAGCGCAAAAGTCGATTCCCAGATACTTGAAGGTCCTTACAACATCCACCTTCTGTCCTCTGTAATAGAGATCCGGGATATCATCTTTGCGAGGAGAGGACTGCCAGAGCTTAGTTTTCTGCAGGTTCACCGTCATTCCTGTTGTGTCACAGAACGCACTAAGAGCGTCCAAATGCTGCTGCATACTCCTGGCTATATGGGATAGCAAGTCTACATCGTCTCTGCATAGAGCAATTGCCTTATCTTTGTATGCCCTCACGGTAGGCTGCGGGCCACCGCCCATGTTCTTGCATCCGGTCTCCAACTTGTCAATGTAGAGACCAAAGAGCATTGGAGATAACGGACATCCCTGTTTAACCCCTATGGTGCTAGCAACTCGCTGATCTGATGCAGGCAATGCAGCATATATCCCATCATAGAGTCTATAGATGATATTTTGTAAGTCCTGTGGGGCATGCAAATACCGCAAATCTTTGCCATCTTGAAATCTGAAACAGCGAAGCAGTCACGCCATGGCGCATTGCGAGTAGCTTCCATAAGGATTCGAAAGTGAATATATGGTCGACAGGGAGTGGAAGGCGAAAACCCCACCGCCAATCGCTGACGCCTCCAACTTCCTCAGCCCATCGAAGTTAACTTCTTCTCCACCACACGCTAAAAAAGCTTTGCGAGTAATGGGCTCACCATGATCATGTAGTTATTTGAATCATCCCTATTACTGTCTTATGAATTGGGGTGACCTTGCTAACCATCCACTCCCAGGGAGGCCCTCCCTTATGGCACGGTTAATGATCATTTGCCGGAGGCCCTAGCAAAGCTGGCCCACCCCATTTCAATAACTTCGGCTTGAAGTCCCCGCAAGTCCTTGGCTTTGCCATTAGCCGGTGTCTAAGGCCCCGTTGGATGTCTTCCTCCGTGAGCCGCAACATTTCTCCCTACGGGACGGAACCCCAAAGAATTTTGCTCCTAGGGGATCATACAACTCCTCCAAGCGATGCATCCACCGGTCTATGGTAATATTGCCGGGTGGTTGATGCCTCTTGTACAACACCCTACACCAGAAGGCTTTCGGCTCGGTCAACAACAAATCAAACATCGCGGCTGGCGATGGTGCGCAATGTACACATGCTTTTGGATTTCAAGAATGCTCTATAGTCACGAATGGCCGGCTGCCGCGGTTGTGGATCTCAGACGAGGCAGTAGCGGTTGGGTCTTTAGAGCCTTGCACTCGGCGTCAAACCGGGGATTACGAGGGGCAAGAAGGTGTCCATTTGCGAGCGATCCCTCGCTGCAAAGCATGCACTAGCTGCTGTGAGTAAGGCATTTACAAGCCACTCCCACCTATCATGTAACGTGCAAAGGGCATCAATCCCCTGCAGTTCACGTTCCAACACAGACTCATATTCTGCTTGCTTTCGGTAGTCGGGGGTGTATCTCAACCCCTGATGGTTTCTATTCTGTGATTGCGCTACTGAGTGCTCCCAATCCAAAGTGACATAAAGTGGATAGTGGTCCGACAAAGCCTCCTCATCTCCTGTTCATGTGCCAATTGAGAGCTCGATGATCATGTCAAGTCCTACCACTGGAGCAAGGAGATAGTCTACCACGCTAGCTCCACCATCATGTCTATCGCTCTTACAAGTAAAACCCCCTGATTGCGGCCATCTGATCATACCACTTCACACTACCATGTCAAAGACCTGACAGAGTTGAACCAACTCCCTTCCAAAGGCATTGGTGACTGTATCTTGAGATTGTCTGGCATGTTGGGGTGCAGCTGTTTCAAGCCAGAGTGGGTCAGAATCGGCCTCTCCCTGGAAGGTAACCGGCTGCAGCTGTGCAGTGTGGGCATTGAAATCTCCTAACAAGAGCACATGCCCTTGCTGGCGATATTGCTCTATGTCATCATACAGATCTCTATAAGGCATTTGTACATCCGTGTCTGCCTCCTGGACCTGGATATATATATAATGAAGACGTATAAAGCATGAAGAGAGCCGAGATGAAACTAGAACATATTTAGAAGGCCAAACAATCAAATCACACTTTAAATTCTATGAAATACTATATAGTTCATGTTATTTAAACATAACCAAATCAATGGTGGATGGCCAGCAGTCTAGGATAATTGTTGTACCTTCACAATAAACTGACCACTCTTTTTGGAGCCGTCATCTCTCATTTTGCATAATTCCTCCCTATGCTTGCAAAGCTGAAGAGAAGAGAGGTCTTGCTATACTAAGACATTCGGACCCATGATATAATTGCCATACTTAAGAATATGAAGTCAACTATGTGCATCCTACCTGACAAGCAAAGACAACTCCTCTAATATGTACCTATAGGACAGAATGCAAAACATCATCCAGATTTGAGGAAGTGTCTGCCTTCGTTTCTGCAATCCATGATACACAAATTCAAGGCTCTAGTATCATAGCCAAGATTTATTCATCCTTTTATTGACAAGAGAAGAAGGAAAATGGCAGGGAAGCAAAAGCAGTAATGCTGAGGTTTGTGAAGTTCAGCAAGAACAAGGACATCGAGGCATGGGCAACAAGCGACTACTTCTCGACATGCATTTTTGTGAATAATTCGAGATGAGAACTGGACGCAATATAGTGCATATATGGCGAAGCAAGAACTCATAAAAACTGCTCATGCAGAACTGTCGCCCAAACAATAGGGAATCCAACTACAACTAGGGAGACATAGAGAGAATAGATGCCAACAACAGAGTACATGAGAGACCATGAAGACAAGGGTGATGATGAAGCAGAATTTGACAGAGGCCTTGACTTGTACAACATGAGAGCTAACCATGCAAGCATTTAGGCAACACTCCACACTTCGAGTCCCTCCTGAATTTGACATACGACATGCACAAACATTATGATGACAACTCCAAACTTTGATCACTCACATTGAGAGGAAGATGGTACCACTCACGAAAATGATATCGAACAACGTGTACTACACGATGATCTAAACATTGAATACCAAAAACCGCTACTATATGATGGCATCATCAAGACATCATATACAATAAGACGCATGACCCACACCAAGGATTCTACTTGTGACCACGAGAGGCGTTACGGTAGGAGAATCAAGGATGCTACAATGCATTGTAGAATGTTTGAAAAGAATATTCTAGCGAGCGATTCTACACCCAACTAATAAACCATCAATAATCATTGTCATGAACATAGGAAAGGCCACGAACAATGTTAGAGGAACGATGGAGAAAAATAAGCAAAATAAGCATTATTCACGCAACCATACATTTATGAGAAATTTTATTGATCTATAAGGTTCATGAATGATCTTTTTGAACTTCTTTGATGCCTAGAATGGCCATAAAGTAAAAAGAGCTCCCTCCCCTCTTTTTTTTCATGTGGACCTTAGTTTCTAAAGATCCCTTTTTGGTATGCGCATGCAACATGCTTTTTTAACCAGACATTAGGACATACACATCACATGCGTATGCAACATGTTTCTTGGGAAAAAAATATTTTAAATATTCTTTTTGACGTGTTTATGATACTGGATTTACATAGCACCTGGCCTTTGATCTAGAGTAACACACTAGTCCTAAAATAGCCGTGTCTCGAGTTTGAGATTGCTTGAAGTTGCATTATATATAGTCTCATTCCATGGCATCTATTTGTCGACCGATCTTTGAAATATGATTGATATATCATTAAACCAACGGCCATAGATTATTGGCTCTCTCTCACAAAACCCAATACCCACACATTATTGGATTTCTGGATTTCGGCCAAACACTAAAAACCATAAGAAGGCTACATCGATGGCCTAAACAATGAAATTAGGAAGCTCGTCAGGGTTATAAACCCCAAAATAGTATCGGAAGCAGAATCAAAAGCCTTGAGCTTGCAGAGAGTAGGTCCCCAGGACAATGGGCAGAGGCAAAACACTTATGATAAAGGAAAAAGTTCAAGAGCCTACAGTCCAAGGGCAATCAGTCTAGCACCTGCTAAAGCCCCTTACAATGGAAATTATGAGAAGCAGGATAAAAAGCAAGTTAGTTTTAAGGACAAAGGCAAGCCGGAGGATCAAATTACTCAAAGCAGAACTAGGTGGATGGGAAACACTTCCAGAGGATGACGATGCGGAACCGCACGATTACATCCAGGGTGCTTGCCGCCATTGATATAGAAAATGCTGAAAGCTAATATAATATGATCTCCACAATTGTGAAGGTAAAAGCCAAATCATTCATAGTCCTGATAGACATGGGAAACACTCGTAATTTTGCTTCGCCATGGATGGTTGAAATGTTGAACTTAAACACTCTTAAGTGTAGGCCAATGGTATTAGCAAGTGGTGCAATCAGGCACACGGCAGGGAAAAGAATAAACTTTGACATAGAATTGCCTTGCATCAATATTGGAATGGGAGCAAAGGTCATGAACATAGGCAAGTATGATTTGATAATAGGTATGGAACACCTTGTCCCGGTAAAGGCACTGATGGATCGTGGAAACCGGAAGGTGACACTAACGGCACCCAATGGCAAAACAATAGAGATAACAGACAAAAAAGTTACTCCAATCATGCAACGCATGTCTATAAGAAGTTTCTTAAATGCATTAAGAGGGAGGAAGTGGCATATATCTTCAAGCTTGAAGTGGCAAAACCTGACGGAGAAGACGAAAAGGAGGATAAAACAGTGAACAAATTGCTTAAGCAGGTAGCTAAGCTAATCAAGGAGTTCTACGATCTGTTTCTAGACAAGATCAAAGAACTTCTGCTTTACAGGGGAGTCGAATGGATAACACTCGAGCCAAGCACCAAGGCCATGAGTAAGACGCCATACAGGATGATAACCAATGAATTAATGGGGCTCAAAAAGCAGTTATAGGAAGTCTTAGACCTGGAGTTCATAAGACCTAGCATCTCTCTTGGAAGCACGCCCTGAATACTTACAGATCATAAACTTTCCATTAGAAAGAATGAAATCAATCAAATGAGCTCTAAAATAAAAAAATACATGAAGTAGTAAATAAACCTTGAAATAAAACTCCTTGAGTAGCATTTCTTGCTGAAGAACAACCATCCACTACTAAAAGAATCTGAAATACAAAAAAGGATGCAAGAAAAATCGCATCAATGCCTTCATCATGCTTGTCCTGCTGGCGCACAATGGCCTTCGCCCTATGAAGACCATATCTCTGTGCAGAAGGAGGAAAGGGAGGCCGTGAAGCAGGGCCGTTCCCTGGCGCCATGGCCGAGCTTCTCCAAGAGTGTCGCAGCCTCCCTCTCGAAAATGGCCCAACTCTATTCGACGAAAGAACAAAAGAACAAAAGAACAAAAAGGACACAAAGTTAGATGACCCAACTTCCATTTTGTTGGGGAATGCCATAGGGTTCCCCCCTTTCCGGTTTGGAAGGGACCCCCTCCCGCCAGTCGAGGGGCCCCCCTTCCAAACTGGAAAGGGAGTCCCCTATGGCATTCCCCAATACAGCTAGCTAATCCAATCAATATACACGCGCGCTACTCTACTTTCCAGAATCTTGCCAGACATACCACTATACTCCTTTATTTACAAAATAAAATAACATGAACATGGAAATTAAAAACTGTTGCTACAGTTTTCTAAGGCAATTTATGTTGAAAATCATCACTACAGACTCGTAGATATTTCCTGAAAAAAATCCCTCGCGATGCACATCAGAACAAACACGACCAATATAAATCAGGTTACAACAGACACGAAAATACCTTATCATTGCCGAATCCTTTACTGCAGACCAGGGTATCTCAATTCTTGAAGCGCTGACCTGGGAAATCCTTGAAGCAATTGGTTCAGACATTTCTAGAACTGCCCGCTGCCTTGCGCCCGATTAAATCAATTTCGCTCTGACCTCTCACCGCTTTAGTTATCTCCTCATAAGAGGCACTCCGTAACCTGTCGATGCCCCATCATAGAAACAATACACCACTATTTCTCTTGCATCATTCAACTCATCCTGTTCTATCCAACAAACCAAGCTTTTGCATCCACTTTGAGTCCATCTATGCCCAGTCCTCTGCTTTTATATCAACAAAGAGAACAATCTAGAGGTTCCGACACTGATCCTGAACTCTCCAGACACAACGAGACATATGATAGAGGCTTCTAGAAAGCTTTCTACTATTCATAGAATTTTTGGGACTTACATATGTACATTAGGGTCTGGTCACGTGGCTGTTAAAAGCCATTCTTCCCTGTCAATCATGGAAAACTGAAGGGTCACATGCAGCACAATGATAACAATGGAGTCCAGTTGACAGGGATCGTTTCCGCCGACTTCTGCCCTCAGTTGAATGGATTCCTATTGATAGGAATCCGTTTGATCTCAACACATGGCTGAGAGTTCTTCATCGCAACCAAAAATTTTGAACTGCTCTTGCAAGAAAGAAGGAAGAAGGCCTAAAGCTGTCGACGGCTTCATATTACCCCTGCACTAAATTGAGGTTCATGTCAACATGAAACATTTCCTATTGATGGCTACATGTGAACGAACCCTTATTTATACACACAATCTTTAGTTAAGTTGCCCTCTTGCCGTCCGTCATACAAATGTTAGAGATACAACATTATTTTTTTTTCTCATAATCATGGCCATTATCTTGTGCAATTGAAGGGAAGATCTAATATTACATAAGATTGTGCGTGGTTTTGGTAGATAGAAGTATGCCAAAAGTGTACAATAGTGACGTCAACATATTGGGTTTGGGTTTTCAATGGTTAGGTGGGTTTTTAGCACGCCAGCCCAACCAAGCCTGCAAACTTTCTTGCCATTCTAGGCTGTCCACGACGCACCTCCACCTCACCAAAACCTGACATGGCAGTTGGATATGTCGTTGGATCTATAATTTTCACCATCGACGGCCTCCGAAATTAGAAAAGCAGAAAAAAACCACGGAGATAGAATACGTTGCAATCTTGCATTCTTCCCTCCTCGTTTTCCCTCTAGCTTGTTTCATTGTCGTCCCCTCATCAAGCTAATTCATTTTTTCTTTCTCTGATAGTCTTTGGTATGTAGTTGGGAAATGATCTGAGGTTTCTCAAGGCCCATTGGAAGTTTCTGAAGACAGTAGTTAGTAAGCTTTTCGACGTCATGCATGAAACACGTCCAGGAATGCAGGTATGTATCCACTGTTTTCAACTATTTTAAATTCTACATGTGCTAAGATCATGATGGGTCTTTTACAGGACATGGCCTGTGATACCTTTCTCAAAATAGTACAAAAATGCAGGAGGAAATTTGCCATCCTTCAGGTCAGCTTCTAACAGTTCTTTCTCCTGGCGAATATAAACTGCCTGCCTTTTAGGGTTCATGATCATTTGTGGACGTTTCAACTGAAACATATCCTTTCATTTGTGAACTTCTAAAAGGGTTGCCAGCAATCATTTTAGACTTGAAAACACATCAGGTTCATACTTTCTATGAAGCGGTATGATTTTATCTACAGCTTTGAAAGGATTATGTACTGCAATATTGCAAGGCTTTTTTAGGTGCTCTTTATGCGTCATGACTGCATATTTTTCTTCCTTTGCAGGTTGGTTGTATGATACAAGCTGAGACTGCTGGTTTTGGACGTGAAGAATATATACGGAGCCTTATGGAGCTTTCCAATCAGATTGGTATGTGATCTCTCTTCTATCTAAAAAGTATAGAAAGAAAGACTTGTATATGAGGCACAATTGTGCGCTAATTAGAAATGGGAATCAAGGCACTGCTTTGTGCTCTGCAAGAAGGCATCTCCTTTCTTCAACACGCTTCTTCTTCTGTCCTGATGCTTGGCCGCCTTTACTTGGTTTGCAATTTATTTGGGGTGTAGAAAAGGAAAGCGAAATGTCTAGACTATGACGCAGCTCCTAGAACGACCAGGGCTCCATTCTCTTGTCCCACAGTCTAGCCCCTGTGGCAATTTTCATCTGGTTTTGATATGACATTTTAACGTTATATTCAAGGGACCAAGATGCAGAGATTTTCTCCCCTTGCTTTTTTAGCATAAAAGGGTAAGTAAACAAACACTAGATGGTTGTGTTGATTTGACATAGGGTTATTCACATCTGCGGACTTAGTAGAATTATGAGTGCCACTTTGGCTGGGTATCTTGTTTAATACGAACGCAACAAGATCTATATTTTTATTCAGGGAGCTCTGCTCATTCGCTGAATCTTTGATTATGCAACCTTTCTAGATTAGCTGTTATGCAAGATGCAAACCAAGTAACTTATTTGTTATTTTGTAAGCCCTTTAGTCCATGCAGTTGCATGAATGGGCGCGGAATATATTCATATACTTGCCAAAAATATGCAAAAGACATCAATTTTTGCATGTCTTATAAAGGCAAAATAAAGGAGGCATCAATTCATTTGCACACAGCAACATTCTATGACTGAATCATGCGAGTCTTTTGTTTCTTAATTCGTGTATGGCTAACACATTTCTTGAGCATTTGAGATCTCTCTTGCAGCTCATAACACATGTATTTGTGTTTTCCTCTCTATCGTAGCTCCAGCTAAATGAGAGGGTGCATTTTGATCCAGTATTGGCCAGGCTAGAGGTCAACTGGGAAATGCTTGCTGGGAGCTTTACTCCCGAACATGGCATTTAGATTTGCTCGCGATATATATTTTTCACTTTGTGCCCTCTCTAGACATGTCTTAGGCTTAAGTTTTGTTGAATAAATGGACAAATGGGTCTATATTGTAAGTTGATCATCTTTCATTGAGCAATCGTACCCTCGCTCTTGGTCCGATTGATAAATCACGTCTGATTGTCTCATAAGGTGCAGATCACTATGTTTTAGGATTGGTTCCTCCTTTTATATCACCCATGAAGCTGTTATATGGGAAACAAAATTCGTGCATAAAACCCTCTTTAATCTCCTTCTTAACCTCCAATTTTTCCACCGGAATCAGTCCCTCTAGCGCCGGGCTGTCATAGCCGGAATTCAACAAGCTTAGATTCAACAAGCTTGGATCTCGTTCTTCTGATTTTGGTAATCTTTCTCTTTTACTCTTGGAACGCATTTTCCTTTTGTTTTTAAAGGCATTTCTCTTCTAGGATCTAAGGGTGTGCCACTTCCCCGCAGGACACTGACATCAATAAGGGATATTGCTCCGAGAAAATTATACGTTGAAGCGTAAACTGAATTGTAAGACTTGATTTTGCCTTGTGTGTGATGTCGTTACCTTTTTTTCAATTTCCAGGTGAAAGGGGGCAAGCCAAAAGTTTCAAGTAGTAAATCTGCTCATGCTTATGTCATTGCTTCTGGAGTCCACTTGGACACTTATGTGGCCTCTGCACTTGTCACCATGTATTCCAAATCTGGGAATTTTAATGATGCCTCTCAAGTGTTCAATGCTATTGCTTTTCCAAATATGGGGATGTTTTTGAGCTCTGTAAAACAATGCAAGGGCAAGAATTCACACACATATCGTAGCATTTTCACCTCCTGCACTACTAAAATAGCTCTTGACTTGGGTAAGTCTGTTCATAATGCTCTAGAGAAGGCAGATCTGGGCTTGGACAATGATATTCAGAACATACTTATTGTGATGTATGAAGGGTGGCAGGTCTGGACTTGGGCAATGATATTCGGAACATACTTATTATGATGTATATGATGGGTGGCAACATGAAAGATGCTCAGCATGTATTTGAGAACATGTATTCCGGGGATTTTATTTCTTGGAATGGAATGGTTCTAGATTATGCACAACATGGGAGTGCTAAAGAAGTTAGTAGCTTTGTTCAGAAGATGCAGGAAGAAAGCATGCATATCAGCCAATTTATTTTTATTTGTTTTTGCTACATATTCTAAGCGAAGTGCACCCTGGACTACCATAGTCGTCGGATTCGTCGATCCTACGACCCAGATCGTATGTTGGGACCTCTGGGCACCTCTCGTTTCGCTTATAGTCGTTTCGCTTATAGTCATTTATGATTTTGAAATATGAAATACGATTTCGCCTAAGGTTTTGAGGGAATATCGAACCTCCATACGGCTTTGTCTAAGATTTTAGAATATTCGAAATACAAGGGTTCGAACCTCTACCAAAAGAACACAATGTCCTAATAAGACTACATTTAACACCCAATGAGCTAATGTGATTATTTTGTATCTTGAATCTATATTTTATTTATAACAACCTATTCAATTGTTTTAAGGATATATATAGTCTATGGTCTCTGTGTTTTTACATCCATTACATCCATATAAAATCCCCCTGGAACCCCCTGTTATTTTGCTACATATTCTAAACGAGGTGCACCTGGACTACCACAGTCGTCGGATTTGTCGATCCTACGACCCAGATCGTATGCTGGGGCCTCTAGGCACCTCTCATTTCGCTTATAGTCATTTATGATTGGAGGCGCCTATGATTTTGAAATATGAAATACGATTTCATCTAAGGTTTTGAGGGAATATCGAACCTCCATACGGCTTTGCCTAAGATTTTAGAATATTCGAAATACGAGGGTTCGAACCTCTACCAAAATAACACAATGTCCTAATAAGGCTACCTTTAATCAATGTACCCAATGAGCTAATGTGATTATTTTGTATCTTGAATTCATGTTTTTTTTTTATAACAACCTATTCAATTGTGTTAAGGATATATAGTCTATAGTTTCAGGAATTGTTGTTTTTACATCCATTACATCCATATCAAATCCCCTTGGAACCCCCTGTTATTTTGCTACATATTTATGTAGGACTAGCAGATGAAGGTTGCCACTACTTTATTATCATTAATGCGTTGTACATGAACATTATAATAATGTCACATTACGCTTGATTGATCGATCTTTTCAATTGTGGGGGACATTTGCATATAGCAAATAATTTTATTGAGCAAATGCCAGTTGAACCTGACCAAGTTGTTTGGATAGTATTTCTTGGTTCTTGCTACATATATAGTGATGTCTAGCAGAACAAAGTGCTATATATTCTAAACAAGGTGCACCCTGGACTACCACAGTCGTCGGATTCGTCGATCCTACGACCCAGATCATATGATGGGGCCTCTGGGCACCTCTCATTTCGCTTATAGTCATTTATGATTGGAGGCGCCTATGATTTTGAAATATGAAATACGATTTCGCCTAAGGTTTTGAGGGAATATCGAACCTGATCTTTTCAATTGTGGGGGACATTTGCATATAGCAAATAATTTTATTGAGCAAATGCCAGTTGAACCTGACCAAGTTGTTTGGATAGTATTTCTTGGTTCTTGCTACATATATAGTGATGTCTAGCAGAACAAAATGCTACCTATTCTAAACGAGGTGCACCCTGGACTACTACAGTCGTCGGATTCGTCGATCCTAGGGGGGCCTCTGGGCACCTCTCGTTTCGCTTATAGTCATTTATGATTGGAGGCGCCTATGATTTTGAAATATAAAATACGATTTCGCCTAGGGTTTTGAGGGAATATCGAACCTCTATACGTCTTTGTCTAAGATTTTAGAATATGAAATACGGGGGCTCGAACCTCTACCAAAATAACTCAATATCCTAATAAGACTATTTTAACCAATATATCCAGTGAGCTAATGTGATTAATTTTTATCTTGAATCTATGTTTTTTTTTTATAACAACCTATTCAATTGTTTTAGGGATATATGGTCTATGGTTTCAAGAATTGTTATTTTTACATTCATATCAAATCCCGCCTGTTATTTTTCTACATATTCTAAACGAGGTGCACCTGGACTACAATAGTCGTCGAATTCGTCGATCCTACGACCCAGATCATATGTTGGGGCCTCTGGGCACCTCTCATTTTGCTTATAGTCATTTATGATTGGAGGCGCCTATGATTTTGAAATATGA
Organism: Isoetes taiwanensis; assembly: GCA_021234155.1. Taxonomy (NCBI): domain Eukaryota; kingdom Viridiplantae; phylum Streptophyta; class Lycopodiopsida; order Isoetales; family Isoetaceae; genus Isoetes; species Isoetes taiwanensis. Next base: position 5,901,399 of record JAJEKV010000037.1, read on the forward strand.
AATACGATTTCGCCTAAGGTTTTGAGGGAATATCGAACCTCCATACGGCTTTGCCTAAGATTTTAGAATATTCGAAATACAAGGGTTCGAACCTCTACCAAAATAACACAATGTCCTAATAAGAATACCTTTAATCAATGTACCCAATGAGCTAATGTGATTATTTTGTATCTTGAATTCATGTTTTTTTATATAACAACCTATTCAATTGTGTTAAGGATATATAGTCTATAGTTTCAGGAATTGTTGTTTTTACATCCATTACATCCATATCAAATCCCCCTGGAACCCCCTGTTATTTTGCTACATATTTATGTAGGACTAGCAGATGAAGGTTGCCACTACTTTATTATCATCAATGCATTGTACATGACTATTATAATAATGTCACATTACGCTTGATTGATCGATCTTTTCAATTGTGGGGGACATTTGCATATAGCAAATAATTTTATTGAGCAAATGCCAGTTGAACCTGACCAAGTTGTTTGGATAGTATTTCTTGGTTCTTGCTACATATATAGTGATGTCTAGCAGAACAAAGTGCTACATATTCTAAACAAGGTGCACCCTGGACTACCACAGTCGTCGGATTCGTCGATCCTATGACCCAGATCATATGATGGGGCCTCTGGGCACCTCTCATTTCACTTATAGTCATTTATGATTGGAGGCGCCTATGATTTTGAAATATGAAATACGATTTCGCCTAAGGTTTTGAGGGAATATCGAACCTCGGTACGGCTTTGCCTAAGATTTTAGAATATTCGAAATACGAGGGTTCAAACCTCTACCAAAATAACACAATGTCCTAATAAGGCTACCTTTAATCAATGTACCCAATGAGCTAATGTGATTATTTTGTATCTTGAATCCATTACATCCATATCAAATCCCCCTGGAACCCCTTGTTATTTTGCTACATATTTATGTAGGACTAGCAGATGAAGGTTGCCACTACTTTACTATCATTAATGCATTGTACATGAACATAATAATAATGTCACATTACGCTTGATTGATCGATCTTTTCAATTGTGGGGGACATTTGCATATAGCAAATAATTTTATTGAGCAAATGCCAGTTGCACCTGACCAAGTTGTTTGGATAGTATTTCTTGGTTCTTGCTACATATATAGTGATGTCTAGCAGAACAAAATGCTACATATTCTAAACGAGGTGCACCCTGGACTACCACAGTCGTCGGATTCGTCGATTCTACGACCCAGATCATATGTTGGGGCCTCTGGGCACCTTTCGTTTCGCTTATAGTCATTTATGATTGGAGGCGCCTATGATTTTGAAATATGAAATACGATTTTGCCTAGGGTTTTGAGGGAATATCGAACCTCTATACGTCTTTGTCTAAGATTTTAGAATATGAAATACGGGGGCTCGAACCTCTACCAAAATAACTCAATATCCTAATAAGACTATTTTAACCAATATATCCAGTGAGCTAATGTGATTAATTTTTATCTTGAATCTATGTTTTTTTTTATAACAACCTATTCAATTGTTTTAGGGATATATGGTTTATGGTTTCAAGAATTGTTATTTTTACATCCATATCAAATCCCGCCTGTTATTTTTCTACATATTCTAAACGAGGTGCACCTGGACTACAATAGTCGTCGAATTCGTCGATCCTACGACCGAGATCATATGTTGGGGCCTCTGGGCACCTCTCATTTTGCTTATAGTCATTTATGATTGGAGGCGCCTATGATTTTGAAATATGAAATACGATTTCGCCTAAGGTTTTGAGGGAATATCGAACCTCCATACGGCTTTGCCTAAGATTTTAGAATATTCAAAATACAAGGGTTCGAACCTCTACCAAAATAACACAATGTCCTAATAAGGATACCTTTAATCAATGTACCCAATGAGCTAATGTGATTATTTTGTATCTTGAATTCATGTTTTTTTATATAACAACCTATTCAATTGTGTTAAGGATATATAGTCTATAGTTTCAGGAATTGTTGTTTTTACATCCATTACATCCATATCAAATCCCCCTGGAACCCCCTGTTATTTTGCTACATATTTATGTAGGACTAGCAGATGAAGGTTGCCACTACTTTATTATCATCAATGCATTGTACATGACCATTATAATAATGTCACATTACGCTTGATTGATCGATCTTTTCAATTGTGGGGGACATTTGCATATAGCAAATAATTTTATTGAGCAAATGCCAGTTGAACCTGACCAAGTTGTTTGGATAGTATTTCTTGGTCCTTGCTACATATATAGTGATGTCTAGCAGAACAAAGTGCTACATATTCTAAACAAGGTGCACCCTGGACTACCACAGTCGTCGGATTCGTCGATCCTATGACCCAGATCATATGATGGGGCCTCTGGGCACCTCTCATTTCACTTATAGTCATTTATGATTGGAGGCGCCTATGATTTTGAAATATGAAATACGATTTCGCCTAAGGTTTTGAGGGAATATCGAACCTCGGTACGGCTTTGCCTAAGATTTTAGAATATTCGAAATACGAGGGTTCAAACCTCTAGGCTACCTTTAATCAATGTACCCAATGAGCTAATGTGATTATTTTGTATCTTGAATCCATTACATCCATTACATCCATATCAAATCCCCCTGGAACCCCCTGTTATTTTGCTACATATTTATGTAGGACTAGCAACAGATGAAGGTTGCCACTACTTTACTATCATTAATACATTGTACATGAACATAATAATAATGTCACATTACGCTTGATTGATCGATCTTTTCAATTGTGGGGGACATTTGCATATAGCAAATAATTTTATTGAGCAAATGCCAGTTGCACCTGACCAAGTTGTTTGGATAGTATTTCTTGGTTCTTGCTACATATATAGTGATGTCTAGCAGAACAAAATGCTACATATTCTAAACGAGGTGCACCCTGGACTACCACAGTCGTCGGATTCGTCGATTCTACGACCCAGATCATATGTTGGGGCCTCTGGGCACCTCTCGTTTCGCTTATAGTCATTTATGATTGGAGGCGCCTATGATTTTGAAATATGAAATACGATTTAGGGTTTTGAGGGAATATCGAACCTCTATACGGCTTTGTCTAAGATTTTAGAATAGGAAATACGGGGGCTCGAACCTCTACCAAAATAACTCAATATCCTAATAAAATTATTTTAACCAATATATCCAGTGAGCTAATGTGATTAATTTTTATCTTGAATCTATGTTTTTTTTTATAACAACCTAGGGATATATGGTCTATGGTTTCAGGAATTGTTATTTTTACATCCATATCAAATCCGCTTGGAACCCCATGTTATTTTTCTACATATTCTAAACGAGGTGCACCTTGGACTACCACAGTCGTCGGATTCGTTGATCCTACGACCCAGATCATATGCTGGGGCCTCTAGGCACCTCTTGTTTCGCTTATCTTATATAATAAAATTATCCTGTAAGTATGTCATGCATCAAACTTAGACGGCTCGGATTGTGCGACATGGCATGCCAAGGGCGGCTCGGATTGTGCCACGTGGCATGCCATGTGTACTTTTTTTTATGCCAAAAGGTACTCTCGAAAAGGCATCTGAAGCGGCATGGGTTATTGGCTGTTACTGAATGAATGATTTTTTTAAGGCCAAGATAGATTTTTATCTTCCTCAGCTTCAGATTTGTCTTCCTCGGCTTCAGTTGGAAAATTACCAGGGGCGAAATAGCCGAACGATCCTTGCAGATTCTCCGTTGTGACAGTATTTGTTGTCAATCTCGACAGCCCAAAATCTGTAATGTGAGGCTCCATCTCTGCATCTAATAAAATGTTGCTTGGCTTTAAATCCAGACGAATAATTGGAGTTGGGCAGCCGGAATTCAAATACAGCAGCCCCTTGAGGCTCAAATTCCATGATAAATCGCATTTGGGATGTAAGAGGCGATCCAAGCTTCCACTGGGCATGTATTCTAGGATCAGAATTTAGGCTTCCAAATTCGACAAATAGCCCAGAATTTTGGCGATGTTTCTGTGCCTTACCATTCTTAGAGATTGCAGCTCCGCGGCAAAAGATCTCTCTGCTGCGTGCTCCAAATTAAGCCATTTGAAAGCCAGGGCTATGGTGCCATAGCCGTTTGCCAAATCAGGGCTATGGTGCTGCAAGTCCGGCAAAGATTGTTCCAAAAAAACAAAACCCATCTACCAGATTGAAGCACTATATCATATGCTGTGCATGATTGCATGCTAAAGCCATATGCATATGTTTTAGCCATAGCTAGCGTTGCCCAGTTTAGATCTTTGCCCATCTTATCTTTGCAGATGCTGCCAATTTAGATCTTTGCGGATTCAAAAGCTCTTCCCCAGATCTAAAGATCTTACCGAATCTGAGCCTCATGGACACAACAAGCAAACATCAGTGCAAGTAGAAGAACAAAGGAACAAAAAAAAAAAACAATTAAAAGCTGTAATTTAAGGAGCTGCTGTGCTGTTCTGTTCTGTCACACACACAGCTTCTGAAGTTTGAGGAATCAAAAGCCCTTCCAGCTTATTCCGGAAAATCCCCACAACCCAGTTACCTATAACCCCCCAATCTCCCACTTCCCGACTTTCTGCTTGGATTAGACCCCATTTCTTTTCTTGGGCATTTTTTTCTTCCAAGTTTTGCATTGGGCTTTTCTCAATCCAGGATTTTGACTTGTTGACCTAAAATGGATGTTTACAATTTTGACGCTGGAGACAGGGATTCGAGATTTAGAATAAGGGAACAGTTGTCAGAGTAGGAAGATTTGCCTTTATAGAATGGAGGAAAAAGGATGTGTAAAAACATGGTATTGGACATTATTTTTAGATATTATAATTACCTCATGCATTGACAATAATATTTGATATTTAGACCTCCTATCCTATTGTGGCCATTCCAATTAAATTAATTTGGAGGGAGTTTACTTTATCCATCTATCTAAGTTGCACAAGGTGATCTAAGAAACTCATAGTGGCCTAGACATTTCGTACTTATTGCAGAATTAAAGAGACTCAAAAGTTCCACGCATGAGAGATTGAAATTGAGAAGCGAGAGACGAAATGAACAATTATTACATGGACTTAATTATTACATGGCTCCTCAAACTACTGGCAACACATTACTACCCACAGTTGAACAATCACATGTAAAGCCACCAACGGTGGGCAATTTACTAGTAGTCATTTATGATTGGAGGCGCCTATGATTTTGAAATATGAAATACGATTCACCTAAGGTTTTGAGGGAATATCGAACCTCTATACGGCTTTGTCATATGAAATACGGGGGTTCGAACCCCTACCAAAATAACTCAATATCCTAATAAGACTATTTTCACCAATATATCCAGTGAACTAATGTGATTACTTTTTATCTTAAATCTATGTTTTTTTTATTTTTTTATTTTTTATAACAACCTATTCAATTGTTTTAGGGATATATGGTCTATGGTTTCAAAAATTGTTATTTTTACATCCATATCAAATCCCCTTGGAACCCCCTGTTATTTTTCTACATATTCTAAACGAGGTGCACCCTGGACTACCACAGTCGTCGGATTCGTTGATCTTACGACCCAGATCATATATTAGGGCCTCTGGGCACCTCTTGTTTCGCTTATAGTCATTTATGATTGGAGGCGCCTATGATTTTGAAATATGAAATACGATTTCGCCTAAGGTTTTGAGGGAATATCGAACCTCTATACGGCTTTGTCATATGAAATACGGGGGTTCGAACCCCTACCAAAATAACTCAATATCCTAATAAGACTATTTTCACCAATATATCCAGTGAACTAATGTGATTACTTTTTATCTTAAATCTATTTTTTTTTTTTTTTTTATAACAACCTATTCAATTGTTTTAGGGATATATGGTCTATGGTTCAAAAATTGTTATTTTTACATCCATATCAAATCCCCTTGGAACCCCCTGTTATTTTTCTACATATTCTAAACGAGGTGCACCCTGGATATTTTTCTACATATTCTAAACGAGGTGCACCCTGGACTACCACAGTCGTCGGATTCGTTGATCTTACGACCCAGATCATATATTAGGGCCTCTGGGCACCTCTTGTTTCGCTTATAGTCATTTATGATTGGAGGCGCCTATGATTTTGAAATATGAAATACGATTTCGCCTAAGGTTTTGAGGGAATATCGAACCTCTATACGGCTTTGTCTAAGATTTTAGAATATGAAATACGGGGGTTCGAACCTCTACCAAAATAACTCAATATCCTAATAAAACTATTTTAACCAATATATCCAGTAAGCTAATGTGATTAGTTTTTATCTTGAATCTATGTTTTATTTTTATAACAACCTATTCAATTGTTTTAGGGATATATGGTCTATGGTTTCAAGAATTGTTATTTCTACATCCATATGAAATTCCCTTGGAACCCCCTGTTATTTTTCTACATATTCTAAACGAGGTCCACCCTGGACTACCACAGTCGTCGGATTCGTCGATCCTACGACCCAGATCATATGTTGGGGCCTCTGGGCACCTCTCGTTTCGCTTATAGTCATTTATGATTGAAGGCGCCTATGATTTTGAAATATGAAATACAATTTCGCCTAAGGTTTTGAGGGAATATCGAACCTCTATACGGCTTTGTCTAAGATTTTAGAATATGAAATACGGGGGTTCGAACCTCTTCCAAAATAACTCAATATCCTAATAAAACTATTTTAACCAATATATCAAGTAAGCTAATGTGATTAATTTTTATCTTGAATCTATGTTTTATTTTAATAACAACTTATTCAATTGTTTTAGGGATATATGGTCTATGGTTTCAAGAATTGTTATTTCTACATCCATATGAAATTCCCTTGGAACCCCCTGTTATTTTTCTACATATTCTAAACGAGGTGCACTCTGGACTACCACAGTCGTCGGATTCGTCGATCATACGACCCAGATCATATGTTGGGGCCTTTGGACACCTCTCGTTTCATTTATAGTCATTTATGATTGAAGGCGCCTATGATTTTGAAATATGAAATACGATTTCGCCTAAGGTTTTGAGGGAATATCGAACCTCTATACGGCTTTGTCTAAGATTTTAGAATATGAAATACGGGGGTTCGAACCTCTACCAAAATAACTTAATATCCTAATAAGACTATTTTAACCAATATATCCAGTAAGCTAATGTGATTAATTTTTATCTTGAATCTATGTTTTTTTTTTATAACAACCTATTCAATTGTTTTAGGGATATATGGTCTATGGTTTCAAGAATTGTTATTTCTACATCCATATCGAATTCCCTTGGAACCCCCTGTTATTTTTCTTGAACCCCCTGTTATTTTTCTACATATTCTAAACGAGGTCCACCCTGGACTACCACAGTCGTCGGATTCGTCGATCCTACGACCCAGATCATATGTTGGGGCCTCTGGGCACCTCTCGTTTCGCTTATAGTCATTTATGATTGAAGGCGCCTATGATTTTGAAATATGAAATACAATTTCGCCTAAGGTTTTGAGGGAATATCGAACCTCTATACGGCTTTGTCTAAGATTTTAGAATATGAAATACGGGGGTTCGAACCTCTTCCAAAATAACTCAATATCCTAATAAAACTATTTTAACCAATATATCAAGTAAGCTAATGTGATTAATTTTTATCTTGAATCTATGTTTTATTTTAATAACAACTTATTCAATTGTTTTAGGGATATATGGTCTATGGTTTCAAGAATTGTTATTTCTACATCCATATGAAATTCCCTTGGAACCCCCTGTTATTTTTCTACATATTCTAAACGAGGTGCACTCTGGACTACCACAGTCGTCGGATTCGTCGATCATACGACCCAGATCATATGTTGGGGCCTTTGGACACCTCTCGTTTCATTTATAGTCATTTATGATTGAAGGCGCCTATGATTTTGAAATATGAAATACGATTTCGCCTAAGGTTTTGAGGGAATATCGAACCTCTATACGGCTTTGTCTAAGATTTTAGAATATGAAATACGGGGGTTCGAACCTCTACCAAAATAACTTAATATCCTAATAAGACTATTTTAACCAATATATCCAGTAAGCTAATGTGATTAATTTTTATCTTGAATCTATGTTTTTTTTTTATAACAACCTATTCAATTGTTTTAGGGATATATGGTCTATGGTTTCAAGAATTGTTATTTCTACATCCATATCGAATTCCCTTGGAACCCCCTGTTATTTTTCTTGAACCCCCTGTTATTTTTCTACATATTCTAAACGAGGTGCACCCTGGACTACCACAATCGTCGGATTCGTCGATCTTACGACCCAGATCATATGTTGGGGCCTCTAAGCACCTCTCGTTTCGCTTATAGTCATTTATGATTGGAGGCGCCTATGATTTTGAAATATGAAAAAGGATTTCGCCTAGGGTTTTGAGGGAATATCGAACCTCTATACAAAACATAGATTCAAAATAAAAAATAATCACATTAGCTCACTCGGTATATTGCTTAAAGTAGTCTTATTAGGACATTGAATTATTTTGGTAGAGGTTCGAGCCCCCGTATTTCGTATTCTAAAATCTTAAGCAAAGCCATATAGAGGTTCGATATTCTCTCAAAACCTTAGGCGAAATCGTATTTCATATTTTAAAATCATAGACGCCTCCAATCATAAATGACTATAAACGAAACAAGAGGTGCTCACATGCCCCAACATACGACCTGGGTCGTAGGATCGACGAATCCTACGACTGTGGTAGTCCAGGGTGCACCTCGTTTAGAAATATGTAGGAAAATAACCGGGGTTCCAGGGGGATTTGATATAGATGTAAAGAATAATAATTCCTGAAACCATAGTCCATATATCTCTAAAACAATGGAATGGGTTGTTATAAAAAAAAAAACATAGATTCAAGATAAAAAATAATCACATTAGCTCACTGGGTATATTGCTTAAAGTAGTCTTATTAGCACATTGAATTATTTTGGTAGAGGTTCGAGCCCCCGTATTCCATATTCTAAAATCTTAAGCAAAGCCGTATAGAGGTTCGATATTCTCTCAAAACCTTAGGCGAAATCGTATTTCATATTTCAAAATCATAGACGCCTCCAATCATAAATGACTATAAGCGAAACGAGAGGTGCTCACGTGCCCCAACATACGATCTGGGTTATAGGATCGAAGAATCCTACGACTGTGGTAGTTCAGGGTGCACCTCGTTTAGAATATGTAGGAAAATAACAAAAGTAATGATGAAATGGTTCTTTTGGTTATTCTCGAAGAAAATTGAAGGATTCAAGATTTATTCGATCTTTTTTGAATGAGTATCAAGAAGAAGCTTATTTTCCCTGGTCAAAGGAAACTGAACATCAATTTGATCAAGTATACATTGGAGATACTAAGGTGAGAACGTACTTGAAATATAAGTTGGAGATATGAAGAACCTAAAGCATGACGATGCCCATATGAAAAAGTAGCTTCTTCTGTGTATGCCAAAACAACTTATGCCAATACAACTTAGTGTGCTATCTCCACCTATAGTACAATTACTATTACTTTTCAAACTAATGAAGCTATTACAAGCCAATCTTCTTACAATGAAGGGTAAAAAAAAAAGCTTTGGAATTTTTTCCTTGGGGCTATTCCATTTATTGGACATTTTGTGGGAGTCATTAAAGGTCATCTATAGGCATTTGATGGGAATTTAGCGGTGTATAGAGTGAGTAGCATTTTATGGTTTATTAAAGATTACCAATGTTTAGAACCTTCATAATTGACTTCGTATTTATTAAGATATCATATTTATTAAAAGAAAAAGGAAAAAAAAACATCTACATCACAAAACAACTCTAACACAACTAACAATGCCGCAGGTAAAATAAAACCTATGATAAAGAAAACAACAAACTTATCAACTAGATACAAACAACACAAATCGAAACCAAATCTCAAAATGGCAGCACGGGCATCATCTAAACTATCCAAATAACATATGATATTTCAAACATGGACAATAAATTTCAATACAATTTTGCAATAATATAAAGATAATTCAATTATTTTTTCCTATCCAATTCCCTTGCCCTAATTTTCCCGTGCCCTTTATTTTCTATGGCCTCTGGCGTGCCTTCATGCTAGTTTTTCCTCGTATATGAAAGATTTTTAAGAAGCTTCTATGCTAGGTTAGAGACTATTTTAGGTTAGCAAGCAGTGTCGGTGGCTACAGAGAGCATGCCGATGAAAGGGAGCGGCGGAATCAGAGCATGCCCTTCTTGTCGTCGCGCACTGAAGCAGGTAAGCGCACTAGAGCATGTTACAACAGGGCGATGAAGTGTTAGAGATGATGGTTTCGTCCCAGTGTTTAATGCTTTGGCAGTATCTGTTATTGCAATTTTGCTGCTTTTGGTTGGGAAGGCAGCTTCTTTTCGGCTTGAAGGTGCTTGCTGGTGCTACCAATTTGGCAAGGGGTTCAAATCCCCGAGCAACATTTTCTAAATTATGCTTTATTCTTGAATTGTTGCTCTTGTTATGTTCTTTGCAGGCTGTGAATATCAATATACGTCCGTATTGGAATCTAATGATGCAAGGTAGGTTCATGAACATTTCTGCAAATTACTAGTTACTTGGAAGACATTTGAAAAGCAACCTGTGGACCAGGACAGAGAATTCAGGGATCCAAGAAAGGCTTTGAGGTACAAACCTGTCTTGAGATTAGTACAGAAGGAGAGAAGTCCCAAAGAGTTTCAAGAGGATGTGAAGAAGGTAATATCAGATTTTGTTCCACACAATTACATAGCACATTGGCAGGCCAATCAGTGCTCGGTGTTTTTCTTTGTTATTTTAATTTTCTGCTGTGCATATCGATAGAAATCATGCAGCAAAGGTCTTCGCTTGTTGTATGTTCAATATGCAGGCGTTTGTTGCATGCAATGCAATTTGCTGTGTTCATGCAAATGTGAAGTAACGGTTGGACTTGTTCTGCAACTGTGTTCATGCAACATGAAGTTGTGTGAGAAATGTTAATGTCAAGCAATGTTTGATCTTGCTATGCACCTCATACATGTCACAATTCAATGTTTTTGTAATGGTGCTTATGTACGTCAATCTTCTTGTTGTTCTCCTCATTCAAATTGTGCTATCATTTAATGTATTCTATGTATTCTCATTGACTACATTTGTTGACTGTACGGGCATCAAACTATAGGATGACGTGTAAAATGGGGTTTGACCCATCATGTTTTTGAATGGACGGCCAGGGTTATGAGATTTGGCATATCCTGTGGTATATTCTATGGATAAGGGCTAGGATGAGACGAGTGGCGTGCTAATCTTTAGGAAGAGCAAGCATGGCCATTCTATTAACGGGCAAGCTTTTCTAACGAATGGTAAAATTTTTAGCCATTCTCTCCACGGGTAAAACCAGCAAGAATGGTACGGAACACTTCAAATTTAAGCAGAGCCAACAAAGTGCGCGGATCCACTTATGCAGTTCCCCTGCATGCACAGCCCCTCACGAGCATGGACACTGGTGACGGATCAAATATTAGGGTAATTTGCAGCTTAGAGTATCATCAGAGGGCTCTAGCTTCCCAAATTCAGAGTAACAGTTCTATTGTTCTGAATGCTCCTTCAAAGGCATCAGAGCTTGCGAAGTTTCCAGCAGATTTTCCATCAGAAAAGCGGATTCCTGGAACAAACTTTATTGTTGATGGTTTTCGTGTAGCTGGAGCATGGTCTGTTTCTTACTTTCTATCCCATTTTCACAGCGACCATTATATGGGATTGACACAGCAGTGGAACAAGGGCATTATTTTTTGTTCCGAGATCACAGGTAGACTTCTCTTAGGTTCATTGAAAATCTCAGAGGCATTTGTTGTGCAACTTTCAATAGGCGAAGTTGTTGAAATCGACGGATGTAAGGTATCACTTGTGGACGCCAATCATTGTCCTGGAGCTGTGCAGATGTTGTTTGAAATAAGATCAGAAGATGGCACAGTCAATAGATATATTCACACTGGGGATATGCGTTTTTCGCCTTTTATGAAGGTTGATTCTCTTCTTTGCGATTATGTGGGTGCAGATGCTTTATTTCTTGACACCACTTATTGCAACCCCAAATTTGTTTTTCCTACACAAGATGAGTCAGTGCTGTACATAGTTCGGTGCATTGAAAAACTATTGCAAGATCAAAGCATCGATCTCTTGCATAAATTCAGTGTTGAAACTAAACCGTTACAAAGTGGTGAAACTGAACTATCCCATGTCAACAGCACAGAACAAAGATCTTCTATACTCATTCTCATTTCTACCTACATTGTAGGAAAAGAAAAGATTTTAACAGCGGTTGCAAAACATTGTAAGTGTCTGTTATACGTAGATGAAAGAAAGCTTGAACTGCTTAAATGCCTGAATCTGGAGGACATTGACATGTTTACCACCAACCCGGCAGCCACCTGTGTCCATGTCATTGGATGGAATTTCCTTGGGGAAACATGGCCATTTTTCCGTCCTAATTTTATGAACATGGAGAAGATCAAGCACGAGAGGTGTGTGGATCGGGTCATAGGTTTTGTACCTACTGGATGGACCTATGACATAAAGAAAGAGAAGTTTTCTGTCAGAAAGAAAGGAGATTTAGAAATCCATTTGGTGCCATACAGCGAACATTCAAGCTATGAAGAACTTCGAAATTATGTTAGTTTTCTCAAACCTAAGGAGATTATCCCTACCGTAGGTACCAATGGAGAGGGCATGGATGGAAAGATTGTTGCATCTATTAGAAAACACTTCCGTAATCTGGTAGATGAAACTGCAAGTAAACGGAAGTTTTTAAAATGTTTTAAGCGGAAGTTTGATACTTGTACAGCAGGAAGCAGCATAGGATGCCTAGATGTGGATGAAGACATTTCTCATGGTCATGATAATAATGTGTCAAGCTTGGCAAGACTGGCTCCAAAAGCTGCTTTTGGCAGGCATGCAAGAAAAAGACATCAACAAGAAACATGCGAACATCATGTACAGATGCAAAGTAACAGATTGCAAGATATGAATAACATTGATTCTAAAGGGACAACAAATGCTGGCAAAGCTGAATGTAAGCTGGTTACAGATTCTGGAGAAGAATTCAGGGACTCTGTAGAAAGCAGACAACTGAACAACGAGCTCTCGTTTCCGCGTGTTGAAACAAAAGTTTCTGTACCTAAGACAAGTCCAACTATTATGAAACAGCCCTCTAAGATGACTCCTGCTGGACGGAACAAAAGGGTGAGCAAGAAGAGCAAGGGAAAAGGCTCCTGGTCAGCAGGCAAGGAAGGTAGCAGAGGCATGCAATCATCTCTTTTTACCTTCTTCAAGAAGGTGGAGACAAATGATATAGCAAATGATGCTGGAGTTCAAGACACATCATCAATGGGAGCAGCTGGGGATCACTCTGGCACTCCAGCTGATGCAGAACCTAAGGTATATCAACTCCTAGAAATCTTGGATGGAGAGGTATCTGAAGATCATGCATTGGGTTTGTTAGAACGTGCACAAGGAAGCATTTCTGCTGCTTTAGAAATGCACTACAATGGGGCGAAGGAAGTTGACAAGGTGGTTTATGCTGACAGGATTAATGCATGCCAAAACATCAACATGGATACTGGAATATCCAACATTCAAGATAAAGAAGGCAATGCGAAGTCTTCCCTTCAAATGTCAATGCAATCAGAGAGAGCCCTTGGTTACACCGACATGGACATACAAAATTCAACTATCCAGGGCAAAAATTATGGGAGAAAGGAAACAGGAGTGATGCTTAGTTCATGCCTTGTCAATCTTCCAGTGGCTGCTTACAATCCTATTGAACATGGTAAAGCTGTCAAATTTCATCCTTATTGTAATTGTGGGATCTGTACGCTACCTATATGTTCTAATTATATTTCTGATTTACCAAGATCAGGCCTAATGCAAAATGTTATGAATTTTCTCCACTTCTCATGCTTATCATACCTTCAAGGTGTGCATCTTAGATCATGCCTTGTCAATCTTCCAGTTGCTGCATACAATCCTATTGGACATAGTAAAGCATTCAAATTATGTACTTATTGTAACAATGTGATCCTATATATGTTCACATAAATATGTTTTGCATTTACTAAGATCAGGTGCAGTGCGAAATGTTATGAATTTTTTTTCATTTTTCACATTTATCCACCTTTAATGTGTTCATCTGCATATGTGTTGTATCAGAGAATATTGGTCTCTATGCAATAGAAGCAAGGCAACACCCCTAATTGGAAATCAAAGGAAGATATTGTTTCCCAATGAAATTACACCAAGATGATGGTCCATGAATATAGAAAATTATCTATGTGGTGGTGGTCGGTGGATGTTGATTGATGATTGCTATATAAGCTTTTTTACATTTGGTAGCATTTATTTGTACTAGTGCTCCACCAACAGGTATCCTCCTAACTAGTGTCAGACCTCTCCACTTTCCTTCCTGTTTCCAGCATGTTGGAGTAAAGGGGATCCCGCACCATTTCTTCATTTAGCTCGAACGTTTGATTTTGTGGAGAAAGAGAGTAGCCGCCTAAAGATTGTGGACACCCTCTGCAATATGTTTCGCAGGTGTGTGTATATTCTTTGAATCTACAGTAAAAGATGATATGTATGTTGCTAATTTTTCGATAACACTGTCATGTTGCAGTTTGCTAGCCTTATCAAAGGAGGATGTAATACCAGCTTTATACTTGACCACAAATCATCTAGCTCCAGAATACGAGAATGTGGTAAGAATATTGTTATTCACCTTAGTCTCTGTAGTAAGATTCGAAATAGGCTTAAAACAGACTCATAGTTCTTCCCTAGTTGCTGTTCATCTATCACATGAGTTATGGCTGTTCAGGATCTTAATATTGGAGGCAGCATAGTATCTGCAGCGATTGAAGAAGCTACAGGAGTATCCAAGGCAAAATTAAGGGAGATGTATAATACAATTGGGGACCTTGGTATAACTAAAAGCAAATAATTGTTTAGATATAATATTTATGAATAATGTTAATCCAGAATTTTGGTCCAGGTGATGTTGCACAAGCATGCCGTCACACCCAGTCTATGTTGATGAATCCATTGCCTTTATCAATTCGCCATGTCTTCTCAACACTTAAACTGATAAGGTTGGTTGTTTGCTATGTGCGCTTGTTTGCAGCAGTTTCTGTAGACCTGTGTAAATGCCTGGACTTAAGAGATTTACTGGTCAAATTAAAGCAATGTGCAAATGCTTGGTGTCCTTTATGTAACTGTTTATTGTGTCTTCTAATTAGATTGAAGGTACCATATGATTGTTTTTCGCCATAGGAGAGTTCTTGGTCTGAATGTTTATCCGAGACCATATTGCTCCTTGTTGACTAGATTTACATTGGTGGTGACAAAGAATACAGCTGCTTTCAATTGTTGAAGGCCAAAATTGGACAACTAGAACTCTATTAAACTGCAGAATGTTTCCGCTCCAACTCCAGGAAGTTCTCTTTATAGTCAAAAACAGTTTGCTTGATCATTGAGAATTATCTGCTGCGCCAGTTCAGTTAATATGGAACCTGAAACTGCATGAGCATGCTAATGAATTCCTAACTTCAAAATGATACACCTTTGAGGATTCACTAGAACAGAGCATTTTCTAATAACCAATTTTTTTTCCCTTCTTTTCCAGCAAGGAATCTGGAAATGGCAGTACTTCAAGAAAAAAAGCTTTAATCCTTCGTCTGTTACGAGCATGTCGAGAAAAGGAGATAACATACATAGTCCGAATTTTGGTAAGCATACTTTGGCAGGGCATTTCTACAAGTTATTTGCGGGTTTATGATTACATAGTGCATTGCTCCTTCTCTTATTTTCTATATATATCCATTATGAATGCACAAAGGGATAACTGTAAGGGAAGCTTTAGATTATGTCGTTGGCTGAGCTGCATTCAATTTCTCAACATGTCCATGAGCCGCATTATTTCTCATCTTCCAAGGGAATATATGTGGGCAAGTTATTTACTTGTTTAGCAGGCTAGATTGTGACTGGCCCTGGATGAGGGATGAGTTGCTTATGAACAGAAGCATGCAGTCTAGTTATTAAGCTGCTGGCCATATCTGCATTGTCCTTGCCGGTGCTTCAGACATACGTTTCAAAGAGTGCTGATGCATGCCCAACTCTATGTCATTATGCTTAGTGGCAATCCACAATCTGCTTAAAATGCGTTGATTAAGTCTGAGAGCACCCTGGGCAAGATTAAGTTATGGTGCCATATATGCAATAATTACGGTTATTGCTGCTGTGCTGAGTTATTAACAATAGGAGCCATATTGCGTATAAACAGGAGCTTATGATTGCACGTATGCAATAGTCATGGCTATTACTGCTATGCAGAATTATTCATGGTATTGCTCATAAACAAAAGCTTCCAGTCTTTCTTAGTAATGCACTAACAAAACCATATTTCTTAGTCCATCTTGGATATTGTAGAGGTCGAAGGTTCCTTTTTCGAATTCTCTGGAAGGAACTTGACAAAATATTATGGTGTTTAAAAGAAAGAAAGATTTATTAACGTCTACGTAAGACCCGAAGGGTCTATGAAAGAAAGAAAGAAAGAAAGAAAGAAAGAAAGAAAGATAACGTCTACGTAAGACCCGAAGGGTCTATGAGACCATAACATAAACAGAATTCAAGACCTTCAGGAGGAAAACCCTCCTGTTATCTAAAGTATGGAAACAAAAATATTAAGTTTAACAATTGAAAATCAAAAAATCTGCTCAGATAGGATTTGATGGAGACAGCCCATTCGTTCCTGTGACTGCTGCAAAATACTTCATAATACCCCTTCTTGGCCTGCTTTGCTGCTTGCTGCTTGGCCTCTTCTGGAAAGACTTTTTATGTTTCATGGCTGCTGATCGTTTTATCTTCTTAGACAGTGCCAAAGTTACCCCTTTAGGGTCAGGATACTTCCTCTTCTGTGGTGAGTCTACTAACCTCTTATCAACGTTTGTCTCAGATGAAAAGAAATCAGTTATTTCTGTTTGCTTCAGGCCCATTGGATTCTTTTGTTTGAGAATATTTCTCCTTTCTAGAGATAGTTCATATACAAAGTGAGATACACATTTCTGGTCGTAATATTCTACCAGCTGTCGTAGAGATGTGGGATCTCTAAAAAGACAATGATATCTGCCTCTAATAATGTAATAGGTTGGGCAGGTAAAAATAAAATGTTCTTCTGACTCGACCATGTTTAGATCGCACATTGGGCACTTCCGATCCTCACGACTAATCTTTTTCGCCCTACCAACCTCAATCTCCAGCTGGTGAGATGACACTCTAAACTGCCCCATAGAGTATCTCACTTTGTTCGGCAGATCCATATCTAAATATCCAGGTCTTATAATGAACCCATCCACTGATATATTTAGGAAGTTATCCTTATAGAATTTCTTTTTAGCAGGCAGCTCTTTGATGGGATTCACCCATGTATTTGAAACATACAGATACTCCAAGTCATGGCGTATAAGCTGATTGATTTCTTGCTGAGTAAAATTCAGATTGTCATCCATTATACTGTAGTGAAAAGGTGGGATATTTCCCATAGAGAAACCCATCTCCTCAAACAATTTAGATGTCCTTGTGAACCAACAGCGCTTACCTTGGTCTGCCAATGTTTTAGAAGACACATATGCCAGCCAGGGAAGTCTTCTTTGACCTTCTTGTGACTGTCCAAGACGGTAACACAGACAGAATTCAAGACCTCCAGGAGGAAAGCCCCTCTGTTATCTAAAGTATGGAAACAAAAATATTAAGTTTAACAATTGAAAATCTAAGAATCTGCTTAGATAGGTTTTGATGGAGATAGCCCATTCGTTCCTGTGACTGCTGCAAAAGTAATTCATAATATCCCTTCTTGGCTTGTTTTGATGCTTGCTGCTTCGCCTCTTCTGGAAAGACTTTTTATGTTTCATGGTTGCTGATCGTTTTATCTTCTTAGACAGTGCCAAAGTCACCCCTTTAGGGTCAGGATACTTCCTCTTCTGTGATGAGTCCACTATCATCTTATCATCGTTTGACTTAGATGAAAAGAAATTAGTTATTTCTGTTTGCTTCAGGCCCATTGGATTCTTTTGTTTGAGAATATTTCTCCTTTCTAGAGATAGTTCATATACAAAGTGAGATACACATTTCTGATCGTAATATTCTACCAGCTGTCGTAGAGATGTGGGGTCTCTAAAAAGACAATGATATCTGCCTCTAATAATGTAGTAGGTTGGGCAGGTAAAAATAAAATGTTCTTCTGACTCGACCATGTTTAGATCGCACATTGGGCACTTCCGATCCTCACGCCTAATCTTGAGAAAGTTGTAGAGGGCTAACTTAGCAAGGATAAAAGAAAACCTGAAAATATTTATGAATAATACTCCAGGATTTTGAAATGTTGGAAGTTTTCACAGTTTTACTTTTTGCCATGTTGTAGGTGCAAAATATGCGTATCGGGGTAATGATGAAGACCGCTTTGACGTCATTGGCACATGCTGTAGTTCTGCAAGAGGATCATTATGTTTCTATAAACCTTTTGAAACCAAAGCTTCAAGTAAGTCATTACATGATGAAACACATGAAGTATGGAGTGGTTATTCCCAGTCTTATTGCAGGAAGCTGCAGAAAGACTTGTTGAAGCTTACAACTTCTTGCCAAATTTAGTAAGTATTTGGTACTAAGTTACACCCAATCTATACGATGATGAACTGTTTTTTTCATGCAGGATCAATTGGGAATAATTCTACTGAATGGAGGCATGAAAGAGCTTTTCCTACATGCAACTGCAATGCCTGGCATACCAATCAAGCCAATGCTAGCAAAGTAATGGCAGACTAGCATATGTGTAGCTATTTGGATTTTGAAGAAGAGAATTAATAATGCGTCATTTGCAGAATTACGAATGGTGTATCTGAAGCTCTCAAGTGTTTTCAGGGGAAAGCCTTTACTGCTGAATACAAGTATGATGATAGACTGCTTTTTGGCAGTTATTTTTTGTTACCATTACAAATTCAATGGCAGATTTTAAGTTGGTCATTTTCCATTATAGTTGCAACTCAATGATATGATTTTAATTTACTGGTTGCTTTTTAATGTTTGCAAAGTTCTTTCTGCTCTAAAAGATGTTGGTGATGATGACTAGCCTCTCCTTTGTTATTAATGATTGAGTTTGACACCTTTCCCTTCCCGCTGAAATTGACTTTGCCGATATATTCATTACTTAGTTTCTGGATTTTGTTCCAGGGCTGACTTGAAGCTATGCATAATCTACTGCTCTTTTGTGCACAGATATGATGGGCAAAGAGCTCAGGTCCACCTCCTGCCTGATGGTGTCATCAAGTTATTTGCCCGAAGCTGTGAAGATACAACCTCAAGATTTCCTGATGTTGTTAACATTATCCAAGATATGATTGGGCAAGGTGTGCACTCATTTATTCTGGATGCCGAGGTACTTCTTTGTCTTAAATGTTTCAAAGGCATTTATCTGCAGCCTACAAATTTATGATCTTCGCTTTTATTTAATAATTATGGCTTTATGTTCTATGTGTAACTGTAGTTTGACTAATGATGCTTAATCTCAACTAAACTTTTCTATAAGGTGGTTGGTGTCAAGAGGACTGATAGGAATGAATTATTATCTTTTCAAGAACTGAGCACACGAGAAAAGACTGCCAATGCACATAATATAAAGGTGTCAGCTACTCTTTTAAAATTTCCAAAGCCTTTTTTGTTATGCTATTATAAAATTTTACTAACTTTTCTATGCAGGTAGATGTATGTGTGTTTGCGTTTGACCTTATGTACCACAACGGGCAACCGTGAGTTCTGAATTATATGTCGTTTGATGGAACGGTTATCCTATGTATGCCTCTAATAACTTGCGTTGATTGAAGGCTTGTGACATCGTCACTTCGAGAGAGGCGCCAAAGTAAGAATTACATAGTTCTCCATAAATGCAATCTAGTTGCTTTTTGTCAAGCTATTTATGCAAGTGTTGGTTGACAGTTATGCAGGAGACCTTTCCGGCTATCAGGCCTGGCTATTTCGAGTTTGCTACTAAACTGGATGTATGTTTGAGCTTACGATGGATTTGTTTCTTGACTAATGCCTGAGGTACTTTTAAAAGTGCAGTGCTCACTGAATAGTTATGTGTCCAGATTTCTGCAGTTGACTCTGATGCCGCTGCTACAAATACGATCTCTTCTCTTCAAAATTTCCTTGAAGAGTCTGTTGCAGCATCATGTGAGGGCATTATGCTGAAGACTCTCGATGAAAATTCTAATTATTTGGCAGCAAAGCGATCTGACTTCTGGTTGAAGGTAAGATTTAGCCATGTAATAACTGTCATTGTCGATCATCATTACTTGGTGAGTGCAACACCACTCAGAAGCCATAGTTCTATCATAAATGCTCTGTTTTTTTGTTTGAGATAAAAAGGATAGTTAGTGCAACTTAATTCTATTTTATGACTGTTTTATCTTTTGAATAATAATATTATAGTACATGTTCTATAATGTTGTAGTGTAATTCTGAGATTTACTGTCAACAACCCTTTTCTTAGAGTCGATAAGCAGAGTGGTGAACTCTACCATAAAGGCTTTTAAAAAAGTTAGCTCTGGTAAGCTCCCCTTCTGTAAATATTAATTATTAATTATGTAATACATGGTGAGGTTTCAATACCAATTGGAGAAACACACCAGGTAGTTGGTTGGTCACATTATGAAGGAAGCAAACACGTGGTTATGAGTTTGAAACTGAGAATGTACTGAGTAGTCTACATTCTATTATCATTTGGGTAAACCGAGTCACTTTGACCATTTTTGCTTGCAGGTAAAACGGGATTATGTCCAAGGGCTGCATGATACACTAGATCTAGTCCCTATAGCTGCTTGGCATGGTAATGGGCGTAAAGCTGGATGGTGAGTGCATATCACGTGTCTTTTGGCTGTCTTATGTACAAGTGAAGTACCCAGCTGCATGATAAGAAAACGGTGTAAATGCTGTATCTTGTGATATGAACTTGAAGCAGTATATTGGAGACTAGCTTATTCCATCAATTTCTATTTGTAATTCTTTATGGCAATTTTATCAGCCTTTTTTACCCTGATTTTTGTACTTTTAGGAGCTGAGGATTGACCGGCTGAAAGAACCTACCCTCTGCTTACAGCTTGACCACTTAAAAGTAGTAATGCCTCCTTAATGGGCATGCACACCTGTAATTCTCCTTAATGGGTACGTCACCCAGGACTCCATTATCTACATTTTTTCCCAACAGTTGTTCTTTATGGGCAAACTGCCAGGCTGTCCATCCTTGTCTGTATCGGTGCTGCACCACCCTTGTGTGGTCATGGACCAGCCAAGTTCCCCTGCTGGAAAATGACGACACACCAGCTAGATAAGGAACCTAGAGCCTCCTGCTCGGAAATCAAGTGTGCTTACCACTGTGCTACCAGCCTGTGTGTGCCAGTTACATATATTTTCAACAAAGTGTGATGAGAAAAATGGTCCGGATATTGTGCCGTCACTCTTATAGTGTGCCATTGGCAACACATCTGCCGTTTGAGACTTCAGTCCTGTCCTTCAGTGGCTGTCAATCAGTGTAGAATTAAAATGCAGGCTATTGAAAGCTTATTCGTTATACAATGGTCATACAAGAAATAACCCTCATGGAACTGGTGGATACCTTGCCAAATTGAATAATGGTCTTCTCCTCCTTTTACATGGTTATTAGATTCACGAGCTCTGCTGATGACAAGGTTGGAGAGTCCAATTTCTTTGAGAAATAATATAGCCCATTTAGAGAAACTAGGGTGGAGAAATTCCTTACAGTTTGATTACACCAGCCTCATTCAAAATGTATAAATTAAGCAGTAAGATTAAGGAGTTAGGAATTACATTCCTTATCAAGTGCTGGAGCTGCTAATGTCTTAACATTTTATTTCCTGCCTTGGAAGTCAATTTCTAGTATATAGTTTTTAGGAACTAAGAAATGAGTAACAACATTTATTGACATGGTAGGATTCTCTGTTTTTCTTTTTTCCAGGTACAGCCCTTTTCTGCTTGCATGCTATGATCCAGAAAATGAAGAGTATCAAAGTGTATGCCGGGTCATGTCTGGGTTTACAGACTCATTTTATCAAGAGGTACTGACTGTCACAGATAGGAGAATCACGATTTGTGTTCATCATGGCTACTTTAGACGTGCCAAAGACTATCTCTAGTATCTCTCTCCTGCAGATGAAATCCTTTTATTCTGGTGAGCGTCTTTTGGATCGTCAACCACCACATTATCGAACACTAGAAAAACCAGATGTTTGGTTTTGCGAAGAAAACGTTTGGGAGATCCGCGGAGCTGGTGAGCATTACTTGTTCACTTACCTGTTTGAATGCGTAAGAAGTTAATTATCATGAGCCTATCTTTCTGTTTTTTCCTCACCATGAAGCGAGGAATTTCAGTCTAGTGCTGAGAGTCACATAGGTTTTTGGTTTAGGTAGTTACTGCCAGATAATTTGCACATATTGAACTCTTGTGCCTGGGAACCAAGGCATCTTCATAGAGTGGCTGATCTATTGTTTGTGGGTGCAGATTTTACCATATCTCCAGTCCATCAAGCCGCAATTGGTCTAGTCCATCCTTCTCGAGGTATATCAATGAGGTTTCCACGCTTTGTGCGTAAACGAGATGATAAGAAGCCTGAGAATGCCAGCTCATCATCTGATGTGGCAGAGATGTTTCAATTGCAAACTAGGAAACTGAAGACACAGGCCAACACCTAAGGAATTGTACCCTGTTGTAATACAAATAGATTTTCCATTATGCGGCTCTTGTAGGTAGGACAATAGGTTTCTTCTAGGTACAAGGCTAAATACACTGGGTTTCAAGTTTAAAAGTGGAAACTGGCCCCCATGGTAGGTGTTCACGGAAATAGCTCATAAACGCGCGACAAGAGTCAGTCACTTGGGTCCATGATACCTGCTAAGCGTCAAAACAAACATATAATTTTATGGCACCAACTTTCCGGCACCCAAAGTTAAATAACAAAATCCAAAAAATTGATATTTGGAATCTGAAATTATTTTTGGGCAGCAAGTCCTTGCACCGTTGACAGTTCTGGCTTGTTGGAGATTTGCGGCTTGGAGATTTGCGGCTCTAGTTTTAGAGAGAACACAACTGTGTTATCTATAAATCGACCTATTATCCTATGGGTTTGTCTGATAAAAATGTGCCCCTGCAGTCTATGCTGAGTTTTCTGCACAATTTTGACGCGACATTGGATCCTTTGTCCTCCTTCAAATTAAGAATAGGAGGGCAAATCCGAAAGACCTTTTGCTGCTCTAGTTGCATGCCCAAGGTTCGCCTGAGCCCATATTATGGAACTCCATGTGTATGCGCTTGGCAATAAGACTCTGTTTAGTATTTAGTTTGCTTCAATCGGATGCCCATCCTTTCCCTGCCTGCCTTATCAGAAGCAGCTCCCCTGCTTGCCCAAATCCCCAACTCTAAATCCCAAAACCTTAAATTTCAAGATGCATCAATCTTTGCACACAATGGCAGGGGCCCCGGTTTGAAGTAACATGCCGCTGGAAAATCGAATAATTGCTTCTTTTCTGGACACTATGGCAACTCTATCAGCTGGAGCCGAGCAGAGGACCCATGCAGCCACGAAGGTTCTGGAAAGAGAAGATTTTTTAAGGGTTTTCGAATTTTCCCGTTGTAAATTTGGCTCCATGGAAATTCCATGAAAACTTTAGTGTTTTAATTTGTTCAGAGGGACGGCATTGACTTTAACTGACGAACCTTTCCCCAGCTATGGAACGCATTATTTTAGCGTTGGGTGTCCCATACCCCCCATTTACCCCCACCGGTTCGTCCAAAAAGAAGCCATAGGGGAGGGTGCCTATCTAATTTCAGGGCTCGTAACTTCTTCTCAAGAACTCCAAATCTGAAATTTTTTTCAGCAATAGATAGGGAGCTCGTCCTCTTTCGAATGATGTCTCATTTGTCCAAAATTGATGCAGGAATCTAGAGTTATGAAGGTTCTAATACTAACTGCGGCATATATGGGCACCCTCCCCTAGTGCACGTACCATAGACCCACCCATCACACATCTTGAACCCCCTATCATGCCCATTCTGAGGCATGATTCAATGCTGGAGGCTAGAATTTGCGCCCAAATTCTAGCCATAATCCCCTCGAACGAGATGGATGATCAAGGCAATTGTGTAGGTTCGATAAATTTGCACAGACATAGACAATCCGACCAAGAAACTATTCCATCCCCTGTTTTGCTTCACACGAGAACAATGGTTTCGACTAGGGTCCGACCAGAGATCGATGCCACAACTCCGAACAGCAACAGGCCAGTAGTAGCAGATCCCAGACAAGCGGATCTGCAGCTTCAATGGCAAGGAAACCAATAAAGCGAGGCCAGTGGATGGAGGAGTCGTCGTTGGGCGCTCTTGAAGAGGTGAGTGAGAATGGAGCTTCAATTAGAGAAGCATCCAGATATTGGCATTCCAGAATCATCCATTCGGGATTGGCTCTATGGCCGAATTACCCACAAGAACAATAGACATCCGCAGATCTTAACACCAGCCCAAGAAAAGAAATTGGTTCTTGGGCAATAGGAAGGGCAAAGCAGGGGATGGGAGTGACACTGGTGGTTGTGAAGGAACGGGCTGCCGATATGGCAAAGGAGGGTAATTCAGCCTTTGAAGGTGTGCCAGGGAGCAAATGGTGGAAGCTATTCAAGCAAAGGCATCTTGAGATTTCTTCAAGCTGTCTTCTTTTTGGACATAAAGCAATGTTCAGCACTTTCCACTAACATTGAAGAGAGTAAATCATTTATTCCCTTTGCATCTGCGGGCCAATGGATGTTATTAATGCGTTCTTCACATACCTTCTGAAATAACTCACTTTTATCTTTGTCAATGCCCAAACATTGGTACTGTTGAGGCATGGTGTGCTGACATTTTCCCTTCACATAAACCTCCACAAACAAAGGTACATGATTTGAGTCAGTTCGATGCAAGTATCTATTTTTCTCGGCATTTCTCTGAGCATGATAGTTTTTGGCCCAATTTTTTATCCAACCTTTGGAAGCTTTGATATTGGAATAGAATTCTTTCATAGAGGTGGAATTGTTCAAGCTAACTCTTGGGAGATTGGAGTAAAAGGATTTAAACTCAGAACAGAAAGCCTCAAATTTTAGCAAAGAGCAATTGAATTTGAAAGGAATGTTGCCCTGTCTATTTAGCAAAACTTCATGCTTAATAGTTAAGAACTTAGGTTGGTGGTCAGAGATCGAAGTGCATTCATCACTAGTTACCAGACAATTATCCCAGAAGTCATTGGTCAAATTTGTGATGTAGAATCTGTCAAGGGCACAAAAAACTCTTTTGTTACCATCTTGCTTGTTACTCCAGGTGTATTTTGTAGTAGAGGATGGAATATGGTGCAAGATATGGTTATCAACAAGATTATTCTAGAAAATCTTTTCACTGCAATACAAATTTAGATGTTTACCCACTTTGAGGTACCAAGTAGGAGTATTATTAAAGTCTCCTCCCAAAATCCAAGTTGAGATGTCATGATCTAGAAGCCAATTGCCTATATTTGACCAAAGAGTTTCTCTATCTCTTGAATTAGTTGAAGCATAAATGTTTATAATGCCAAATTTATTCTCATCAGAGGATAATGTGATAGCCTGCCAGGATTTACAAGGGCTATTGAATAAGGATGTATGCTTAAGATTTTTCCAAATGATATATAGACCACCTAAAGATCCTGTAGCTTCAATCCAGATGGAAGCACTGCCTCGGAAAATCCAATATGCCAAATTAGAACATTCAAATTGAGGTAACCTCAATTCTTGGAGCATGATAATATTAGCATATTGTAATGTCTGATTTGGGCAATAGCTCGTCTTCTTTTAAGAGGACCTTTAATGCCCCTTAAATTCCAAGATAATATCTTCATAGAAATGGAATAGTTTCTCAATTTTTTCTTTTGTTTGGTATTGGCTGCAGGAGTTTCAGATGAAGCTTGTCCTTTCTTTGATTTTGGCTTTTTCCCTTTTCTAGAATTCCCTGACTGAGAGATGTTGAATTTGTCAGCATTTATATCAGAAGACTTTTGCAGATAGGAATCATCTTCCCAATTGGTTTCAGTGAAGGCATTAGGATCAGAGTTTTTTTTTTTTATTATTAAATGCTGCTAAGGAGTGTGAACATTCCCAAATTTTAGAATTGCAGCAGCCATTATTGATTGATTGATTGATTGATTGATTGATATTTAATAAAGAATTAGAAGTCAAATTATCTAGGCTTGGAGATTTTTAAACTTGGCTGGGAATGAGTTGCTCCATGCCTTCAATATTTGCAATCATTTCGTGATTGTCTTGAGCTTGCATATGCTGTGCCTGTGGAGCCATGTTAACCTGATCTGCAATGACTGGGGAGAGGCCACCATATTTATCTGTAGGTATTGTCTGGGTATTTGTATTAGGAGAAAGGTCAATAAGATTAGGGCCTTGAGTGGTTGAAACAGGAGGGTTTAAGGAGGATAGGACAAAGGTAATTGGCTCCAATGTGTCTGCACAAAAATCCTCAGATAAATCAGTTAGAATGTTAAAGCTATTAGAACAGATAACCTTTGTTGTGCTGTCTTTAGACGAGCTGCTAATAATGTCTTGATGTGCTGATGAAGGTAAATCTTTAGCTGGTAAAGCAGGAACTTCAGAAGACATACACAATTTTGAGGCAGATTGCATAACACAGTCCATGTTTTGCTCTGTACTTTCCATATCTTTAGTTAATGGAACCTCATTCCCAATGACTTTTGCTTTGTATTTGTCACTGGAGACAAATTTTCCAGACAGCTTTACTTTATCTTTTGAAGGTGGTCTAGAATCTGTATGTATAACAATTCCTTTGTCATACTGCTTATCTGTCAAGTTGTTCAAAATATTGATTTTGCTAGATTCCAAAATAGCATTCAATGTATTATGCAAATCAATAGTATTGTGAGTCACTGGTGCTTTTTCTTTTGAGAGTATTCTGTCTTGATTTGATCTGGCTGCTTGGTTGTCATCTTGCAATTGGATATTCTCTTTACTTGCTGTATTTTTGTTGGATGCAGCCATGTTGCCCTTATTCAGAACATTTATTTTAACAGGCCAACCAAGTAATATTTGGTAATCAATAGCTTCTATTTTTGTATCAAGTATGACAAAGTCTTGCTGAAAGTTTATACCAGCAATCACGAAAGATACGTCTTTCACTATATCTAACAGCTTGACTTTACAATGATCTGCCATTTTAGGCTTGGATGGTGCAATAATCCTTTCGCCTAGTTTGAGTTTTTGCCTTAGACTATTTGCCATAATATCTATTCCAGCTCCTCCATCAATAGTTCTGCAGTTATTTCTAGATCTAGAACATACTTAGCTAAAATTTCTAGGGACAAAGGTATCATAGTTTCTTGTACCTTTTTTCTTTATTTAACTAGATTAGCATCTTTAGTTTCATCAATCTTTGGAAATTCTCTAAATCTAGGTAAGATATTTAATTTAGTTTAATTGTCTAGCTCATTAAGGGCCTTGAGAGGCCAAAGAGCCTGCGAACTAACATTTACAACTTTAGTAGCAGAGAGCAGCGGGCATCCACCGCACTCATGTATGAACCCAGTAATAGAGGCGGCTGTTCTAACAGTGAGAATAAATCCGGATGCTGGATACTATATCTGTCTCTTATATTCATATATGCAGGGCACTCTATGAAAACGTGTTGTTCATCTTCTATGGAGTTTCCCGCACAAACCTTGCACACCCGATCTGTCTCTGGAATATGAAATCAACGGCCCGTCTCTATGGCTAAGCGATGTGAACTCAATCTATAACGAGCAATGATTTTCATCTGCCATTTTGGAATATCAGAATTTAAGTACTGTTGACTTCTATATTCTTTCATATGATTCACCTGTGTTTTATATTGGAGCATTCTTTTCCCAGGTTCTGTCCATAGAAGGGCCACTGCTTGCTTTTCTAACAATTCTCGCGCTTCGGTCTTGTCTTTTGGCCAATTTAGATCTGAAATTCCCCACCTATTTGCCCAAGTGAGGAGTTCCTTCATCCAACCAGATTGTTCTGAAGACAACAATGCTTGATGAGATACACGATCAAATGTTTGCTACTTGGAATGACTTGGAGCAGGTCCAGAAAGCCTTCTTAGTACGAGCACTAGGGGTGAAGTCCACAGTCCCATATCAAATTCTACTGCAGGAGACAGGATTCTTGCCTCTTCAGAGGGCGGCCCTTGATCGCCACATTGTCTATTTTTAGAAGGTGGTCAATATGGACGATGCTCGTCTCCCTAAACTAGCTTATATCATGGCAATGGAGCCGCAGCGTCTCAAGGCCTGCTGGGGGGGAAAGAGAGCTCAATGGTTGGCTAGATGGAATGTGCAGGAGCACAGGTGCATACATGTGCAAACAGAGGCAGATCGCCATAGCTTGAGGCAATATCTTGACGCTTGCTTCCTTAGCAAGCTTTGGGATGCCAATGCCCTTGAACAGGTCAAGACAGCACATTACCAGCGCCACATAAATCCCACATTGGAACGAGGCCCGCAATGCTACCTGCGTACCCACTTGCCCATGAAAAGGTGCAGACTCATTGCCTCCATTTGCACAGGGGCACATCATCTTCGAATTGAGACGGGCAGATGGATTGGTGAGCCACGCCAGGACAGTCTTTGTCAATGCTGCCAAATGGGAGTCATTGAGGATGAATCTCATACCCTTCAAAGTTGCCCAGCATATGATCAAATTCGGACATGATATGCTGAGTTGGTCAGGCCTGGCCAGCCGTTACATGTGACATTGAGCACAGCATCCGTACGGGTGCTGGGATCATATCTTCAGGAGGTTATGGACATGCGAGATCAGCTATGTCCTCGGGCACACACTTGACATGTATATATACATTGATGTATACTTGTACAGTTTGACAGCATTCTTATTACTGCCACGGTTTTTCCCTCGAAAACCCTTCGGGGCGGGGGTTTTTTAACCCGGACAGTAATAAGTTTGTTGCTTAGATTTATCTACATTTATCGTCATTTGTTTTGCTGTGCAAAATGCTTCAAGGCTGTTCAGATGATCTTGTAGCGCGCTCTTCTTGTTCGCTACTAATACAACATCATCTGCATAAAGAAGTAATTGTATAAGATAAGAACCAACTCTCAAACCTGCCAGTGATCTTTCATTGAGCCAATGCTCCAGCTTGTCTATGAAAATCCCAAATAGAGTTGGAGATAACGGGCACCCCTGCCTTACCCCAATGGTGTTCGTGATGACTGTGTCTATTTCCCATGAGAGCTTCACTAAAACCTCTATATAAAGTTGAGATATGGCTCCTCTGATCTCAGATGGGACCCCTATGTCAGCCATTCTGTCATTTAATTTGTTTCTCGGAACGGTGTCAAATGCTTTTGCGAAATCAATGAAAGCCAAATACAGTGAAGTACCAGCGGATTTAGCTGTTTCCATGAGCACTCTGAGGGTGAGTGCGTGATCCAGCATGCTATGCTCTTTTCTGAAGCCTGCTTGGAAGGGACACCGTTTTCCTGCATCTTCTGCCCAGGTAGTCAATTTCTTTTCCAAAAGACTTCGTAAGATTTTAGAGAAAATACTTTCAATTAATATAGTTCTATAATTGGAAGCTACTTTTCTGTCACCTACCTTGAAGATTGGATGTACACGATTTACCTTCCATTCCATTGGCATCCCTGTCTTGATGCACTGGTTAAGGAGTTTAGTGAGCACCTGCAAAGTGAGCACCTGTGGATGGAGTAAACTAATTGTCTTATGCCAGCCAACGCCATGTTATTAACATGGCGTTGGCTGGCATAAGACAATGGCTAGGGTAGTTCACTCCATCCGCCCCTCTTGTGCACACTTTGCAGATAGGCTGGATCATGCTATGACATGCTTATAGCCCTCCGGAGACGCAATCCCAAGGAATCACCCTTCAGGACTACTCCGAGTTACATCGCCTCGGTCCGATGAGGTAGGTCAGAGAGGTGTCTCCTCCCCGAGCATGACGGATCCCTGGGTGTGCTAGAGAACACGTGCCCCCTCAATGACCCCCGCATCCGTACCCGACTTACTCCCCTAAATCTAAAGGCTGGCTCACCAGCCCGTTCGAGCCCAGGGCGGCCATATAGGCACCTCCCTCCGACCCAGAGAGTGTCAGACCCATACCCGGCCCACACACAGTGACCGGCTATAAGCCTAGCGCACTATAGGAGTCCTGTAGCCGCGCTAGGCAAGACCCCACCCCCGATTCACCATCATACTCATTGTCCGGTGCTGAACCACATCATAGCATCCACAGCCAGGTTGGCTCTTGTGCACAGGCCGCATTTATTGGGTATTAAGGGGTCTAGCTAGAAACATCTCTACTGCTAAGAGGCTTTTAGGTCTCTACCCTTCCCTTAATTCCTAATACATGGAAGAAGCGGAAAGAAAGAATATAAACACCATCTAAGAATACATGGAAGAAGCGGAAAGAAAGAATATAAACACCATCTAAGTATCCAGAACAACATACAAAAGATAATTTAATCATTCCATCTATTCAAAGAAGTGTCAGCAGAATAGAAGCTAGCTAATGACTAACCAGTCTTTGGCTGGAGCCGTTGTCACGGAAGGCATCCATAGCTCGAGGCTTGTTGGTAGGTGTTGGCAAAAACGGGTCTAAGCTGGTGGCTGCTGCTCTCCTTCACTCTCAATTCAAATTTGGGGTGAATTGGGGGGTAGGACCCCTATTCCATGACCCAAACTGGCAAGTCCCTCCTGGCCAATCGATTTGGGCCAGGTGGCACCCCCTCATTGGTGACAATTAGTTAATTAGACCATATTAGCATAATTGGGTTAATTATGCCACTAAAATCCATAATTATCCATTGGTTTTATTAGCATAGCTAATAAAATCCATTTTAGGCCTTAGGCCTACTATGTATTGGTGACGTGTCATGCTATGCATACGTATACTGTATAGATACCTGGAACGTCACATTTATGATTTGCCAACTTTTGCAATCCTGCAGCAACATCTCTCGTACTCAATTGTAAGAAAGGTCTGGCTTGCAAAGGGACATTTGAGTGTGCCCCATTGTGATCATTTATTTGGAAGCAATTGAGCTGCATGCTCCCATGTTTCAATCAAAAAGATCAAATCCATGTCCTTAACTACCGGTGTAAGACATTCCTCCTTTTTTCATGGAAATCCTCTGCAGTTCTAGGACACTAGCCAAAGACACAAATCCTATTTGCCATCAGCAGAAGTGACTACATCATCCAAAGTGGTAGTCTACATTGCTTCATGTTGTGGGACATCAGAGCCCCTACTACGAGTAGTATGAGTTGGGACAATATGTAAAGACTCTTAAAGAGTTAGCCATTTGCATATGCAGGGAATCTTTGTAACAAAGTATCTTTCAAAGTTTTGACTTGTTCGGCACAAGAATTAAAGACCTCCGAAAGCTTGCATGGAAGAGTATCTGTAACCTGCATTAAGGTACCCAATTGTTGAGAATGCTCTGCTAGTATTATTGCCTCATCACGTGCATGCTGCTGAGATCACATCACATTAGCTGCCAAATATTCCACAGTAACATTACCAGCATCAAATTCCAATCGTAACCCATTCACATCCTTGCTGAGTGTAGAATTTTGTGCGACATTAGCATCCATCTTCCCTTGCAAATCAGCCATATCCTAATAATGCATCGACTTGTTTTTGCACTAAATCCTATAAGGAACAAATCATACCTTTCTGTGTTGCAAATCAATAGTCCCATTCTGGTTTTAGTGCTGCCACTTGTCCAGGCAATCGAGCTAAACGAAGATGGGTAGATACCCAAATGAAGCGCTCATTATTATGACTAGAACCATGGAAAGGCTCAGTCATCTCAGAAGCATTATCCTTCCCCATTGCTCCAACAACAGCATTACCTCCACGAGCCGCATCACAAATCTTCGCCATAGCAGCATCAAAAGACTTCTCCTGAGCAACATCAGAATTCTTTTGTGAATGAGTAATGGAGGAGAAATCTCTGTTCCTGTGGGAGGTAAGCCGAATATGCCGATCATCGGCTTGCAGTGTGGAGATAGAACTAAGATTGGCAACTTTTGTCTGCCTTGCCCCATTTCTAGAACTAGAACTCTTATTTGATCTAAAAGGCTTGAGGATTGGAGAGTTAATGCATCAAAGGGAGTGGATGATGGTGATGCCATTCAAAAAGGCAAAAAGCAAACAGAGGATTCTATAGTAATCCCAAAATAAAATGGAAAGTCCAAAAAGCTGATGTGCTGGGATGTAAATGGTTCAAATCATATGTCCTTGGAAAGACCCAGCCATGAGCTTTCGCCTTCCAATGAGACCGAAATCACCCGATTCTCTAGCTCAAATTATGAGCTCGAGAAGTTTTGCCGTTTCCCTCTTGTTTCAAGGGTCAATAATTAAAGTTCCTCAGCTCATGCTTCAGACTGAACTTTTCCTGTAGAGCCTACGAGCTCTTTTAAACTCCAATGTTGCTTCTTTCCAAAACCAATACCCATTTGCCTTCTTCTTCTTCTTCTTTTGTCTTTTGTCTTTTTTCATGTTTTTGTACTTTTCAGTGCTAAACAAAACGAACATAATGAAACATGCAATTAATTAAAGTTGCTCATCTCATGCTTCAGAATGAACTTTTCCTGTAGAAGAGCTCTTTTAAAATGATTTGCATAATCCGATAGCTCATTTTCACAATCCTCCTTAGTCTACTCCTGTTGGTCGCTTATTGGGTCAACGCTCTTATCAGAGAGGCCTACCTCAGAAAAGCATGTATGCCTGCTACCAGAAATATTTTTGAAGATCCAAGCTCCCGTTCTAAGCCATAAAATCTATTCAATGATTTAAAGAAACTTGTCAGGAATATAGATTCTAAAATGAAACATAGATTCCAGTGAGAGAACCGAAATTAATCTGGACATAATGATTCATGCAAATGGCTAAAGAAATGATGTTAGATTACCATGTTTTCAATAGCGACAGATTTACAGATTATTTATCAAGAATGGGAGCCTCCATTATTCAGCAACACTTTAATTAGTAACATAAACCGACAAGAGCTGATACAAGGCCGCCTATGTGGTCTGGTAAGTGGAGTCTATGTGGTCTGATCTACGAATTCTTCTCCGTCATTTTCCACGTCCACAAAAGGTATTTTCCACGTGCTAAGTAGCATATGCGGAGCCAATAGTCACACTCCCCTATTAAATAGGCCGATTGGTCTCTGTGGACGATAAAAAATATCAAATTTCAATTTCAAATTCCTATTCCGTGTTGGAGATGAACGTGGCAATTTCAAATTCAATTTCCTATTCCACGTCGGAGATGAACGTGGCAAATTTGATGAGGTGGAAGGTGTTGGGTAATTGGTGTGGCGAACTTTTGCAAGCGGTTGAAACATGGTTTAGAATTAGGTTAAGGCAATGTCTGCTGTGGCGATGATGAAGTGCGGCTGCTGGAGTTGTTCGGAGGTTTTGACTGCCATTTCCCAGATCACCACCGGAATTGAAGAGTTGCGCCACAAAAGAGACGAGATGAAGAAAATCGCCAAGCTTGAAGAAGAAGAAAGGTCTCATATTAAACGTAATCTTCTTGCCCTAAACAGACGCCTTTCTGATGTTGAAGATAGCCTTTCTCGCAAATATGCTTGTACTGATGAATATGAGAAGACTATTCAAGAGGTTGAGGCTGCATATGCAAAGGTCTTTATTTTATGCTTTCCCCTGCAGTTTCATATTGCTTTGCTCTACCTATTTTTTTTTCAGTTTAGGTTACTTTGTTTTGGTCAATCCTGTTAAACACCATAACTAATCACAGAGGAAAACATGTAATCTGCAGTAATTATAATACCTAATTATGCAGAGCACATATAATTTGCTTCAATAGACAGTTAGATGATGCATAACTCAAAGCATCTACACCATACCTAATTACCTGCTGGAATAGACAGTTATATAATGGATAATTCAGAAAATCTAACTTGATCTGCCTAATCTGTTGGAAGTATTGACCTTTCCTAGGATTATTGACAGATTTTGGAGAGTTCACATGCATTGTTGCATATTCTTAGAACAGAAGTAACTGGCCCCAAGGTACAGACACCAGCCCGGAGAGGCAAAGAGGCTAGTGGCAGCTACGAGTTGAAATGAAATGGAGTGAAATGAAATCACATGTATATTGTTCATATACCCTGCCTGCTAAGTATTCTGTTTGCAAAAGCAAATTGTTTTGCACTTGCGCCCGGAAATCTCTAAGTTGGCCCTTTTCCCTGTGTAATCAACAAAAGCTGATTCAATTTATGCACTCGGTGTACTACTCACATTGCAATACTTATTCTGCAAGAATACAATGGAGAATTGAAGTTCCTCTTTTTTATTTTAAATTAATCTTAACTCAGACAAATACTTCAGACGTCTCTAAAGACAGGGTTATTATCTAATACTACAAACACATATAAAGATGGGCAGAGAGATTCTGCCTACAGATCTGTCAAAAAACATGTGCATGGAGAAAATGAGAGATTGGCTGCTCCATAAAGAGATGGGAAGGGACACGAAGTTGCTGCGTGGCAATAACAAAAGGCATTTTAAAATTTGAAGTCAATGTTTCATAATTTCCAATCTTTTTTTTTTCCACCGCCTATATGAGCTCAATTACCTTTTCACTTCAGCATTCTTTGTCCATTTGCCATTAGTTTCAATTTAACCATTTCCTACCAGGTACTTTATTCTACCTTGAAGAGTCGCTAAATCAAATACTGGTCTAGATTTCTTTGTTCATTTCTACATTTAGCATTCAACACACTAATTCATACCCGTTAAAGGACCATTCGGTTAGAGAATTTTGCTTGATTTGATCCCAGCCAGGGTTAAAAAATAAACACCATTATTAAGGTAACGTTGCAAGAAACCAAAGTTCACACTGTACTTACCATACGAATTTAAGGATAGGGGAATCTCATCACTTAATGCTTGGTTTGTAATTCAATCTTTAAGCTAATGAATAGTCCATGTGAAACAATAGTAATGGTTTTTGTTATGTTAAAATTTAAACTAAATGTGTGACAGTTAGTGTGTATCAATATTTAGTGTGAATCAATATTTAAGGGGTTCCATTTGGTACAATGTACATTTGCAATAAGAAGTGCTCTTTTGTACAACCCAAACCTTTACACCTTTTCACATTGAAAAAGTTGCATACACGACGTCCTAACTCTAGTTGAGTTAGTCACGACTCACATCTTATAAGATAAAAGAATTTCTATGTCCACGAGAACCCAACGGGAGTCACTAACATACATCGTGTCAAACCTAACCATAACCACTCAAACCCTAACCCTAGGTCTAGACTCTAGAAATAAATCACCTAAGCCATTTTCTTTCACTATATAGGACTACCACCCCTTGCTCATCTCCACCTCCTCTACATTGTCCTATCTCCTCCTTGCTTTCTTTCTTCTTTCGCCCCCGTCGTTTGCCTACCCTTTCTGACTGACTAAAAGGTATGTGAAAAAAAGATGTCTTTTGCACTTATTCCTCGGCTCGGCCCCTCCGGGGCCTCGCCTCGGTTCGGGCCCACCCATGTGCCCTTTTCTTTTGCACCCTTCCTCGGCTTGGCCCCTCCGGGGCCTCGCCTCGGTTTGGGCCCACCCATGTGCCCTTTAGGCCGGGCCCTTTTCTTTTGCACCCTTCCTCGGCTCGGCCCCTCCGGGGCCTCGCCTCGGTTTGGACCCATGTAGTCCTACTACTAATTCCAAAGTATCTTCTTATATTATAAAAATATAGTGTGCGTCTTCCATGGAGACCTAGACGAATGGTTGAGGATTTGATCGACCGACGGTGAAGATGACATGTGCGTGGCTTCAACCAAAATTTCATCTTGATTGTTGCTTCAATAAGGTTCTCTCAATCCGACAGTGAAGCGGTAAAAGGGGAAGGGAAAAAGGGAAAAGAGAGGAAAAATGAAGAAAAAAATGAAAAAGGGAGGGGAAAAGGACAAAAGGAAAGGGAGAAAGGAAAACGGGGAAATAGAAAAATAAAAATAAAAGATAGATAGATAGATAGACGAAAATAGAAAAAGGAAAGGGGAAAGTGGGAAAAAAGAAAAAAAAAGTGGGGAAGTGAAAAAGGGAAAGGGAAGAGAAAATGAAAAAAAGGGAAGGGAGAAAGTGAAGGCAAAAGGGCCGAAGGAAAAGGGAAGGGTAAAGGAAAGGAAAAAAAGTGGAGAAAAGGGGAAGGGAAAAAGGGCATAGAAAAACGAAAAAGGGAAAGGGAAAAGGAAAAAGGCGAGGGAGGGGGGAAAATGAAAGGGAAAAAAGGGAAGAGAGAAAGTGTTGGGAGAGGAGGAAAATGGAATGGAAAAAGGGCCATCGGGAAAAGGGAAAAGGAAAGGGAAAGGGAAAGGGAAGGGAAAAAGAAAAGGGTGAAAGGCATGAGAAAAAGGGGAAGAGGAAAAGGGTGAATAAAGGGGAAAAGGGAGGGAAAAAGGGTATGAAAAAATGAAAAGGAAAAAGGAGAAAAGAGAAAGGATGAGGAAAGAAGAAAAGGGAAGAGAAAATGGCATGGAATAAGGGCACCGAAAAAAAGCGAAGGGTGAAAGGTTGGGAAAATGAGGAAAAGAAAGGGAAAAGGGGAACAAAAAAAGGGGAAAGGGAAACGAAAAGAAAAAAGAAAAAGAAAAGGGGAAAGGGAAGCTAAAAAAAGGGAAGAGGGAAATAGAAAAAGGGAAGGGGGAAAGGGCATGAGATAAAGGGGAAGGGGATAAGGAAAGGGAAAAAGACATGGAAAAAAGAAACGCGAAAGAAAAAAGAAAAAGGGAGGGGAAAGGCAACTTGGAAAAAGTGCACGAAGAAAAAGGGAAGAGGTAAATGGGAAAAGAGAAGGGCATGGGAAAAAGGGGAAGAGGGAAAGGGTGAAGAAAAGGAAAAAGGGAGACAAAAAAGAGCATGCGAAAATGGAAGCAAAAAAGGGCATGGGAAAGGAAAAGAGAAGGGGAAAAAAAGAGGGAAAAGAAAAGGGAAAAAAGACATGGAAAAAGGGAAAGTGAAAGGAAAGGAACTTGAAAAAAAAAAGGGAAAAGGGAACCTAGAATAAGGGCATGAGAAAAAGGGAGGGAAGGGGAAAAGGGGACAAGATAAAGGGAAAGAGGAAAAGGGTGAAGAAAAGGGCAAAAATGAAGCAAAAAAATGCATAAAAAAGGAAAAGGAAAAAGAAAAGGGGGAAGACGAAAAGGGTGGGAAAAAAAGAGGAAAATGGGCATAGAAAAAAAGGGAAGAGAAAAAATGTGGAGAAAAGGGCATGGAAAAGGGGAAATGGAAAAGGAAAGGAAGAGGAAAGGGAAAAAAAGAAGGGGTCGAGAAAAGAGGAAAATGGAAAGGAAAAAGTCCATCAGGAAAAGGTAGACGGGAAAGGGAATAGGGAAGGAAAGCGGAGGGGGAAAAGGGGTGGAGAAAAAAAAAAGGGGGAAAAGAAGAAAAGAAAGCATGTAAGAAAACGAGAGAAAAGGTTAAAAAAAATGGAAGTGTGTAGGGAAAAGAAAAAGGATAAAAGCAAGATAGAGCAAATGGCATAAGGGACGAGAAATGACATCGAATGCTTTAATAGTGGAGCTCTTTTGGGTTATTCTCTTATTGTTACAATATATCATTTATAGATTCTCAGCTTATGCCCAGCAACGCTGGGCACCGTTCCTAGTCACCCATTAAGAACTTACTCAACCTC
Organism: Isoetes taiwanensis; assembly: GCA_021234155.1. Taxonomy (NCBI): domain Eukaryota; kingdom Viridiplantae; phylum Streptophyta; class Lycopodiopsida; order Isoetales; family Isoetaceae; genus Isoetes; species Isoetes taiwanensis. The sequence continues at coordinate 5,939,258 of JAJEKV010000037.1, forward strand.
GGTTCGGCATCGCCTCTCATACGTACCTACTATCATTATGTGCTACCAATTCCAAACTATCGCACATTGAGGAGCTTAATCACATTTACTACCAATTTCAAAGTATCATCCATTGGGAGCATACTCACACGTACAGGCATGAGGGCCCACCCATACCACATCTACATCCATTTCTTTTGCACCGCTCGGCTCGGCCCCTCCGGGGCCTCGCCTCGGTTTGGACATCCTTGGCACTATTCTTCTGATCGGCCGCCAAGGCCTCGCCTCATCCCTGCTTAATATTCCCATGTATGGAGATGTTCTTCTGTTACCTTGGTTTGGCCATGAGGAGCCTACTTACACCTAAGTCTCACCTATGAGAAGCTGAATCACACCTACTGCCAATTCCAAGTATTTATATCGATGTTATTCAATATCCATTTGACAATTTATGAGAACCTTACTGCAACCTACTACTAATTTCAACAAATCATGATAAAGTTACTGCCATCTGTTGTCAATTCTGATGCCTACTCGTATATATACCCATGTTACTGCCATCTACTATCAATTCCAAAGCATCACCCATGGAGAGCTTACTCATACTTTTAAAACTTTCTATTCTTGGATGAGGAGTTGAGCATGTAAAACATCCTAGCACATTCTATTTTTGCCCTTTGCAATTTTTTATAAAAACTTTCTATTTTTAGATTGAGCTTATTCGTGAGCATTTAGAACATTTAGTATAGTTTATTTTGAGTATTTACAAAGTTTCAAAGAACTTACTATTTTTAAGTTGAGGTGCTTATCAAGAGCATTTGCAACATTCTAGAATATTCTATTTTGAGTGTTTGTAAAGTTTCAAAAAACTTGCTATTTTTAGACTGAGGTGCTTAACCATGAGCATCTGGAATATTCTAGAATATTCTATTGTGAGTGTTTGCAATGTTGTAGAAAACTTAGTATTTTTAGATTGAGGTGCTTGCCCACGAGCATCTGGAACAATGTTGAACATTCTATTTTGAGTGTTTGCAAAGTCTCAAAAAACTTGCTATTTTTAGACTAACGTGCTTGCCCATAGGCATCTGGAACATTCTATTTTGAGTGTTTGCAAGGTCCTCTATAATGTCAAGCATCTTTGTCATTTGAGAGAACAAAAAAACTTGGTGTCCACCATCTTTTAGTCATGGAAGCAACTGCAAGATCAAGATAGAAACGTGACTAAAGATAGGAACATCAAGAGTTGTGTTAAAAATAATATTGCATCATTTGGTTCGAACATGCCCTAGGATCGAAGATGCCGTAGGGTCAAATATGCCCTAGGCTCAAACTTGCCACATATGCTCAAACATGCGACCATGCTCAAACATGAAACGTGACAGTTGCATGGCACCAGCTCAAGCGTTGCCCTTAGGATCGAACATGCTCTAGGATCAAACATGCCATCAGGCTCAAGCATTGCCCCTAGGTTCAAACATGCCACATAGGCTCAAACATGTCACCCAGGCTCAAACATGGCACGCGCTCGAGGCTCAAACATCTCGCTTACATTCTTAAGTAGTAGCAATAGAAGATTGGCTAAATCCAAAATGTGATTCTGACTGCATTATAGCCCAGGAATGTCTAAATCAGCTTAAAGACAAAGTTTCAAGAATATCAGATAAAAAAAAAAGACACCCAAAAAATTAAAAAGTGTCAGATGTCGCTATAACAAAATACGTCGCATGCACGTCGCATACGATGTTAAACCGTATATAGGGTTTTGAAATGGCATCGCATGCGAAGTCCACGTCGCATGCGACGTTGAGACCTTTTTACAGTCCTGCGGCCGACTTTTCCGGGCCCATTCCTAGGCTTCCTTCTCTTTTCCATTTTGGGTGATCTTCGGTGCTAGGACCTTGGTCTATTCTCTTATTTCTTTCCTCCGGCTTCTCTTTCTTCCCCTTTCTCTTCTCTTCTCTTCTCTTCTCTTCTCTTCTCTTCTCTTCTCTTCTCTTCTCTTCTCTTGCTCCGTGATTAATAAAGGTTAATGGTCTCAGGTTCTTTAGGAACATAGCATGAAGTTCCTATTACATTCATGTAACTATGTATCCATGCTTATCTTTGTGACTCAAGTAACTTTATTATCCTTGTTCACTTTAGATCAATAGATGTACTGTTCTAATCGAGCAGTATGGTAAACAGACCTTGTTGACTTTTAATACATTTATACTTCATGGTAAAATGGAGCATGAGCATAGTTCAAATATTGTGCATGCACTTAAGGTATACTGTTTTCCCTGGTATTATGGTACCACCTTGGACTGAAAAGTCTTTGTGTGGCCAGATAAGACAGCGGAGGGATTGACCAATGCTGATGTTTGGTCTAGGATAACTAGTTCAAGCCGGTTTTTTTTATAATACTTCTGTGCATTGGTCTTATCAGTGCTGCCATAATTCCTTGGTTAAAGTCTCTTTTCCTTCTAACTGAATATTCATGCTTAGACATCTCTGGATGGATCTTTGCATTTGCTTTGTATTCATGTGGTCTCATATTTCTGATACATGATTGCAGGCTGAATATGATAATCTTGATGAACCCGAGTTCAAAATAGAGATCCCTACATGGAACTCGGAGCTGACTGGTTGGGGATATGACAAGAATAATATTGAGTGCCCGAATAATGCTGTACAGACCTTACTATGCTGCATAAAAAATGACAAAGTACATCAAAGAATTTTGGAGAAAGAAGCAACCAAAGGTATTAATGGCTACTCGCTGGTGAGCCATTTAGGCCTTTTCAATTGGCGAAAACTGATCCCGCGGCTTAACGGCATAAAAAATGACTGGGATGAAGTTATCATGGTAGTGGACGCTCTCTATGAAGAACTACATACCTTAATTGGGGACTGGACAGTTGAAGATGATATTGCCAGATCTGACTTTATGAAGGGTGTCACAGCCCTCAACAATGCTAACGGTATCAAAGTACATCCTATGGAAAGGGACAGTATTGTGCAAACAGAAAGCATGGACAGTTGCAAAATGCTAAATGCGGATGAGGATCCGTTTGGAGAAATACTCCTGTCAGAGCAAGATAAGACAGCAATTAAGGCTAAAAGTGGGAATGTCAACCAGGATGGTAATGAATTTGCCTTTACTTTGGTCAATTGTATTAAATTTCCTATTATTCCTGCTAGGCATGTGGAGAACAACGGTGTACTCTACAATCAAGGCATTTGGAGGTCGAAAAACTTTGGAGCATTGGTTCCTATTTCAATGAATGCTTGGATGCTTTTGGGAAATATCTCATAGGAACAAGTAGATGAAGCCAAGGCAGCTGCATACAGAATGGACAAGTATGTAAACCGCCTCAAAGTTAAATTAAGCATTGGTACTAAGTTTTTTGATAAACACTGCTCTGTCAGTGATTGCATATTTATAAGCCAAAAAGGTCACATGGCTTACCCATCGATTACGCGTGATGATTTCTATGTCAAGCGCTTTTGGCGTACACTTTGCCCATATTTCAAATTCCCCTGTGATCCTAAAGGCAAAAATCCTGACAATTCAACTTGTAATGATAATATGACTTGGGTTGACCATGCAGTTTGGTACATGTTGAACAACCTCCAGACTTTATACCCTGATATGTCGGTTGCTGGACAAATGGTATCCATTAGGAACTGCCTCAAAACTACACTCAAAACTAGTGTGCTAGCTTATATCTCCTACTTGGAGGTAAGGAGAATTCTGACTGAAATGACCATGAAAATGGCAGCAGACCCTTTGGCAGACCTTAAGCTTGACCTTCCCAGATGCAAGCTAGTAGACATTTGTGAAAAGACTCTCAAACCTGTGACCTTTCTTAAAAGGATGGACGGGCCTAAAGGAAAAGAGACATATCGTAAAAAGCAGCAATATGCTTCTCCTTCTGCTAGTGTGCAAAGCAGAATTAGTGCACCGCCAAGAATGATGCGGACTCCTGGTTTGGAAGCTATTGCAAACTCTAAAAGTGGCTCGGTGGAGCTCCTTATGTCATCAAATGGTTTGGAACAGTCTGTCACAAAGTTCCATGCAGCTCGGGATCTAACCAAAGATGACTCAGCAGTACAAAATCTGAATTTCAAATAAGAAATGAGGTATGTCTTCAATATCTTGGCGCTTTTATGAAGTATTGATGATTCTTTCATAGTATCTGCTCTGAAATAATGATTATATATGTACATGTTGTCATATGACTATAAATTACTATGATATGCTGGAAGTGTCTCCTGGACATGTCTGATTATGGCTGGATTGCCACCAATGCCACTCGGCATCCCTATAATTTTATTTGGATACATGTCAAGTCGGCCATCTTACTCTACCCTTATTATGATCTTTGTGCATGGTTTGTTAGCAATCCTCATTACATTTTAATTTTAGTTAGACATTATTGTTGTGCAGACCTCCAGAAGACTGTAAACGAACTGTTTAGGCAGAATACACTTGACAGATATTGCTCCTAGAAATAAGAGAAAAATTATACATATGTTCTCCTCTAAAATCCTTGATAAGCTATACGTGCCCAAAATCTTCCAGCAGGCTTTAACGGAAAGTCTGGGTGAACTAGGTCAACTCATCATGGATGAAACCATGTTTTCTTGGGAGTACACAGAAAACTTGAGTGATATTTGTTACAAACCTTCTTCAATCTTTGCAATGGAGAATGATGCTAAGTGCCCCTGCAGTAATCCCAACCTTAGGAACTTTATTGACATAAGCGTTGGGCACATCCGTACTACAAACCTTGGCATTATCAAGAATAGGGAACTTAGAAACCTATTTATGAAGGGTTTAAACCATATTCCAGACAAGATTCTGGATATTGCAGATCTTAAGATGGACCTTTGGAGATCATGTGACAGATTATTTGAGTTGCACTTCTACTTATGCATGCAGGTAACTTCTCAGGATAAGGAATGTGTCAAGGAAAGAGTATGAAAACTCACTCATGACAAAATTCAAAAAGTTATTAAGTTGGATAACACAAGGAAATTTCCACTCAGTGATATAAAGGTTTCTAATAACCTTCGGTGGCTAGTGGAGAATTTATACATCTCCGGAGTGGATAAAGCAGCTAATAACCCATGCTTTATATGCCCTAAATATATTAAAGAAATGGCCTTAAAAAGAATTAATAGTGCTGACTTCTTAGCTAGCAATCTTTCAGCCGTACAGGTTAAGGAGATTATAACAGAAATCAGTAATCTTGTAACGGACGTTTGTCTTGTCTCAGAAAAACTCCCTTACCTGTTGGGAATATTCAAGGCACATAAACTTGATTACAGATGGATTACCAACGCACATAACACGGTATATACCGATATTTCCCTCGTTATAACTTCTGTGCTAAATGAAATCGTATCTCTATGGCCAGATTGCTAAATTCCTATGTGGGAATATTTGCATGCAGATGCCTGGGCCCATAAATCTTTGCTGGATAGTGGGGTCAGTTTATGATGTCACCCTTAACCTCCCCAGTTGTATTCAGGATACAAAAAAATGCTACACAGAAGACATGAGCTATGGATCAAGAAAAATGGAGATGCTGGGTACAAAACCAAGTGGTTCAAATTTACTCCCAGTGGCAAATGCTGGCAGCATATCAGCCAACAAAAGTTTGTTGATATCAATATTTGGCTCCTGTCTAATTGTTATATTGCTGTAGGGAATAACACATGGAAGCAAGCTAGTGGCATCCCAATGGGATTCCCCTGCAGTCCTGGATGGTGCAATCTCTATCTCGCATGGTTTGAGTTAACATTCATCAAAGAACTGGCTGCTCAAGGCAAATTTGACATCATAAAAATGTTCAGGTTCGTATTTCGATACATGGATGACTTGCTGGCTATTAATTGCCCCAAAATCAGGGATTACTTATGTAAAGGGCAAGCTTCAAAAGGGCAGAATACACAGATCTATGACTTGAATAAACTTGGTATCAAAGAGGAAACAAGTTTTGCCAAAAACATCCCCATGAGTCAGACATTTGGACAAGCTGCTAATTTCCTTAATCTGACTGTTGAAATAGTGAAAAGAACACATGGTATCTTTAGGACGATCAAGTATGACAAAAGGGACAGTCTCCCCTTCAAATCTCTCAAATTTATTGTAGACCCTACCATCAATCAAGGGATGTGATCTTGTCCCAGGTGCTACCGTGCCTATACATCAACTCATGCCCTGCTGGAGCAGCAAAGGATATCATAGATCTCATACACACTTCATTTGCAAAGGTTTTGACTGTGGCAGCCTCAAAAGAAGAGTCATAAAGTACATCAAAGACAATAAGTTTCCTGGATTGAAGTTTGACGCAAATGAAGTGGTTTCTGACATAGACAACTACTTCTGAGTTTGAGGTAAGAATGTTTTACAGCATGTTTCCTTTCTATAAGGCTAAAATGCACGCATAGGGTGTGGCTTGGCTCCTGCTGGAAGTAGGGGCCAGCCACCCCTATTTCAATAATGTTAGCAGGTTTCAAAGTGTTGCCCCACTCTACGGATGGAGGTAGGGTTTTTTTTATATATATCTATGCCTAGCATGCATAATTAATGTAATGTGGCCCCTAAAGACATCTTCCTCTGCCAACTTATAACATGGCACTGGTAATTTGCTGTTTATTATATAGTTAATAGACATGTTTATTGTTTATTGCTTATTCCATATCCCAATCTCTGTTAAAAAATAGCCTTAGCACATTCTCCTTTCTCATATGGGAAGTGTAGCAATAAGTATAGACTTGACAGAAATGTGAACTTAAACCATTGAAGTTTAAACTCGATACAGGTAAATTATAAAATGTAAAAATACAGTTAAACATTGGTGGCTTGTATTTCGACCTTCTAGGGTTAACGAAGCCAGGTATACCCCATCGACCATTATGAGCGGAGGCTGATGATGCTGGCTTGACCGCTTTTTGGAAAATCGTATCACTCTACCCAAAATATCCCTGGGCAGATTGATAGTTAATGAAGGGTTGCGGCAGTGATTAGGTTTCCCGGGCTTTCTACTATGGAGTCGTGGGACTTGGTTTTGGAAGAAGACCTTCCCATCTCTGATGCAAATAGGCAGCGCCTAAATGACAATGCTTTAGACAGAGAAATAGCATTCTGCATGCAAGATTGTTCTCTTCAAGATCATAAGGCAGTTATAGAGAGTTATAACAAGCGGGGCAAATTTAGCTATAGGGGCCAGCCACAGAACAGAAGGTTTTAGGGAGCCAATAGGCAAAGCTCTGGAGATTCTTCCCATTATGTTCCTGAAACTCAATACATGGATGAGCATGAATCCGACATAGACGATAATCAGGTATGGAATGATTAGCATTCGTATACAAGAAGGATTTGGAAAAATATGCTGGTTCTTGGTTATGGTTTGCTAACAACACATATTACCGCTGTACTAATAGATAGATTGATTGGTATGGATATACTAATTTTTATTACTTAATCTGCCAGCAATGGAATGTATTTGTTAAAGTCTTACCCATTAAATGGTTTTCCTTTATCCCTGTTAAAACAATCATTAAACGTATGGCAAATATAGCCTGATATCTGAAAGAGTTTTTCATTGTTTATTTCTTTGTTCCTCGTTTAGATTTAGTCTCTTATTGAGCATTATTTATGGCCATTCTTTCTAAAATGTTCCTCTATATCTCTGGGCAAAAGGATTACATTAGGTGATCGGTTGACAACCGAGAAGCCTAAGGTACCTTTTGGCCCTTGCATCTTTACCCTTATCAGGCTAATGATGTATTGATTGGCTGCAGGTACGGGCTTCTACTCCTAATGTCTTGCTTTTGTCCAGCGTGTTTTAGAAGTTCTTGGGAGTCTGGCTTACGAAACTGAAAGGAAGTTGTGATGGCTGGATGCTTTTGGGATTCAGTACAAGAAAAATTTGAGTAAATGATCATAGGAGATGGCAGAGGCCTGAACCTTGAATCTTTGGTGATATCTTTCTTTATCTCACTGTTGTGGTAATGTATCGGTTTTTTAATGACTATGGGAATAACGGATTTATTTTATGAATGCCACTTTTGCCTGAATGGCTTAGCCTTGTCCTGCTATATTAGATATCCAAAACTTCTAAAGCATTGTCCGATTTATTGTACAAGTCTGTAACATCTATAGTGCCAGTAATTTTAATGATGAGCTGTGATGCTGGTATAATAGATTTATGGCGGCCGTAACTAGTTTTCAACTTTATCTAGCTTTACTACTACATTCCAAATCTGTATTTGTGGGAATGTAAACTTTTTGTTGGCAGTATTTCCTTCTATTGCAAACGATCATATTAGATGTAAAGTGGCTGGTATAACACTCAACAATGGAATATAGTCTTTTTACTACAGTTCTGATGTGTTTTCTGGAAATAAACGTGTTTATGCTAAAATGAAAAGTACTATATGGCAAAAGGGCTTTTTTTATGCCTTTTGGAGTAACTGTAGCTTGGCTGACTATTGAAAAACAAAGGTATTGTTGGTCAAGAATATCTGAAATTTTCCTATGTAGTTGAGTGAAATGTGGTGGTGTAAAAACAGACCAGGCATACGAAATTAAAATAGCTATTGCAGCATGTTCATATCTGCATTAAGGAGGATCGTTGTAAAAAGATCTCATGAACCTTGATGAGAAATATAAGGCCATTATTAATCAGATGGAGAAATCTAAATACTTCTAAGTTAAAGAATATATGAGTCATTCTAAGTTAAAGAATATATGAGTCATGACCTTAAAGTCAGACAGTAATTGCTTGTCTCAAATAATTGAAAAGAGATCGTGTTCATTTTTGAAACCTTTTGATAGTAAAGTTTTCTATCCTATGATTAATAAAGGTTAATGGTCCCAGGTTCTTTAGGAACATAGCATGAAGTTCCTATTACATTCATGTAACTATGTATCCATGCTTATCTTTGTGACTCAAGTAACTTTATTATCCTTGTTCACTTTAGATCAATAGATGTACTGTTCTAATCGAGCAGTATGGTAAACAGACCTTTTTATACTTCGTGGTAAAATGGAGCATGAGCATAGTTCAAATATTGTGCATGCTTAAGGTATATTGTTTTCCCTGGTATTATGGTACCACCTTGGACTGAAAAGTCTTTGTGTGGCCAGATAAGACAGCGGAGGGATTGACCAATGCTGATGTTTGGTCTAGGATAACTAGTTCAAGCCGATTTTTTTTTTTGGGAGGGGGGGAACGGGGGACGAGGGAGAGGGAGAGGAAATTAAATGAAATTTGATTATTACATCTGTGAGATCGCCAGGTCTATAAGACGTTCAACTTGTACATTCAACATTATAAAACAAATCATCCAATGCATCCTTTGATAGTAATGCATTAGTCTCTCCTATCGCGAACTCATCTACTTTCAAGGTTCTTAAAACATCGTCTCTACGCTTTAAAATATCAATGATACATCTCCCAATATATGATCCTGAAAAATCAAAGAAAGCCATCAACGTGTCAGCACATACATAGTGATCCTAGAAAATCAAAGAAAGCCATCAACGTATCAGCACATATATTATACTTCTTTCGAATATCTCTATAAGCATGGCAATGTAGAAGTACATGTTTCTCATCTTCAAGTATCCCTGCCTCACATATCTTACACAATCTAAGCTCGTGAGAATGTCATTCCATCTGCCTACTTCAACTCCAAGCCTATGTGAGCTCAGCCTCATCCTGTAGATGGCATGCCCCTCTCTGCCAAATACTTTGCCTCCTGCAATGCAAGATTAATATGGGTCCAATAAAACTGCTTTTTTACTGCTCCATCTCTCCATGTCCTATGAAGAACATTCATTTGAACCATGTGCAGATATCATCTTTATGCAAAGCTAAATCATAAATATTCATCCCCAACATGCCATCCATTGAGTGGCATCAGCAAACCAGCCCTCAGGCATACACCACCTTATAGACATAATTAAGGAGTCTACAAAGCACCTCTGCTTCTAGTGTAAGCATCCCACATTCAGCTAACATCATATCATAGGCAGTTTGCATTTTTGTTCCAAGTTCAGACCGAAAGAATTTCTTTTGAACATTCTCAACCTTTTGTCAAGTCTCCAATGCCAATCCAGGATCCCATACTTCACATCCATACAAAACTACGAATTGGACCAATATAAGATAAAGCATTCTTTTCAAGGTAAAGTTCCATATCTCTGCTTTGGCACATCTACGCTACATTGCATATAGTGCTTTGAGGCCACCATTTACTTCTTGCTTCACTGCTTGGTTCCAATTTGGACTCTTATCCACTAATATCCCAAGGCACTTATAGCTATTGGAAATTTCTACAAGTTCACCTTGATAATAGAACTTTAAATGCTCAGTCTTGTTTGCCCCAAACATAATCACTTTGGTCTTACCCATATTAACTTGCATGCCTTTTGCATCACAAAATAATGAAAGCGCATCCAAATGCCGTTGCAACCCCTGTATGCTCCTAGATAGCAATACCACATCATAAGCATATAAAAGTAGTATAAGAACATACCCATTTATAGGTATTCCACCATGGTCCCGCATCTAGCATTCAAATTGGTCTATAAAAAGACCAAAAAATGTAGGCGATAGAGGACACTCATGTTTTCCTCCCACGTTGCTCTCCACTAAATCATTACAAGAATTTACATATGGAAAGGGCAATTGAACTAGTACCTTTTTATATAGCGTTCTAACTGCTTGTCTGTATTCAACGGGAATGCTTAAATCGTCCATTTTTTCCATAGATTTTTTCTATTCACCATATCAAAAGCCTTGAAGAAGTCAACGAAGACAGCATATAGGGGTTTCATTTTTCCAACAACAGAATCTATCATTGCATGCATAGTGACCAAATGGTCAATAATGGACCTTCTGGGTCTGAACCTAGCTTGTCCCACTGCTCTAGCATTATTATCCTCAGCCCACATGCTAATTTTTGAGCTCAGAAAGACTGCAAAAAGTTTAGCATATAAACTACTAACCATGATCATTCAATAATTAGCTGGATCCAATTCATCGCCTGCTTTGTGGAGTGGAACTACTCTATTCATTTGCCATGCTTGTGGAAAGCCCTCTTGTAGCACTGCATTAAGCAATTTTAACAAGATAGCAACAACTCCATCACCCGCCCACTGAATATTTTAGCTACTAGATCGTCTGCATCATCAGCTTTATTATTAGACAACTTTTGTAAACCACAATGTATATCATTCAAAGTGAACAAAAGATATTCTCCATCATATATGCCATCCATGCAAGATTCATTCTGATTTGGAATGTGGTATAATCTAGTATTTGCTCAAAAAGAGCTGCAACATTCAATGTAGCTCTAAAGCTTTTAGGAGTCCCCTTTGGGTTAGATATTGACATGAATGAAGCATGGGATGAAATTAGCTTAAATTTACAAGGGCAACTGATTGGTGGAGAGGTTCAAAGTTATCCTTGGCAGGTAGAATTCAAGTAGCTAAGTCAGTATTGAACAATACGCATATTTATTTGGTTTCGGTTCTATTGGCTCCAGCTTCTAAGTTTGCAGAGATAAAAAAGATTGTAAGAGATTTTGTCTGGTGTACCGATCAAGGAGGCACTGTGAAGGTGGCGTGGAAGAAATGTATGTTGTTTAAACAACAAGGAGGACTTGGTATGTTGGATCTTTCTTTACAGGGTAAGGTCTTAGCTTCTAAGCTATTGTTCAGTTTGTTGAAAGATGATTGTGCATCACCAGGTATGAAGTTACTTAAACAATCAGTAAAGAAGTGTATGGTTTTTCATAAGCGAGGTGTGAGAATTGAGCTCCCGTGGGCATTGTTATAATTGAAAGTTTCTTCACATGCCTCTCCAGTACTGAAAGGCTTGCTTCGGGCCTGGAAGGTAGTCCAGCAGGTGATTATATTTAATTGGGAAGCTTGTCTCCAGGCATCTTCCCCCTTTCTGTGGTTGCCTTTGTATACTCATGGACAACTACACCCAGTTGTAGAATTTATGCATGCGCATTCCCAAGCGAGGTGGAGGAGAGCGGGTATTATTTCTATTGAACAGTGGTATTTTGGTATTGACATTGCTCCTTGGCAATGGTTTCAGGAGACATATGGGTTGTTGGATAAAGATATCAGTATATGGGCTTATGTAGCAAGTGCTCTTCCTCTAATTAAGAAGGTGGGTAACAAGAGATGCTGGAACTTTGTTCAAGGTATTAAAGAAGGCAAGAAGCTAGTAAGTTCATGCTACAAATTGCTTATCTCCTCAAATACTTTATCACCTTCTCGAAAATGGCACTTACAGACTTTGCCTTCTCAATGGCAATCCATCTGGAACCTTGTTTGGTGTTAGTCCTGTGCCTCCTGGTACAGGACTATTCATGCATACGACAGACCAGGTCAAGCTCAAGGATCCTCAGTCAACCACGGGTCAGACATCCAAGGCTCCATGAAGACCAAGCGGCGGAACCACGCAGATCAAAGCCTTTGGTCATCAACAAGAGGCGCCGGCTCGGACAAGTGGCGGCCCGTCACCGCCAGCGTCGTCGGCTTGATTCTAGGCACTTCAAGAGGCACCGCCAACATTCCTCGCAAATCAGGCCTCCTTCGTGAGTCGGCACCGAGATCGATCCCGAGTGTCTATATTGGGCCCAAGGCCATTGTACTATATATATGAGTAGAGTTAGCTCATAAGTTTTTAGATGAGTTTGGAGTCTTGTCTCTTTTCGGTTTTCTCTCTATTGCGAGAGCTCATGTATTTTCATTATTGATATCAAGGAAGCTTATCATCTTTCTCTCATTTGTTTGTTCTCTTCTTTTTCTTCTCTTTCGGCCAAATCCCGGCGTGACATAGTCCCCGGACTCTCTGTTAGATCCACGGGTCCTCCACGAGGGTCGTCTTCAGAGTTCGAACCCGGACCCCAAAAACATGCGGCTGTCGGTGCGATTTTATCCTCCTTTCTTACATGCCGCCATAATGCGTCAGTAATTTCACGCCGGAAGAACTCCTTTCTCGAGGCGGCCTCTCGCTTGGGCGCCATCGGCGTCGGAAACCGTTTGGCGACATGTATGGATCTCCTTATGACATAGAGGGAGGCCATCTTTGATCTAGGGCTCGGTCAGCGCCACCCACCCCTCGTGTCGATCTCGTCCCGGTTCCGCCCCAAAGCGTGCAAACATTGCTCACAACCTCGATCTCCTCATCACTATCGGGGAGCCTTATCGGGCTCAACCTTCTCAACAAGTACTTTCACACCCCCGAACATGCCTACATCCATCATTCTTCAGGCCATCGCCTCTTCGCCAAGAACCATCATCTCCCGGGTGGGCACGGCTATCCACATGTCTCCTTTGCGCCTACCCGGGAATATCCTTTCCCTACGTTTCCCCACGCTGCTCTTCCTGTTTACAACCTTACTGGATCTCAAAACCAATGCTCCGGCTACCGGTTTCTCAACCGCGGTCACCCCTTCGCCGAGTGGTCCGGCACAATGCCACATCCACCTCAACCTCAATATCCTCACTATAATTTGTTCTGTCCAGCCCAAAGACTTTCACATCTACCTTTCGGACTCGAAACGACTTATCCCACCTTTGGCAACACGAAGGCAAACCGTAGGACCAAAGTGCTTTCAGCCCACATGGAAGAATTTGAGGCTCTAGCTGTCCTAAATGGTCACGCGCAACCTCAACTGAAATTCCACATCTTTTCCACCACCTGCGGAAAGCTCTCCTCACCAATGGCTCATGTCCAACAAAAGCCATTGGAAACAAGACTGGTCCGAAATGCGCGACCGCTTTTACGTCTCATTACGGGACCACGGATGATGATCAACTTCATCTCAAGCAACTCAATGAACTTCAACAAGAGCCCACGGAGTCCGCCTCGGGATTTTTGCGGATCGACTTCACATTCTCGCTAAGTAAGCTCAAGGAGTACCCTACACGAGCCGGATTTTGGTCGGGTTTCTCCAAGGACTTCCTCCCGCTATTCGACTCATGATCAATACTGCGTCCAAAAACTTTGGAGGCGGGCTATCGACCTTGTCAATCACTCCGTCAATGTTTCCTCCCCAGGTGGCTCTTCAAGAGCTCCCGTTCATTCCACCTGTCCATGGTTCCACAAACGGTACATTCAAGCCTCAACACGCTAATCCACAGTAGCGATCCAAATCGGTGCCATATTTGCAAATATCAAGGCCATTTGGCCAATGAGTGCAACTCCACCAATGGCCCGCCTCATTGCAAGCGATGCAACATGTGCAATCATGCCGCGGAAGAATGCACTCGCACTCATCCCACACCGTTTCGCAACAAAATGGTTTATCAAGTGCAAACCACACCTCAAAGAACAATCGCGACTATCGCAGCCACCTCTTGGTGCAGCCCACGCAACTCTATCAACCGCGGGACCAACCACGGGGATCCAACCAACGTCCTCCTTTTGATCCTTCTAAAGCTCGGTGTTATCATTGTCAAGAATGGGGTCATACCACCCGCGGCGTGTCCTCAACTTCCACAAGTTCAGTACGCTTCACGGCACAAATCAGACCACATCGATCCGCCTCCGCGGCTTACCAACTCTGGCTCGCTAATGGCAAACAAGGCCCACGACCAGTTCTTAAGAAGCCACCAAGAGCGCCTCGGCAATCACGCTATCAACCAGCTCGGCAAATCCACCTCAATTTGGATCAACAAGCCCAAGAGGAAATTTTTCGGGCACTTAATCCTCCAAATCCGCCCGTCAAATTGGTTTGGTTTAGTTTCACGCCGGACCAAGGCATCACGCCCCTTGACTATTATTCGGGCGCGCGAACCTTGCGCCTTTGCGATTGACACCATTCCTCATGGGGACGAAAAAAAGGTTCACTTTGCACCTGACTTGGAAAAGCTCATGCCACATGTCATGCCCAAAGTTCGCCAAAGCATTTTGAACCTCATGCAAGCTGCTGAAGGCCGCACATTGGCAAATGTTCATGCCACCACTAGAGCTCAACAAAGACACGATACACCTTCAACATCTCAACCTCCACGCCTCGGACATATCCCAATATTGCAGCCGAGGTTGACTTACTCAAAGAAGTTCTTTTGCCTCCCCGCCACGCACTCCGCACGGTGGAACCAGCAGATCCTTTTTCTCATGTACCTCTCGAACTCCAAGAGGAGCTCGCCAAGATCAAAATTTCCTTTAAGCAGCAACCATTTTAAAACTCATCCCCGCTCTCAAGGACCAGTTACCACTCCCAACTGTTTTAGTTGGGGCTGTGGCTACCTCTACACCCACGGTCCATGCCACGGTGGGAAATCAGCAAGTCAACCATGTTCAAATCGATGGAGGTAGTGCAGTCAATCTCATCACGGATAAACTCCGCAAACAAATGGGCATCACACAACTCTTTCGTGCCCCATATGACATCAAATTGGCTAATGGCCACATCACGAGACCTCAAGGCGTCACACCTATTCTTCACATCAACATCGGTGATCTACGCTTTCCCATGGAATTTGGAGTGTGGAAAGGCGAAGATCCGTGTGACTATGAAATCTTTGGTAGGCGTGACCTTTTCTCCGCCGGGCAAAGAGTATCCATTCTTGGGCCCACGGACCGGTTAGTCATCACCGATGGTCATCTCAATGCCACCATGGACTTGCAAACAAAGGCGGGGATCATTTCTGTTGACAATGCGGAACCCCCTCTCTCGTATTAATCGATTCTGAAGAAGCTCAGAATATTTATCAAGTTCGGGCTCCACCGCGAAGTGCGCCTCTGTCATCCCTACCGAATATCTTCGATCCTTGGGGAGAAATGACTCTTGATCAGGACCAGGCTGTGGCTGCCTTACTTGACCCCTATCTGGCTCCTTGCAATCGAATCCAACGCGTTGATCACTTTTCAGATACTGACACTCCTGCAACTCCTGTTGATGTACACGCTGTCATGAAGCAACCACTGCTAGATGACACTGAGCAACCTCTCTTTTTCACCACGCCAAAGTGCCCGCATCCGTTATGCTCCAGCCTCCGCACACATTGTCCGGGATCTGAAGTCATACCCCATATTCCGGACTCGAAAGTCGGAGATTGTGGGCGTTGGCAACAATCAACCCGTCCGCATTGCCTTTGCAAACCTTCCGGCTCCTTATCGTATCGGGGCGTCCACTGCTTGTTCAAAAATTCAAACACATTTTCACTGGAGTTACAAAGATCTTCGGGGAATCAACAAAAGCTTGGGGAACTCACCATTCCTACCAAATCGATGCACGACCGATTGTAGCAACGGCGCATGGCTCAACCCTAATTACCGCGGATCGGCGTCAAGGCGGAAATTGACAAACTCCTTTGCCGCGGGTTTGATCTATGAGGTCAAACATGCGGAATGGGTGAGCCCCATCGCGTCATTGCCCTTAAGCACAATGGTAAGATCCGCGTGCGTGTAGACTATCGAACTCAATCGGGCCACGGGCGTGATCATTTTCCACTTCCCTTCACAGACCAAGTTCTGGAAGAAGTGGCTGGACATGAGATGTACTCCTTTATGGATGGTTTTTCTGGCTACAATCAGATCTCCATCAAAGAATCTGATCAACTCAAGACCACTTTCACCACCCCGTGGGGCACTTTTGCCTACAAGGTGGTTCCTTTTGGATTATCCAACTCTCCTTCAACATTTCAACGCATCATGCTCTCAGTGGCACGCGGCCGATGGCCCTGTGGATATCCCACTGAGCAGTGCTGATTTTCTTCGGATTTGGCCAGAACTCTCCATTGAAGACAAAGGGTTGTGCTGTGCCCTTGTCGTCTTTGATCTCATACACTGTGCCGATCCAGACTTTCTCACCTTCAGAGTGGTTCAGCCCATGGCTTACATCTTTCATGATTTCTATCTGGGTGATACACAGGAAAACTTTGGAAATGGGCCACGCCAGCTTTTCCAGGGTGACCCCACTGTGCAATGGGTGCTTCAGGATAACAATCCATATCTTGCGGATCCTGCTCAGACCCAAACTCTTCATCAGGAGTACATGCCTGAGCTTGCCAATCATTTATCTCTCTGGCAAGCGGAAGCGCTGCAACAAATTAGGAAGTATCTAGGACATCCCGAAGATCTTCCCTATGCACAAATTTATATGCAGCACCTCGCTGGTTACAATCAGTTACAAGCTCTGTTGGATAGCAAGACGGTCCCCACGGGATGGGATAGCCCTCCTGTCAACTCTCAGCTCTCTGCTTCTCTTTGGGATCGTTGGTGTCGCACTTGATCCGGATCTTGTCGATCAATTAGGGGAGGAGATCGCCAAGAACCCACCCACGGGCATGGTTCCTTCTCCCTATGCTTCCCTGGGCGTACCTCCACGCCCCAGGTTCCTGACTTCTGATTGGCGACTTCCTTTTTGGACCAAGGTCATGGACGGTCATGCAGGCTGGACACCACCTCAGATCTCGACGGATCTCCGGTGGGATCCACGTTTTGTTCGCCGCTCACATTGGGAAGAAGGTGCCACTCTGGACACCACCACCAATTGGATCTACATTGCTAATGAGCGTGGTTGGCAACGGCCCGCGGATGCGCTTCATGGTCTCAACACCTTCTTGCAGAATGCCTCCACCTCACCCGATCCTTCGTCCATCTTCAAGCGGGGATTTTTTGCGCTGCCCTCAAATGCATTTTGCTAAGCTCCTTAAATCGGGCGCCCCATTTTTCCTTTGCAATCCAAATGCCAGCGTCAGTGCCTTTGGCCTTCAGACCTGTCTCCTCATGGAATGTCAGTACATTTCTTCAGACGCCCACGCTGCCCTTGAAGACATGGTCCGCTCTCGCTTTCTTATAGATGCCGATCCTGCCCTTGGCCAAAACACTCCTCAAGCTCTTCAATCACGCCAGGATCTCATAAGCCAGTACCATAATGGTGCCCGTCCTCACTCCCGTGAGGATCACTTTCAGACCGATGGCTTCCGCCCCAAACGCTTCCTCCTTTTCTTCTTCTCTGACGGTGTCGTTTGGTGGGGAGTGTTAGTCTGTGCCTCCCGGTACGGACTATTCATGCATCTGACAGACCAGGTCAAGCTCAAGGATCCTCGGTCAACCACGGGTCGGACATCCAAGGCTCCCTTGAAGACCAAGCGGCCAGACCACGCATCAAAGCCTTTGGGCATCAACAAGAGGCCCTTTCGGACAAGTGACGACCCGTCACCGCCCGCGTCGGGTCGGCTTTGATTCTAGGCACTTCAAGAGGCACCGCCAACATTCCGCAGAATCGGGCCTCCTTCGAGAGTCGGCAAGAGATCGGTCGAGTGTCTATATTGGGCCCAAGGCCATTGTACTATATATATGAGTAGAGTTAGCTCATAAGTTTTTAGATGAGTTTGGAGTCTTGTCTCTTTTCAGTTTTCTCTCTATTGCGAGAGCTCATGTATTTTCATTATTGATATCAAGGAAGCTTATCATCTTTCTCTCATTTGTTCTGTTCTCTTCTTTTTCTTCTCTTTCAGCAAATCCCGCGTGACATAGTCCCCCGGACTCTCCTGTTAGATCCACGGGTCCTCACAGAGGGCTGTCTTCCAGGAGTTCCCGAACCCAGACCCCAAACATTTGGTCTAAATATAATCCTCCAAAGGTAAATGCTCTACTTTGGCAGGTGATTCATCGCTCTTTGAGAGTTAATGAGATGGTTCATCGCTTTAAGCCAGGAGTAAGCCCACTTTGCCCAATGTGTGAGCGGTGCATTGAAACATTGGAGCACTGTTTATATTTGTGTGCGGGACATTTCTTACTTCTGGAAGTACGTTGTAATATTTTGAGTGTATAATATGAAGTAAAACACGTTCTTCAAAAAAAAAACATTCAATGTAGCTCCAACATTTTGATATGGCTTTAACCTGTCCCAAAACCCTTTTGGATGCTTAAGAAGGTCCATTACCATTTCCTGATGCTTTTTATGCAGATGTGCCCTTTTTTCTTGTCTTAACCAATTTGACATATCCTTTCCTTTCTTTGATTTTTACATCCCATTTTGCCCTCTTAAACCTCAGCCTTTGTTCTCTATATTCTTGGTCAAACCACCCATTGCATGGTAATCCCTTCCTTTGCCGATATGAGCTAAAGCATCATGGAATAAAATAACGGCTAAGGTTAGCCAAATGGCTATTTTGTAGCAGTTTTGTCAAGAAACACGGCTAAATGGAAAAAATTCCCAAAAAAAAAGAAAATTTTAGCCCAATTTTTTTGCCGCCCAAGTGAGTTTTTAGGTTGAATAGCCAAACCTTTACCTCCAGATATATCCACCAGGACATCGATTAGCTAAACCTAAGATAGAGTGGGCTTGGAAAAATGCATAGATTAGCCCGAAATCCAACACCAATGTATGTACTAACTTTAAGAAATTTCAAATAGGGTTTATATTTTTCTTTCTTTTTTCCACTTTCTTTCTTATTCCAAGTACAAAGTTGAAGCATTAGAGGAAAAGGAACAATGTAGTCCCATTTTTTTAGGTTTTTGAACATGTTCATATATGTTTGTGTCTTGATTTATTTACAATAAATTCAATGATTTTGCCAAAACGCTTGGATTTTTTCAAATTACTATCGCGTGATGGCTAATATTTGCCTTTCCATTTTGTGAAAGTTTAGCCAAAAGCAAGAAAGTGTGATGGAGAAAAACCATCTAGTTTAGCGCCGTGTTAGAAACTTCTAGCCCCAATTTGAAGGTAGTTTAGCTAAACCTATTTTGGCTACACTAAAATACATTAGTAATTTATTCCATGTAAAGCACATGGCTGCTGTATCAATTATCAAGCATGTCAAAGTGTCATTAATCTCAGATGCTGCTTGTGGCCACAATATCAATGAAACTTTTTTCTCACAGGATTCCTTAAACAGAATGTTCTTATCATATCTCATCTTGATTTTTGAGCTCGGACAGATGGAGGAGCATGCATCGATGTGCCTAAAGCACGTATAGCAACAAAAATTGGCACATGATCTCACTCAGTCCTTCCATTGCCAATAGAAAGAAGTGACCATCTGATTACTAAATGTTGGCTTAGCTAAAATATAGTCCACCACACTTGCATTCCTGCAAGTACATTTTGTAGAACTGGAAAAAATTTCTACACCATTACATATAATCATATCAAGGCCACTACATAATGTCAAAACATGGTGTCCTTGTGGATTAGGTCATCTAATCCTATCATCAGAGTGTCTTGCCGTCCATAAATTGATAGCTCATCTTCATCAAGCATCTCCATCAATTCTGAATTTCCATCTGGACTAACTATAGTTTGTTTTTGTGTTGTGCATCCATTAAAATCACTTCGCAAAAGCACATCATTGTGGAACAAATGCTAGAATATCTTGTTCCAAATGAGAAAAATGATCATCCTTGTCTAAATTATTAGAAACTGTACATATGAGATTCTCTTGGTGGAAAGTAGCAACCAGCAACATAAAGTTTTCCAGATTGTCCAGGTATCTCAATCCAAATATACTGAAGTAATGCCATTTTATCCAAGACTATCACCAAATATGTAAATTCATGTCTAACATAGCAAGCAATGCCACCAAAACCTTTAAGCCTCCATTCTTTTTTATTCCATACTGAATGCATCATTTAAACCCCATAATGTCAGGAAGCCCTATCTCTTCATTTTCACACGTCTCAAGAAAGAATATTACATCTACATTACTTAAAATGTCCTACATAGTGTCAACTTTTGCTTGCATTAGTGTATTGATATTCCAGCAAGCAAACCTGACGCACTGTTTCCTATGCAGCAGCTGCATTTTCCATATTCCTTTCTTTGATACCAACATGTCCCTTTCTCCAAAATGCTTTATGACCATTCTTCCTTGCATCTTTTAATTTTTGAAGTTCCTGTTTGTACTCAATATATTGTTCCTTTGTTAGATCATCATTAATCCATACCTTCTCTCTCCTTAACAATGCCCGCTTGCTCAAAGCACCCATCTTATTCTCCTTGTTTACAAATTTCGCAATAATATGCCTCGTGTTACCAAAAGATTTGCCCACCCGAAATGCCTCAACTATATCATCATCAAAATCTAACTTGGATTTGATAAACATATGTACCTTTTCCTTTGTGTTCTCCTTCGTATCTTCGGGTAGAACAACCACACGAATGTTCATAGCCCTTTTCTGCCTCTGTTGCTCTTCCATAAATGAATCTAATGCTTTGTTCATGTCCGAGCTGCTGTTGTACGTGTGTAATGCCGCTAATGTCAAAATGTCTTGTGTTATCTTCATCTTCTTGCATCATCTCACGGACTTCAGATCACATGCTCTTCTTAAATTGTTCAAGCTCTGATTGAATGCTCATTCGAAGTTTCTCCATCTCTAATTGCATCTGCTCCATATAAACCTTTTTCACAGTTTCTTTTAGAGATTCCTGCATTGCTGCATCAAATCAGCCTTCATAGCTTCCGTAGAGCTTTCAAGTTTATTAACAAAACCTGTTAGTGGAGACTCAATTTCCGCTGCAAGCAAGGCACTAGAATCAAGCTCGAATGCTGAGACGGCTGAAACATCCTTATCAGGGGACCCATGAGAAGGAGACCCCCATTAAGCTTTCTTCTTGGCCAAATATTAATCAACAAAAAAGAACTCAACCAGAAAATGGCAAATTCAGATAGCTAAACAGATGCAAATCTGGTCATGCCATATACTCGAAACCAGCTTTGTAGTGAGCCCAAAAAAGTAATAATTTGATACTCTATGTGAAAGTTATGGCCTATTGAAGTTTTGCCGCACAAACCCTAGAGGGAGGGAGGGAGGGAGGGAGGGAGAGGGGAGGGAGAGAGAGCATTGACATCGTGCCCTTTGCAATTTGATTATATGAAATCTTATAATTGATAAGGTATTGGTCACCATTGGGTATTTTCGGTCGTTGAACATTGGGGTTTAAGCGTCTTCATGATTATGGTTTGCATATGATTTATGATTGTTGCATGTTGCATTTACTTCTTGCATGCATGGTTTTTATAACCATTTTTCATTGGTCCATCTCTAAATGCCATTTGAGAGGGACTAAGACTATGAAACTCGGGGTTAATATATGAGAGAGCATTTTAAAACCTAATATTGCATTAGAATTAAGGTTGAACATGTTCAAGTAGTACGATTGGAATTTAGGAGCATCAAAGTTTTAAGTTTAAAAGGTTAAGTCCTAAAAATTAAGAGTGATCAATGATATGGGGAGATAACTTTTTAGGGTGGGTGGTTAACCTTAGGATTTGAGGGCAATATATGCGTTTGATTATATAAAGTCAAAACTTTGCTAAGGTATTAGTCGCAATATAGGCTGCTAGGCATTGAACATTGTGTTTCAGTGTGTTATAAGTAATAATTATGGTTTGCATACATGTTTGAGATTGTTGTATCAGTTGCATTTTGTGCATGGATGGTTTTTGTATATGGCCTCAGTAAGGATAAAGATCCTTAGGGAAATTAGGCACATACTCATCAATCAAATATGTGCACATACCGACCCAGATAGGCATATGCAAACTGATGAGCGAATTAGTCCTATATATTTTGTAAATACTTGAACATGTAATCTGCAATTCATCCTATGATTGCCTCCATCATTTATACTTATCAAATGTTTCTCCCATAATTTCTGTTGATCTAGGTGGTATATCCTAATAGTTATCTCCACGATTAATTGTAAGAGCACTCCTAGGGAGGATGACGAAGGTGAAGGTAAGTACATTTTTTTATACGCTTTACCCTCTAATTAGGTATGTAGGTTTATGCATGGAGTTTTATTGTGTAGAGGAAAGAGACGAGTTTAGAAAAAATAGGAGAAGGACTCAACGAGGAATGGGCAATGGTGCCGATGATTCGGGTACGCCTCCATTATCTATATATGCAAAAACAACTTCACCTAAGACAAGAGAACCACATTGAGAGGAGAATATCTGTACCTGCAGCCAAACAAGCAAACATTAGCACAACATGGTAATGATGCAGGGGCCAAAAGGTACAAAACTACGAATTGGACCAGTATTATATAAAGCATTCTTTTCAAGGTAAAGTTCCATATCTCTACTTTGGCACATCTACGCTACATTGCATATAGTGCTTTGAGGCCACCGTTTACTTCTTGCTTCACTGCTTGGTTCCAATTTGGACTCTTATCCACAAATAAATCAAGGCACTTATAGCTATTGGAAATTTCTACAAGTTCACCTTGATAATAGAACTTTAAATGCTCAGTCTTGTTTGCCCCAAACACAATCACTTTGGTCTTACCCATATTAACTTGCATGCTTTTTGCATCACAAAATAATGAAAGCGCATCCAAATGCCGTTGCAACCCCTGTATGCTCCTAGATAGCAATACCACATCATCAGCATATAAAAGTAGCATAAGAACATACCCATTTATAGGTATTCCATCTCCACCATGGTCCCCCATCTAGCATTCAAATTGGTCTATACAAAGACCAAATAATTTAGGCAATAGAGGACACCCATGTTTTCCTCCCACATTGCTCTCCACTAAATCATTACAAGAATTTACATATGGAAAGGGCAATTGAACTAGTACCTTTTTATATAGCGTTCCAACTGCTTGTCTGTAATCAACAAGAATGCTTAAATCATCCATTTTTTTCTATAGATTTTTTTCTATTCACCATATCAAAAGCCTTGAAGAAGTCAACGAAGACAGCATATAGAAGTTTCTTTTTTCCAACAACAGAATCTATCATTGCATGCATAGTGACCAAATGGTCAATAGTGGACCTTCTGGGTCTGAACCCAGCTTGTCCCACTGGTCTAGCATTATTATCCTCAGCCCACATGCTAATTTTTGAGTTCAGAATGACTGCAAAAAGTTTAGCATATAAACTACTAACCATGATCATTCAATAATTAGCTGGATCCAATTCATCGCCTGCTTTGTGGAGTGGAACTACTCTATTCATTTGCCATGCTTGTGGGAAGCCCTCTCGTAGCACTGCATTAAGCAATTTTAACAAGATAGCAACAACTCCATCACCCACCCACTGAATATTTTAGCTACTAGATCGTCCGCATCATCATATTATTAGACAACTTTTGTAAACCACAATGTATATCATTCAAAGTGAATAAAAGATATTCTCCATCATACGTGCCATCCATGCAAGATTCATTCTGATTTGGAATGTGGTATAATCTAGTATTTGCTCAAAAAGAGCTGCAACATTCAACCTAGCCCCAACATTTTGATATGGCTTTAACCTGTCCCAAAATCCTTTTGGATGCTTAAGAAGGTCCATTACCATTTCCTGATGCTTTTTATGCAGACGTGCCTTTTTTTTTTGTCTTAACCAATTTAACATATTCTTTCCTTTCTTTGATTTTTGCATCCCATTTTGCCCTCTTAAACCCAGCCTTTGTTCTCTATATTCTTGGTCAAACCACCCATTGCATGGTAATCCCTTTCTTTGCCTATATGAGCTAAAGCACATGGTTGTTGTATCAATTATCAAGTGTGTCAAAGTGTCATTAATCTCAGATGCTGCTTGTGGCCACAATATCAATGAAACTTTTTTCTCACAGGATTCCTTAAACAGAATGTTCTTATCATATCCTATCTTGATTTTTGAGCTCGGACAGATGGAGGAGCATGCGTCGATGTGCCTAAAGCACATATAGCAACAAAAACTGGCACATGATCTCACTCAATCCTTTCATTGCCAATAGAAAGATTGACCATCTGATTACTAAAATGTTGGCTTAGCTAAAATATAGTCCACCACACTTGCATTCCTGCAAGTACATTTTCTAGAACTGGAAAATTTTTCCACGCCATTACATATAATCATATCAAGGCCACTACATAATGTCAAAACATGGTGTCCTTATGGATTAGGTCATCTAATCCTATAATCAGTGTGACGTCCCCTACTCATATACGGTGCACTCACCGTATACAAACAGGAGTTCATCCCCCATACCAGCTCCATGCTAATACAGGGCCCTCCACGTGTCACTGCAACCTTGAAGAGTTCCAGTGGGAAGAATGAAGGGGTCATTTTACCCTGTCTCCCCCAGGGCCTACCTAGCTGCGGAAGCGTAAACATACATGTCAGTATACAACATCAACATCACATGACCATCTCGAAGGATGGCTCACCATATATCTGCATAGACAAGGATCAGTACATCACATACGGAGATCCTACCCAAGGCTCAGACTCAAAGGGGATGACTGACGGCTTGGGCCTCCAGAAGTCATTGCAGACAGAATTCATGGCAAATGGATTTGGCTGGCATAAGAACATGGCTTAGGGTAGTCCACTCCATCCGCCCCTCCTGTGCACACTTTGCAGAGTAGGTTGAAAAGTGTTGGGACCTAACTGTAGCCCGCCGGGTGCATAGCCAAAGGGGCTATTCCTGGGTTGCATCTCCCCAGTCCCGATGGGGCAGGTAGGGATCACTCCCACCAGAGGCTGGCATGCTGACTCAAGGTGACTAGAGGGCCATTGCCCGTACTCGACTGAACTCCATGGAAGGTGTCCACCACCCCAAGAGTGTCGAACCCATGCAAAGCCCGCAGCAGTGGCAGAGCATTAGGTCTAGTTCACTGTAGTCCCCGATAGGCTTTACTACCAGAGGGACATGATCATGAGTCGGGACATGAACCTCCTTGTAAGCCATTCTGGCCCCTTCACCCACAACCAGATGTGGTTCTTGTACACATGCCGAATTTAATAGTGCATTAAAGAGGGTTGGCTAGGAGCATCAACTACTAGGCTTTTAATGCCTCTACCCCCCCTTCCCAATACAATGATTCCACAGAGATCGGCATCACATACATATCATAGAAGAACTAAAGAATGAGATTTAATCTAAATCATAGAGTTAGGTTCTTTAGTTATGGCTTGATATCTAGGGATCTAGATAGCTGCTATGGGCAAATCAATAGGCTAAACCTACTTACTCTATGTCTGGGAGGCGGTTTAAACTATTGAATTGGCAAAATACCTGATCCTTGGCTTGCTCCTCCTGCTATGAACGCATCCATGCTACAGAACTACTCGAAGATGAAGCTAGAAAGGGAAGCTGATGAGCTAGACTTCTTAGACAGACTTCGGGAGTCAAGATTGGCTCTTGGAGCAAGCAAAATGGAGTTCTAGAAGGCTGTGGACGAAAATGGAAAGTTAGGGTTTCATATACCTTATATAGACTAAGGGTTAGGGCTAGGGCTTCCATTAACCCTTGGGCATGCGGGATAATGGGTGTGGCCCACTTGCCTATATTAATTAAATGGCTAAAGTGTACACATGGATAAATGTGTACACATGAATAAATGTGCACATGAATAAATGTGCACACACTTGCAAGTTGCCCCCTAGGGTGCTACTTGCTTAGCTACACGTCGGCGTACACGTCAATCGGGATGGCGTGTACGCGTGACGAGGCAGTACAATATACGTCCTGGGACCGTATACTGTGCTAGAACGTCACATTCTCCCCACCTTGAAATGATGATGTTCGCAGCATCGTGGGTCTCCCCACCTTGGGATCTTCTTGTCCTGCAATCAACTTGATGCATACGATTTATTATTATTACACTTACACAATTATTAGAATTACTCTGAGGTAATATTTTTAAAACATTACTACGACATTACATTATCCCAATAACTTATCAATTCATAACTCCCTTAAAGTAAGGTACTTATTAGTTTCACTTAATACAACATTTAAGTTTATCAAAATCAACAATTTCATATACAATTATCCTTCGAGGCACTCTTCATTCCTTGCAACACATTCCAACAAAACTTGTGTTGCAAGTCTTCGTAGTTCGACCTCCTTGCCCTCCGGAGCGTTCTATTGGCCTGCAGGTCAACACTACGTTAGTACCATTTTAATTATTAATAGAATTATGGTTATACACCCATCTAATTAACTAAATGAATGCATGACTAATCTCCCGGCGTA
This sequence comes from Isoetes taiwanensis, assembly GCA_021234155.1. Classification (NCBI taxonomy): domain Eukaryota; kingdom Viridiplantae; phylum Streptophyta; class Lycopodiopsida; order Isoetales; family Isoetaceae; genus Isoetes; species Isoetes taiwanensis. Next base: position 5,966,197 of record JAJEKV010000037.1, read on the forward strand.
GGAAGAGGATGCTTCTTCCATCGCGGTCGTGGAGACAGCGCCCTATAATGCCTAGAATGACACTCATGCCTACACCTTTAGTTGCCTTGGGCGTGAAGGATGACGTCCTTCCTGTAGGCATTGACTAGAGGTGCTTTCCTATCAATGCATGCCTGAATGGCCTTTTATCTCTCGAGGTTATCTACTTCCGTGAGACGGAAGTAGACTTTTTAATCTACCTTACAACTAATCCAAGCAAAACCGCGGCCATGCCTACAATGGCATTACGCCACGTCCTAGAGATCACCGTAGTGGTCTCATCATCGGTAACAACGCATGCAACCCATACATAGCATAGGTTGTATGCGTAGATTAATCTTAACTACACATGACATTAATCTAGACAAAAATCGACATGCCTGAGCCGATTACTTCGGAGATGACCTTGCCGTCCCATACTGCGGGTACTGCCTTATCAGGTCCTTCTTAAGTACCCAAGTCGCGTCTTCCATCGGTAAGTGTTTCCACTTGACCAAATATTGGAGAAACTCTGATCTCCTTGTTTTCTTGAAGGCTTTATCAAGAATCAATTCTGCTCTAGCTGCTCTTCTGTCATTTCCAACAACGTTGGTGTGTCCAAGACTTCTTCTGGATTTGGAGTATGCTTCTTCAACAAACTCACATGGAAGACTTTATGAATCTTTAGGTGTGCTGGCAGCTCTAACTTGTAGGATTGGTTACCTACTTTCTTGGCTATTCTAAAAGGGCCAGCCCACCTTGGAGCAAGCTTCTTACAATTTTCGATGCGGAGCTTCGCCTGCTTCACTTTGATCTTGAGCCAGACGTTGTCGCCAACCTGGAACTCTCTGACCATTCGGTGCTTGTCGGCGACGCTCTTTTGTCGACTCTTTGCTGCAAGAAGATATCCTCGGACGTCTTCTACCAGCTGCTGCATGACTGCCAACATTTCCTGCGAAACTTCTACCTTTGATACAGGATTGTGCCAAGTGTCTGGAGTTAGACATTGGTAGCCGTAGTTGATCATGAACGGCGACATCTGGGCATATCTTCCAAGATTCTGTTGGTTCGTTCTGTTTGCCCATCCGTCTGAGGATGATAGGCCGTGCTCATGGACAGCTTAGTCTGGATCGTCGCAAAAAGATTCTGCCAAAAGGCACTCATGAACTTCGGGTCTCTGTCGGAGATGATCTCTCTCGGCATGCCATGGAACCTGAAGATTTCCTTGGTGAAGAGAGCCGCTGTATCCAAGGCTGTGTCGGTGGTCCTGCAAGGCACAAAGTGTGCCATCTTCGACAATTTGTCGACCACAATCATCAGGGCATCCTTTCCTCTTGCTATCCTCGGGAGCCCTGTTATGAAGTCCATACTGATGACTTCCCACTTAGCGTTCGGCACCGCCAATGGTTCCAATGCTCCTAGAATTCGAAGCTGCTCTGCCTTCGTCTGCTGACACAGCTGACATTCTTTGATATAGCGAGCTATCTGCTTCTTCATCCCTGGCCAATAATAAATGCTGCGCACTTTGAAATAAGTCTTCATAAATCCTGCGTGGCCAGCTATTGGACTGTTGTGGGTGTCATGGAGAATCAACTTCCTCACTCCTGATGATTCAGGTGCACACAACTTATCCTTATGGTACAAAAGGTTACCTTCTTTCTTAAAATTCTTGAAGGTCTCTCTCTCCTTATCTGTTCTTGCCTCCTTGCACAAACTCGCCCACACTTCCTTGAAGTCTGCATCTGTCGGTAAGGTTTCTTCGATCTTCTTTCCGAAATCGCTGGTGAGCGTCGAAATTGCATTGCAGTGGACTCTTGTTGTCATAGGATGCCTTGAAAGTGCATCTGCTACCACATTGAGCTTCCCCGGCTTATAAACTATATCAAAGTCATATTCTTCAAGATTCTCCATCCACCTTCGCTGCCTCAGGTTGAGATGTGGTTGCGTGAACACGTATTGGAGGCTCTGATGATCCATGTCCAACTGGAACTTCCTCCCCAACAGGTAGTACCTCCAAATTCTTAGTGCTCTGACAACTGCAAGCAACTCCTGATCATGAGTCGGGTAGCGTGTTTCGGCGTCGTTCATCTTCCGAGAGTCATAAGCCACTACTCGCTCTTCCTGCATCAGCACTGCACCTGTGGCAATCTTACTTGCATCTGTCGCCACAAGCTTGTCCTTCCCTGGGTCTGGCAGGGTCAAGACGGGGGCGGTTGTCAAAGCTTCCTTCAACATCTCGAATCCTGCTTGGGCTTTCTTTTGCCAATGATCTGCCCAATCCTTCACTTTTTCCGCCCTCATCAAATCTGTTAGCGGGGCCGCTATTTTTGCAAAGTTCATCACGAACTTCCTGTAGTACCCTGCTAGTCCAAGAAAGCTTCTGACCTCGTGGATATTCTTCGGCGCCGGCCACTGTATGACTGCTTCAATCTTGGGAGGATCCGTCGAAATCCCCTCTGCTGAGATCACATGACCCAGATACTCTACCCTCTCTGTTGCGAAGTGGAACTTCGACAACTTAGCGTACAACTGGTGCCTTCTTAGCTTCTCGAGCACTTTCCTTAGGTGTTGTACGTGTTCTTCCAGGGATCTGCTATACACTAGAATATCATCAAAGAATACTATCACAAAAGTATCCAAAAACTCCCTGAAGATGTCGTTCATAAGCCTCATTTTGTGGACGTCTTCTTCCTTGATCCTGATCTGATGGTACCCCGACCTCAGGTCTATCTTGGAGAAAACCTTCGTCCCTTGGAGCTGATCCATCAGGTCGTCCGATCTGGGGAGTGCATACTTATTCTTGATGGTGTGCTTGTTCAACTGCCTATAATCTATGCACATCCTCAAGCTGCCATCCTTCTTCTTCACAAAAAGAATGGGTGCCCCAAATGACGAGACGCTAGGTCTAATGAACCCTAGGTCAAGCAACTCCTGCAATTGCTTCTTCAACTCGGTCAGCTCTTGCGTCGTCATCCTGTACGGAGCTTTGCTCGTCGGCTTCGTACCTGGTTCGAATGCTATCTCACACTCGACTCCCCTGTAAGGAGGAAGCTGTTTGATCTCGTCTGGGAAGAGATCATGGAACTCCTTGATCAACTTAGCTATCTGCTTTGGCAATTTACTGAGCACCTTATCTTCCTTGCTTTCTTCTGACTCGGGCTCTTCGATCTGAAGCTTGAAGACATAGGCTATCTGCTCGCTCTTTATGCACTTGAGCAGTTGCTTGCTAGACATATACTGCATGATAGGAACAACTTCTTTACCTGCAATCTTTATGATTTTGCCGTTGGGCGCCGTGAAGGTCATCTTCCGCTTCCCACAATCAATGATGGCTCCTGCTGGTCCAAGATACTCCATTCCTATGATCAAATCATACTTCCCAATGCTCATCACTTCTGCCCCCATTTGAATGTTGATTCCCGAGAAATCAATGTCGAAGTTTATCCTCTTGCCTGCCGTGTGTCTCACTGCCCCGCTTGCTAACATCACGGGTCTCGGCTTTGACTTCAACGGCTTGAGCTTCAACATCTCAACAATTCTTGGAGACGCAAAGTTGTGGGTGCTCTCCGTATCTATCAGGACTATAAAAGACTTGGTCTTGGCCTTCCCTACTGTGGAGATTACCTGATACTGATTTTCTGCTTGGTCTGAATCTATGGCAGCAAAAATGTGACACTCACCCTGAATGAAGTCGCGTGTTGTCTCGCCGTCGTCGTCAGAGTGAGTCTCCCATCCATCCAACTCCGCTAATGCTGCGTTCATGACAAAAGGGCAGTTTGTTGTTCTGTGGCCTAGCTGGAAGCACCTGAAGCAGAGCTGTTTCTCAATGCACTCCTGCCTCTTCTCCTTAGGCATTGCTTGTAAAAAGGATCGCACCGCTTTCGAATAGTTTGACCCTTCCTGCTTATCCTTGAAGGAAACCTGTTTCTTAACCTGCTGCTTCCCATAACTGCCACTGTATGGAGCCTTTGCTGGTCCTGGACTAGCTGCTCTAGGGCTATAACTCCCTGTTGCTTTGCCCTTATCCTGGTAGTACTGCTGTTTCTGACCACTGTTCTGAGGGCCAGATCCTTGCACGCTGACTGGTTTTGACTCCGCTTCTGATGCTGCTCGAGGGTTGATTGCTCTTACCAGCTTCCTTATCTCATCGTTTAATCCCTCGATGTACCCTTCCACTGCATGGCGTTCACTCAGCTTCAGCACATAAAGCCTAAGTTTCATGAACTCTCCTGTGTATTTCTGCACTGACTTGTTGCCCTGCTGTAGTCGATAGAATTGCTGCATCATGTGACATTTGTGCTCTCTTGGCACATAGTGCGCTTGAATGCCTTTGAGAATTTCCGAAACCTGCAGCTGTCTCGGCTCAGTCCATGTGCTTTGGCGTATCCCTTCCACCAAATGCGAGCTGCGCCCTTGAGGTTGGCTGTTGCAATCCTGCCTTTGTCTTTGTCCGTCATTCCATATACATTCCCATATTCCCTCATCTCGTCCAGCCAAGCCTCTGCCTCCATGCCTGACCCACTGTCCCCTGAGAACTGTTCAAGCTTCCTTGCCTTCCATACATTGCTCAGCGTCGAGTCTACTTTCTTCTGGTAGTCTGAGGTCTTTGTGTCCTTGGGTCTGCCATCTCTACTGTAACGGGCCCATGGTAGACCGCTCGAGTATTCGAACCTTGAATGTGCCTGTGGGGCGTTCCTGAGACACCGGCATAAATGGGTAGAAGCGGCTACTCATAAACGTCTAGACGGTTTTGCCCAGTTGGTTAAGGGCATGTCGGTTAGGAACGTTACATCTACGGTCCTGAACCTGTTCCACCTCTTCCTCGGAGTCGGAGTCCAAATCCGAGCTTGTGTCGGAGGATACCGTGCTCTTCTTCTTATCCTTTCCCGCCTTTCGAGGTGGTGCTTGCAGCAACTGGACGTTGTCATCTGGGCCAACTCCTGCTTGTGCTGCCAAAAGGGCCTTTATTTCTTGAAGGTCCGATCTCATCAGCGACATCTCTTTTTCGGGAGTCATGGGACCGAATTCTTCGTACATGTTCCTTGCTGGATGCTGTCTGGCCAGAGTCTGTTCATCTCTATGGACTCGCCGCTCTTGTTCAGCTATTTTTGGACCTCTAGCTGCATACACAAGTAGATCATAGCCTTACGGTTAGCTTCATTTGTTTTATTGCATTATATGTGTTTGCTGATATAGTTGTGGAAGCAAAATACATCAATAAAACATTTAAAATGCGAAACAAAATGTATTTTTATATATATAATCACTTAATTACAATGCTTCCGGGATCAAGAGTCTACTATTCTTGGAATCGCCGGAAGGATGGGTTGTCCTGAAGGAACTTCTTAGCTTGGGCCGTTCCTACCGAGCGTCCCAAGTTCCTGAGGATATTTGTTGGTGTCCTGCCCTGCAAGGCTGTCACCAAGTCTTCTACCATGCAGTCGGAGGTGTAGGCCGCGGTCACTGCTAATCTTCCTTGCCGTCGGTAGGGTACGGCGAAGTTGAAGATATCAAGTGCAATCGTTCTCTTGACTAGGATGACATGGTGAACTGTTGGGATCAGCCGAGCATGCCTACCAAAGCCTGAGAGCGCGATGAGCATGAACACTCCTTTTCCGCCCCTTGGGCTGAATTTGCGGTGTATGACCGCTATCCTCCCGTCCATCAGCAGGGGAAGATAATACCTTAGCGACCTGTCCCTGCCCGTTGCTGTCGATTCGTCGTCCGCTCGGGCACTGGCTCTATGTCTTCCCGCATATTCGTCGACGTCAGTTTTTGTGAGATCCCCGTGGTCTCTGATTGTTGATGTGATTCTCCTCAGGTCGATCTCGCCCCTTCTCTGAACACCTGTGGGGGCTGGTGTCGAAGAACTTGGCATCAAAATGTTCGTGGTCTTGCCACGGATCCCCATCCATTCCTGGATGGCGTAGAATTCTTCCTCGGACGGCAGATCCCGAGCTTCCATCATTTGCCGGATGCTGTTGTATGCCTGGATATCTGAAGTCGACTCCCCGGTGTAGGTGTCGGCTTCTCTTACATGGATTGGGAAGTCGGAAGCCTCCCGGTCGATGAAGTCATCTATGTCTGGTTGTTGCCGCAGAAGGTACAGCAACTCGTCAAGTCGGTACTCCCTGGCTCTTTATTCGGGGAGGTTCTGGATGTCGCTCAGGAGCAGGTACTCCTGGCCGTTGATGATGATGGGGGCTAGGCTTGTGATACCTAGGCCAAGCGGGGGAGCTATCCTGAGGGTCTGCTGGTCCTGTTCGAAAACTGGTATCTCCTGTTCTACTAGTTGCCGCTCTTGGTCGGGGTCGAGCTCGACGTAGTCTTCGTCATCTGAGTCGAGCGCTTCGCCTTCAGCCCTTCCTTCTTGCTATGCTTGATACTGCAAGAGGAGCTGACCCTCTGCTGAAGAGGCTAAGGGGTCTACATCCATGGCAGGGATGGAGGATTCCCCGATTGGGTTCTGGGCACGGTGGGAAAGAAAGATGGCTAGGGCAGGGGTGTAGGAGAAATACTTGGTCCTATTAGCTGTCATGACCATGTAGTCTGGCAACCTAGCAACTTTGTTGGTCAGATATTTGGCAATGTTGGGGACATCACCCAAGGCTGCTTGGAGGGATTGCCTGGGAACAAAATATTCTGTACAAGGTGGGAGCTATACTAAGGATGGTCCTACTCTAGCTTGGAACTCAGTCATGACTTCCCTATAGGATGGGGTTGCATGCAAAGTGGCTTGGACATCTATCTCCTTCTGGAAAACTTGGAAAATGGCATCGACATCAGCCTCAGCTACATGACCACTGGTGCTATACCATCGCCTGAAGTCTGCAGTTGCCATTGATCTTGAGTGAACTGGACTAACAAATGGCTGTTGAAGCGCCTAAGGGAGCTGAAAGATCGCCTAAAAGTTGGGAGCAAACCTGTAGGATGCTAAGTGAGAAATGGGGATCTATTTATAGGCAAAGGGAAAACCCTAATTTTTGGATGACTTGGAAAAATCTTGAGGTTGGACAAATCTCATCTATTTTGAGGTCAAAATGAGGATTGGAAAGCTAATTTGAGCGTTTGAGCATGAATAAGACTATCTAATGAACCTATTGCAACAAACTTGGTGGCATGAAAGAGAAAATGTTGGAAATACTCACGGTGTGCGCTGGGAGGCCGACCTAAAATTTAGGTTGAGGTCCTGGCGCATACCATGAGCAATTTGGCCCAATTTGGTCAAGACTTATCTAAACAAGGTGAACTAAGGGTCAAAACATAATGGTCTCACCGAGATATGCAAGATTAACCCCTTACTTGTCGATTTGGAGATGTTTGGGACCACTTTTGATGTGAAAGACTCATGGTGTGCGCTGGGAGGCCAACCTAAAATTTAGGTTGGGGTCCTGGCGCATACCGTGAGATATTTCTCACGAATCGATCATAAGATGTCCAATTTGACTAGAACAAAAGGCAATTATTGTTAACTCAATCTAATTAACAACATTCATGCACTTATAATTTACTCAAAACAACTTTTTATTAACAAAATTTATTATTTACACGGTTTTATCTTTCTCCTTTAATGTAACTGGCGAGGTGCATGTCCTTCTTCATCAGAGTTACCCTCTTGGCGTGAATAGTGCATGCCGTTGAGTCCTCAAAATGTTGCACCAGCTTCTGCTCAGCTGCTTCTTGCAAGGCTAGTAGCATCTCGCCTGTTACTCTCTTGCTGGAGTCGAACTCTTGCACGACTTCCTTCACCAGCCTGGCGAACGGTGCACGATGGATGAGGAGGCCATAGCTCCTCTGAAAATGTTTGATCTCCCGAATTGCTCGCGACAGCTTCGATCCGGCTTTCCTTGCCATTGGCTTCTTCGAGGGAATGGGCTTCTCTGGAGGCGGCTTGAGAGTCTGCTTCTTTGATGGCCGTCCTCCTTCAACGTAGGTCACCTTGTTCGCCTAGTAGTAGGAGTTGTAGGCCTCCCACTTCTTCATGAACTCCTGGTGCGCCTTCAACTTCTTCTGGTAGACCCTGAGATGGTCTACCACGTAGGACTCCCTGGCAGGTCGGGGCGGCTTCTTGGGGTCCTTATCCTTCTCCCATGTTGGGTAGGGCGGGGGTACCTGCACCTGCCGATCCTGCTCTGCCTGCTCCTGGTCTGTCCGCTCCTCATCTGGGGGCTTGGAGGAACTCCCTCCTTCTTGATGAGGATTGTAATCCTCATCATCTGAGTCGTCCGAGGATGGGGGTCGGTCGGGCGGCCGTTCCTCGATGACGATCTTTGTCATCGGGGTCTTCTTCGTCTTTCTCTTGGGCTCCTCCACGTTTTTGCCCTTGAGTTTCTTCTTTTCTTCGACCTCCTTTTCTTCTCTTTTCCTCTTCTTCTACAAATGAGAGGGGTTTGGGTCTATTTATAGTTTGGGCAAATTTTAGGTCAAAATCTAAGTTACTCATTTACATGTGTCAAAGCACCTATTAACCTAAAACATGTGCTTTCTTTAGAGTTTTCTAATTAAATTTACTCATGGTGTGCACTGGGGGCCTGATCTAATATTTAGATCAAGGCTCTGGCGTATACTGTGAGCATTTTTGCATTTTAGACTAAATTATATGATTTCTAGGCATATTCCTAGGGTTGTGATATACAAATTTAGCTCATTCTTATCTTAAAACTCGATCTAGCATATTATCTTGTTAAAATTCATCAAGTTTCAAGGTGATTATGGCCAGTTACTCATGGTGTGCGCCTGGGGCTCAACCGAAATTTTAGGTTGGTGCTCTGGCGCATACCGTGAGCAATTTCCATACTTGGTCAAATTTTTTGTTCAACTTTTTGGTTTTCTTGGTTTTCAATTCTTCTAACTATTACTAGCTTAGCATAACTACAAAAAATGAGAAAAAATTTCCCCACTTTTTCGAAGTTTGAGAATTCTACTAAGTTAGTACTACTGGGAGCATGGCCAGTGCTTTGCTCTTGGTCTCCAAGAACATTGCTCTGATACCACTGTGACGTCCCCTACTCATATACGGTGCACTCACCGTATACAAACAGGAGTTCATCCCCCATACCAGCTTCATGCTAATACAGGGCCCTCCACGTGTCACTGCAACCTTGAAGAGTTCCAGTAGGAAGAATGAAGGGGTCATTTTACCCTGTCTCCCTCAGGGCCTACCTAGCTGCGGAAGCGTAAACATACATGTCAGTATACAACATCAACATCACATGACCATCTCGAAGGATGGCTCACCACATATCTGCATAGACAAGGATCAGTACATCACATACGGAGATCCTACCCAAGGCTCAGACTCAAAGGGGATGACTAACGGCTTGGGCCTCCAGAAGTCATTGCAGACAGAATTCATGGCAAATGGATTTAGCTGGCATAAGAACATGGCTTAGGGTAGTCCATTCCATCCGCCCCTCCTGTGCACACTTTGCAGAGTAGGTTGAAAAAGTGTTGGGACCTGACTGTAGCCCACCGGGTGCATAGCTAAAGGGGCTATTCCTTGATTGCATCTCCCCAGTCCTGATGGGGCAGGTAGGGATCACTCCCACCAGAGGCTGGCATGCTGACTCAAGGTGACTAGAGGGCCACTGCCCGTACTCGACTGAACTCCATGGAAGGTGTCCATTACCCCAAGAGTGTCGAACCCATGCAAAGCCCGCACGCAGTGGCAGAGCATTAGGTCTAGTTCACTGTAGTCCCCGATAGACCAGAGGGACATGATCATGAGTCAGGACATGAACCTCCTTGTAAGCCAGTCTGGCCCCTTCACCCACAACCAGGTGTGGTTCTTGTACACAGGCCGAATTTAATAGTGCATTAAAGAGGGTTGGCTAGGAGCATCAATTACTAGGCTTTTAAGGCCTCTACCCCCCCTTCCCAATACAATGATTCCACAGAGATCAGCATCACATACATATCATAGAAGAACTAAAGAATGAGATTTAATCTAAATCATAGAGTTAGGTTCTTTAGTTATGGCTTGATATCTAGGGATCTAAATAGCTGCTATGGGCAAATCAATAGGCTAAACCTACTTACTCTATGTCTGGGAGGCGGTTTAGACTATTGAATTGGCAAAATACCTGATCCTTGGCTTGCTCCTCCTGCTCTGAACGCATCCATGCTACAGAACTACTCGAAGATGGAGCTAGAAAGGGAAGCTGATGAGCTAGCCTGCTCAGACAGACTTCGGGAGTCAAGATTGGCTCTTGGAGCTAGCAAAATGGAGTTCTAGAAGGCTGTGGACGAAAATGGAAATTTAGGGTTTCATATACCTTATATAGACTAAGGGTTAGGGCTAGGGCTTCCATTAACCCTTGGGCATGTGGGATAATGGGTGTGGCCCACTTGCCTATATTAATTAAATGGCTAAAGTGTACACATGGATAAATGTGTACACATGAATAAATGTGCACATGAATAAATGTGCACACACTTGCAAGTTGCCCCCCTAGGGTGCTACTTGCTTAGCTACACGTCAGCGTACACGTCAATCGGGATGGCGTGTACGCGTGACGAGGTAGTACAGTATACGTCCTTGGACCGTATACTGTGCTGGAACGCCACAATCAGAGTGTCTTGCCATCCATAAATTGATAGCTCATTTTCATCAAGCATCTCCATCAATTCTAAATTTCCATCTGGACTAACTATAGTTTGTTTTTGTGATGTGCATCCATTAAAATCACTTCGCAAAAGCACATCACTGTGGAACCAAATGCTAGAATATCTTGTTCCAAATGAGAAAAATGATCATCCTTGTCTAAATTATTAGAATTGTACACATGAGATTCTCTTGGTGGAAAGTAGCAACCAGCAAAATGAAGTTTTCCAGATTGTCCAGGTATCTCAATTCAAATATACTGAAGTAATGCCATTTTATCTAAGACTATCACCAAATATGTAAATTCATGTCTAACATAGCAAGCAATGCGACCAAAACCTTTAATCCTCCATTCTTTTTTATTCCATACTGAATGCATCATTTAAACCCCATAATGTTAGGAAGCCCTATCTCTTCATTTTCACACGTCTCAAGAAAGAATATTACATCTACATTACTTAAAATGTCCTACATAGTGTCAACTTTTGCTTGCATTAGTGTATTGATATTCCAGCAAGCAAACCTGACGGTCATTGTTTCCTATGCAGCAGCGGCATTTTCCATATTCCTTTCTTCCATACCAACATGTCCCTTCCTCCAAAATGCCTTATGACCATTCTTCCTTGCATCTTTTAATTTTTGAAGTTCATGTTTGTACTCAATATATTGTTCCTTTGTTAGATCATCATTAATCCATACCTTCTCTCTCCCTAACAATGCCCGCTTGCTCAAAGCACCCATCTTATTCTCCTTGTTTACAAATTTCACAATAATATGCCTCGTGTTACCAAAAGATTGCCCACCCGAAATGCCTCAACTATATCATCATCAAAATCTAACTTGGATTTGATAAACATACGTACTTTTTCCTTTGTGTTCTCCTTCGTATCTTCGGGTAGAACAACCACACGAATGTTCATAGCCCTTTTCTACCTTTGTTGCTCTTCCATAAATGAATCTAATGCTTTGTTCATGTCCTTTTGATCTTTAATGAAAGAAGTGAGCTGTTATTGTACCTGTGTAATGTCGCTATTGTCAAAATATCTTGTGTTATCTTCATCTTCTGCATCCCCATCTTCTTGCATCATCACGGACTTCAGATCGCATGCTCTTCTTAAATTGTTCAAGCTCTGATTGGATGCTCACTCAAAGTTTCTCCATCTCTACTTGCATCTGCTCCATATAAACCTTTTTAAAATCATCAATAAGTTCACAGCTTCTTTTAGAGATCCCTGCATTGCTGCATCAAATCAGCCTTCATAGCTTCCATCATCTGTTGCATAGAAAGGACTAGCGATTTTTTCATAGAGCTTTCAAGTTTATTAACAAAACCTGTTAGTGGAGACTCAATTTTCGCTGCAAGCAAGGCACTAGAGTCAAGCTCGGATGCTGAGATGGCTGAAACATCCTTATCAGGGGACCCATGAGAAGGAGACCCCCATTGAGCTTTCTTCTTGGCCATATATTAATCAACAAAAAAGAACTCAACTATAAAATGGCAAATTCAGATAGCTAAACAGATGCAAATATAGTCATGCCATATACCATTGGAAAGGTCTCGAAACCAGCTTTCCAGTGAGCCCAAAAAAGTAATAATTTGATACTCTATGTGAAAGTTATGGCCTATTGAAGTTTTGCCGCACAAACCCTAGGGAGGGAGGGAGAGGGGGGTAGGGAGAGAGAGCATTGTCATCGTGCCCTTTGCAATTTGATTATATGAAATCATATAATTGATAAGGTATTAGTCGCCATTGGGTATTTTCGGTCGTTGAACATTGGGGTTTAAGCGTCTTCATGAGATTTATGATTGTTGCATGTTGCATTTACTTCTTGCATGCATGGTTTTTATAACCATTTTTCATTGGTCCATCTCTAAATGCCATTTGAGAGGGACTAAGACTATGAAACTCGGGGTTAATATATGAGAGTGCATTTTAAAACCTAATATTGCATTAGAATTAAGGTTGAACATGTTCAAGTAGTACCATTGGAATTTAGGAGCATCAAAGTTTTAAGTTTAAAAGGTTAAGTTCTAAAAATTAAGAGTGATCAATGATATGGGGAGATAACTTTTTAGGGTGGGTGGTCCTTAGGATTTGAGGGCAATATATGCGTTTGATTATATAAAGTCAAAACTTTGCTAGGGTATTAGTCGCAATATAGGCTGCTAGGCATTGAACATTGGGTTTCAGTGTGTTATAAGTAATAATTATGGTTTGCATACATGTTTGAGATTGTTGTATCAGTTGCATTTTGTGCATGGATGGTTTTGTATATGGCCTCAGTAAGGATAGAGATCCTTAGGGAAATTAGGCGCATAGTCATCAATCAAATATGTGCACAGACCAACCCGGATAGGCATATGCAAACTGATGAGTGAATTAGTCCTATATATTTTGTAAATACTTGAACATGTAATCTGCAATTCATCCTATGATTGCCTCCATCATTTATACTTATCAAATGTTTCTCCCATAATTTTTGTTGATCTAGGTGGTATATCCTGATAGTTATCTCCACGATTAATTGTACGAGCACTCCTAGGGAGGATGACGAAGGTGAAGGTAAGTACATTTTTTTATATGCTTAACCCTCTAAGTAGGTGTAGGTTTATGCATAAAGTTTTATTGTGTAGAGGAAAGAGACGAGTTTAGAAAAAATAGGAGGAGGACTCAACGAGGAATGGGCAATGGTGCCGATGCTTCGGGTAGCTATCCTCCACCTGTCACAACAACCGGCGCCAGTTAGGCAGCCTCCCCCAGAATTTTCATTTCCTATGCCCCATCGCGTAGTGTTGACTATGGCTTTGACTATCGGCGTACGACCGGGATAGACTTTTCTGGTGCAAGGAACTTGGGGGCAGATTTCAACAGGTAAATATGTTCACTAGGCACCAGACACTTCTTTGGTTGCAATATGTTAAAGTTGCTCATTCTCATTACTTCCCAGGTCAAGAGGTAGTGGAGCAATGGACTCACAAGATTCAAGAGTGCGACGACATGAATCACCAGACTTGGAGGGTTTGAGACCCCAACGACAACGTGAATGGGCAAGCTTAAATGAAGAAGGAGGTATACGAAGCAGTGGAACACATGAATCAAGCCTTGACGTGGGAGGGTCCGATGAGGGAGCGTCGAACTTTGGAGAGCCATCCGAACCTCAGCTTGATGGATCCCAAACTGGCGTCCATTGGCCACTTACTCGGATGACTACTCCACCGAGTCTGTGAGCTAGATTAGATTGCTACTATCTTTATACTTAGCCTATTTCGAATACTCTAGGCTAAATGGGTGTTTACTCCCCTTCACGAGTCTTTTTGCTAGTGTCTTTCAAGGTCATTATTATAAGCCTATTTTGAATACTCTAGGCTAAAAGGGTGGATACTCCCCTATACGAGTCTTTTTTTTTATTATTTAAAGGTATAAATACAATACACCATTAAAAAAAAAAAAAAAAAAAAAAAAAAAAACCCGAAAACAACTAGCCCAAGCAACAACTCTACTAGCAGTTCAAGCTATATCAGTCACCCTCCATAGCCTTATCATTCCATATGTGGACTGAGCTAATCCAAGATGGCCTATCTTCTCCATGATCCTTAAATGACACATGTTCATGCCTTAGTTCAATTGTGTAATTACACCATTTAGAACTAATCATTTTAGCATTACTAATTACATGATCATTTCTACACCATTCAAGGTTAATATATCTGGTCATGCATATTTTTAGCACTACAAAATTCAAGAGCAAGACTCTTTTTCAATTGATTACTTATTACCCTTGGGTAAAAGCACGCTGTGGTGTATCAAAAACGTGCATTTTGACGCCACATTTTGGCACCACCTTTGTGGTAGAATCGGGTGGTGCATACCGAAGCGGAGATTGCGGGAGTGCGAATTAATGAGCGTCGGTTATTTTGAATTTTATGCCACGTCATTGTCCACTTTTTTGAATTAAGAAAGAATCACCTCTTCCTCTGGTTTTTTGCCGCTTCTTGCCGATTGAACCCTAATGGAGTCAGAATTGAACGCCACTGGTTACACGATGAAATCTCTCCTCAAACAAGAGATTGTGCCCCACGAAGATCTAAAGAAGCTTTGGGGTGACAGAGTTCCAAATAAATCTGGCTACAGGTATTTTCCCCCAAATGTTTTGTTCAAACTGAAAAATTAAGGCATATGTTTTCTTGTACTGGGTTGAAGAATCGAGCAATGAACAATACAAAGAGTTCATGCAAATTTACAAAAGAATTACAAGGAAGCCACATACATGGGGTGGAATGGCTCCTGGAACCTGGGCAGTGGCTTATTATCTGCATATAAAGGGGGAGGATGTTAATTGGAAGAGCTTCTCGGATTATTATAAAACTCCCGATGAGAAAGCAGAGGCCAGTTCTTCTAGACCCAAGAGCAAGCATAGGCAAATCCAACCTGACGAGGAGGAAAATAGTAAAAGTGAGAGGGATGATGAAGATGATAGGGAAAAAACCAAATCAGGTTCCTCTAGACCACACATTCAATCTGAACTCGCAATCAAAAGCGAAAAAAGAGCAATGTTCTGAGACCAAAACATGCCATTGCAGGTATGTTCAATTATTAGTTGTGTTACAACAAAAAAAAATCTCAAGCTTGATCTAGATTGTTTCTATCAACACAGAACAGGTAACATCAAATCCACTTCAAGAATCAGGTATGTCTACTACCCTTTTGCATCATGTTGGCTGTATTGTCATGTTGTGTCTCTATGATGCCATCGTGGGGCATTTAGGTGCAATGGATGCTGAATGATAGATGAGGTATGTGTGGTGGTGGTGAGTTGTTGGCATCCACCATGTCCCACACCACACCCCACGCATCTCCCACCACTACACTCTACCATCTCCCACCGCCACACTCCCACACCACACACCACCACCACCACCACACTCCTCCACCACCACCACACTCCACCACCACCACCACACTCCACCACCACCACACCACACCACCAGACTCCACCATGTCCCACACCACACTCCACCACCACCACACCACACCCCACCACCACACCCCATCACCACACTCCACCATGTCCCACACCACACTCCACCACCACCACACTCCACCACCACCAAAACCCCACTACCACACCTCACCACCACCACACACACCACCACCACCACCACAGCGTGTTGTGTGGTGTATACCAGGTGGCAGTATGTTGTGTGGTGTGTGGTATGTGGTGGTGTGTAGAGACTACCTTGTGTTGTGTGGTGTGTGATTGTGGGTTTCCATCAAGACGCGTGGCTTACTATGTTAGGAGGTCGACATATCACGTAGTGTTTTGTTTTTGCGCACTATGGCGGACTTGTGAAGGAATGGTTGGCTGCAACATCAACTAGGTTTGATAGATGCAAGCAACGATTGCAACCAAACGAGGATAGGAAAAATGATATCAAAAGAAAGATTGAGTTGATGGAGCATAAAGCATCGGAAATTAGAGCTGATTTGGTAATGTGATGGCAATCAATCATGACAAAGAAACCAAAGCGGCCAGAGGGTGTTGGGGTTGTGTTTAACTAAAGGATGAAGATCTAAATGGTACAGTGTTGCCCGGGCTGAAACAATTAAATAAGGAATTAAATGTAAACCGAAATTGAGTTAAAGGCATGTGAAGACTATCTTTGGAGCTGCTACCTCGAATGCAAAGATTTGAGATTTTTTCCGGCGTAGTGGTCATGACACTCCTTTAGATCCTGCACTTCCAATGCTTCCGAAAGGAAGAAGAGGGTGATGAAGGTTGTCCATTTTGTGGGCGTTATGCGAAATGGGAGGGTAAAAGTTGCCGGTTGTGATAGCGAGAATGCACGATCCACCAAGTATCACATTCCATGTCTATCACACCATTTGAGGTAAATATTATCATCTCTAACCCTCGTATAAAGACTCTATTGATTTTGAATTTGTTTCTTGAGACACTCTAGAACCTGCTGCAGCCCCAGTTATTGCCCACATTATGATGAGACATGGCTTTTGGCTTTTGGTGTTCGAAAGTGGTACCACAAGAACCAATAGACACAAGTAAGTCCAAAGAGGGGTGAAAGCAAGGTTTGGGAAGTCTCGATGCTTGTACTCGGGTCTCTTTCATCCTCGGGCTTAGTCTCTTCCATCCCTGGTGGCTTAGTCTCTTTTTGCTTGTCACGTTTATTGTATCTAAAGTGCCCCCGGGATGAGATCGCCGCTCATTTTAGGGGCACTTTAGATATATATAAACAGGAACATCGAAAAGAGAGTAAAAAGCCCTGGTGCGGACCCTCTTGAATGGTTGTCAACTCATCGGGCTTGATATTGTTCGCCGCAAACAATATAGATTCGGCCGCAAAACAAGTGCCTTAACTAATGTTTACCGATGTTGTCACGAGGTGTCTCATTGACTTAGTGTTTGCAGAATTGCGTAAATTTGAGACCAAGGATATCCAACGATTATCCACGCCTCGATCGGTTATGAGGCGCAAGATACCTCCCGGTTGTACCTAGAATTCACCCCATTTGATACTCCTAAGTCAATCCCAGCTGCTGACGGCGTGGAGACTCCAAAACAAAATTTGGATAGTCAACTGAATGCAGTCGTATCAAGTAAGTACCGATGCCACATACATGATTTATTTTCTGTGGTCTTCCTCATTTCAATTATGTTGCAGAGATAAATGCTACTGCAACTGGAAGCCATCACGAAGAGATTCCTAGTGCATCTGATTTAGGGGGGAAAATTAATTCCCTTGAGATTCATTCATCAGACGGGTCCTTCACCAGAAAAAAGTTTTGGTGATGAATATGAGCCAAATGCGGATGCAGGTGATGAAGTTGACAAAGAAACCCCGGATCCTGGACAAGATGCAGACTGCTCAACGAGTCCAATACAACCTCAACCAAGAAAAACCAAGAGGTTAACTGAAATTCTCCTTGTTCTGGATTTTAATGGGGTTTTAGGCAAGTTTTATGACTTGAAAGAGAGGATCCCTGCATCGGCCGAGCCAGAAGTGACCATCCAGAAATTGAACCATCAAAAGTTCGCAGTTTCCAGGCCTGGATTTCAGGAGTTCTTAGAATGGTATTTTTCAAAATTTGAGATTGCATTGTGGTCCAGCATGGCTAAGAGTAATGTTGACTTGTTGATGAGAAAGTTGCTGCAGGAATATAAGGGCAGATTTCTTTTTATTTGGAATCAGGATGACTGCACCAACACAAAATTAAAAGTGGTTAATAAGCCAATTTTCCTTAAGAATCTGTCCAAAGTGTACCAGAAATTTTGGAGATACCAGGTGACAAACACATTGTTGATAGATGACAACAGATATAAGGGTTACGCCAACCAAATTAACACAATGATATGTCCAAATAGTTTTGCTCGGCGGGTTGGATTTCAATTTCCTTTTGGAGCAACTCAAACCATGTTTGGAGGGACTTCGGGCCGCGAAAAGTGTGCAACTTATGTGAAGGAACATCAAATGTGGAACATGTGGGATTCGAAGAGTCAGCAAGAATCGCATGAAAATGCTCGACAAGTATTTTCATAAATGAATCTTGTAAAACTCTTTGAAAGTCAATATAAGTAAAAAAAATTCTATGATATATGTTGTACTTTTTCAATTTAAAATATTTGAATGGATTGTGAGCAAAGTCGTGTGTGTTTAGAACTAGAGATGATAGAGCTTGGCAGTCCCCCGACTATCTAAAGCCAAATACACATCCGGAAGTGGTCTTTGAGTGGAACCGAAACTGCCGCGTGATTAGCTCCACTGACATCAAAATTTTGGAAGCTGATACGCAGTGGTTCAATGATCAATTGATCCTCCTCTTCTCAAGGTGATACTTTCATCTGATTTGTGATCATCAGGATTGTGCCAGATGATATGCATATGTTTGCAGATACATGGAATACTACTTGATTCTCCAAGGAATGGGCCATCCCTTTCATTTCTTTGACCCTCTTTTTCACTCGACATTGTCCAAGGACACAAATAGTTACAAAACAATAAGGAAACATGTGAATCCGGATAAGTGCCAGTACATGTTTTTGCCTGCTTGTGATGGACATCACTGGACCTGTCTGCAGCTTTTCACATTAGAGCAACAGACTAACGAGCTGGTCACAATCCTTCTGAGTGCCGCAGAATGATGTTTTGGGAGACAACATACAAGAAAGCTTTCATGTTCTACAAACTTTCCTCAAGACATGTGGTTTAATGCACAGTGAAAGGAGCTTAAATGCCAGCCTAGACTAGTAATTGATTCCACTCTTATGTTGCAGGCGATTCAACAATATAAAGATTTTCTCAAGGGAAAAAAGACACAATATGTGGTAGAACATCAATAAAAAATGTTTTACCTTCTGTGACGTTCCAGCACAGTATACGGTCCCAGGACGTATACTGTACTGCACCGTCACGCGTACACGCCGTCCCAATCGACGTGTACGCCGACGTGTACCCAAGCAAGGGCGCCCTAGGGGGCAGCTTGCAATGGTGCGCACACTTAGCAATGTGCACACT
The DNA here is from genome assembly GCA_021234155.1 of Isoetes taiwanensis. Taxonomy (NCBI): domain Eukaryota; kingdom Viridiplantae; phylum Streptophyta; class Lycopodiopsida; order Isoetales; family Isoetaceae; genus Isoetes; species Isoetes taiwanensis. The sequence goes on from JAJEKV010000037.1 coordinate 5,985,327, forward strand.
TTTAGACCTTTAACCCATTAAAGGTAGACCAAGGGTCATGGAAACCCTAAACCTAACTGATAGCCTACATAAGGCACCAAACCCTAACTTTCCCTTTTTCGCCCACAGACCTTTCGAGCTCCAATTCGCGCGCCTGAGGAGGCAATTCCAACTCCACGATCTGCCCGTGCGCCCCAGCTTGTCAGATCATCCTTCCGACCGCATCCCGAAGCAGAACAGAGACATGGACGCCTTCGGATCGAGAGGAGTGAACCAGGGATCAGGTATTTGGTCGATTGAATAGCCTAAACCTTATTCCAGCCTTCGAACCAGTAGGTTTAGCCTATTAAATCACCCTTAGTAGCCAAGCAGATCCTGAGATTGACTCTAACTAAAGAACCTAACTCTATGAATTAGATTAGTTCTTATTACTTATGTTGATATGATGGGCGGATGTATTCTGTGGACTCATTGTATTGGGAAGGGGGGTAGAGACTTAAAGCTTAGTAGATGATGCTCCTAGCTAGTCCCTCTTAGTGCATTACTAGAATTCGCCTGTGGTACGAGGAGCCCACCGGTTGTGGGTGAAGGGCCGACCGGGCTTAGAATGAGGTTCGTGTTGACCCTTGACCCATCCCTCCCGGTATGTAAGGCCCACGGGGATCGAGTGACTAGGTCTAATGGCTTGCCACTGAGTGTGGGTAAGGCATGGGCTCGACACCCGTGGGGTGGTGTTCACCTTCCAGTGGGTTAAGTCGAATAAGGGCAGTGGCCCTCTAGTCACCTTGGGTCAGCATGTAGATCTCTGGAGGGAGCAATCCCTACCTGCCCCATCGGGACTGGGGAGATGTAACCCAGGAATAGCCCCTTTGGCTATGCACCGGGCGGGCTCTGATCGAGTCCCAACACTTTTCAACCTACTTTGCAAAGTGTGCATGTGGAGGGGCGGATGGAGTGGACAACCCTAAGCCATGTTCTTATGCCAGCCAAATCCATTGTCATGATTCATGCGCTCGAACTGAACGAGACCCAAGCTTGTCACCATCCCCCGAGTCCGAGCCTTGGGTAGAAACTTCCTTGTATTGTACTGATCTTTGTCTATGCAGATGTTGATGTGCCACCCTTCGAGGTGGATATATGATGTTATGTTACCGACGTGTATGTTTACGCTTCGCAGCCTAGGTAGGCCCCGAGGGAGACGGGGTAAAATGACCCCTTCACTCTTCCCATCGTGGACTCTAGGCGGTCCGCGGTGCTATGTGGAGGGCCCTGTATCAGTATGGAGCTGGTGCGGGGGATGAACTCCTGTTTGTATACGGTGCGGGCATCGTATACGAGTAGGGGACGTCACAGTGGTATCAGAGCAATGTTCTTAGGGACCAAGAGCAAAGCACTGGCCATGCTCCCAGTAGTATTAACTTGATAGGATCCTCAAACCTCGAAAAAGTGGGAAAATTTTTTTCTCATTTTTTTAGTTTATGCTAAGCCAGTAACAGTTAAGTGAATTGGAACATAATAAGACTAAAAAGAATGAGCCAACATCTCCTCGCCTAATGAGCCAAAACCTCCTCAGGCAAGGTGGTCTCACACGTCGCGCCTGGTCAAAGAACTGGACTTTAGTTTTTGAGCAGGGCGCTACCTGTGAGACATTGATCAAGGTGGTCTCACACGTCGCGCCTGGTCAAAGAACTGGACTTTAGTTTTTGAGCAGGGCACTACCTGTGAGACATTGATCCTCTCACACGTTGCGCCTGGTCAAAGAACTAGACTTTAGTTTTTGAGCAGGGCGCTACCTGTGAGACATTGATCCTCTCACACGTCGCACCTGGTCAAAGAACTGGACTTTAGTTTTTGAGCAGGGCGCTACCTGTGAGAGACATTGATCCTCAACATCTTCAAAAGTAATAAATTTCAACAAAGTAACATGGTGACTCGAATTCTAAGCTAGGAATTAGCTAGATTAGTCTAGCTTTTCAAACTATTTGAACCTCATCTTAAAAGGATTCCCACAGTAGCAGGAATTGAACCTCCCACCCACAGGGTTGAACCCCCCCGTGCCAACCACTGAGGGCGGGCATCGTTTATGTTTAAAACATGATTCTTAATTAGATTTAAGCTTTAATAATGTTAGATAATATTAATGGCCAAGCCTAGACTTAGAACCATGAGGTTAGAAAGGTCTAAATTAAGCCATGTAATAGGATAATAAGTGTTTTAGCCCATCCAAAAGGGTAGCTTGTAATTTGACCCGGAATTGGCCATCTATGAATAGACCTAGGACCCCACCCCTCATTTGTAGATTCCCTGTTTAGAAATTTGCTCTGCATTTCGAAGCAATTTTAGGGCGCCCGACCTCCGATCGACATGGCGCGCACCAAACAGACCGCTCGACTTCCTCGACAAGGCGAAACAGCCAGAGGCCAAGGAGACCGAAGAAAACAAGGAGCGGAAGGGCAAAGGCACGGAGGAGCCCAAGCGAGAGACGAAGAAGACCCTGAACGTCAAAGTAGTCATCAAGGAACGGCCACCAACCAAAAGCCCCCCGGAGTAGGGATCCCAGAGATCAACGAAAGCACTAGAGGAAGAGGACATTGGATCTCTGGATTCAATGGATGAAGAGACCCAAGAAGCATACGAGCAGATAGAGCGGGAGATACAAGAAGAGAAGAGGGCAGAACGAGAGCAGGAGACCAAGGTTCAAGAAGCAGCAGAGCAGAAGCTGGCCCAACATTTTGAAGACTCAACAGCCTGCACAGTTCATGCGAAGGCGGTGACACTAATGAAGAAGGACATGCAGCTTGCCGGCTGCATCAAGGGAGATCCACAGTAAAATTTTGTAAATGATGGAAAACTTTTGAGTTTTAGACTAAGTAACGTGTGTAATCTTACTTAATTAAGTTGAGTTAGTAAATTCCATCTTTTGTTCCCTATCTGCTCCAAATCGCCTGAAATTTGTTGCAATAGGACTGTTAGACAGCCTAGAATCCATTTACGACCTCAAATTAGGCTAGAAATGTCAAACCCCAGTTCAAAATGACCAAAATTGCTCAAACCCTTGAATTGTTTTTCCAAACTGTGGTTTGTTTGTAAATAGAAGCATACCCCATTAGTACCTTGCAGGTATTGCTCTCGGCTTGAAGCTGATGCTTTACTCCTAGATAGAAGTGCCCAAGAACACCCCTTTGTTATAGTCATCTAGACCTCAGCATAGCAACCCAAGTCCAACTGCTGGTACATCACCTCTGCTCATGCCAAAGGCATAAACCTTGACCTAATTCTGTGTCCTTCTAATAGAGTTTGACTTATATAGCCGCCACATTGACACTCCCTATTGCCAGGGTACCTAGAAAGGAGCTAGAGTCTAGAGCTGCCCAAGTCACTCCTTGTGTAGAGATTGGACTCCCCCAAACCAACTTTGCTAGGACCTTAGAGTATGCCTCAAACATCATGGAGGTCCTGCAAAACAACCCTCATGTCATGCCATACCACACGTCCTAATGTCCATAGACTTGGAGATTATAGATATGTCTCCAGTAATGCTGCTCAAGCCATCTTGCTTGCTTATAGAGCCCAAAATGTTGTAGGAGAGCCCTTCAAGTAGACCCTTAGACTCTAGAATATCTGGCGTTACTTGAAGAAGGACGGGGCTAGAGCCAATGTAAGAGCTAGAGGCGCAACTCCTTGAAGACATCAAGGTCCCAGCCGATGTACAGACAGATAAGGAGAGGAGACCGAAAAGGCAGACCCAAGAGAGGGAAGATCACCATGACCTTGCAGCCAAGCAGCTCAAGCGAATGTCATGAAATGTCAGCCAAGGAGTGAGAGACTCGAATGGATAGGAGCCAAGGGACGGAGGAGACGGCCTAGTCAGCAGGTACAAATCACGCAAAGGCGACTAGAAGGAGCCATGGTAGGGGCAATGGAGATGACCACACTTCCAGGCACAGGACTTCGAAGATATTCAAGAATGCCCGACTGCAACAGCCAGGTGATCCTACTCAAGCGATCAACGGCACCGCACAATGACAACCTTGCAACGACACACCGCATGTAGGGACGTTGAGCGGTCACCGCATTCCTCACGACGAATATACACATTAAGGAGGAGCATCTTTCTCAAGGGATCACATCGATGAACACTCTTCGCAACTGGCAGCAGCATCTCAAAGGAATCCTGGAGTCAACCAGAACGAAGAAGATGCAGCAAAACCGAAGGATCAAACGCGATAGGAGGAGGGGAAACCCTAAAGGAGTATAAACATTTAAGTAGATCTTCGTAGTTGTTTTGAAAAAGTGGATGAATTAAAATCCCAATGTAAATGCGTATATGTCTATTGTATATCTCGGGCGCTCACAGATATAGTGGAGAAACATGAGTTTAAAGTCATGTTTTACGGATTTAGCGCTTAGATCAGGAAGCTCCTTCACTTCGACTACCAAATAAGGAAGCAAGGAAGCACAATGATAGCCCACGATCAAAATGGAAGAGCAAGTACGAGGGAGAAACGATCAGAGCCCAAGCAAACCTTCGACTCCCAACCCTTCCGGAAGTGCCCTCAAGTAGAAGACCGCTCGTCCACCCAATGTCAGAATAAGAGACAACACCGGTCATGTCAAGATCATCAGCGCTGCACCAGGACATCGTCAGGGCGCAACACTACCTCTTGTGGCAGCGGCAACACTTGATGAACTTATGACACGAGTGGCCTCAACAATAGAAGGAGGAACGACCCGACATCAACGAGCCAACTAAGAAGGCAACATCTCGACGACCATAATTCCACCTTGTAGTAATATAGGGTGATGCGCTACGACACGTGTATTAGGATGGAGAGGCACTTACGAAAGGCACTGCGACGAGGAGATATGCCTTCAACAACTAGGTGATGGCTTCGTCAAGTACTCCTACCAGTAATTAGAAGAAAAGAAGCCGATCGTACCTCCGACATGTGGGACATCAAACGCCCAAGATAGAAGCATTCGACACCTTAACGACAAAGATAGCAACTGAAGCACCTTCGGCAAAAAGGAGAGTTCAAGATAATAGCCAGGCTATTCAACGACAAGTATATCTAAGGCAAGTACTTCTTCAGCTCAAGGGTCAAGGATCCATCACCCCGACAACATAGCCAGCAGGGAGGAGAGCCATGATGCTTTACTTACCAGAGAGACCGACATGCATAGAGGGACAAAGGTCGAACTCCGAAGTCGGAGAAGTGCTAGCAACCGACTTCTTCCACGAAGCTCCCCTAGAGGCAACAGGAGGATCAAAACTGACGAGCACAATCAAAGCCACCGGAAGGTACCTCAAGATAAGAAGACGGCATAGCACTGTGGAACGTGACAACGTCCAAGCCAGGTGATCGAGGGGATCAAACAAGGAAGTTTGGAAGCTCGATGGAGAAGCAACTAGGCGAGCCGAGCCGATGACTTGCACGCGGACTTGCATGCAACTTTCTAAACCCAAGGATCGACGATTCAAAGAGCAACGGCAGAAGAGAACAACTCCAGAGGAGTATAGCCAAGGAATCGCGCACAGCCTCAAGAGACGCCTTCAAATAGCTTCAAGTATCATGAAGGGGGGAACAATTACACCGAGCGGGGATCAGAAGCGTAGACCAAATGTCAAGCATCAACGACCAACACACCTTTAGTTATAACGTGATTCAAAGCGTGTTGTGCCATAGCCGACAAACACCGGAGGGCCCAAGCATATCAACAAGTTACCCCGGAGTACGAGCCAACGTACAAATAGGAGGATATAGATCGTCAACACCATTGCACCGGGAGGAACACTGATGACATTGCCAAGGAGTAGGCGTGCAACTCGAAGGGAGGCACAAGGGGGACCTAATAGCTCTAGTAGTAATTGTAATTATGTAAGCTATATGCTTTGCATATATAGTTCCCTTGTTATTCCTCCCCTCCCATAGCGTAACAGATCAAAGGAAGAGATGTCAGGCAGCAATCAACATCGTCAACACTCTTCGGGCAACACGATAACGACAAGAGGACTCGACATATGCGACATCGATGGAGTCGAAGAAACAATATCAGATACAGAGTCGTCCTTTAGCTGCCAAGACAAAGAGTTCAAGATGAAAGATCTTCTTCAGCCACCAGCAATGAGAGGCTTCTAACGAACAAAGTCAACCTCTACATCAAAGAGGAGCCACCGTCAAGGAGACTGAAGTACCGAGCGACTCGGAAGAACGTTACATTGCTGCTTCAAGCAAGCAACGAGTGGATGAGCTTCTAGCAAGCTCGAGGATCTAAGGCCATGGGGCCTAGTAGGATAAATGTAGGGATAGTAACATCCATATTGGGATTAGAAGGCATTTTTTAGATATTCTCGCCGAAAGGATTGCCCCAATATTGAGCTAAGCATCAAGTATTGGGAAGGAAACGCATAGGAGTAACTAAAATTATACATGCTTGTTAATAGACATCCAACATATTGAAACCACTTGGTGAGATTGATCACCTCGCTAAGAAGGAATCATTACTAGGATAATTGTTGACCATGTATAAATCTAGTACCTCCAAAAGAATAATCCAACCGAAAAAAAAGAAGTAATCTAACAAGTCCGGCCAACTTGTTACGATGGCATCAATTCGATTGGTAAGAATATTCCAAGAGTTTAAATAACTAAGAAAGGGGGAATCTCTAGAATATAAAAGAATAATACATGTGTAGTACATCTAAAATAAGAATTGTAGTAATCAAATAGTCTTTTGAGACAAAAGGAATTGTCATCATGACAAAACCTTGTGGTTTAGAATCGTTCTAACTAAGTAGGTAACCCATAACTATATTGAAATAAATGATAACATAATATGTGCATCCATCTTAGATGGTTATATATGGTAGCTAAGGCTAGTAAATTAATGCGCTAAGTAAGAAGCGTATAACCTCTTAAGGGGAGAGAATACATATGACGTTGTGTACAACGTCATTGAAGGGGTGCAGGACCATGTTCTTTTCGAAGAAAGTGGGAGGGCTCAATCTTATGATTGAACGTACTTGCATCGAATTGACCGACCCGTAGAATAGAGTTCACTCCGGCAATGGCCTTCAACGTGCGAGACTGACGTAGTAGCTAACTACACCAATGAAGTGGAGCAAAACTATGGGAGCAATGCAACGACCAAGTCATCTCCAAATTACTCCACGCCGGCTCAATGGGTGGATGCGTCCTAGCCTTAGGTAAGGTGTGCCCATGTATAATAAGCTTTAATGTGTCTTATTGACAAGTTAAATATAGATCATAATAACTGCATAGAACTTGCTGTACACATATGTATCATAGGGAAATAAGTTAAATAACAATGGTAATGTGAGGTAGCATGTTAATTAATCCTTCGCAAGGATGCAATTCCTTCCAATGATAGCTATATGACCCCGGGGTCCTTATAAATATAAATAGAAAATAGAATTCGGATATACTTAAGTGCATCTTAGGGATATACTTCCAAGGGTAATGCAGGACCCAAGGAAGAGAATAAGAAGCACATCTAATTCTTGTGTATGATAATTAAAACCTTGTCTATGATACAATAGGTCTAAATCAGGGTTATTGTTTAAATAATCGCGATCTAAAAGTCGTTAAATATTGCAAAGCTTAAAGTAAATATAATTGTGCCATCGGAAGTAATGTATCCGATACTATGATAATGTTAATTCATAAATATTACCTTAGGGTAATTATGTTAATCACATGAATTAAAGGAGCCAGCAAAAAAATCGGCTCAGGGCATGTCGATTTGTGTTTAGATTAATTTCATGTGTAGTTAAGATTAATCTGCGCATGCAACCTATGCTAGGTATGGGTTGCATGCGTTGTTACCGATGATGATACCACTACGGTGATCTCTAGGACGTGGTGTAATGTCAATGTAGGCATGACCGCGGTTCCGCTTGGATGAGTGGAAGGTAGATTAAAAAGTCTACTTCCGTCCCACGGAAGTAGACGACCTCGAGAGATAAGAGGTCATTCAGGAATGCATTGATAGGAAAAGCACCTCTAGCCCCATATATGCATTGATAGGAGGAATATGTCCTTCACGCCCCATATACGGGAAGGACCTATCTTCCACGTTGGGCAACTAAAGGTGTAGGCATGAGCGGCATATATGCATTATAGGGCGCTGTCTCCACGGCCACGATGGAAGAAGCATCCTCTTCCTACGCCGGGAGATTAGCCATGCATTCATGTAGATAGGGGGTGGTCACCATATAACCAAAATTTTATTAATAATTAAAATGGTAATAACGTAGTGTTGACCTGCAGGCCAATAGAGCGCTCCGGAGGGCAGGGGTCGAGCTACGAAGACTTGCAACACAAATTTTATTATAATGTGTTGCAAGGGATGAAGAGTACCTTAGAAGTGTAAATTTTGTATGAAATTGATAAACTTTGATAAACTTAAATGTTGTATTAAATAAGGTTAATAATTACCTTGCGTGGATTAAGTTATGAAGTGATAAGTTAATTGGTTAATGAAATAGTATAGTAATGTCTTAAACATTACCTTAGAGTAATTCTAATAATTAAGATAGTAAGTATGTAATTATAGATATTGTAAAATTAATGCAGGATTTTAAGTGCGAAGACTTGCAACACAAAGAATGTGTTGCAAGGAATGAAGAGTACCTTAAATAATAATTGTATATGAAAGTGTTAAATTGCGATAAACTAAATATTGTGATAACGGAGACTAATAAGTACCTTGTTTTAATAGAAGTTACGATTTGACAAGTTATTTGATAATGTAATGGCGTAATAATGATTTAAAAATATTACCTTAAGGTAATCTTAATAAATGTGTAAGTATTATAGTAGTATATCGTATGCATCAGGTTGATTGCAGGTTAGGAAGATTCCAAGGTGGGGAGACCCACGATCTTTGCCGACAAACATCATTTCAAGGTGGGGAGAATGTGGCGTTCCGGCCACGATATCTGCCCCGGGGGGCTTTATCAGCATCTGCACCGCCACGCTGCACACGCCGTCCCAATCGACGATGTATGCCGACGTGTACCCAAGCAAAGGGCCCTAGGGGCAGCTTGCAAATGGTGCGCACACTTAGCAATGTGCGCACTTTTAGACCTTTAACCCATTAAAGGTAGACCAAGGGTCATGGAAACCCTAAACCTAACCCGATAGCCTACATAAGGCACCAAACCCTAACTTTTCCTTTTTCGCCCCACGCAGACCTTCCGAGCTCGATTCAGCGTCGAGGAGGCAATTCCAACTCCCACGACCGCCTGCGTGCGCCCAGACTTGTCGGATCATCCTTCCGACCGCATCCCGGCGAAGCGAGACATGGACGCCGGATCGAGAGGAGTGAACGAGGATCAGGTATTTGGTCGATTGAATAGCCTAAACCTTATTCCAGCCTTGAACCAAAGAGGGTTTAGCCTATTAAATCACCCTTAGTAGCCAAGCGAGATCCCGAGATTGACTCTAACTAAAGAACCTAACTCTATGAATTAGATTAGTTCTTATTACTTATGTTGATATGATGGGCGGATGTATTCTTGGACTCATTGTATTGGGAAGGGGGTAGAGACTTAAAGCTTAGTAGATGATGCTCCTAGCTAGTCCCTCTTAGTGCATTACTAGAATTGCCTGCAGGTAATGTGAGCCCACCCGGTTGTGGGTGAAGGGGCGACCGGGCTTAGAATGAGGTTCGTGTTCGACCCTTGACCGATCCCTCGGGTGTGTGGGTCAAGGGGGGGATCGAGTGACTAGGTCTAATGGCTTGCCACCGAAAGTGTGGGTAAGGCATGGGCTCGACACCCGTGGGGTGGTGTTCACCTTCCGATGGGTTAAGTCGAATAAGGGCAGTGGCCCTCTAGTCACCTTTGGGTCAAGCATGTAGATCTCTCGAGGGAGCAATCCCTACACCGCCCCATCGGGACTGGGGAGATGTAACCCAGAATAGCCCCTTTGGCTATGCACCCTGGCTACGGTCAGGTCCCAACACTTTTCAACCTACTCGCAAAGTGTGCAATGTGGGGGGGCGGATGGAGTGGACAACCCTAAGCCATGTTCTTATGCCCCCAAATCCATTGTCATGATTCATGCACTTGAGACTGAACTCTGGAGACCCAAGCTTGTCAGTCATCCCCCTGGAGTCTGAGCCTTGGGTAGAAACTTCCTTATATTGTACTGATCTTTGTCTATGCAGATGTTGATGTGCCACCCTTCGAGGTGGATATATGATGTTATGTTACTGACGTGTATGTTTACGCTTCCACAGCTAGGTAGGCCCTGAGGGAGACGGGGTAAAATGACCCCTTCACTCTTCCCACTGTGGACTCTAGACGGTCACAGTGCTATGTGGAGGGCCCTGTATCAGTATGGAGCTGGTGCGGGGGATGAACTCCTGTTTGTATACGGTGCGGGCATCGTATACGAGTAGGGGACGTCACACCTTCTTAATCATCACCCCAAAATATTTTAGAGAATAGTAATGCAGAAACCTATGCAATCTACTGGAAATATCTCCAGAACAGCGGAGCATTACTTGATGGAACTTTACGATCCAAAGGGGGTTCATAGTGAGTTGCCAACTCAAACAGACCAAGTATTGGTGGTAACAAAGGCAGATGTCACTAAAGGCTTGCAACATCTCGCAAATGGCAAGCTGCAGAATTAGATGGCATGCAGGCAGAGCTATTGAAGTAGGTTGCACATCAGATTGTCCTCGTCCTTACCAGTCTGTTCAATAAGGGCTTTCTGGAAGGCTTTTCCTCATAATGGATCGTTAGCATAGTGGTTCTAATGCATAAGGCAGGTGATCCTCACTGTCATACCAACTACTACACAATTATGCTCAGCTCATTGTTGCCAAAATTGTTGGCCAGAAATATTGAGCAGCAATTGATGGCATGGGCAGAGGAAATAAAGGTATGCAAACTTGCACAGGCAGGATTTAGGACTAAACATTCCCCACCATAAATCATATATTCGCATTGTGCATGTTGGTAGAGGACAACAAAAACAAACGATAAGATTTATATTGCCGCTTTGTGGATTTTGTCAAAGCTTTCGACATGGTCCCTAGAGAGAAGTTATGGGAAAGATTAAGACCCTTTTTTGATGGTATAGGAGTCTTATTTTTTAAGCCATTTGATTCATCCAGGTAAGCAAATAAGTCAGAGTTCATTTTCCACGATCTGTTTTGCGAGCTGTCTTAAACCAGTTCCGTACAGCAGGAGAGTCTCTTTTTCCTCTGGGGGAACCCCCGCCACAAAATAAGATAGATAATCCTATCCAATCAGAGTTCCTTTTTGCCTAGAATTTAGGGTGTAAAAAAAAAAGCGTTGGACTGGATTCGTTAACGCCAGAACTGACGTTGGAGTAGAATCGAAGCTCCGACTTCAAGTACGTCTTCAATCAAAGCTTGCTTTCAGATTACTTGTTGCAGATCGGGTTGCATATTGGGTCGAATTGCTGGTTGATTTACAGGGTCAAAGCAAGAATTACAGTGTTGAAGCAAGGCTCTCTGTGATAAACATGCAACAAAACTATGAAGAGATTGACCAGTAGTGGAAAAATAGATTTTATGAGACATGTCTTATATTATAAGACACTTCTTATCTTATAATGAAGCCGTGAAAAAATAATTTTCTTAAGACATGTCACAAGAATGACATGGCATCTCAAATGCTATCTTATAGTTATAAGGCCCTTTTTCCACGGTTGGCTTAAAATATGGCTGTCTTATAACTATAAGGTAAGAGGCGTCTTATAATATAAGACATGTCTCATAAATTTGCTTTTCCACTACTCAATCTCTCCGTGGTTTTCTCGCATATTTGTCACAGAGAGGCACAATTTCACTCAAGTTGCAGCAGACAAATGAGAGCGTGACATCAAGTAAGTTTCAAGATGTTTCATGACATGATCTGCGTGATAGATGATAATTCTAGGGTTTCTTGTGATAATTCTATGACATGCTCTGCGTGATAGCTATTGCAGATGAGGCAACATATCTAGCAAGCAAGAATCAGCACTGTCCATGATCAAATTCTGGGCTTTTTCATTTGCTGCAGACAGATCTAAGTAACAGATCTAAAGAACCTGTGAATTCCGTGCAGAATGATTTCACTTTATAATCAATTTCTCAAAAAAGACTCTGCGCCTGGGATAAGGCATGCAAAGACATTTCCACTCTGCAAAATTGGACATAACCCAAAGCTATGAACACTAAAAATTCAAAAAATGAAAAGCAAAATTTAACTTCGACCTGCCCTGCTATTTCAGTTTCGATCTGTCATGCTTTCGACCTGTCATTTTTGCTTCAATTTTGACCTGCTTCAATGACCTCGGCAAACTCGATCTGGCCTGCCCTTCCTTTTTTAACAAGCTCTGCTTCGATTTTGGCCTCAGCACATCAATGTTCTAGGGTTAGAAGCGTTCTAGGGTTTCTTGTCGTTTGTGATAGAACTAGTGCAAAACCAGCACAAACCTGCAAGATCGACTCAAGAGATAGAATAGAAGAACAAGAATAACTCTATTGAGAAGAGCAACAGGAAATACAATCTCTACTTCTGAGCATTCCATAGTACATAACGTACAATCAATATATACAACCGGTGAGACTAAGAATAGTAGTCTACCGTTTAACCACCGCCCATTAATTACGGCACTGATTTAGGGTCGGTGCTCAGTGCTGACAAAGTGCTGCCTTCTGTACATTTCAGCACCTTCTCATCACCTGTGTGCTAAGTGCTGAACCACTGCTGTTTCAGCACATTATGCTTAGTCAGCATATTTATATTCCAACACTCTCCCTTAAATGTTGCTGACTAAGCAGAAGAAAATCAGCTGAAACTAAGGCAATCCTTCTCTCCCTTCAGCTGCAATTTCTTCATGCCCAAGCTCTCCTTCACATTGACGAACTTAGATCCAACTAATGGTTTGGTAAAGCCATCAGCAAACTGATCCTGTGAGGAGCAATGAACAAGTTGAGAAGATCCCATTTGGATCTGCTCACGAACAAAACACAAGTGGGTGTCAAGGTGTTTTGTCTTTGGGTGGTACTTAGCATCCTTGGCAAGATGGATGGTACTTGTGTTGTCACACAATATAACAGCCGAAGATGGAGGTACCTGCAGATCTGTCCACAAATGTTTAAGCCACAATAATTCCTACATCCCAACACTGAGTGCTTTGAATTCTGCCTCCGTGGTGCTGATTGACACTGTAGACTGTCTTTTGGACAACCAAGACAGCACGTTAGGCCCTATGAACGTGACCATCCCTGTTGTGGACCTCCTGCTATCATGACAATTAGCATGATTTGCATCAACAAAGACTTTCAGCTGGAAATCAGAGGACCTCTGATAAAAGAGACCTTCCTGTGATGTCCCCTTCAGATATGCCAGCAGTCTTTTAGCAACCTTCCAGTGCGACTGTCTGGGATTGCTCATGAATCTGCTCAGCACTCCCACAGCAAAAGAGATATCAGGTCTAGTGACTATGAGATATATCAATGCCCCTACCAAGCTTCGATAGAGTGTGGGATCACACTCCTCACCATCGAAATCAAGCTCAAGCCTTGTGCCTAGATCAAAAGGACTTGTCACAGCCTTGCAATCTTGCATGCGATACTGCTGTAACATTTCTTTGATATATTTCTGCTGAGAAGGATAGTGCCATCTGAGTGCTGCCACACTTCTACACCTAAACAATAATGCATAAGGCCAAGGTCAGTCATCTCGAAGGACGAAAATAACTTCAACTTCAATGTAGAAATCAGCACATCAGCATCTCCTGTGATGATCAAATCATCAACATACAAAACCACAACGCACATTCTGCCTTCATGTGATTTGTAATAAAGATTGGGGTCTGCTGCACTTCTGCTGAACCCCTGCTCAAGAAGGAAAGCATTAATTTTCGTATGCCAACATCTTGGAGCCTGCTTCAAGCCATAAATGCTTTTCTTCAAATGACAAACCAGCTGCTCCTTCCCTTGAATAACAAATCCTAGAGGTTGAGTCATATAGATCTCTTCCTCCAAATCACCATTCAAAAAAGCAGACTTAATGTCCATTTGAAATATTAACCAACATTTCATTGCAGCAAGAGCTATAACTGATCTGATAGTGGACATTCTGGCTACGGGAGCAAAGACTTCATCATAATCTAAGCCTTTTTTCTGCGCAAAACCCTTGGCTACAAGTCTAGCTTTGTGCTTTGACACTGTCCCATTAGCATGAAATTTCGTTTTAAACACCCACTTACAGCCAATAACTTGCTTATCAGCTGGAAGTTCAACCAATTTCCATGTGCCTTGCTTCAGCAATTGAGAGTATTCTTCTTCCATTGTATGCTGCCACTGTGGATCACTAGCTGCTTCATGAAAGGTTTGTGGATCAACATGATCCTGGACCTTTGCCATTAAGGCAAGGTTACATGATCCATTAGACTTCTCCTGTTTCTCCATCAGACGTGCTGATCTCCTAGGTTCAACAACAGGTACAACAGGTGCTGCAACTGGTTCTGCAACAATTTGTTTTTCCTTGAGACGTGCTGATCTCCTAGGTTCAACAACAGGAGGTATAGCAGGTGCTACAATAGGTGCTGTAACAGGTGATGGATCAGGTGCTACAGTACCTTCATGTGTGCTGGATTCCCTCTGAAAGGAACCAACTTGCTCATGGACCATAGGGCGAGTGGGATTGGGATCATTCCGTGCCACTACTTCAGGCAAATGTGAGTTCACTGGAGAAACCACTAGAGAGGGAGAGAAAGGTCTACCAAAGCCAAATGCTATCGGATCTCCAACATCCAAGCTTGTCGTCATTGTGAACTGCGGGAGAATCACTCGAATATATACCATCATACACAAAGCATCTTCAACGAACCGAATCGACACGCTTACAATAACCACGCTTGTTGGAAGGATCATACAACTTGTAACCTTTTCGATTTTCTAGATACCCAATGAAGCTTTTGACAGCCCTGTCATGCAACTTCCCATACTTTTTCAACTTCTCGCCAGGTATGGAAGCATAAGCCAAGCATCCAAACACCCTCAAATGAGACACATCGGTTTCATTCTCCAAAATGCTTCATAAGGAGTCACATCCGGATCATTTTAGTAGGCGATCTATTTGCCAAATATCTTTGCTTTGTCACTCTCGCCTCTCCCCAAAAAGATTCAGGCAGTTGCTTGTGACTCATCATAGATCTTGCCAAATCAAGCAAAGATCTATTCCTCCTTTCAGCTACACCATTTTGTGGATGAGCATAAGGAATGATTAACTGTCTTTCAATACCTTCTTCCATGAGAAACTCATCAAAGGCATTAGAAACATATTCACCTCCATTGTCACTTCTCAACTTTTTATTACTAACCACAATGCGCTTTTGCATTGCTTTGCTTTGAAGGCCTTGAACTTGCCAAGCACCTCAGATTTGCAGTGCAAAGTATACACCCAAGCGTACCTACTGAAATCATCAATCAGGGTCAAGAAATACCTCTTTCCACCCAGTGAAACATCAGGCATATAGCACAAATCAGAATGTAGCAGCTCAAGAGGTTGAGTTGCTCGATGAATAGCCTGCTGTAGAAAAGGCTGTTGAGGTTGCTTTCTGAGATGGCATGCAGCACACTCAAGCTTGACACATTTCAGAGAGGGAATACCTGTAACCATCTTGTTCTTGTACAAAGCATGTACAATAGTGCCGCCAACATGACCAAAACGAGCATGCCACAGATGCTCAGCAGTCAAATCAGCACATACAAGACCATGTTCAGCCTTATGAACTGAACCATCAAAGACATACAAGCCATTCTGCAGCATCCACTGTGCCATGAACTGCAGACTTTTCAAGTCAATTCCTTCAAGTGGATTCCTGCCCAGCAGATAGGCTTTGCCATTTCCGAGAACAATGTGATGGCCTGCTTTATCAAATTCGTGAAGAGACATGATATTAGATCAGAATCCAGGGAGCAAACATGACATTCCTCACCTTACTAACTACATCATGTCCATGCAATTGAAAAGCTACAATCCCCTTCCCTGTGATAGGAAGAGAATATCCATCACCCATCTTCACATCACCTCCAGATCGAGGTTCAAGTTCAGAAAACACATCTGAATCTCCGGTAAGATGAACCGTGGCTCCTAAGTCCAAAATCCAGTCCTTACGTAAGGTCTTTCGCACGCCGCAAGATTCGGATATTCAACATCAAAAGTGGCATCTGTAACAACACTTGTCTCTCCCTTAGAGTTATTCTGCTTTGTGCTTCTCGTGTCAAGTACCCTTTGAGCTTTTCTTCTCCTTCTTACAATTCGAACTGTAGTGACCCTTTTCACCACAATTCCAGCACTTGAACTCCTTGGATTTCTTACCTTCAGACTTCACATTTTCTGACTTCCTAGAGTCTTTGCTATCAGCAAACTTCTTCTTGGTGTCTGCCCGAGAAGTAGACACAAAATTAGCATGGTCCACTCTTCCATCCCTTTGCTTCTGCACCAACTCCTCTTGTTGCATAGAATGGTTACTTTGGCTATATCAATCTTCTCCTTGTATCTGATCTTCGAAGAGATAATATCATACGAAGGAGGAAGACCAACCAAGATATCTTGAATCAGCTGTTTTTCAGACAACACTCCACCAGCAGCCATGTAATCCAAGCGCCATTGCTTCATCTGAGTAAGGTATGCTGTGACAGATTTGAAGTCACCTAGTTGGGCATGTCTCATTTTGTTCTGGATCAGCATTTGGGTAGCCATACCCTTGCTCTCAAGAGACTTTTCTCCAAATGAGACCACATCTCCTTAAACTCAGTAAAATGGTTGATTTCATGACCAATTGTCTCTTCAGCCAACATTTTGACAAGAGCACAAGCTTTCTGGTTTATCCTGCCAGCATCTGCTGACTTGGTGCTGATAAAGTCTTCATCAAACACCGCTCCCATGTCACTAAATATCAAATAATTTGCCATGAACTTCTTCCAAGCATGGTAATTATTATTAGTGAGCTTTGCATTCTGTGAGAACTTGAATGGATCCATGAATTTATCCTGCTTTCAGCAGCCAAAAAGATGGTTGAGAAAACAAATTCGCCACCAAACAAAGCACCCACCAGAAAAGTTGAATCTTGAATTTTGTCGCCAAAAAAGTCTTGGAAAACTCGAATCTCACACCAGAACTTGCTGGAAAATTCGAATCACTCTCCCAAAACGCTTCCTACAGGCCAAAAAGCAAGAATCTTCTCCAATGCTGCAAATGAGATTTTCCACCACCAAATCTCAGCCAAAGAACTTCTGGAAACAATGGCCAATCCAATTTGGATGCTTCTCCAATAGCTTGCTCTATTCTTTCCTCAAGAAAGCGTCTGATACCATGATACCAAAATCTGATACCATGATAGAACTAGTGCAAAACCAGCACAAACCCGCAAGATCGACTCAAGAGATAGAATAGAAGAACAAGAATAACTCTATTGAGAAAAGCAACAGGAAATACAATCTCTACTTCTGAGCATTCGATAGTACATAACGTACAATCAATATATACAACCGGTGAGACTAAGAATAGTAGTCTACCGTTTAACCACCGCCCATTAATTACGGCACTGATTTAGGGTCGGTGCTCAGTGCTGACAAAGTGCTGCCTTCTGTACATTTCAGCACCTTCTCAGCACCTGTGTGCTAAGTGCTGAACCACTGCTGTTTCAGCACATTATGCTTAGTCAGCATATTTATATTCCAACAGTTTGAAGCAGGTGCAACAGACAAGAGAGACATAGAACAAGCTACATGAAGTTCGATTTTGTTTTGTCAAATTAGGACTTGGATTCGATAGGAGACAGAGACTAGGATTTGCTGGGCGGAAGACTTGGATTGATTTGGCAGAAGACAGAGACTTGGATTTGCCAGACGGTGCTGCAGATGATGAATTCAAAGAAGCACGAGCTCTATCTAAACAGGAGCAACAGAAATAAAAGCGGATATGTGATTCGACCGTTGGTGCTAGCTGCTAATTTCGACCTGCAAATTGGTCCAGCAAATTCAACCTGTTGAAAATCTGACCTGTAAAACCACCGAAGATCTGCCTTCCTCTACCAAACAGGGGCTTTTGCCTTTTCATATTTCGCCTTTTCATATTTGCCAGAAAATTGATTCGCCACTGGATTACAAGTCCGGTTGCAGCTGCAGCGGTTATACTGCTTCGATGCTTCCACTACTTCTTTTTTGCGACATCCATGGATTACGGCAAAGAAGGCCTCTAATTGGATACTAGTAAATTGCCCACCTTTGGTGGGCAGTCCATGTGCTTTATATAGAGAGGAATGCAACAACATGCTATTTCAAAGGATGTATAAAAGCTTGCATGGAGTTTTCTTTTTCCTCAAGTTTCAATCTAGATGCCTTTGAAAGCTATCCATAAAAAGAAATTGGTAATCCAAAGCACAATGATCTTTGTGCGAAAATTGATGTTTATGAGGATCTTGTTCAAATTATATTCATATTATATTCAAAATCATACATTATTTTGATCCAAAAAAGGGAAATTATACACATAAACAAAATCTTCTGAGCTAAATATGTTACTTACCAGCTGGCCACACCAATTAAACATCTCATGTGCTTTTCTTATCCTTCCTTGCATGAAATGTGTTTCAGCCACATCAAACATTACTTGAGACATGAAAGCATCCCCAAGTTCAAGAGGTATGTGAATCTCTTCTATTCCATTTTGTATATTATCAAGTGTTTGCTCCTCATTTTTGTGAGATTTCTTCATCTGCTTTTTCCTCCCATTTACAATTCTTTCCTCCTCTAATATTCTTTCAAGAAACTCCAAGGACTTCTACTCTTCCTCTGTATCCGTTACAGGGCAGCCTCCATTGGCTAATGATGCAATCTCTGGAAATATCTCATCAAAATCACTTGTTCAGAGGAATGAGCTTGAAGATGTGTTTCTTAATGTTGACCTTAATATGGAAGAGGCCTTATGAGGCCGACATAGGAGACGACGAATAATCCATCGGTGTAAGTTGCATTGGTGCATTAACAGCCTCTCCTTGTCAATTTTCGCCATGGCTTTCAGTAGTAACAGCTGATGCTGTGCCATGACAAATGTTTCAATCCTTGAAAGTGAGAACCGCATGGATGTCACCACCTTCATTGCCTTTTCACATAGCACAGAAGCTGTTCTACCAGAAGCTCTGGTTGCACCAGAGGATTCTGCCGTTGCATCCTGGAAATAAAAAGGTATTATTATCATCCCACATCATTATGGAGTAACACACATCTAACACACTGCAAAATGGAGAGAGGAGACGGATGAATTCGAGCTTATACGTGGCAGATGATTTTAAATTAATCACAGAATGCCATTATCTGAGTTGTCTAGAGAACAATAATATCAATGGCTCCTGTATAGATCCTAGGTTATGGGCAAATGGAGCTTTCTGCATCTATACCATATACAATTCAAGGTTTAGCACCAATGCCCTCATCAGGCATACAGCCTATGGAAGGCACAATACCAAAGAACGGCAAGCCTGTACAGCCCATGGAAGGCACAATACCAAAGAACGGCGACAAAAACTGCAAGCACAAAAGAACTCGTGTAAAATATAAACATTATGCATGACCCTTTTGGTTAAGAGTGTCAAAGAAATCTATACATTCTTAGATCGAAATCTCATTACTCGGATATTTTATCCATGCATTCGTTGCTTGCATTCAATAATACACAGGAGTTATTGAAGCTGTATAATAAACCTCTTTAGTTCTCACCACTATGTAAGATGCTAAGAAACCATCAATCGGTTGAAAGTTCAAGCCCACACATCTAGGCTTAAATTGGAAAGCTTTACTCCGAAATCTGTTTAGAAGTATGCATCCAGTAGTCTAGAATGGAGCAGAGAGTTTTATACAGATTTACAGGGTAAAATTAAATTTTTCTGCTTTCTCTACCCTTGCATGTGACATCCCACATGCTCAAACGGATCCATCTTGTAATTCGGTGAAGCTATATACGATATACAATTATAAGTCCGTCTCCATTATGTAGTTTTGGCAGTAGTTATCATCACTTGGACAGTGTGTATTTAATTAAGTGTACAAACGTTTCTCAAAATTGGCCCAATATATAACCCAACAACAACAATGCAGATCGCCAAAAAAGGAGGACTCACCTTGACAGTGCCAGCCAACACAAGCTTATAATTTGCAACAGCTTGCTCCAGAAAATTAACCAACTTTGTGGCAGTGGGAGATTTTAAAATCCCAAAGCGCAGGGCCTCCAAATGCTCATCCACTCGATGAGGTAACAAAACAAAATCAATCCACATAACACTCCGCACCGTAAAAACACCGGCTCGACATCTCTGCGAAAGCTAGTGTTTTACGGAGGGGTGCGGTTGATGATGCTGGGGCGGCAAAGAGCAGCGCCAACCCCAGAGCCTCCCATGTTGAGGAACGCCTTTCCCAAGTGCTCCGGGTAGGAAACAACAAATAATAGAAACTCAAAAACTCAGAAACTCTTCTATTTCGTTTTACATGTGCTGTGTGCCTGCCTTCTACTTCGTTCAACATGAGCTGTGTCTGAAGTGAAGGAAAATAGAACAAATGAAAATAGAACAGAGAATGGAATCGAGGAAAGCCTTTCCCAACTGCTACGGGTAGAGCAGGAGTTGAAGCGGAGCAACATGAAAACGGGCCGATATATCAGAACCCTAACCCTAAATGTCGAAATTAGAGTTAGGGTTTCGTTGACGACATACTTACCCAATAACATTATAATATAAGAAGATTTTTGGATGTCTTATTTTGTGGCGGGGGATTTCCCCCGGAAGAAAATGAGACACCGAAGTTGTACGGCATCCATATAAGACATGCTTAAAAAAGTTCACTGGAAAAACTACGATGTCTTATTTGTTTATGTGGCCCAATCATGTTTTGATAAATTTAAGACAGCAATGTAGTGGAAAAAGGGCCTAAGACAGCCATATTTTAAGCCAACCGTGAAAAAAGGGCATAATGAGGTTGGAAGACCCCCAAGATCCAAAATG
Organism: Isoetes taiwanensis; assembly: GCA_021234155.1. NCBI lineage: Eukaryota > Viridiplantae > Streptophyta > Lycopodiopsida > Isoetales > Isoetaceae > Isoetes > Isoetes taiwanensis. Next base: position 6,006,362 of record JAJEKV010000037.1, read on the forward strand.
CACTACATAGGCTCTATGAAACATGCTCAGCTTGAACACCATCAGACGAGTCAATAGACCTGATCTCATCGGCAAACCAACCTTTTCCACGTGGAAATATTTAATATCTCGTCGCCTATTTTCTTCCGTGGAATTTTAAGAGTGGCTCTTGCCGTGGTCAATGTTTGTGAAGCCCTGAACCCCTGGCCTGGTTCCGGCGTTGAAGCCACTGGGACATGGCGACCTTCACGACGATCTCAATCCATTGTACTGCTTTAACCCAAGTTCTTTTTTTTTGGCGAAAATGAACCCTTTGTTGGCTTACTTGTCCGATTGTTCTGGATGCAGATCTGGTCGCCTTCTTGATAGTTTCACAGCTTTTTTGCTTGGGACTAGCTATTTCGGCTAGGAAGGCATTGTCCGAGGATGAAAAAGAAGTAGCTAGGAGCTTGTTTCTGCAGAATGATGATGGATCGTATGGAAGGTCTGTATTTGGACGCTCATTAGAATTTATTTTCTCTACTAGGAAAATTTACACTGCAAATGCAGCCTGAAGGAGACATTCAAAGCACTAAGATCTTTACAAGCTCTGGGTGGTAAGGGTATAGATGCGTCAAAAACATGCAAGTGGATTGCAAAAACGTCGGTTGGGCCCCTAGGAGTAGAGGAAGTATATTATGCCATCAGATCCCTGGAGATACTTAAATGCAAATCTTTGGGTGGCTTAGCTAAGGTGACGTTTTGCATATGAGTGCAGTTCTTCGATTCTAGACGCCCATGCAATATTTAGTAAATCCTGCGTAGGATGTGCAGGAATACTCTCCAATGCTTCTGAGTGCAGCGAAGGAAAGCGAGAGTCTTTTAGATGTCTATTATTCTGTTGGGGCTCTTTCCAGAATACAGGTTTATCAGCTTTCTCTTTCATTGATATGTATAGGCTGATTTAATACTAACAAACTATACACTTTCAGGAAAAGGATCGGAAATTAGAGGATGATATTCGTCAGATTATGCCAACAACACTTGAATTCATAAAGGTCAGGGTGGTGTGAAATCTTCCTAGGGTATTCGATGTTTCAGGAGATGATACTTTTTCATGCACACGAATTTATATTAAGGAATATCTCTGGCTTGAAAATACAATGAATGCAGAACATATTCTGAGTGAATTAATGTAGATCAACATTTAGACAGAAATATGGTGAATGTAGAAAAGAGTTTACTGATTTAGATGCCTGTTGGCAAAGTAGTTTACTTTTGTTATTATGGATCTGCAGAAACTGGGGCAAAGTGATGGAACTTGGCGATATGTGGAAAGCAAATCAGAATCAACTGCAGCAGCTGCAGGTATAGTGAATATTATTCAGTTTGATCTGTAGAGATGTTGATAGTGATTTTGGCTACACGTGGATAGCAGTTTTATTCTTTCCAAGACTCAGAGTTGATATTGGACCATGAACGTTTATAAATACAAGGCATGAATCTAAATAATAATGCCCTGCAGCCTTCAGTCTGTTTTACCATTGTAGAAGATGCTATATATGCTGAGTAACTTTGTGGTGGATGTCTTTTTAACAATGTGCATGTTGTTTTATCTCCGCTTTTCTGTTCCAGGATTGGCATTTGAAGCTATTGCTGGGATTGCGAAGCTTTTCCCTGACCTCATCCCAGAAAAGGTAATGACTGTACATTTTACAATTTGATAATGGCTATAACTACATTGAACTAGGGATATCTATACAAGCTCTGCTAAAGCTGCCAAGGCAGGAGATTATGCTCTTTATGGAATTCGTTAAAGCCACGAGAATCCTAGTAAATGATTTCCTACTTGGGGACCACATTTCATCAGTAACATTGGATTTGACAGTTTTGTCTTCATCTCCATTTTAAGCTAGCAGTTTCTGCCTTTATATGTACGACTTTAAGCTTTTACGCCATCCCTTATTCAGTTCAAATAGGAGTTCATTTTAAGGTTTGTTCTATCCATTTGGATTTTGGATGACTCTGAGAGCGACACCACATCTTCTGTTTTATAAATTCTAGTATTGTTGCCATTGCCTTTTCCTGGAATGTTAGTTTCTATTTTTTCAAGAATTTTAAACACTATCCCTTGTAACTCTGGCCCTGTGAAATTGGGCAATACATGAAAGGGTAGGCAGATATACCAATTATTTGCACCAAGAAGCATGGAAAAGGAGTTTGTACATTCTTTCGGTAGTTAAAGACCCACTGTCTAAAGCTGGTCAAGTTGAAGGAATATATTGAGGCATAAGGTATAATGCAAAGGAAATATTTTACTGTTTCGTGACTGTCCATTCGTCACTAGTGATTTGCTTAAAGGTCTGCGATAACCTGAGCGTAGCTTAGCATATTTGGGCGGGATCTATATCTTATGGAAGAAAAATTTGTCCTTAACATTTGCTATCAAGCTCAACGCAGCACGTTATGTTTGGCTTACACAGAAAATCTAAATTGATACGGTGCTGACAGTTTGAAGAGACATAATCACACGAACCTCTCAAATTCTGGCCAGCAAATGTTAGGGAAAGTTAATGCCCCAAGTTGTATGTGTTTCCGGGGCATTCTGATTACGAGGAGAAGAGCTTTTGGCCTTTCAGTTGTCTTCTCTTTTAGGATTCCCAAATTTTCGAGAGGAGTGTGGGGAAAATGTAGACCAATGGGGATTCTTCCAGCGATAGATAAAAACTTCTGATCCTAATCCGCTGGAACAAATAGCCTTTTTGGCTTTATTTTTTAGATATCCAATAAGCCCCAATTTTTTACATTGTAATAATTTTGATTATGTTGCTTCATATCTGTGCAGATATCTAGCATGAAGATTGTCGTTTCAAATCTATTAGAGAATCTTGAAGGATATGGTATGTGTCATTGGAAACCTGTATGGTGTTGAATTTTTTGTGTAAGTTAAGAAAGGGAGGGTGCATCATTGCCAACTTTATCATGGCAAGGAACTAATATGATTCTTAGGGATGAACCCTGGGTTCACAGTGCATGCAAAGTGTACATCAGAAATTGATGTGTAAGCAGAACTTAATTTCCTTTCTAGCAAATAGGATGACCATATTTCAACTTCTCTTAGCAAGTTAGTTGATTAAGTTTTTGATTTCTTGCCAGGCGATGATGCATATTATTTTGACGTGAAAGAGGCTGACCAATTGGGTGAAGCCACTAGTGCAATTGCATCCACTGCTTTTGTTGTTCGTGGCATATCTGCCTTGTCAACAACGATACCTGGTATAAAGGTAGGTTATGTCCACTTTTTATGGATTGATTTTAGCAGCTGAAGCCCCTTATTCATCCTTTGCAATTACAGGTAGCAGCTGATAAGGTAACTGGCATGGCAAATTTTTTGTCGAGTATGGGTATTGCTGGGGCATCTAGTGAAGCTTTCTACCAGTTAGATGCACTCAGCCTTTTGGATCATAATAGGTATGTGCCGATGTGAAAATGATGATTTCTTACTTTTGAAGGCAAACTAGTTACAACACTATGTCTTCATTGCTCATTGTCTGCAATGCCCATAGGTTTTCATTCTGTTATTTAATAGGGGACGACTCACTATGCTTATGCAAGAAACTTACTCTCTAAAACACCAAAGTCGACTTGTTTTGTTTATTGGCAAGTTCTTTACTTGGCTGTTTAGCACATGATGTTTAGTTGCAGAGTTTCAAAGCATTTACTTGATGTCTATATATATATATATATAAATCAATGAGATATTTTGTACAGCTTTGTCGTACCTCTCTTCCTAAGCTTGGAAAGGTCCTCACTCTCTCTGACAGCTTCGGAAAAGCTAAAGGTGCCTAGGCCGTTAAGTCTCTGAATCTGCACCTCCAAGTGAATATTTCCTCTAATGGCAAACTGCATTCCTTTCAGGTAGTAGTCACTACAGTATTGGGATCTCTACCACCACCATTAAAGGTCACATTGCTGACTGCAGCACAACCTGCCATGAAGGCATGGTCTCATAAGGTAAAAGAGCTTTAGGTGCAGGATTTGCTGTTTTTGGAAGTTGATGTTTTTTATTCTTGTTTTTCAGGTACTAACTCCAGTAGAAGGGACTCCATATTATGTTTTTGAGTTTTTGTCAGAGAAAATAGCTCTTGGGAAGTATGACCTAAAATTTGAGGTAATAACATCGCATTGAAGTGTATATGTTAGCATGGTTTGGTCCAATATATGTTAGCATGGTTTGGTCCAACATCCTTTCATTATAGGTACAAGCACTGGATACTGAATCATCAGTATTATATACTACTGGCGGTCATGTTTCAGCTTTTGTGACTGTAACTGGACATATAGATTTTTCTGATGTTCAATTGGCAGTTGTGGATAGTGACAGTGGCAGCTCCGAGTCTGTTGCACGGTGGGTACATTTTTCTTGCAGTAGTCATGTAGTTATAGACAGTTTGGCCGAATAATTTTGGTACTTTTTCAGATTCAACCCCGATGATGCACAGGCCTTGTCCATTTCGGCCAATCACCTACAAAAGCTTCAGGTGTCTTTTGATGTTAAAGGGGGTAAACCCTTTGAGCCACAACAGGTTTGTAGTTCATTGTGATTTAGATTGTTGTGTGGGAGTCAGTGCGTCCTTTAGGTATCTAATCTTCGACTTTCAGGTCTTTTTTAAACTCAGGCATAGCAGTAGCGTGGAGCACCTATTCTTGATCAAGCCAAATAAGAAGCAATTTAAGCTTAGTCTTGTATGTTTCCAACTGTCATACATGTTGCTTAGGGATCGCAATGCTCATATTCATCGTGTATTTAATCATTCGCAGGATTTTCTGGGGCTAGTGGAGAAGCTCTTTTACCTTTCTGGGCAGTATACAATGGAACTTATAGTTGGTGATACAAGAATGGTACTACCTACATTTCTAATTTGCTGTGTAATTAGAAATACGTGGGAGTATAACGTGAATTTTGCAGGATAATCCATTTCATTGGACATTAGGAACGTTGGATCTTGATTTGCCAGATGCTCCTGAAAATGCTGCAAAACCTCCCCATGTAGTCCGTGATGTTTCTTCAGAGTTTTCCCCAAGGCCTGAGATTGCACATATTTTCCGTGCACCTGAAAAACGGCCTTCTGAAATTGTTTCAAACACGTTCTTGATCCTTACACTTGCGCCTCTTGCTGGTTTTGTCTTCATGGTAAGGTTTCATGTGAAAAGATGCATCTTTGCATTGTGGAGATATTATAATAGCTGAATGCTTTTGCCATTTATGCAGCTTCGATCGTTGAATGCAAATTTGAAAGGCTTTCCATCATCAGGAGGACCATTAGTTTCTGCCTGTGCTTTCTTGATTCTTCTAGCTGGCATTCTTGGCCTGTACGTTCTCTTCTGGTGGAAGGTACTTTGTTCTCCCCCCTCAGTTGTTAAAATAGTGATTTATATTCTCCCGTTGTGCTTTGAAATGTGATGTGCGTGCATCTGGTAGGTTAGCTTTCCATCATTTGCTTGCAAATATTAATCACACGTGTTGGATTTACAGCTGAACTTATTTACCACATTGAAGCTTCTTGGCTTTATTGGCATTTTTACTTCTATCTTTGGACATTTGGCACTGTCATATGTAGCAGATTCTTCCAAGGTTAAAACATCATAATGGATGGCATGTATAACCATTGCTTCTTGCCCCTTCAGAGGTATAACAACAAGAATGTTACTATGAAATGAACAGGTAGTTATGAACAACATTAGCTAATATCGAGATTAATTGTCTCCGTTCCATGGTTCAAGTTATCATGGACAGTTGTTTATTTTAAGTACAGGTGTCACCACATCTGGCTGATGTAATTTTGACATTGTAACCCAGACCGGTCCATTACACATTAATGAGAATTATTGAGGAATGTAATTGGCATGGTAGTTAGAATCTTTTTGAATAGTTGAGCGACTTTGGCAGCTTTCTATATTTCTCCATGTGCAAGTTAAAGTTACTAGCAAGTGACAAGTATTGATATTGCTGGAGTTGATGGGATTCATTTGTTGTCAAATTTGTCTTTAAAAAGATCATCGCATAAAAACAAATAGTTCACAAGGCACAATCTTATATAAGGAATAAGGAACTAGTAACAGCACCCAATGTTGCTGGGCATAGATTTGGCCTAAAAATGTTTTGGTTGCAATTAGAAGAGCTTGTAGTAATAATTTAACTTTTGTAACTTTTTATATATAATAAAAAACTCTTGAAAGCTTTAACAACGTTTTAAAAGAAATTTAGCTCCATGTTAGATAGTGTTGCATTTGTATTTTTTAAGCTTTGAGTGGTGCTTGTTCATAGCAAGTCTGAGTGAGGAAATTGTTAAGGCTGGCTTTAAATGCAACCATCGCCCTGTGTTGTTTTGCCCTGTGCTATTTGGCGATGGCAGATGATGGTGTGTGTAAAAGGGCTTGCCCTTTTACGTGATGGTGAGGGTTGCTATCGTGCATGTGAACCGGCTCTAAGCTGAGCATGCTTTGAGGTAAGACTATAGTCGAAGTCTATAGTCAAAGTCTATAACTCATAAGATGGCACATTGTAAATGATGAATTGGAGTCATCATTCTCGGTATACATTAAGATCATATGCTCAAAAATGTTGTGATGAGATACTACTGTTGAATATAATATGTGAATATTACGGGATTGTAAGTTGAACACTAATAATGTGAATATTGTAGTGCTGCTACTATTGTGGTATCACTAGCGAAATTTAACATCGACTTACATTTGGATATTATGGTCTCAACTTTTCTACTCTTAAGCAAAGTTGAAAACCTGTTAATGATAGAACCATGTCACTGTTCCATGCCATTGTGAACTCATGTTTTGTATATCTAAATGCTCAAAAGTTCAAACTTGACAATATCATGCATTTGAAACATTCCTTTTGTTGCCTGTAAAGCAACGTACCTTTAATTGCACCAAGTAACACAATTACAAAACCCCTTACCATAAATTCACACATACATCAAACTCAATTTATTGTAACCTTGGTGCCTTGTCCCAATATTTTGCAACTGGCATTCTACTCTATAGAAACGTGTGCCCAACGGTGCAAAGCCAACGCAAAAAAAACGTGTGCCAAAGCCAAAGACTCGCAGATATGAAAGCTTGATGCTACCATAATAGGTGAATGTGGAGAACCCCAACACCTGGGTTACAAAGTATTGAAAATAACTCTTAATTCATTCCCTTCTTATCTCCTGCTCCATCTAGAACTGTGGTAGCATCCTTAGACATGGTAATATGTGTTCTGCAATTAAATTGCAAGTGACTCAAGACTAAAAGCAGCTCCCAACATTTTAGAAATATATGCATCTTCTCTATTGTCCTTGCTTGACTAAACTGCAGCTTTAATCCAATATCACTTTCAATGACAAAAGTTTACTAACCTATATTTTGTAGCTACAGCATGCAGCCCATGTACACAAATGCATTTTGTGTTGAATTTGTCCCGTTTTATGATGGAACTCAAATACAGATTGCTTTTAAATTCTGAACCCATCAGCTTCATTGCCAGAATGCCTGTGCATTCTCCACAAATATGCCATGCCGTCAGTCTATGAAAAGGTTAGATCTGGCAAGACAGATAATTGTTTGAAGATTAGCTAAGATAACTGGAAATTTGCTATGAAGAGGTTAGATCTGGCAACACGAAAACTGGAAACTTGCATGCCATTCATAAAACTATCAAGATGCAATAGTGCCTCAGAATACTCTGGTTCTGTTTCAAACTGCTTATGGTTTGAGTTTGAAGAATAGGGTTAGTCTGGTCGAGAATGTAACTGGCATTTGGGCCTCATACACATAATGGGATGTCATACACTCGATACTAAAATTCCAAATCCGTCTTATAGCATAGCAAGTCTTGCAGCAATGCAGTAAATGTGCAGTGAAACAACATCTTGAAAAAGCATTCTTGGATACGCAAACTTTGATTTAGTCTAGACTAGTTGGTTTTCTTGTCTCCCCTTCCTCTAGAAGTGCTTGTTTTCCTGAACATTAATTTATTGAAGATAAGTCTAAGATGATGTGTAGAGTCGCTAAATTTTGTCTTTACCTTGGTATCCTGCTGATAATCATATTCTTTCACTCCCGTCACATAAGAAGGAAGCAAAGGCATGCTTATATTGCCCGCTCCTGTAGAGGTACTTTAAATAAACTGGAAACACCAAGACCTTGAAAAGGTGGGGCACATGTTCTGGTCCATAAGAAAGACCAAAAACATAGGCTGGTCTAATAAACTTCTTTATCTTCTTGGCATCTAACATAAGAATAGTCCTGGATTTTGCCCTTTTTAAGCATTAACTTTGGGCATATGTGATTGTATAACTGTCATAAAGTCAGAGCAAGAGCATAATGTATTCACTTGCCCAAACCAAATACCATAAATATCTCTTAGATTCTGTAGAATGCAAACCTGAGATTACCTTGTCTTCTGTAAGCATTACATCAAACACCAATGTATGAAAAACTTTAAGTTCTGCAACTTCATATATCTAGCTTGATAAATGTTGATGTCGCCAACACCATTTGTCCATAGCTCCATTGTTCTTTTGCTCATTTGTTCTGTGGTCATTTGAAAGACCAGCTTGCTTTCTAGCTCATTTAGGTTTTTTATAGAACCCATCCATAGCCAATCAAAACCCTTCCAATCCCAAACATCTACAGCAATCATGCCTTTTGGCATTATAGACTTTATAGTCGAACCAAATCTCCGTCAAGGATCACATCAGCTCGGCAACAGAACCTGGAAATGCTGTTTAAGACACAACAGGATTAGGCGTAGCCATTTGAGGCATGTGGCGACTCTAACCATGCTATTTTATCACAATGGAATACATTATATCTTTGCAAGTTGCATTGTAATAGTTGAGAGCCAAATGGTTGGCTCCATCTGCATCTAACAGAAGAGTGGTCCCGGGCTTTGCTGTTTTCAAGTATACATGTGCATCTGATTTTTTTATAACATTATCTGTTCGACGAGGCAAGAGCCTAGCTATGGTAGCCCATTTATATCAGCTCCATTCCCCGTTCAAAAAGAGGTTGGGCACAAAAACCCTCTGCACAAAACCCAAATTCTTCAAATAAAACCTGACATTATCATAGTTCTGCCTAAGATGATTCATGTAGATCGCCATGCACCTAGTGCAAAAAGACGTGGATAGGTGCATAAAGACGTGGAAGATCTTAGCAGTTCAAATTAGGGAGTGGTTCATTACAGACTTACACTATAACATTATATCTTATCTTACTACATATAAAATTATTGGCCCACCTTTCCGGTTCAAAAAATAAAAAAATTCCAAAATGTCCAAATTTGAAACCGGATGTTGGTTTCCGGCACGAAGGCATGGCACGAAGGCATGCCTTTTAAGCAGCTTACTCTGCAAATACACCACAGGCCCTAAGTTTGAGACTGAAATTTGCTTCCCGGCAGCAAGCACCTTGCTGGCTGTGCCCCAAAAATTCGAGCTGCAATCAGACGAACCAGTGTGCTCTAGCCCGCAAGGTGCAGACAAGTAGAATAGAGGGGCTTCATCGGAGCGAGACAAAGGCAAAACATATGCGTTTCTATCTAAATCATATACATGAATCAGCTCTATGTTTCTATGTAAATTATATTTAGAGAAAGGTCTACGTTTTTATGAGCAAATTTTAGAAGCAAACGGATCAAACGGAAAAATTCGGCTTAGCATAGCTCAAGAAGCTCTGGCAAAGCCTGGGCATACAATCAGGGCACCAAAATGGCCTTCGAACTTTGCCCTTCTGTTTTTAAGTTGTCGGCCACTGCAAGTTTTAGAAACAAAAAGCTCGAACAGATAAATTCCGATTGACCCAGCTGAAGAAGCTTTGCCCAGAGCAACAAAAGTGCTTCCGAATTTTCGGAGGCCGCGGTGCATGCTTTAGGATTTCCTATTCTCATTATATGTTTCATTAAGTTCAATCTATCTTTATCATGATAGTTCTAAAATTATAGTTGCAATTTGGAATGAGAAATTCCATTTTCTTAATCCATTTTATGTATATGACCTTACGATTTTGTGTTTAATTGTGCTACTTCTAGTATTCGCTAACATTTTACCTTTATTGCGTTGTATTTTGACCATTTACATTGTTACAGTGGACATTGGTGGTTGTATCTCCTTTTGCCGGACATGGATATTGCTGAGCACCTCGGGATTGAGGAGGACGTGAGCACTTCATGGTTATATTTTGATTCCATGGTCGAGGGGTCCCGTGGCGAGCACCCTAGCATAGTAGAGTTGAATAGGTAAGTTGACCATCATCGCTACTTGCATGCACTTTAATGGTGAGGGGAGGAGGGTTCTTAGTAATCGCACAACATGCAGGATGTATAGGCTTTACATGCAGATTAGAGGAGCACCTGAGGATACGAGAGGGGGTTGTGCCCCCCTCTTCATTCGTGATATGGATGCGCCACGTCGGAGGGATTCGGATAGTTGTGGTATGCACGTGGCTTTGATGATGCGCACGTTGGCATATGCTCTCTTCTTGGATCCCCGTCGAGATGCGGGTGGGAGAGCGCTTCAGGTAGAACGAATAACCATCTGATTACGTTTAAGAATTCGCTATTTAACTTTGTCTTATATTCATTCTTGCTATGTTGGAGAAGATTGGCTCCAGGTTGACTTCGCGGTTCCCAAGGAGCGACAAGTTGTTTCTTGTGCTATTGCTTTGCTATATGCTTTGTGTCTTCGTCATATCAGACGTCGGGCTCAATAATGTCATAGTGCCCACATTTACACTACGTCTTGCATTTGTTTTTTATGCCTGACAGATGTGGCTTTGTGCCTCGGAAGACATATTTTGATGTACGTTTGTTGTTATAAATATTATTAGCATTGCATTCTGTTGACAAAAAAAGGTATACCATCATATTAACACTTGTCATCGCATATAGGGTGCCACATAGAATAGCACTACCATAGATGATGTAGTGTAGGACATAGGCCATCACAACCCTTCGGGGTTTGGAAATTGGACACGTGCGCTAGATCCACCCCTTGGCCTACTTCCGGTTTGCAAAGGTGGTTGTTGTCGCAGTGGACCTGGTTGCCTAGCCTGAAAAAGGGGTGCACGAGCAGCAGCCTGTGACTGTGCATATGAGCCCTTAAACTTCACAGGCGTAGGGTTATTTACAGATCCTAATAGTCTGAAATCTCGTCGGACATCTTGGATGATCTGCTGGAGCTCTTCCTCATTTGCCACTGCAACCCTTGCAAGTTGTGTCGTCGTAATCCCGACCCACTTTTCAAGTGTATCTTGCTTCTTCTTCACAAGTTCTAGTGAGACTTCTCGAAGCGTCATTGTTGAGCTTACTGGGGTTTCAACCACCAGAAAAGCAAATGGATCTGCTGATGGGTAGAGCTCTCGAATTGTGTCAAGATGGTGCTTACTAAGGTAGTATTCAGCTACCAAGGGGTGCTTGCACCTAGAAACAATACTTGGACAACTACAATACATAGAGTGCATTTCAACACGGTGTTGCAACCCTGCGGTGGACTCGGACTTGACTAGCAGCACAATTGCCTCTTTGTCTGCCAAAACAATCACACCTCCTTGCTCTTCTTGTAGCCTACATAAGCGTTCGGCAGCCGCTAAACATTTGGAAGGGCCGCGGCGACCAAATCGCCCACTGGCGTCTACAAGACGGACATAGGGGAAACTTGTTAGGTAGATGAGGTGTGCGAGGGCAAGCAGAGATTACGAACCTATTTCTTGTCGTTGTTTGCATAACTCCAGTAGTGTGCCACCAAGGGGCATACCTCCGTCTGGATACCCACATATAGTGGACATTAATTGGAACATACGAACATTCACTTTGCGCTGCAGTAGTTGGACCTTTAAAATTCGCCACTAGACCTCAGTTAGGTTTGTTGTGTCGCAGTGTGAGTGAGAGAATATCCGAGCATACTTTTGCCATTTGCCATCCCAATGTCCCCCAAGCACCCAATTCTTCCTTAAGTAACTATGTACAAGTGCAATGTTCACTTAAATCCACTCAACAAGATCCAGCAACATTTAGAAACCTTTGGATCGTACCTCATCACACCCTCATTATCTTTGTAAAGCTCCATAAGTTCATGCAAGCAACCAAGATATTCCCATCTAGACGAGCAAGTCATCATTGCGGAGAGGCGAGAAAAGATGTCCTTCTTACCCTCTGAACCTGGGACCTGACTAAGCAAAAGCCCCTGAATGCCTTACATGAAAGTCGAGAATTACCTTTGATAGCAGGTACTTCAGCCATGCTCTCTTTGAGTGAAACCAGCATGCTAGAACATGACATGCAACTTGCAAACAATATCACTAATTTAAGTAATGTTTTCACACAATATAACGGGTTCACAACTAAGATACCTGTGTCTCTCCTAGCCAACAGTGAGGATCTACTGCAATGACCTCATCAAATGCCGCTCGTTCTGCATTGTCAAGGTCTATCGTAATAGCCATAGGTCGAACATTGCCCATACGAGCAAAAACTGCACGCAAGGCCACACCCAAGGCTAATCTTTCATGATGCTCACCAGGTATAGTGGTGCACATCATGTAGAAAATGGGCACACCAATGCCATTGCGATTAGGGACATGTGCATCATATAGTGGGCAACCATACATATTTGTTTTGAACGTTGAATCCATAGTCCAACCCCCGTTCGGACTATATTTCATCGTTTGCTCCAACATCCACCTGTCTTGAATGACCACAATCCAGGGCCGCAATGTCGGGTCCTCGTGGGTGGGTGCATAAGATTGATGGTAAATGACCTTACCGGACCTCATCCAAGCATCCATACCGCTCTCAATGGCATCCCAATCTGGACCAAGAAATGCTCCTACATGACACGGGACGCTTTGTATAGAAGGAATCAAGGCTAAACATTGAAAACAATTTATCTTTCCAAGGTATAGGAGTGAACATACCTTTGAGTCGCAAGTGGTAACCAAGATGCCATATGTCCTCGTGTGCCAGTTTGAATCGGTAAGTGACCCTTTCAACAGGTCTCATGGTATTGCACATCTCTTTTCCCCTCTCCATCATATTACTCCATACAGTCTGGAAGTCTCTTGTGTCCATTAGCATGTTTGCTGCCTCTTCTACAATAGAGGGATGCAAGGGACGAGACCATTCATCATTTTCGGAGAATGAATTGTGGCCATCATGCCCTTCGCGTATGTATATGCTGGCAAAACCATCTTTGCTATTGTTGCTTGGCATCACTGTATGTAGGCGAAATCCACATCTACTTTTAAAGCTTCTTCTCATCTGCCCTCCATCCCGTATGCCACATCTTCAGGCATCTTCCCCTCGATGACAAATGTAATCTACACATTTTGTGCCATCTCCCCAGCTTCTGGTATGACGTCGAAGCAATCTCACTCTGTGCTCCACCTGCAACTGTTCCACCCGGCTCTCTAGTAAGTCACATGGAACTTTCTCCTCATGGGTAAATAGGCTTTTTCTACTGATGGGATTCACGTGAGCATTATATTCATATGTTGCTATGCATTGCCTCACATAATCTTCTGGAATGCCATGAAACTTGGCTCCAAACTGCCATACATTTTTTATATTATCTAGGGTAGGGCATATAGGCAGGTGCCCCAAATCCGGATCAACGTGGCCTTTAAAAATAATCTCCTTCCACATCCATGATGGGGGGATATAGAGCCACTTCCCAAAAGTCATGCATATGAGAAGATTAGTTTCTGGATCAACTTCTAGTTTTTTTTGGAAACTCAACCACCTTTCGATCATCTATGTGATTTGTGGCTTTTGCGACTGCCGAACATACCCAGCATGAAAACTTGGATCAGCGCCTAGGATATCTTCGATGGAGGGCTGGACAAGAGTCTTGACGCATTGCACCATCAAAGAGTATGATGCTTCCGTGAAAATGTAACCTTCCCTTGAGTTGATTGAAGGTATAGGTGGATATGATCCAACAGAGTCTCCCTCATTCAAATGATTGTCATAATCACCACTGGGTGTTACATGGTCTTCATCATCTACATCCTCAAAACCTGCAGCATTGTCAACATTATCAAAAGCAAAATCACTTATAGTTGCTTCTGAATCATATGGGGACGAATAAGTGGAGATATCATCTTCAACTCCCTCATACACGTTACGCTCCAAATCCATGAGATAAATAACAACGTTAAAGGAACCAAAGATGAAATAGTCGATGGGAATCACGGCGAACGGATGAATCCGTGGATGAAGGAAGAACTCGTATGGATGATTTACTTGAAGAAAAAGCTTGGATGAATTCGTGGATGAAAGAAGAACTCAAAGGGACGATCTATTTGAAGAAATAGCTCACTTTGAAATTTTTTAGACATTTTGTGGAAACCTCCTCTAGTTTCTTTGGAAAGTTGGGGAGGTTTCCATAAAATATTAAAAAAAAAAAATAGTCATTAATGTTGGCAACCACCGATGGACTGCTCCTCGTCATTAAGACGCACGAGAACCGAGATGCGGGGCTAGTCTTGGTCTTCGTGCAAATTTAAAGAGCCTTTTTTTTTTTCCTTTTGTGGAAACCTCCCCAACTTTCCATGGAAACCTCCCCACCCCTTTTTTTTTTTTTGAGTGAATGGGGTTTTTTTCATTAATTATAGAAAAAGGTACAATAAGGTGAGTGAGCCATAGAGTTGGCTACTCAAAATTAAACATGCAAACAAAATTAACATAAATAAATGTTGTGCTATATCCATAGCAGAAAGGTTTGTAATTTTAAGGTAGCAATCAGCCTTGTGAAAGGCTGAGAACCTGTAGTGTTGCAACTGAGTTGAACCAAAAGGAAATTGAACATCTCTCAAGTAGATGTAAGGCAGCATTCTGAAGACAACTGTAAATCCTATTAATGCTCTTGCAGTAATGATTTAGTTGAAGATCCAGAGCGAAGGATATAAGAGTAAGATGATGGGAGTACAGTTCAGAGGTTGGGAATTGAAGAGGGAATTGTTTGGAAATGATATGAGTTAAGGTAGTCGAGGTTGGTCTGGAAGTTTGGTTGCAGAATTAGAGTGTTTCCATTTCCCCAATTTAGCTCTTGAATCAACCTGTCAGAATTGGTTGAAGACATCAATATGATTAGGGTGCCATATACATCTGCCAAGCATCTGTGGTGGTAGTAGCATTCCCTATAGTACTCAAATTGTTGGTCTGTCATCCTTCTGCTGTTGCTTTCCAGAAACCACCACAATTGCACCATTAGGTAGGTGCTTCTGCAGAATTCTATAGCCCAATCAATTTCATGATCTGGGATATCAGGTATATCAATATCTGTAATGCCCCTGACTAGGCCTGTCCACATGTCATCATCTGTGTACTGGATGTCATGAACTAATCTCTGTCCTGGAAAAAGTCTATATTCAGCTGGCTCAACAGACGTGCTAATATCTCTGCTAAGGCTCATCATGTAATCTAGCAGAAAGACATTCAATGTCAGTAAGAGTAGCATTACAATTTAGTTTAAACAGATGATGAGAGCCTATGAAGTTACCAATATTATGCCATTTATTATCCACAGAATCTTTATCTAAATGCATCTGACTAGTTGCAGCCATTTCAATGTCATACATAACCTGTGTTTTTATCCAGTATATAGACATGTTTTTGCCTCCATAATGACATCTCTTTTTCTATGCTTCCATACATTCCATAAAGCAATAAAACATAGAGAGTTTATGAAAGCATCATCATTCATCATAAAATCCAACAAGGTAGCAGGGCATTGAATGTTGAAAGTATTTTCAAACCATAACCAGAATGAAGTAAGGTTGACACACCCAAAGATGTGCTCAAGAGTTTCCACGTTACCACAGCCAAGGGGACAATTTGAGTTTATAGGATTAGTAATTTGATTTGAATGCCTAGAGATCGTTTCCAGGTTTGGCACACTTTTATTAGCAATAAGCTAAGCAAAGTATGAGATTTTTGGGGGCAGATAAGAATGCCAAATGTTTTTGAAAAGCCTAGTTTCAGTGTCATCCGAGAAGCCCCAGTGCAATTTTGCCTTCGAAGGCATATGAGGCTTGTTTAAGCACTTGTAGACCTTTGAGACACTATAATTGGGTTTCCCTAGAAGAGTCCAATCATTAATAATGGGATTATCAATAAGATTGTCAGTACTGACCTTTTGCATTATATATTTGAAAAGAATCTTGTCAGAAGAACTACCTCTGATCTTGTGCTTCAGATTAGTCCAGGAAATCCATCTAGTCTGATCCCAGAGATCACCAAGGGTAAGAACATTGTAATCTTTCCATTTCTTGTAGAGCTTATTGTGTCTGATAGCTAGAGGAGTAGAACTATCTCTTGAAAGATTATAATTTCAAGCTGGTGACCTTTCTCCAGGTTAGAATGCTCAAAAGTCAAATGAACCTTATTCCAAGCCACAATCAACAAGGTTTAAAATGAAACGCACTTATTTAAGAAGTGCGTTTGAAAGATTCCTTCTAAAAATTTACAAAATTCTAAAATACCCCTAAAAAGGACTCTTTTACTATCTCGTGTCTAAAGATTTATAAAACTGCTCATGAAAACAGACATTTTAGGAAGACTTAACATTAAGGAGAAGAACAACAAAGAAAAATATCTCATTTTAGAGGGGAAAAGGACCACTACGAAAGCCAAAGATTTATTATGGGGCAAACTCATATGAAAAAATTAGACGCTTTTGTATCTTATCCCTTAGAACGTTTATATTGGCTGTTATAGAAGACAAAAAATTTGTTATTTCACAACCATTTTGGCTAAACATCCTAATTGACCTTAAAAGACATTGGGAGACAGTTGAACAAACTGCTTGAATGAAAAATTATTGTTTTTGCATCATATGGTATTACAAATGATAATACATCCACGAAATCATGCAGTTAGTTGAAGTTCCAACTGACGATGCCGTATAAATTTATACCGAGGAAACAGAAGTTGAAGTAGTGAAGCTCTGTGATTACATGGCCTTCTTTGTTGTTCTCGGAGATGTATTCATCATGTCTTTGGGCTTGCACAATACCAATCCACAATATAGTGATGTTGAGAAGATAGTCAAGCTCCTTGTCAATGTTGAGAGTCTTCAGCACAATTCCATCATCTCGTAGCGGTGAAGGGTCATGCCATTTGCACATTTCTCCACTGAGAGAAGTATTTGTCTATCTTGCTTTTTTTTGTCTGTTTGCAAAGAAATAGGTAAACTTTTGAGGGGTTGCTACTCCTCGCACCCCTATGGACAAACTACGTAGTTTCCTTCTCGTTGAACACATGTGTATCCATAACATTTTGGGGTCCTTTGCCTTTAGAAGCAGTTTTTGAGCTGCCTAAAGTGAAGTTAGCATGTGTGTAGAGAAAAAAAAGTAAAAATGACAACGGGATTCGACTAATTTATGCTCTAACATTGCATTACAAGGTCAGAGAATTTAGAACTATTTTAGAACTTTTTGAACTAAAAAACTAAGAAAACTGCATAAAATTATCCCTTGAGTGTGTTATTTCAACAGTATTAAGTTGCAAAAACCTTTGGGAGCAAGAAAGACCCCACAAGATTTTGCACGATATAAACTTATACTCCTGGACTACATATTTTATGTATATATATATATCTATATACATCTTATACATGTTAATATATATATATATTCAATATATATACGTTCACATATTTGTATATATAAAAAAAAAAACGGTATAAATTTATACCGCAGGAAGTCTCGCGGTATAGATTTATACCGCAAGACTTCTCTTTTTTTCGGATATATATATGTAAATATATATGTTATATATATATATTATATATTTATATAATACACATATATATATATCTTTGGTATAAATTTATACCGAGAAAACTCTTGCGGTATAAATTTATACCGCTTGGGTCCTCTTGCGGTATAAATTTATACCATTTCGAGTCCTTTTGTTGTATAAATTTATACCTTTCGAGTTCTTTTGTTGTATAAATTTATACCGCTCAAGTCTTCTGGGTGTATAAATTTATACGTCGCGAACTCTCTAGCATACTATGTCCACATATTACTATCTATTAAGGTATAAATTTATACCATCTTGAAATTTATTTGGAAGAAACTAAAGACTACAGAGAACAAATAAATTACAAAGTTTAAAAAGTCAGATTGGATACATACGTCGACATCGCGCAGATACGTGAAGTCTATAGCAAGTTTGGAGGAGCAAATAAGAGCAAGTGTATAAAGCAAAGCGCAAGCATCTTCGACTTCACCTCGTGTGAGGCATACTTTAAGGTGACAATATTTGCTTCATTGAGGCAATATCAAAATGTGTTGCATTTTTTGCAATTTTGTTCATAATTTTGTAGTGAATTTATAAACTTTGAACTAAATACGTTTTTGGGCACTCTTAGCGCTTGCTGTTTTTTTTCAATGTCTATTTTGTTTTGTCCTTAAAAATATTACTATTTCTCAAACCAAACTAGGGGGCCAAAAAATGGTACCAAACAATTTTGAATGGAAGCTGAGTTCAAATTCCCCTCCAAAAATGGTGCCTAAAATATTCAAATTGTCACACTTATCACAAATATACCAAGAAAAGGGCATTTTTAAGGGAATTTTAGGGAATCTTTCAAAGATTCCTTTTGAAGTGCGTTTGCAGCAAATAAGTGCGTTTCATTTTAAACTTTGTTAATCATGTTTCTCATGAGAGGAGAAATATACGAGGCAGGTTGCAAAATTGTGAAAGCTGAAGAAGGCAAATTATGAGTGATAGAAGCATGCCTTTTAGGATGGCTACAAGAAAGCCAGTAATTGATGAAAATGGATGCTGGATTATTGTTCATGAACAAAGATTTCCAGATATATTTACCTGCCAGAGCATAGCTTTGTAGAATTAGATTCTTACAGCCAAGGCCACCTTGAATTTTGCTTCTGGTAATTGAAGTCCAGTTAACCATGTGATGCTTGCCCCATATGAAATTCCTCACTATTCTCTCAATCTGCTGATAAATGCATTTGGGAGCTAGAAGTGCAAAGGAGAAGTAAATGTGAGAGGCTGCAATGACTGAGTTTGCAATTATGGTTCTTCCTGCCAATGAAAGACAGTTGCCATAATTACCAAGTTTCTTTCTAATCCTTTCAACAATGGGAGTCCAAAGTCCTTGAGAGATAAAGGCATACCTAAAAGATGTGTTGTCTCAGTAGCAATCATGCATTTAATTCCTGCAATGTTATCAGTATCAAAATCACCAATGATAATACATTTATTTCTGTTCAAGTGGATCCCAGAGGCAGCTCCAAAGTTATGGATAGTCTGCAGAAAGGTATCAATGATGTTTAAATCATTTTTGAGGAAACTGAAGGAGTCATCTGCATATTGGAGGATTGAAAGATTTGTGGTGTTGTCAGGGAGAGTTAGGCCAATAATGTGTCCTCCAGATTGAAGATGGGAGATAACTCTGGTTAGCATCTCAGCAACAACCAGAAAAAGGTAAGGGGCTAGAGGGCACCTTTGTCTGACACCTCGAGCCAGAGGGAAGAAATATCCAGGGGATCCATTTATAAGCACAGTAGATTGAGATCTGGAGTTTAGCCCCAGAATAAGCTTAATGATCTTGTCACTAAATCCTAGCTTCTTAAGAGAGAATTCAAGAAAGTATCAAAAGCCTTTGAAAAATCCAGCTTTAGCAAGATACAGTTCTGATTGGTCAATTTGTTCCAGTGCATACCCTCCATGGCAACAATATAATTATCCAGAATATATCTATTTGGGAGGAAAGCAGATTGATTGGAGCTAATGACCTCTTGAAGGTGGAACTTAACCCTGCTTGCAATAATTTTAGCACAGACCTTGTAGGTAGAGTTTGTCAAAGAAATAGGTTTCCAATCAGAAAAAGATTGAGAATTGTCAACCTTTGGAATTAAAGTAATGAGACCAGCAGAAAGAGCGGGGTGCAAGTGATTCGAGTTCCAGAAATCTTTGATCATATACATAAGATCATTTTTAATTATGTCCCAGAATTTGATATAAAATTCGGGTGGTAAGCCATCAGGGCCAGGGCTTTTCCCTTTGGCCAAACTTTTGAGAGTTGAAAAGATTTCATCAACAGAGGGGGTGCCCTCTAGAGCATGAGACATAACATTGCCACTGTGAAGACTATTATTATTAATCATGTCAGAGAAAGAATTGGCTTCAGCAGTTTCAATAGGGGTGTCAGTAGGTTGAGAGAAGATATTGGCATATTTGGAGCAGAAACAATTAGATATCTCTTTTTGGTCATCCAAAATATTATAATTCTCATCCTTAATGGTAGAAAGTTGACTTTTCAAAAGTCCGGATTTGGCCACCCTATAGAAAAATTTTGAGTTCCCATGGTCCATTTTGGAGAGATACTTGAGCTTACATCTGATTGAAGAGCCTTTGGCTTCCAATTCGTCAATGGTCTTAATGGTCATTTCAAGGTTCCCCTCTTGCCAATGAAGGTCAATGTTTAGGGGGTCATCTTGAAGTTTCAGTCTAACTTCTTTCATTTCTTGCAGATAAGCTCTTTTTTCTGCAAGCTTGCTGTCATGGAGGTGTTTTGACCATTGCTTAATCCAGGACTTGGATTCCTTAAGATTAGAATAGAAGGATCTCATAGAATTTGTAGATCTAACTCTAGGAAGGGAATTATAAAAGGCAGTAAATTCATTACAGAAGGTGTCAGAATCAAGAAGGGAGCAGTTTAGCTTGAAGGGAGTATTTCCATGTCTCTTTATAGTGAGCATATGCTTGGTGATGAAGAACTGAGGCTGATGGTCAGAGATGGAGGTGCACTCATCATTATTGCTGCACTCGAATATTAACATGCTGGAAGCAAAGAAAATGCCATAGTGATGGAGTGTGACAGACATGAACAAATGCAAGTGGAGGTAGCAATACTTATGCAAAAAAACAAGATATGCCCTAATTAGATGCAATGAAGTTGTCGGCACAAAAAAGGTGGCCAATAGTCATAATAAACTTTTTTTTTGGGTTGCCCCTAGGGGGGCAAGCCCTTGTTTATGTGGGTTTATGGCATATTTCAGGTATATGCCAGTATATGCTAAGAATATGCCAATGACTGCTCCAAACTTACTATTGGGTTTACTATTGGGTGTAAACTCGCGGTGGACATTGCCACTTTGGAACCGGCTAACGGCAAGTGCCGTATCTCAGATTCACGCTTCAGGTCTTTGGTGCAAGTAAGTAGTCGGGTTCGCAACAATGCGCTCGTTGGCGGATTCTATTACCGAGGTATGTACTATGCACTTTGCACAACGGTTTGGAGTTTATGTCAAGAATGTATAGATCTCTAAGGTCCGTGAATTCGACGACCAATATAAGTAGGCATGTCGATTCAAGGAAACCTGGGATGGTTGGACGGAGCATTGGTGGAGATGCCCATGTCCACAAACTTGGCTTATAGCCTAGTGCTCAATTGCAATAGAACAAAAAAAATGGAACATGGTAGGTCTATTCAGTCCTTTATTAGTTAGAGTGGGCTTGATTGATTTGCTTTCATAGCTAATCACCTCATTGGCCTGTTTGCCTCATGTGGCGGTTTGTTTGAAGCAAAGCATGCATTCAACGTAATATTCATGCCTAATCTGCACTCTTGTAATACATCTAATGACCATTTTCTGCAGAAGATTCTTTGTAGGAGAAAGGGCAAACAAGAATCGCATGGTAAGAGAAACCGGTTTTGACGTTTTGGTTGTAAAGCGAATTTGTGGCGATCTTTGGCATTGAGAACTTGCTTACCGACATGCAATGCACAATTTGGGGGTATAGTGATAGGAGCAAGCAGAGATAGGGAACCTGTCACTGTAGATGTTTTGGTGCTTTAACTGTGCTGATGACTTAACATGGATGCTTGATCCATATTGGAAAGTAAATGAATTGCTTTTTGAAGTTCCACAAGAGAAAGCATTGTGGAGTGCTTATAAGGAAACTGCGTCAGGTATTTATCCAGGCATTGGGATTGATATCTTTATACAAATATCAGAAGGCCTTGTCGAGCAGCTTGAAGACTATTTTAATAATGTCTTTGTTATGGCAGAAGACGAAGACTTGCGTAAAAATAGGCTGGCCATGTTACAGAATATTGTAGCACCAGCAATAATTGTTGACCTCTCAGTTTTACCTGGTTTTTAAGGTGCAAGAACATGAGTGCAATAATTGACAGTTGACCTATAGAGGCAATGAGTCATTCTGGAGATCCTTTATGATCATTAAATGTCTTCTAGTTATATGGTTTTGATCATGTTCCACAAGAAATCATTTTGCCAATCTCATAAGTGATGAATTGTGTCTGACATGGAATGCCATATTTGAGTCCATTATTCTCATCTTAAATCACAACCCGTTCACCTTGCAGTCTCGTGGTTGCCAATCTCAATACCTTGATTGCCAAACTCATAGTCGTGTATCCGTCTGGCCATTTTCTGCAGCTTATGGTGTTTGTGCTGCAGGGTTATTCCATAAGATGTTCCATCTGTTGCGTGGAGGATAAGACCATAAACATCTTATATCTATTATAGGTGTTTTTGTTTTATGGCATTATGCCAAGTCAATTTGTCATATATTATTTAAGATCAGCCTGTTACCTGCCTCACGTATTTCTTACTGCTATGATTTACATTCAGTCTTTGCTTGTTTCAGATAAGTGACAACTCAATAGAATATTCTCATGAAAGGGTATGTTTTAGCAGCCTAATATTATATATAATGTCATAACTTTGTCTTACAACCTGTTAAAC
This sequence comes from Isoetes taiwanensis, assembly GCA_021234155.1. Taxonomy (NCBI): domain Eukaryota; kingdom Viridiplantae; phylum Streptophyta; class Lycopodiopsida; order Isoetales; family Isoetaceae; genus Isoetes; species Isoetes taiwanensis. Next base: position 6,029,129 of record JAJEKV010000037.1, read on the forward strand.
TGGTAGAGAACATTTGGAAGATAATTGATAAAACAAATTTCTGAAAGGATAGATATTTTCGAGCAACAGGTCTTCCCATACTCTGTAGCTTCTCGATGGAATGCCATGTGGAGTAAATGTGGATTGCCATGTGATGTCTGTCTCTGGGTTTATAGGCATGATGAATTTTAAGGACTCAATTGTCAACATTAGTTATGGCACTTGAAACAAGGAATCAGTCAGAGCATGTATGATGAGAAATATTATCAAACATGCAATGTTGCTCGCAAAATACTTATAAAAGAGACACGCGTGCTATAAAAATGATGTACGAACAAGGTAGAGTGTGGATTGCTGGCTGGTGTATGGGTTGTTTAGCAGTAGCTAATCTAATTCATGCATGTCAGTTCTTATCTTAAGAAAAGTTGCAATGCCTGTAGGTCCAGGAGGTTATGGAGCTCATATATTGCTATGGTGCCCAAGGCAGCAAGTTATACTTCCACAGCAGCTTTTGGGAAACAGTTAGAAGTATGGGAACAGAAGGCATCAACATCAGGCACACTAGAACAGGCTCCATGCAGCTTGTCATTTTTATTTAAGAAATAATGAGGTTTGAAGCATGCATGCATGGCTAGAGGATGCACCGAGAACAAAACATTCTGCAGTAGAAACTAACTACGCTCGCAGGTTTGTGCCATGCTTGCTATCATTAGTACTTCATGAGTACCATGTAAGACATTTTGTTCTATTGATTTGCAGGAAGGAGCAATTCATCAAGTTAGCAGAAGAGCAACTCATTTAAATTACATTTGCAGATGCATGAGACTAAGGAGGAGCCATCCAGTCAGGCCACATGCATATGAAGAAGTAAACTGCAGAACTGACTTGATACTATAAGTATGACAATCATTCTTGTTCTCTACGTTTGCTTGCTTATCTTTAGTCCAGAAGAGTCGACAACCCCATTCAAAATCATGCAAATATGATTAGCATTTTAGAATGTGATTTAACCCTGGGCCTCAATCATGCAAAGATAACGAGCCTCACTTTCTACAACAGGTCTTTACAAAATGCAACACTCCAAATCAACTTCCATGTTCATTATTCTAACGTATCTACAGTAGGAATCAATTGAATACACAGTGGCGTACCATGAATAGACATATTGTAAGTGGTGTGCAACCAAATATAGAGTGACACACATCTAATGACCATTTTCTGCAGAAGATTACTGTAGGAGAAAGGGCAAACAAGAATCGCATGGTAAGAGAAACTGGTTTTGACGTTTCAGTTGCAAGCAAATTTGTGGCAGTGCTGGCATTGAGAACTTGCTTGGCTGACATGCACAGACAGCTGGGGGGATAGTAATAGGAGCAAGCAGAGATAGGGAACCTGTCACTGTAGATGTTTTGGTGCTTTAACTGTGCTGATGACTTAACATGGATGCAAACTTTGGAGGGCAGAGTAGTTTTTGTCCATGCAGGACCCTGACAATTATTACATTCCAAGTCAGAAATATGGCATTCCAAGAACCATTTCTTAAGAAATATGCTCAGGAATAGCTAGATCTAATATAAACCAAATGACAAATATTTGACAATTGCAGGTTGCAACTTTAGGTTTTAAATGAAGGCATCATGTACACTAATAGAAATTTTGTTTTTTTCTTCAATAGAAGTCCTTGCAAGGCCTGTTTAATGCAAGCCGACATCTGTATTTTGTTAATAGGATCCCTGCAGCAATATCCTCGATCTCAATCAAACCATTGAACATGATGCATTGGGACAGTGAACGAATGTTTTCCCTTGTTCTATCATGGACATAATTTTTCTTTAAGGAAAGATCTTGATTGCAAATTTGCAAACCAAATATTTGAAATAACAAGCTTGATCGAGTATACAACTGGGTCTTGAGGGTGAAGTATGACTTAAGCCACTTCACCCTCAGGCCACGGAGGGCAACCCTCCGTGCGCAGCACCTTGTTATATTTTTTCCACCTGCTTCCACATGATAGATAGATAGTATTTTTTACATCATGCCACATTGACAGCATCCACGAGGACATATGACAGACCCTCAACACAAGATATCTTAATTGCTAATCCAAGGGACTAGCCACTAATCACAGAGAGATAGATAGATAATATTTTTACGTCATGCCACATTGGCAGCGTCCATTGAGGACATATGACGGACCCCCAGAGACTAGGGAGAGGGAGGGAGGGAGGGAGGGAGAGAGAGACAGTAAAGGGAACATGCATTTTAAAAATAACTAGTAACGGGTGCCCGGCGTTGCCGGGCATAGGTACAAATCTAAGTTAATGTGAAGCATTTGGTTGAATGAAATTGGTGATCTAGTTACCTAAAGGTATATGATGTGGTTCAAGTAGGAACTATAGTGGTTTGTTTGTTCAAACATCATTCCAATACGTATTGCAAATAAATGGCCACTCTTATACATTATGGCTTCAGAAGCTCAACAAAATTTGAGAGTGCCTATGGTGGCATCCAATAAAACATAAGATGCTGCAGTTCATAGTTGATCCACTGACATGGTTCTGTGAATAGTTCAATCCGATACATCTCCAGGGTATGAAGAAATTGCAGGAAATACTCGCGCTTCAATGTATGTTGCCTGTCAGTACAACTGGCAGAAGATTTGCTTGTCAGTGTAATTGGTAGAACATAATGACTTGCTGCATATACATATAGTTAAAGAAAAAGTAACTAAGCCATGTAGATGGATATTGAGGAACTGCGGAACATATGTACACGGATAGGCTATAGTTCTTACCATAGTTCTATACAGCAGCAACAACGGCCTTTTTTTCCTACAGAGAACTATTGTAGAATGTATGGGACTTGGACGTAAACGATATCTATTCTCTTATTCCCTAACATGAGTTTTATTGCTGATTTCTTCAGATCCGTACATCGTTCATGCCATGGATATCTTATCTACCTAACAGTGTGGACAGTCTGATCAATGTTGTCTATAAGCTTGTAAATGTGAGGTCAGAAAATACCTGGAAGGAAATGTTTGCCACTGAGTAGTTCAGAACTGGAAAGAAATGTTTGCCATTGAGCAGTTCACAACATAATATAAATCTCTAGTGAAGCAATAAGATTAGGGAATGGGACAAATTTGACAAAAGAATAATCAAAGGACACATCCAGCAAGATCAAGAAACATAGTTGGCTACAAAGATCAAGAAACATAGTCGCCTTGATATTCTTCAAATTTGGATGGAACTCTCAGCACAAAAACTTCTGAGTCAAATTTGCAACAGAAGGGATATCTTCAGATGCCTTCTTGGAATTGAATCTTCAGGTGGCTGCTTGGAATTGACTGAGGCAAAAGCGTCCCAACATTTAAATCCCTCATATAGATTCAAGTGATATTGGAAGGCCCTTGGGCATCGTGGGCATTCAAAACTCAAAAATGAAGTGTCCATTTGTCAGTCACACATACTATGATGCAAGAAATGAAGGTCTCAGCAATATGGGCTTACCATGCAGCAAATGGAGGTTTCATTTGCAAATGCCACCCTAGGCCATGTAATTATAAACCCTTATCTAACACACCCAGGAATATACATGTCTATATAAACAATGATGTCTGCAAGGCTTTCTGCAGCTATACAAATGAATATCAAGAATCTTTCCATTTTCAATTTTTATGCTACCTACGTTAAATGAGACGAATCTAAAACAAAGAGCCCACTCAGATCTATGTACCTTGCCAAGAAAAACACTCAGAAGGTCCAAGTGTACTCCCAAAATGTCAATGAAGGCTCCAAAACCGACCTTGAAATATATGTACTCCAGTAGACAAAATGAATTGACAATATAATGAGACCATTCCATATATTCCAGTTAAGACCCTTCAAAACAGAAGACTGAAAGAAATCCAAATAAATACTGCTTGAGAGAAACAATACAGACCTTGGCCAAGCATCACTCATGAACCATGTAGATTCATAATCCACACAAAGCAAAATTTTACCTAGTCAACAGTTTGAAAGCATGAGCTTGAGAAGTTTCGTCCACCACATGCTTCTCATAATGAAGGTAGAGGAACATGGAGAGTTCCAGTAACCTCCGTTCCTATTTGCACCAGAGGTAGATCCAATTAGGTGCGGACTTTCTTCATCATGTCTTCCTTTTGACTGACATGAAGTGTGCCAAGACAGGCTCATCCTCTGTCCCTGCATCATAGCTGCAACCATGTTTAAGGGAATTTAGAGGGGCTTAAAATTTTGTTAAATGCTCCATGGCTGTACTTTAAGTAAAGTTTCTTAATCTTGCTTTGCAATCTCACAACTCCTAAAAAAGAGTTACAACCACTTACAAATTTCATACACAAAGATAAACTCTGTTTAAATGACTCTACAACGCAGAGCAAGCAAAGAAAGAAAAATAGACCAAGGCGAGAGGGACGAATATCTGGATATTGGGTGCATAATCTGCAACGAACCGCTCGATAAAGATGGTGTAAGTTTAGGAAATTACATTAATAGATGATGCAAGCACGGATAATTAAGGGCAAGAACCTTACTTCTGGCATGTGCTTTGCATGAATCTAGTGCATGGATCAACATAAATATGGCTCGAACAATTCGTAGGTCGAATACCATGTAAACATCTACTCAAGAATTATATGATACTACAGAAAGACAGAAAAAAAGAAATAGGAAGTTCTACCTGCACAACGACATTGCAAGATGCAGTTTTCAGTGCAAATCAAAGCGGCCAAAGTGCTTAGACACCGCATGTCTTTCATGCTCTCCATGCCACCAAAAATCAGGAGAGCATAACCCACAGGAACCCCCACAGCTCTTGCAATCTCAACAATTATGTCGTTGGCAAAACCCTGGTCTGTCCTATGCTGCTTTACTCCCTGCTCTAGTTTGTCCACAATTTGCAATCTAAATTGTGAGGCCTGATACTCTATGCCCATCATTTGATCCTTAAGATGATTCACGTTATCCCTAATATCCATAGAAATTTCCGTAGTTGCAAGAGAGAGGAGCTCCAGGGATTTACCGATATCTCTAATAAGTTGCTGAGCATCACTTACACTTTTCCGACAATTTATAAGAAGGTAGAATCGTGATTTACGCGTGCAATCCTCCACCAGCGTCTTTGCTTTATTAAGCTCTGTTTGCAAAGATTCTAAAGACTCCCTAACAGCGGTAGAATCTTTTAAATCTCGACCCCTTAGCTCCTGTAAAACAGGCTCCAGATCTTGCAAACATTTACTAAGCTTTTTAAAGCTTTCCTTTTCTATCAAAACATCCTGAGTAGCTATGGCAGTTTGCAAAACCTGGGTTGTGACGATTGTAAGCACAGCTCCGATAGGTAAGGTTTCGATCACCATTTTGCATCTCCAGCAAACCCGAGATCATTTCCAAGAGAGGTAAGAGGGCCATGTGCTCAACGGTGGCCATGCCCTGAGATATTATAGTTGAACAGATGATACATAATGATAAGATAAGATAAGATAAGATAAAATTTTAACGTCCTCGAAAACCCAAACGGGTTATGGGACCCAATACAAAAGATGGGGCATAAGCCCGATCACCGTCACAAAGGAAAAAGAATATGAACATGAAAAAACATATAACACAAATAATAATAAGTGTGCACATGCATATGAGCTAAACATAACCAAACCATGGGTTCTGAGGCCACTGGTCTCGGACAATCGCTGTGCCTCCCCGGTACACTGCCCATTTTCGCTGAAGCCTAGCTTCTCGCACCTTACATAACTCCTGGCGCCGTCTGGTCAGCTGGAGCGGAGAGAGATCCTCTTGAACTGAGAACTGGGTGTCTTTCAGATGACTTCCATGTTGAAGGACATACAGCCTGTCCCGTGGGCTATTGAACTGCACGACTATATGGCGGGGTCGGTCTGGTCTCTGAGCCCCAACCCTGCACGCTGTAATAATGGCGGGCCTTTGAATTTGCATAATATCTGTGAAGAAGTTAGCTGCCTGCTCTACATCTAAGGCGGGACTTGCCTCTGGCAGCCCGACAATGCGCAAATTCAAGCTCTTGTCTACTGCTGCTGCTGCCCGAGCAGATTCTGCCGCCTGCGTGTTCCTAGAATCCTCCTGCGTGGGACTGTGCTCCTGTGCTTGCTCTTGTGTGCCATCATGATCTTTATCAGTCACCTTCACATCAGCAATCCCACCAACTTCTGTTTCCACCCCGTCATCAGTCATCTTCACATCGGCAATCCCACCAGCTTCTTCTGTTTCCACCCCGTCATCAGTACATGGGCTCACGAGGGTTTGGGTTTGGGCATCAGCATGGGATTTTGGGCAAGAGGAGGGAGATGTCTGTGAGGTACCTGCTTCCAAGATGGCGGAGTAAAGCAGATTCAGTATCTGGAAGAGGAGCTTACCGTCCAAGGAAATGATGGGGCCTGCAAGAGATGCTTTCTGCAAGGTGTCCAAAAGGAAATGTTGGTCTGATAAGGGCAAGAGCGGAAGAATCCGTGCTTGAAGTGAGGCGTGTTGATTTATCAGATCAAATTCTGAAAGCTGAAAATGTTGAAGCCATGTGACACGCAGAAGCTCTGCCCCAGTAAAGTTTTGGCGACGTTGTCCACGCTTAGCCATGGGATATGGGCGCAGTGGAGATATGTGTTATGATTTCCCAACCAAATAAACAGGGTTGAAGCTGATTGAGAAATCTGTGTGGCTGAAGCTGATTGAAAAATCTGTGCCAACGAACTGGGCTGTGGGAACTCGAAACTCTATATGAAAATCAAAGCTAGGGAAGTAGCCTGGTGAACAACACCGGGCACAATACAGTCTAGGTGAATTCAAACGAAGCTAATACCTGGTACCTATGGCCGACATGGCAGATGGCAGATGACAACCACGGGGCGTAGCTGGAGAACTGAGCGGAATCTGAGATATGAGGCATGACACCTGAGATGTCGGTCGAATTGGAGACTTGGTTTGCCAACGCTCCTTGCTGAGTCGACGGGTGAAAATGAGAAAATGCTGGAAGATGTGGTAGTAGAGATCATAACAACACAGAAATCCAATAAACCGATGAGACAACAGAGAATTAGAGGAGAACGCAGAATCTTTGCACTATTATCAATCCATTCTAGAGAAAAATAAGTAAAAAATGCATGCATTTGAATGCTAGAAAGATCTTGAAAAGATCAACCAGAATTGCACAAAAATAAAAACCCATCCGTTCATCGTGGCATACGCATGCCGGATTGGAAGGGGCGAAATCAGAAAGGGGCGAAATTGAAACCCTAAGGAAATTCTTCCGATTTTTGGCAAATCGGAATTATTTTTCGGCAGCCAAAACCTTCAAAATTTTAGGAAATCAAGTTAAAGAAACAAGGTGCTGCGCACGGAGGGTTGCCCTCCATGGCCGGAGGGTGAAGTGGCTTAAATCAAAGTTGAAAGTCATATTTTGACAATCAATTCAAATTGCTACTTCTACACAATAGAGTACTTGATACCATGACTTTATGGAAATTGGCTTCTAAGGTTTTAATAAGGCTTAAGAATGCCATTATATTTTTATAGTTTCAGATTTACTAATATCACAAACTCTATGAATTTGGAGGCACACTAATTTAAGGCAAAGATCCATTGAACTTAAAGCAACTAAAGGAAGAATATTGGGAAGAAGAAATCAACTACTATAAGCTCAAACTTGAGCTAGGTTTTACAGAGAAAAATATGGAGAATGAGAAGATGAAAGCAAGATAGAAATGTGGAATAATGATGGATAAAACAATTGATCGGTAGCTAAACAAAATAAGGTTGGCTTTTATAAAAAAATGCTTATTGAATAAAACAATCAAATCGAGGTGAATATGGCACAAATTTTGATAATGATCAGGTAAAGTTTTGGTACCCAAATGATATACTTGCTCCAAAGTTACTCCAACACCTGAAACAAGTACTATATGATAAGCATTGAGGTTGTGTACTAGAATTTGTAATTCATGTTTGGGCTACCCGGATAGTAAACCACTAATTTACTTTGTTATACATCTATTTGTTTATAATCTGCATTATTTCACCTCATTTCTTAACCTTAGACTAATATCATGCAACAGATCACAAGGGATGCCATGTGATGAACTGAGAGTCATCGCATGTACCTTTTGGCCCTGGCATCATTACCATTACCATGCCAATGTTTGCTTGTTTGGAACGCGTTGATTGCAAGATGTTCTCAACATGAAAATTGCAAGGCAATTATGGAAGTCTTTATCATCACAATGCCATGAAACCAAATGGTCATATAGACAACACGTGTGCCACATTTCATGATCTTCAACAAGGGAGATAGGTTCATGATGCCATTATATTCGCTCCCAATGATCGCAAAATCAAACCGCAAGATTTATGCCACATACCACATGCCAAGAATCCTCGTGTCCATAGTAAATGAAGCTCTCTCTCTCTCTCTCTCTCTCTCTCTCTCTCTCTCTCTCTCTCTCTCTCTCTCTCTCTCTCTCACTCACACTCACTCTCTCTCTCTCACACACACACACACACACACACACACACACACACACACACACACACACATTAAACATTAGTGTTAGTGCCTCCAAAATGGTGGAGGCACTAACACTAATGTTTAATGCAGCAGTGAGAGAAGGATTCCCTGTAGCCTGGCAGGTCAATAGGGTGGTTCCAATACATAAGACGGGAGATAGAAATGACCCTGGCAACTACAGAATGATTATGGTTAGCAATTTGTATGCGAAGTTGTATGCCACAATTATTGAGCATAAGATTAGCAGCTGGGCTGAAGCATGTGATGTTAGAGCTAAGGGGCAAGCAGGCTTTAGGCCTCAAAAATCCACCATAGACCACCTTGTTACTTTTCGGGGCATGATGGATGCTGTTAAAGGAACAAGAAAGCCACTATTTGCGGCATTTGTAGACTGTACTAAGGCATTTGATACGGTATGCAGGAGTAATTTGTGGATTAGCTTGGAGCGCATAAGTGTGCCTGAAGAATATAGAGATGCGGTAAGATTGCTTTATGAGAGAATCTTGGTTAAACTTTCTAAGCCTTTCAGTGAAGAGTGTGGAGATGTAGTGGTCAGTATTGGTGTCAAGCAAGGATGCCCTATGTCTCCGACCCTCTTTGGAATTTTTATTGATGAACTGGAAGAATGGGTGCAGAATATAGGGGGGGAAGGAACTATTTTGGCCAGGTATGTTATTCGCTTGCTTTTATATGCTGATGATATAGTATTGATAGCCAGGAGCAAGGAAGGAATGCAGAGACATTTAGACGCTTTGGCTGATTTCTGTGATGCTAAGGGGCTGAGGGTGAACCTGAGTAAAACTAAGGTAATGATTTTTGGGACAACGCTGGACAGAAATTATGCTTTCTTTTATAAAGGCAATCCTGTTGAGATAGCTACATCTTACAAGTATCTGGGGGTTATGGTAGATAAGAACTTCAGGTGGAACCAAACAGTAGAGCAGAGGGTGAATGGGGGGCTTAAGGCCTTCTTCGCAATGCAAAGACAATGTGTGAAAGCAGATGTTTGGAAATTTAGCTTGAAGAAAATGCTTTTTAAAACCCTAGTGCAGGCGGTTGTGCTTTACGGCTGCGAAGTATGGGGGCCAGGTTTATCTTTGGAGCTGTGGCAAAAAATAGAAAAGGTGCAAAAGAAATTTCTACATGCTGAGCTTGGGGTTAAAATGCAAACTCCATATGAAATGATGTTAGCGGAGTGTGGCTTGCTACCACTAGAATGTGAGGCTATATGCCAATTTTTAACATACCTATGCAAGGTAGGCAGTTTGGCTGATGACAGTTATCCCCGTTTAGCTCTAAAGGAATCATTTGATAAGGGTTGGTATGCTGATGGCATGACTTGGCTAAGAAAATGGGGGTTAAGCATTGAGAGGCTACGTCAGAATAAGGATAAGATTAGGGAATGGGTGGTGGAGACGGTTATGCATCGTATATGGTCTAGTCCGTGCACAAAAATGCTGCATTACAGAGCACAAATGAATCCCATGTTGCAGGAGATGAGTTACTTGAGCGCTAATATATCTGTCAGGAGAAGATTTGACATTCAGGTTACTGATCTTGTGACATTTTTTCACCTTCCAGCAACCCGCGTTGCAAGTTTTTTATTATGTTACAGCTGAGAGAGGCAAATATAAAAATATCTACAGGTATAATTAGTGATGAGGAAGAGAGTGAGCATGATGATGAGGATCCTCTAATATTTGAGGGCCCATCACACGACAATGTTTTTTACTTTGAAAATGTTTTTCTTGACGTCTCATAGACCTGATGGTCTCCAAAGACGGAATAATACACTTCACTTCACTTCACTTCACTTCACTTCTCTCTCTCTCTCTCTCTCTCTCTCTCTCTCTCTTCTCTTCACACACACACACACACACACACACACACACACACACACACACACAGAATGAGGCTTACACACACACACACTGGAATCATTTCCACACACACACAATTCCTAATTGCTCTTGGAATCCTAGGAAGCTTAGTTGTGTGCGCTTGAAATTCCATTCGATCGTTGATGATTTTCTTTTTTGACCTATTAAGCTATTTGATTTGGATAAGGTGCTGATTAGGGCTTGTAAAATAAGCAAAGGGAGAATGGAGGATGTGGGTCCCAAGATCAAGCTTTACAATGTTGGTACATCTTTATCAGCACTTGCAACCAGTTGCTATGTTCTCAGGTCAATCAAATCGATTTCTTGGAATCCTAGGTGCTTTTTGGCTTGAAACATAGTTCCATTTTTACTTTTTGGACAGACCTAAAAAAGTCGGTATTTGGCGATCAACCATTTGTGCGTGTCGGTGCACGCTCTTTGGCTACAAATTCAAAGCTTTTTTTGGACAGTAAACTTCTTTTCCGCCTAAGAGCTATAATAAGTTGTGCATCTCTTCTACAAGCTATATAGTGACGACCAAGCAAAACAGAGGTGAAGGCTCCAGGGCTGCGAAACCACCTGCCAAAAAAAGTCCTGCTTACTCACCCGAAAGAGCAGAAGAAACTAAGAAATTACACAAATCCAGGGAAACGTATGGTAGGGATAAACCAGCTAAGTAAAAAATTACTGAGATAATTGATGATGGAGATGTTGATTTATCTAAACCTAAACTTTAAATAGATCATAGAGGGTCTGAAACAAAAGAAAGCACATCAGTGCTCCAACAAAGGAAGGAAATGCTTAGAGAATTCATAAAAACATTTGTCAAAGACTTTGTAAAGAATGCAATGCAGGAAATGCTGAAGGAATGAGAGCAACAATAACAGATGAATTTAAGAAAGAGATTGAAAAAATTGAATCAGGTGGAGAAGAGACTGCAAGGCAATTGTGACAAGAAATTGAGCTGCTCAAACAGGGCCCCAGTACGGAAGATGTACTGACAAAGGCGTCTCCAGAAATGGAAGAGTTTGCGACACTAAAAAATTAGTTTCAAAACTATGTGGAAGAACAAGAATGGCGACAAAGATTCTTAAATCTACGGATTGTTGGATTACCCGGGGCTGATCAGAAGAATACAAAAATGGAGGTGGAGAGACCCTTTGTGGCTGAACTTGGTGTGCTAGATGCGAGCATCACAGAGGCTTTTCGAGTTGGAAAAAAAGAAAAAGGTACCTGACATGTTGTTGTCCGTTTCAATAGCAGAGAAGGAAAATTTGCGGTGCTAAAAAACAAATACAAGCTGAAAGAAAAATTCATCTGGATAAATGAGGATTTGACAAGAGAGCAAATGAAAGCTAAAAAACGGGAACTTGAAAGAGTTAATGAGGCCAGGGCTAATAACAAAAAGGTCGAATGAAAAAAGGGAAAGGCTATCATTGAGGCATAGGTAGGGGCGGAAGCACTCAGAATTGTCATTTGGAAAATAGATTTACAGTAGACAAGATTCTAAATTTTAGATGAAACTGATATGATCTGCTTCGTAGAAACAAAGGACCTTTATGAATTACCTGAAATTGATGGATATGAAAAAATCTATTTAGAACAATAGATTTAAGCAAAGATATAATGGCAATGGTGGCGTGGTGTGCTATATCAAAAACACAGTTCGGAATTTAGTGCATGGAGTTAAAAAGGACAAGAATAACCAGTATATTTGGCTCTCAATTCAGGGACCAGAAATTACATATTATATGGCAATGTGTTATTATGCACCGAGACATAAGTAAACGTATCAGAATACTGATGCATGTAGTGAAGATTTGTTTTTTGAATTAGAGGATATCATGAAGCACAACCTTTTGGGAATTGAAGCACAACCTTTTTGCCGATGTGAATAAACAAAATGACATTCTGTGCATGTGTATATGAGTGGGGTTCAAGCACAATTTTTTTGCCGGTGGTGTGAGATATTGCTATAATAAACGAAATGAGCAAGAAATGTATACTATTAATGTTACCATGCCATATAATATGAACAAGCTCAATAATATTATTATTTATTGTCAGAAGCCTGATGCTTGATTCCATAGGCAGACCTGGAATATCCTAGGTGTTTTGCTTCTGAATTAAATGGCTGCAAAAGATGATGCCCACTTCAATTCTTTTAGCTGTTATGAAGTGGGATAAAACAATTGAGTAGGGATTGCTCTTTAAGGAGCCCATCCTCGAATTTGATGTTTTTTGTTATAAATGAATAGTTCAATCTAATTAACATGAAAGCAATACTTATATCTTGCATACTTATTTCCAGCATCAGAATCATACGTATTCCTATACAAATACAAGCCCCTAACCTTCCTAGACCATAGGGTATCCGATACCCGATTCAAATTTTGGGAGCCTTATAGATGAATGACTTTGTGCTAATTTGTGTTATGCGATGGGATATGGTTCCACTTTACTGGAGATGGCATAAGAGAACGATCAGATAGCAGTTAGTCATACGTATGTCGCACCAGCTCTGGAGCATTCAAGCACGCATATAAGAGAGCTCTTGTATTGTCATCATCGTCTGCTGAAACACATTCCGAAAAATTCCTAGATATAAACAAGCCAATAATTAAAAAGATAAGACTTGTCTAAATTGCTCTTACAAGATGAAGACATATGGAATCAAGAAGCATGCTCACTTTGTCTCTAGGATGGAACCGTGGACCAACTCTTCTAAAAATTGTGCACGCTTCAGCTACACCATTCATGCTTATAGCCTGGTCCAATAACCTTGTCCATGTTCCTCGCATGATAATGTTATCAGAATGTCCTGCGTAATGTGAAAAATGAATCATTTCCAAGCACGCCTACATAGACACCATCTCAAAATTGAGTTAACCTCGTCTATGGACATCTTCATAATAATTTTAACTGCACTATGTCAGACCTCGCAAAGTTCAAATCGCACTATACATTCATTATGAAGTTGAATTATACTTTTGAGTTTATGAGCTAACGAGCTAACTCATCTGCCTTCTCTTTACCAGCAGTGGCACGACACTTATCAATTGCATGTGCAAGTGCTGTACTAGATGACAGACATTGCAAGGTTAACAGATTATGCCTTATCAACAACGCATCTCAATGCATCATAAATTTTAATTTGGAAGCGTAAAACTGCAAGTTATCGTTCAAGGAGCTCTAGCAAATTGCCTTCTACAATTCAGAAGGAGCATACCATGACTTATACTCCACGCTATGACAAATTACGCCATCGCCTATCTACCATCTTCGAAATTCCAGCTGGTTAGTGATAGAAAAGGGTCGTAATTTGAGCAGGCATTCTTTACATACATCAAAATAGCGAGTTGTCTGATCCACAGAGTTGCCTTCATTAAATAAACATCAAAATAGCGAGTTGCCTTCATTAAATAAACATGTCAGACTTTAAAGGCCAATGAGAAAAAATAAATTACAGTAAAGAATATGCACCACCCATCACAAAAATTGTTGGTGCTTCCACAACTCTCACTGATTTTACGCTATCTTACCTTTGACAAGCTACTCACCACGAAGATACGGATGGCGAAGTTGCTGATTTTCTTTTCTCAGAGATTGGATTTCATCCATTAGTTCTGCTTGTTTTGCCAATAAGTTCTCCATCAGTTTCTCCATCTCCATCTGAATAGACAAAGATAACAACTAGTCAACCTAACAGGCTCCGAATACAAACTAAAAAAGAAACCAACGCACCTACTGAATGTGGAACTGGCGAAGTAATTCTAAATGAGTATTTTGAACATCCTCATGAATTGATTTTTGTACAGTTCCTAGACTCTCCTCAAGAGCCCGCTGTACCAACTGAAGCGCAAATGAAGGAGGGTGTGGCTGTGCCGGAGAAGAACCTCTGGGTGTGGTTAGGAGTAGCTGGCCCTGAAAAAGAAAGCAATTGCAGTTCTTCAAAGTTTGTTAATATGTAACAGGATGTAGACATTATGATATGCAAACTTACACTGGTAGTAGCATTAGGACCATCTAACCTTCCACTATATACATTCTCTAATGTGTCATCGTACTCTGTGCCAAAAATTCCCATATCATCTCGTTTATCTGTTCCTTGCATCTTACGAGGAGAACTCTGATTGATATAATCCACCATCCTCTTTGATGACAATGATGTTGCTTCAGATAAGAATGTATCACCCGCACAGCCGCTAAGCTCTGACTGCTTGCAATTCTCTGTGGCAGGATAGAATCTGGCTCCTTTGGGCTCTTATGTGGGGAACCTAGTTGTGACCATGCTAATGCCTGGGGGTTAAATCCAGCATCTTCCAAGTTAGAATCGTTTGAGGCGGGTAATGTCATCACAGGTGAAGCTCCAGCTGCAAATCTTGATATAGTATGAGAAACTTGTGCCCGCATGGAGACTCTATCATCTGGCCTGTCTCCACCCCATGCCTCTGGAGGTGTTACAGATGGTGATCTATCTCCGTTCAAAAAAACTGAAGGGGGGGTTGATAAGGGCTTTATCGGTAAGTCATCCTGTAACATTCAATACAAAATGCTTATGACTAATGGGTTTGAAATGATAATACTAGGATAACAAGAAACATTTCTATGCCTAGAATTAGACACATAAATGATGATCATATCTCACCTGAAGTGAAGACAAACGGCATTCTAAGTTGCCATCCTGAGCTGACAGAGATCGCTGAGGAGATGCAGGAGTCTGCAGCGCAGATATTTTTCTTAGGCCATCCCCAAGTCTATCCCTTTTAGAATCAGTTATTCCTTCCCAAAACTTTGAAACAGAAGGCGTGATGGGCTGCACATCAACAAGTGGTGAGAAGACTTCCATATCATCCTTACAATTAAAGGAGCTTCTGGAGACTTGTAGACGTGAAATATTAGCACCAGAGGTCAGATGATTTGGTGTTGCCAATTCAGTAAGTGTCCTTGAGGTTGCAGCACTATCATCCACAATTGACCTTGAGGAACTTCTAGATGACATGCTTCCTGCTCGACCACGTGTGCCTTGAACTGAAGCTGGAAGTGGATCAGGCATGACAACTGAGTCCTCCCCAGAACAACCCAATAAAGCCATATCTGCAGTGCAGTTAACCTCATTGACTGGGATAGAATTAGACCTCTGCCAGCTCAAACTGATTACAGCCTTCAAACAAGCAAAATTCATGTCAGATTTTTACCCAGGAAACCAACATTTGATCTTCGTCAACTCACTTTTGCTGGGCTGTAGGCACGAAACACCGTAAATGGTTGGGGTTTCCCTCGTACATCATAAAATATGACACGCCCATTATTTGTTCCAGCTGCAAGTGTGTTCTCGTTGTCCCTAAATGCTAATAAAGAATATGGAGCCTCACAAGGAATGCAATGCACGGGCCTCTTCACTCCAGTATCATACATGTACATCTTCTTATCAAGGCCAACACTGACCAAAATCTGCAGATTGAGAACAAATTACTAGTTAGTGGCAGGAGATAAACTCACCACTTCTCTATCAAGAACTAAACTCGAAAGTTTTACTGAGATACACTTTAAAATATTATGGACTGCCAGGGCTACCTTATCATTTCCGGGTGAAAAACAGGCTCTCGTACTTGGCGCTGAGTGTTGCTTTATCCATGAGATCTAAAGAACCACGAAAGCAGAAAGGCTCAACAAAAAACATATTGAAAATAACTGCACGATACTCTAACCTGATGTGGGGATTTTATTATTCAACTTTATAGGGTAAATTCAATTTAGTTGTTTGCGATAAGGTAGTATCATAGAAACTCGTTAATCATTGCAGATAAGATTCCTAGTGCACTGTTGTTAGAAATAATTACTTGCCTTAGGACTTCGATTAGTTGTATCCCAAAAATGTATAGTCCCATCGTCACCCGCAACGACCAATAAATGTCTGCTCAGTCGGGAATACCCCAGCACTCTCAATACCTGCTCCAAAGAAACTCAGCAGTGCCATTCATAAAGCCCATCATCTTCCCTGCCAAACAAAGGACCAATAAGCAGTTCACAGCCATTTAACCTCAGATTCTGCAAGGAGTAGCTATCACTCTAACGAAAACAAGAACGTCATCAATCTAAAAGCCAAAATGAGTATGTGTCTCCTATTATATTTGCAACCTATTAGGAATAGCCGGATTTACACAGTGAAAAGCTGGGATCTCATTGACTCGTGCACTTCTATATGCAAACTCCAACCACAGCAATAAAACAATGATAACCCACAATGAAAAGATATCAAGGCATACAAGCAAAAAGTACAAAATGAAAAGTGATTTGCCCTGTTACCTGATGATGAGGATCCTTTCCTTATGCTCTGCAACACGGGAGCCAGAAGCAAGATTATGTAATATCAAATCTCCCTTCGTGCTAATAGAAGCCAAATGCTCATCTTTGCAGTTGCACATTACACCAGTTATAGTGTCTGTATGACCCTTCAACCACTTGATGCATCTTTTCCGCTGCATGTCCCATATCCTGACGGTTTTCCCAGTGCCACCTGAACACAAATATCTAGAGCTTTTGGTGCTAAAATTTATTGCCATTATACATTCCTGCCAACAACAAGCAAGCAGTTAAATTAGGCTGGTGCAAGCAAA
Organism: Isoetes taiwanensis; assembly: GCA_021234155.1. Lineage (NCBI taxonomy): Eukaryota > Viridiplantae > Streptophyta > Lycopodiopsida > Isoetales > Isoetaceae > Isoetes > Isoetes taiwanensis. Next base: position 6,046,158 of record JAJEKV010000037.1, read on the forward strand.
TAAAAGATGAGGCATGTCAATAGGAGGCTTGCGTGATCCTCAGTTCTAATTCCACAAGATCTGCCCTGCCAGTTACCCGGTTGGAACATCGGGTGATCCATTTACCAGCTGACCGAGAGTTTACAGGAAATAGGAGGTTTGGAGCAGTCACCAGCATATCCCAGGGATATTCTAGCATATACCTAGGATATGCCAAAAACCCACATAAACAAGGGTTTGCCCCCCTAGGGGCAACCCAAAAATCTAAAAAGTTTTTGGGGTGCAGGACATATGACAGACCCTCAACACAAGATATCTTAATTGCTAATCCAAGGGACTAGCCACTAATCACAGAGAGATAGATAGATAATATTTTTACGTCATGCCACATTGGCAGCGTCCATTGAGGACATATGACGGACCCCCAGAGACTAGGGAGAGGGAGGGAGGGAGAGAGAGACAGTAAAGGGAACATGCATTTTAAAAATAATATTTGACCCCATAAAAGTACTGACATATTGTTTGCCCAAAAAAGATGGGCCTGGAAGAATGTCTGCATCCACATCTCCCGCCGATAAAATTGAGACTAGAACAGGCAGTCAATCATGCAAAGAATTGATTTCTTAGAAAAAGAAACCAGAGGTGAAGATGAAAGAAAACATGGCAGAAGGTAAGATCAAATTGGATTTTTTAAATCGTTGTGTTTGATGCAGAATGAACAGGCTCAGTAATGTTTTCTATGTTTTCCATGGACTTCCAATGCTTTTGGCTCAAGCATCAGTAACATGTCTCTTTCTAAAAGGGCTTGGCAAGATCGTCGAAAATCCTAGATCTAGTCTTATGATCTCAGCACATTGATGAAACGTACTGGTTTGTCTAGAAGGTTCAGAATGCTCCAAAGTGTAGAAACAAAGTTGAATAAGACAGATGAGCAGAAGGGTCCGCAACACAGGACAAATTGGCTACAAAGTCTTAGAAATTTAACGCCAATCTAATTGGAACAAATCTCAACATAAATCAGAGAAATCTTACATTTGAAGACTACACAAGCAATCCATAGGTATTCAATCTTATCAAGCACATTCCAACGGAACGAAAATGAATGAGAAGAACCGAGAGTTCTTAAGATATTTAGAAACAAAGACTCCAACTTGCACATAGAACAAACAATCTCTAACTCTAGTGAGAAAGACAGAGCTACGATCTCTAAGAAACCATTTGAATCTGCCGTGGACATGTACATACAACCTAAGTTTGCGCCTTAATTCTAAGAATGAATTAAGCTAAGCCGGCCGAGAGCATAATATGGCATGTGTGAAAAGATACACAATCTTGGCCACTACCTTAGAAACCCTAATTTTAAAAATACCACAACCCTAATTTTAATGGTAAAATATAGTATGGGTGTCCTTAGATTGTTGGATAATTCAAATATTTATGTAGTGGGCGCATTAACCATTGGAAAAAAGGTACACATTACAATGAGTACAATAACCATTTGAACAAATGGAAGTTATGTTCTTATATTATTTTATAATATTGAAAATAAATTTTTGGCATACGCCTTTGAAAATTACATTAAATATATACATTTCAAATCATTGGAAACATTGTTTAGTATTCCAACACATTGATTCATTTAAATTTCTTATTGCTGCAATTTATCTAAATAATACAATGGCAACAACAAAAGCCACTAAATGCACCCTCTAGAAATTGAACCTGGACCTGGCTATTGAAAACTATACAAGTAGCCTATTTAATTGAAAGGCCAATAATTCAAGTTGATTCCAAAAGGAATATTGTCCAAGAGGATTCAACACATGGCAAAACTTCATAGGTGTTGAAGATAACACTAGTTGCAGGAATATCGACTCCAACAAACAAGTAGTTAAGTTAGCATCACTAGAAGGCTAGTCAGTTAACTAGACCTCTATTTAATAACAGATCTTGAGGACACAATGCACCCATATGTGTGTACCCTTGATCTTCCATCTTCTTGTCAGGTGCAAGTCTTGAGAGCTCAAATTTGAGTCTCTATTGTACATCTTTGCTATAGCAATCTAGGGTGTAGTTTGCCCTCACTGGATTTACATCTCAAACTTAAAGTCCTACTCAACTTAATTAGATGGAACTCTTCAGGATTGAGAAAAGTATTTGCAAAATAGTCAGCTTTGGTCATGCTCAATTCTTATTGGCCATGGACATGCAAATGAAGGATAGATTGTCACAATTGCCACATATAAATTACATGAAAAAGAATATAGAGACAATAAGATTTTTGTATATTCTTCCAAATATATGGCTAAAATCCTCTCATTGCTTGATGTCTAAGATCAACCTGGGCTTCAAATTGACGTAGATGTGGAACTTTTGAAATCTAAATAAAGATGCAATATGCCAAAAGACACAACCACAACTCTTAGATCTTTAGATATGTTAAGGATATGCTAGGAGATGCTAAAACCGACCTCGTTGCCAGACAAAGTCGGGGGTAAAACCGACCCCGTTGCCAGACAAAGTCGGGGGTAAAACATTTTTTTTTTTATTGGAAATTGAAAAGCTTCAGTTGAGTGGATGGATTGTTAGAAAAATTTCGATTTCTATGCATATTTTTATACATGTTTTTGGCTAGAAACTTAAAACATCCGACTATTTAAGGTAGATTTTCCGATAGCTCTAAAAATGTTTCTGAGTAGGAGCCATTGAAAAAAGAAATGCCCCAGAGAAGCTAGGGCATTCTATATAGGGCGACCAACAAAGCAAACAGAGCCCGATGGCTATGGGAAGACGGCTGTTGGCAGGTGTTCTCCGCCATGCCAACAGGCGCACAGCTATCGCCGGAGGCTTCTATGGTAATGGGTTCTCAAGAAACGGGTCTACCTCAGCTGCTGCTTCCATTGCCGTCCAGGATCAACGTTTTAACAGGTACAATTCTCCAATTCCTTCCGGAGTGGACCATACAAGTGTACTATCAACGCCCAGTACAAAGGTAACTACTCTTCCAAATGGGCTTCGTGTGGCAACTGAATCCAATTTAGCTGCCGAAACTGCCACAGTTGGGGTATGGATCGATGCTGGTAGTAGGTTTGAGACGAACGAAACCAATGGTACTGCTCATTTTTTGGAGCATATGATTTTTAAGGGCACAAAGAAGCGCAGTATGCAAGCATTGGAAGAGGAGATTGAGAACATGGGCGGGCATTTGAATGCATATACATCGCGGGAACAGACCACATATTATGCAAAAGTCCTTAAAAAGGATGTTGGAGTTGCTGTCGACATCTTGGCAGATATTTTACAAAATTCGCGCTTTGAATCAGATCGTATAGAGCGGGAAAGAAATGTAATATTGCGAGAAATGAAAGAGGTATATGTGGTTGCCTTTTTTCTTGGTTTATCTGAATAGAATCTGTCTGTTCTAAAAAACAACTACCAGGTTGAAGCTCAAATGGAAGAGGTGATCTTTGATCACCTGCATGCAACTGCTTTTCAACATTGTCCATTGGGGCGCACAATTTTAGGTCCAGCTGATAACATTCAGAAGATTACAAAGCAAGACCTGCAAAAATACATTTCCACCCATTACACTGCACCTAGAATGGCGAGTATTTAATGTTCTTTGTATTAGATATAAACAAAAACCATATTCTTTTGAGTGTCAATTTTTTGTGTTGCCCAAGTTATCTCCTAGCTATTAGATTATTAACATGAATTTGCTGTACAGGTCATTTCTGCCGCTGGTGCTGTGGAGCACGATCAAATTGTGAAGTTGGTTGAGAAGTCATTCACTTCACTGTCTACAGACCCCACAACAGCAGGTCAACTAGTTGAACGAGAACCGGCCTTCTTTACAGGTTCCGAGGTTTGTGTAATTCAACCACTTCTCTTCTGCAAAGCTAATTACGAAATGGGTATTGGACATTGCTTTAGGAATGGCAACTATCTAAATAGCATAGTGCAGGTGCGATTTAGGGACGATGACTTGCCATTAGCTTACTTTGCCGTAGCTGTTGAAGGGGCACCATGGACAGACCCAGATTCAATTCCACTGATGGTGATGCAAACAATGTTGGGTTCCTGGAACAAGGGGGCAGGGGCCGGTAGACACATGGGGTAAATCATTATACCATGCAAGTTGACTGCTATGTCATGCAACTATGTTATATACCGTATTGATAATTCTGTTAACCTTATTTTTTTCCTTATATGTTGAGGCTCTATGTTTTCCAGGTCAGAGATGGCCCAGAAAGTTGCTTCAGCTGACCTTGCAGAAAGTATTATGGCTTTCAACACAAACTATACTGATGCTGGTCTGTTTGGTGTCTACGCCATTTGCAAGGTTTTGTTTTCTGTCACTCAAAACATTATGTATCACTTGTAAGCTGATCCTTCACTCATTTTTCATTTTCCAGCCTGAGTGTCTCGATGACATATCATATGTTATCATGCATGAGATGGCTGCACTAAATTATCATGCCAAAGAAGATGATGTTATGCGAGCAAAAAATCAGGTATTTTTGGAGTTTACCATAATGTAATATATTTATCAAATATGTTTGTCTAAAGCGGATGATGCTTTTCAGGATGATGCTTTCCATGATGATATAGCCATTTCTAACTTGTAACAACAGAAGGATCAACATGATCCTCATTCTGGCACCACACTTATAGATCATTACTTAGTTTGTTTTCGTACACCGTGAATATGCCACCCTGAGTGTATCCATCTAGCTTGTAGCCACAATTCCCACTTTGACAAATGAATAAGACTTTGTGACAATTTTACCTGGCATAGTATATGCTTTTATTGATACCTTAGCATTGTGTCTCAAGGAATTCCTATCCAGCCTTAGTCTCAGAGTTTTTTTATGGATCTAGTTTGTTTATGGATTTCAATATCAAAATGATGACCTTATTATTAATGCTTTTGGGACAGCTGAAAGCATGCCTTTTGTTTCACTTGGATGGTACAAGTCCAATTGCAGAGGACATAGGCCGTCAGGTATGGTTACGTGTTCAGAGACTTTAGCTAGTTCAGTCACTTTTCTGTTTCTTACGAGCATGCTGTTTTCAGATATTGACATATGGCCGTAGAATTCCCATTGCCGAATTGTTTGCACGAATTGATGCTGTTGATGCTGCCACTGTCAAGCGGGTTGCCAACCGATTCATTTATGACAAGGTTTGTGGTTCAGAAGTTGGTCGAGCTTGTAAATAAAATACTAAGTCTAAATTTGCTCGTAGGATATTGCAATTGCTGCTATGGGCCCTACCCAGTTTCTTCCAGACTATAACTGGTTCCGCCGTCGGACATATTGGCTGCGCTATTAAGAAACTTCAGTGAAATAAGTGTAAAGCTCACTCATATACTTTGAGGCAAGTAATAAGTGAGAAGCACGGGAGTGCGGCATTGTTTGCTTGAAGTTCTTTAGGATTTCCGCTGGCTCGAAATCCACTGTAATTTACTTTCTGAATTGGAATGTCAGAAGGCTTTGCAATAACTATTGACGAGGCCTTGTTTTGACCTGTGGATCTTCTGATATGGACATTGAGTAAAAATAATATACTTCTTTTTCGGAGATGATCATCTTTTTGTTGTTTTCCCTCTATGTTCGGTTCATGTCAAAATTAAAGTTTCTGACTATTGGGCTGAGTGGAAAAATATTAGACTTGACAAAGAATGCGAGACTTGTTTTTTCATCTGTCTTGTTTTTTCATCTGTCAGAGCTTAACCAAGCCTGAAATGCATGCACACGGCATTGAAGTACGTTAGATGGTAATCAAATTTCAGCTGGAAAAAGTGAAGTTTGCAATTGTCTAAAGGAAAATAATCTCTTAGAAATTTGACCGGCAGGAAGAAACGAACATCTATAGACCCCAAACTTAGGGCACTACTGAATTGGAGCTTTGTCATGTGAAACGCATGCATCTGGCAATGCTAGTTTAACATGTGTAACCAATATTCCAATGCTAGATCTTTTTCCCGACACCTGTCCTACACTAGATTCTTGTAAAGGTGTGGGTGCGACTTCAATGACCTTCCATTTAACCTCAACGACCTCTTCTTAGCGAAGCAAGATGACAAGCATATTAAAAATATTCTTGGTGAACGATTTTGGGAAAAAAACAAAGAAATGCAATAAGGTGCTATCGCACAAAGGCTTGCCCTCATGAATGAAAAAAAATATAGATTATGTAAGGAACTAAAGATATTATGGAAGGTTTCAAAAGTGTTAGGCATTAGCATCTAAAGAAACAAGGCGTTGTCACGCAAAGGGTTGCCTGTATGAATGGGATGAATAAAAATCTGAGCAAAGGTGAGTGTAGTTGTTAGGTCATAGAAAACGTTGAAATTAGGGGAAAAAAAACGTTTTTTCGCACGTGCGGAACTAAACTTGAAAAAAAAAAAACGCAAAAAAACGCGTATTTTTTTCTAATTTTTTCAACCAACATTCCCGCAACAAAAATAGGCGAACTTTTTGAGCCGTTTTTGCCCCATTTAGTTTCCTTCTCCATTACCCACGATCTCAACGGAGTTCTGGTCGGATTTAGGTAGACGGGTGTAACAGTAAGCCAGTAAGCCATTAGCGTCCATAAAATCTGAACTCCAAGACGGATTCATGATGGGAATCAGAAGATATATGCCTACAATTCTCATCCAGTTCACATCCAGTCGCAGTGGCGTAAATCCCTGACGAGGATTGTGAGTTGTTTCTCACACTCTAATTCTGTGATAAACAATGTCTATGACAAGAGTTTCTACGTCCAAGTTTTTGAAATTTCTGTCTCAAATCAAAGTTTCTGTCACAAAGTATCAGATCTCTATGAGAAATTCTATGGAATGAAATATCATGTCTTTTTTCTTGTATGAAATTCTGACAGCATTTTTTTACGTCTTTCATTCTAACCCAGGAAGAAAACGTTCTTGTTTTTTACGTTTTCAAAGGGCTCAAATAAAAACCATGGAAACTTTTTTTGTGACCTAGCGTAGTTGAATCGGGACGTCAGGAGCTTCCAGCAAAGAATACATTGGTGAGAAGCGTGGAGAAATCCCGTAATCCGCCTGTTGTGAATCTGTCTATTGCGATTGGAGTTTCCTTGTAGTTGAAGATAGTGCTGGCTATTGTGAACGAACTCCTTCATCTTACAAATATGTCTATAAATTCATACCAATAAAACTGTCTCATGAGTTCATACACGTTTTACATCCTCATCCATACCCCCCCCCCCCTCTCCTCCTTCTTTTACTGTGATTTCTGGTTCATAAACCTACTCCTACACTTGTATGTAGTGTGAGTTAGATATATTTCAAGATCTAATCTTTCAGAACTTGAGATATCTTAGATTATCGTATTTTATGTTAGACCCAAATCTAATAATCAATTCTCAACTTGCTGTTGGATGTGCTACTAGATCCAAATCCAGACCCAGAGCCTAGGAAATTAAATTCCAATAAGGAATGCAGAGCACCCAAAACATGATTCAAAAGGAGCTCCAACATTCAAATTGAAGCTACTCATATGTGTACAAGCAAAACCCAACAAAAGCCATAAAAGACAAATTGAGATAAATGAAAAGAAAACAAAAGCCTATCGTGAGGAAAGGGCCGGATTGCTGCAATATATATATTAGAAACTTTTGTTCTATTTTGCGGCCAGAAATGGTACACTGATCCGGCTCAAGGTTCTTAAGGTCGGATTGCTGCACAAGTGGTGGATGTAGACAGAAGGAGTTCGAGGCCAAATTCCCAGACATGCAATCTGTTCTTCTAAGGAATATTCTATTTAAACTCAATATAGCAAGTATGTGGAGATGATCATCTTTTTGTTGTTTTCCCTCTGTGTTCGCTTCATGTCAAAATTAAAGTTTCTGACTATTGGGCTAGGCGGAAAAATATTAGACTTGACAAAGAATGCGAGACTTGTTTTTTCATCTGTCTTGTTTTTTCATCTGTCAGGTCTTAACCAACCTGAAATGCATGCACACGGCATTGAAGTACGTTAGATGGTAATCAAATTTCAGCTGGAAAAGAGTATTAGGCAGACTGTAGTGAAGTTTGCAATTGTCTAAAGGAAAATAATCTCTTAGAAATTTGACCGGCAGGAAGAAACGAACATCTATAGACCCCAAACTTAGGGCACTACTGAATTGGAGCTTTGTACAGTCCATTTTGCCTGTGCATTTTGCAGCACGTGAAACTTGCATGCTTCTGGCAATGCTAGTTTAATATGTGTAACCAATATTCCAATACTAGATCTTTTTTCCGACACCTGTCCTACATTAGATTGTTGTAAGGGTGTGGGTGCGACTTCAATGACCTTCCATTGTTGTAACCTCCTCTTCTTAGCGAAGCAAGATGACAAGCATATTAAAATATTCTTGGTGAACGATTTTGGGAAAAAAACAAAGAAAAGCAATAAGGTGCTATCGCATGAAGGCCGGAAAAACTACAAAATGCCCTTATGTTTTGACGAATTTAACCAGGTGCCCCTAACTTTTCATAATTTCACCAAATGCCCCTGGTCAACGTATAATATATTTTGATTTTTGAAAATTATTAAAATACCCTTAAGATTTACACTAATTCCTCAAATGCCCTTATGTTTCTTCTAACCTTGCGACCTATAACATGTGTGTTTTTTTTCAAATTTCAAAAGTTGCAAATTCACAAAATACGCTTATGTTTTAAGCAAATTATTGAAATGCCCTTCAACAACATCGTATTGTCGTTGGAGGCAACATCTTACCTAGAACTTTAGGAACAATATATACGTTGACCAGGGGCATTTAGTAAAATTATAGAAACTTAGGGAGATTTGGTGAAATTCGTCAAAAACATAAGGGCATTTTGTAGTTTTTCCAAAAAAAATATAGATTATGTAAGGAACTATAGATATTATGGAAGGTTTCAAAAGTGTTAGGCATTAGCATCTAAAGAACAAGGCGTTGTCATACAAAGGGTTGCCTGTATGAATGGGATGAATAAAAATCTGAGCTGAGGTGATCGTAGTTGTTAGGTCAGAAAACGTTGATGTTAAGAGGGGAAAAAACGTTTTTTCGCACGTGCGGAACTAAACTTGAAAAAAAAAAAAGGGCAAAAAAACCGCGTATTTTTCTCTAACTTTTTCAGCCAACATTCCTGCAACAAAAATAGACGAACTTTTTGAGCCGTTTTTGCTCCATTAGGGTTTCCTTCTCCATTACCCATGATCTCAACGGAGTTCTGGTCGGATTTTGGTAGACAGGTGTAACAGTAAGCCAGTAAGCCATTAGCATCCATAAATCTGAACTCCAAGATGATTCATGATGGGAATCAGAAGATATATGCCTGCAATTCTCATCCAGTTCACATCCAGTGGCAGTGGCATAAATCCCTGACGAGGATTGTGAGTTGTTTCTCACACTCTAATTCTGTGATTGATTTATACAAATTGAAATACCCTTCAAATGAACCATGTCGATTCCAACACCTGTCATATTTATTAGCAACAATATTTCTATGAGCAGTAGCAGCCAATTCAAGATCATATATGAAATGAATTTTGATCCAAGTGATAGAGAATCTCTTGTGACCATATAAGCATCTATTTCTCGATTTTCGTATATTCTAAAGAGCAATGAAAGCAATAGTATTAGTGAAAGTGTTATTTGTCTGCATGAAGTTAATTATAGAGGACCTATCTTTGGAGCCAAAGTAAAGTTCAAACCACCTCCAAAAAAGCCTAAGCTTCGAGCAGAAAAAGATATGCTCCATGCTCTCAACCTCATTACAAAGAAGAGGACAGAGAGGAGAGATGTTTGGATCTCTATTGCAGAAATTTAGAAGACAGAGAACACTTTTATTAGCTAGAAGCCAAACAAAGAAAGAAATCTTCTTAGAGCAATAGGAATTCCACACATTATGAATAAGAGACTTAGAAGTATCAGCACTTAGAAGTATCTTTTTTCTGTTCAACTACCAAGGAAAATCATTATTGGATGTAATTGGTCTTAAATTACCAATCACCTGCTTTATATGGTGGAAAATCTTCTTATCAGAGCCAGTACTTTTGATTTTCTTTTTCAAGGCTGACCAAGTAATCCATATGTCTGCATTCCAGAGATTATTAATGAAATTTAGATCAAAGGATCTCCATTTTTTGTATATTTGAGGGTGCTTCAAGGCAAGCACATGATTTGGATCGTCTTTGAAGATAAGAGCCCAGAAGATTGGCATGTTGATTTGAATGTCAGACACATCTGGATAAGAAAAAACAGAATAGATCTTATTCCAAGCTATGATGAAATTCCTCATCAGAGAAGATATATTAGCAGCAGGTTTGAGGTTACAGAAGGCAGAATTTGAAGCATATGAGAGATGGAAGGATGTTATTTATTCAATGATTAATAAATATAGAGGCTAGGCTTAGAGAACCCTTGAGAGCTTTCCCAATGAACTTACTAGCAAGAGCCTGAGCGTGCTTGTGGAGATCTTTGCAATTGCGGCCTTCTACTTTTTTCTTTCTAATAATAGAGTTCCAATTAACCATATGATTACCTCTCATAATTTTCTCAATTTGCTTATAGATCTTAGCTGAGGCCACCAAAGCAGAGGAGAAATAAATATGAGAGCTAGCAAGAACATTATTAGCAATAACAATCCTGCCTGCTAGAGAAAAGCTATTCCTGTAGGAATGAAGCTTACCGCGAATCCTGTCAACAATAGGAGCCTAAAGGCCAGAGGGATTAGTATTCAAAGACAAAGGCATGCCTAAAAGCTTGGAAGATTGAGTGGTATGCCAGCAATTTGCTTATCAGGGATATCCCCAATAATAGTACACTTTTCAAGATTTAAGTGAACGCTTGAAGCAGCAAAGAAATCACCAATAACATTAAGGAAGTTTGAAATATTGTTTGGATCATTCTTGAGAAATGATAAGGTGTCATCTGCATATTGAAGAATACTTAGGGAAGTAGAGCTATTAGGAATATTAAGACCAATGATCTTACTATTTTCTTGATGATGTTGATTAGCTCTGATCAGCAATTCAGTAACCATAATGAAGAGATAAGGAGCAAGAGGGCCACCTTGTCTGACACGTTTTGCAAGAGAGAAAAAAGGGCCAATCAAAACAGCCGAGGTTGCTCTTTGATTCAATCCTAGGATAAGACTGATAAGAGATGGCTGGAAGCCAAGCTTTTTCATGGCAAAAGCAATGAAGTCTCACCTAATAGTATCAAAAGCTTTAAGTAAGATGCAATTTTGATTAGTTAGGTTATTCCAATGAAGACCCTCCATGGCAGCAATGTAATTCTCCAAGATGAATCTATTAGGAAGAAAGGCAGTTTGGTTCAGACTAATGCAATTCCGAAGATGATTTTTTATTCTGAGAGCAATGATTTTGGCACAAATTTTTGTAAGTAAAATTTATTAAAGAAATTGGTCTCCAGTCAGAGAAAGTAATAGCTTATCAATCTTAGGAATCAAAGTGATGAAGCCACTAGTAATTGAGGTATGAAGGTAACCAGAAGACCAAAATCCTTTAATAAAAGCCATAAAATCATGCTTCGTAATATCTCAGAAATGCAAATAAAATTCAGGGGGAAAACCATTTGGATCAGGGGATTTTCCATGTTTGAAGCTCTTAAGAACACCATAGATTTTATCAATAGTAGGAGTTTGCATTATATTATTATCAATCACAGGAGAGACAGATGGGATGATTCTATCAATAAGATTATGGAAATTATTTGCCTTAGCAGAATCATTGGCATCTCTTGTGTTGTTATCAGCAAAAAGATTTGAATAGCTTGAGGAGAAAAAAACTGATATGTCATTTGGTTTCCTGAGAATATTTTCAGAACTATCTTTGACTTCAGTTATAGAATTTTTAGTTTGCCTTGATTTGACAACTCTGTAAAAGAATTTAGTAGGTCCAGAATCCATATCATTTGCATATTTGATTTTGCATCTAATGGCTGCACCTTTGGCTTCAATCTCTTCTATGAGTCTGATTTTCCTTTCCAAATCTTCCTCTTTGCTATGCAGAATAGAGTTAAAAGGATCAGTATGAAGAGCATTTCTGATATCTCTCATTTGTTGAATTAAGGCATTTTTTTTCCTGCAGTTTCTCTTTGTGAATTTTGGAAGACCATCATTTTATCCAAGCTTTAGAAGCTTTTAAATTGGAGTAGAAGTGCTTCATTGAATTGGAATCCTGAATTTGGGGGAGATTAGAATAGAAATCTCTAAATTGATCACAAAAGGAATTAGAGTTCAGAAGGCTAGTATTGAACTTGTAAGGAACACTTCCCAACACGAGGAATAGTAGTTTGATAGTTGGTACAAAGGAACTGTGGCTGGTGATCAGAGATAGAGGTAAATTCATTACTGACCACATAAGCATTATCCCAGAAGTTGGTGTCAGACACATTCAAATAAAACTTATCCAGGGCACAGTAGACTCTGGCATCATCCTTCCTTGTGTTAGACCAAGTTTAATTGGCAGTAGAGGAAGGAATAAGGATGAAAGAGTTGTCATCAATCAATTTCTGCCAATTATATTTCTCCAATCTAGTCATATTGATTTTGTTTTCCAATTTTTGATCCCAATCAAGAGTGTTATTGAAATCTCCAGCCATGATCCAGTCATTGATGCTATGATTCTCAATCCAATTACTGATCTCAATCCAAAGGCCTTCCCTTTCTTTAGGACTACTAGAAGCATAGATATTAATAATGCCAAACTTATTGTCTTGGAAATTAAAGACATTGGCCTGACACATATTACTTAGACTATTATAATAGTCTAAGTTATGGATGTTCTTCCAAATCATACGTATCCCTCCCGACGTGCCATTGGCCTCAATCCAAATAGAAGAACTTCCAGGAATAATCCATTCACCTAAATTAGCACATTCAAACTTCTAAAGCTTGAGCTCTTGCAAGAGAATAATGTCAGCATTATAAGATTTCAATTGGGAAATAGCTCTTCTTTTCAGGGCACCTTTTATGCCTCTAAGGTTCCATGTGACAATCTTCATTTGGAACAAGGTGAGAAGAAGAAAGAAAAAGGATAAAGAGGATTAGTTTGCCTTAGACCTTTTCCCCCTTTTTTCCTTTTTATTTTTGCTTCTAGTATTACAAGCAAGAGCATTCTTAGGGGTAGAGATGATATTTTTCTTCTTCCCTTTAGCTTTCTTTGAATTTTCCATAGTTTTGGTTTTATCAGCAGAATGAGGATTATTTAAATAAAGTTCTTGATCCCAATCATTCTTATCTTTGTATCCACTGTTTTCTCTATTAACATTATCAAAATCACTCTCATAGTCAGAAGAAACACCACCAGGAAGGAATTCAAATAACTTATTAATAGGTGTGTTTATATGATAATCATCAGCAATATTATTCATGTTAGCAGCGATTGAAAACTTGCCTGAAAAAAGTTCCTTGTTTCTCTCTGAAAATCCCCCTTCTTTCACAATTGTCTCCTTAGGAGTTTCAGGAACATACTCACTGTCACTCATAACCTGCTCTTTTTCTGCATTTTGAAGTCTTGTACATATGTCTGAAGCAGATTCGTCTCTTGATCAACCTTCTCCCAGAGTTATATTTCCTTCCAAGTTTTCATGTCCAATTGTTTCATTGACTGAGAAATCAATTGTGGAAAGCTGCATAGCAATGTCTTTTGAAATGGTAGTGTTTTTATGGGAAGGGCCATATAGGACCAGGGAACGACAAGTCAATTAGGTCTATAAAGCTAGAAGGCATATAATCTTATTCTTTGGACTTGAGGGCTTAGATAAAGGAATATGGTCAGGATCAATAAGATCACGAGTTTCAATTTGTGGATACATTTGATTAATATGGTCTGCAAAATTATTAGCAAAAACGGCAAATTGATTAGAACAGTAAATTACCTCCTCATTATCCTCAGAAGATGATGTCGAATTTTTGCCTCTTTTGGAGTTGTCTTGATTCCCCTTCTTAAAGCCATGTTTACTTGAAGAAAGAGGGGCTTGAGTGGATTGCAGATCTGCATGAACCTTAGTTCCTGTTGAGGTAGAAGGTTTGTATCCACCAACATTTTGGAAGTTTTTATTGGATACAGAGGAAATATGTTCATTAGAAGCCATATAGCCTTTGCTTTTGCTTGACTCATTAGATTTTAATGAGTATTTGTCTTGAATTTCCTTAGTTAATGAGTCTCTCGTGCCTTTGACGGGTTGCCAGATAGTTGAAGATGTAGGCCAGCTTGGATTTGAATGAAGAAAAATAGATTTGCTGTTGGATAATAACTTAGAATCTCTAGCAATCTGAGATAACGTGGAATGAAGATCCAATTTCTGATTACTCACAAAAGTGACTTTAGCTTTCCCTTTCAATCTATACCTTTCCTCATCAGTCATTTGAGTTATAATGGTAAATTTACTTGCCAAGGTATTTTTACTTTGCAAAGTTGGAGATTTCTATCTCTCTAATTTCTTCTTTGCAATTCTTTTTGCATTGCCATTAACTCTGGTCCAGGTGAAATTTGATTCCTTGTCCCTAGTGCTATTTCTGTCAATATCAATGCTATTTTTCACATCTTTATAAACTTCTTTATCTTCAGCAACCACTGAGTTGTTCCCTTTCTTGCAATCAGCATACCAAAAATGTCTAGCTAAACAACTGTTGCAATTTGGAGGTAAACCAGTCCATCTTAATTCTAAAACTGCTTTTTGGCCAAAGCAATCAATGAAAGGAATACTGGAAGGAATGTCTTTAGATAAGTCGAGTTGGACATATGCAACAGGTGGCGTATAAGGAGCATAGACAGTAGAAACATAAGTACTATAGTAAATTGGACTTAGGCTATCGAGAGATGTGGATGTCACACAATAATTATTCAGCTCAGAGATTGATAGCCTGGGATTCCATTTACTGAAAAAGATATGGTAGTTTTCAAAGACCATTGTACCACTGTGGAGGAGAAAATTTGCAGATCTTTGACTACCACATTCAACCATGGTAAATTGGTAGCTTAACCAGTAAACAACGTTAATGGTAAGGCCTTTTTGCAAGGAAAGGAGGTGAGACCAGAGATTAGCAATATTAACTCCCGTTTTGTCAATTTTCAAGATAACAGTCGAGTTTGACAGGCATTTCATTTTTCCAAAGAGCATAGGGGAGTTTAAATGAATACTATGAACAGTGGCGAGTTTGAAGTTCAATTGAGGCCGCTCTTGTTGAAGAATTTCATCCAAGGCAGCATCTGAGCGAACATTATTTGCAGGTCGAGGCAGTCCATAAGGTTCAGGGGTCCCAGTGTTAGGGTGGGAATGAAGCCATGCAGACTTGGATCTTTCGAGTAATTATCCCAAACTGGCGTGTGATCAGACAGGGGATCCATCAAATTGTTCTTACACAGACTGATATCTCCAAAATTTCCCAAAGGTATAAAATTGGAGCTTTTGTTGGAGATTTCTTTCAAATTTGAGAGTAAAAGGAGCCTGATCCTCATCTTGAAGCGCAAGAAAACAGTGGAGAATAGGAAGAGTTTTGGCATTTAGGTTAAAATTCTTTTGAGTTTCCATAATCATGAGGTTCAGGTGGATCCAACAAGGAGGAGAAAAATTCAAACTAAGCAGGTAAGCAGGGGATGGCCGAAAAGAAAGAGGGGAAAATAGATATGAACGAGAAAGATGAGGGGATGCAAAAATTAGATTAGAATGGATTAATTGCCTCTCAATTGCAACAGAAATTAAACTATCCATATAATATCGGCTAATCCAATTATCCAAAGAAAACCTTGACATATATGTAGTGATCATTCCATTCACAATGTACCCGAAAAATCCCTGCTAGACAATTTTTGTCACCCATAAATCTACAATCTGAGTTTCAAATCCTTCACAGCTTGGTACGAATGAATGCTCGGGATGGAAGAGTTCTTCAAGGAAGATTTGATTTGTAATTAGAGAGTCCCAGAGCTGAGAGGTGAGTGCCAGAGATAAATCCGCAAATTAATTTATCCCCATCAATCACAATGGCAAAGATTCTTTCTTATATCCATTTGAAGCTCATGAGGCCGGGGATCAGAGAAATTCCTAGCCTTGTCTAGCAGAACAAATCGAGGGAAATTGGGATCAGTTTGAGCAAAAATTCAAAATTCTCGAGGTTTTGACATCAAGAAAGTGTTCTCAACAGAAAGTCGAGGAAAAAGACAAAAATTCCAAGAAAATGGCCCATCCGTGAACCCTTCGTTTGTGTGCCTGGATTTCTAAGTCAAACCACACCATCAGGCTTCAAATGTTGGACGCGTCTATTGGAGTGCAACAGAACTCTATTACCATAATAGCCTGTAATCACTTGAGCAAAAAGACGCCAGTTAGGCTTCAAATGTTGGACACGTCTATTGGGGTGTAGCAGAACTCTATTACTGGAATAGCCTGTAATGACTCAAGCAAAAAGAGGCCAGTTACCAGAAGCAGGCCATAGCAGGTTCTGCAAGCCAAAACACACCATAACCACGAAAATTATGATTAAAGACCAAGCTTCAGGAGTAAGTTTGGCAGCAGAAACATTGACGAAGCTGGTGTTGAAGATTGAAGAGTAGGTTACTAATCAAACAGGCCAAAAAATATAATATCACCAAACACCAGAAACATTAAGAAGAGACCTGAGCATTGAAAACTATGTGTTGGGTTTTGAAAGCAGATTGGTGAAGATCAGAAGCCATAACTGATGCCATTTTGAAGACATGGCCAGAGGAAAATATAAAGCAAAATACCTGGATATGGAGCCAAGACAGGGGGAATTAAAAACAGCATTCTCCACCATGACTCATCCTCCACAACTTTTACGGCAATAGGGCAACAAAGAAATCCCCAACCACAACCATAAAAATTCCGATGCACCACATGCTAGAAGTTTAACAGTATACATCATCTGATCCTTATGACCATTTCCAGCCAAACCTAACAACCAGGCATTGGCCCAAAGCATCAAAAGTAATGAGATGTACGTTGGAAACCTGTACAGCCATTTTGCAAGACCCTGTCATAAAGCACTTCTTGCCTTAAATCCAACCAAAATTCCAAAAGTTTGTCATAATCTCCATGTTCGCACATCAATCAACAATCAGTTCAAATTGTAACAGGTAACTTTTTGCCTAAACATTGCTTGCAAGAAACTGCAGATGCTGTGACAATACCAAAAAACATTCTAGGAATGGACTGGACATCCGACGCAAAATACAGAATGATCATGTTTGATTACGTGTGCTATAGTTAATCAAGGGCACAGCAACATTTCTGGCAAATTCATTGCTGAAAGCCAGCCAAGGGCTCCAGCATAGGTATCCATAAGCTTCTTAAGACACAAGAGACTATTCATCATCTTTGTAAGGGTACTCTTCTGGTACTTGTTCTAAAAGCTTTAGCCTCATTTCGTAAGCATCATCACCCCGAAGCACATCACGCACCCACTTTACCTCCGTTCTCATTGATACCTGTGGAGCAAGAAGTAACAAAAGATACAGAATTTCATCATTGCATGGTGTAGGATAGACTGTCCTAACAACATATTACAAGCCAAAGCAGAGACCCTGCTACACTTATCCACATTGCTGGGTAAACTATGTGGTGAGCAAGTCTGTAATTGTTGACTCTGTGATATTTGTGTTACCCAGTATCGAATTATCCAAGGAGCAATGTGCCTAACATACCACACAAGGCAGACACAAGACACTATAATTGCAGCTATCCATAAATTGTATTCAGATATACTATCATTAATAAAACAACTAGGTTCTATAAATGTGTTAAGGTTGAATCAAACCAGTCATTACCATGTTGGATATAGCCAGCAGAGAAGCCTGTCCTGTTGAGAAAAGCAGTGTACTAGTCTATTTTGTCTCATAAAACCGTTTCTAGTTACCTCAAAAGCTGTACAAAATGGTTGTCCTTAAAGTAAGGAAGAGTGGTCTGTCCCACAAAGAAGTATCAAGAAGAAGGATGTAGGCTGCCATTTTTTTGGTACTCAATAAGATACCTAATAGGTCTTGGCACTTCGATTCACTTGATTCAAACCAGGGATGGGGTTTGCCTAAAAAGCAGCAAGACAGACAAAAACGTAAAGTATATTCCTTGCTACATCTATAAAGGGAAAAGAGATCAAACCATTTCTAGTGCTCCTCTTATCACACCACACAACATGTTGCAGTAATACAAGCCCTGGCATGTCTCAGGAAGTTCCACGAAATCAACTAATGGATTGTCCTCCAAAATAAGGCTACATTCAGTGTTGTCATTGTTCCAATTGGAGACTGTGGCAGTGACACCAAGAAACATCTTAAAACCTGTCTGGAATAAAAGATATCATTATGAATATGCTTGCCCAAACACCTAAAACTTTATTTTAAGCGAAAAAATAGGGAATGATACCATGGAAGGCATAGAAGAAACAGAAATGAGACTCTACGGTGTACCTTTGCAATTACATCAGCTGTTTCCCTAAAATCTGTGCATCTTGATATATTAGATTTTGACAAGAAATCATCAACCAGCCGAATCCCAATGTTGTAACCCCTGAAATGTCATAGTAAGAGAAATCATATATTGGCTAACTTCAAAATTTCAGTTTTTCCGTGCTTAATCTATGTAAAGGACTAAGATATACATTATATCAAGTTGCTTGTTCACTTCTTCAACATCTTCAAAGTCAGTGAGCAATTGGCGCACTGTTGCCCCATATGTCAGAGTGAACAGTTCAGCATTCTACAGAACATTGAATTAGATATCAAGCTGAGTTTATAGATGCAGCACAGAAACAGATCTACAAAAAGAGGCAAATGTTCAAAATGACTGTAGTAGAGTACTTGAAAGTTGCAAAAACTTACGACACGCTCCACACTTCCAAAAACATCTCCAGATTTGGGAGGTGGTGCCATCTCCCCTCAAGTCGGAGGTCAGGAATAAACCCTATTGAAACGACTGTCAACAAATAAAAAAACTCGTTTATAATTTTACAGTTTATGCTTTCGTGCCTGGTAACCGGCCGGCCGGCAGGTTTCTGGCCGCAAGCGGCGGCACCACCTGCTGGTTTATGGCCGGAAACCTTGACCCACGGCCGGCAATGACACATAAGCTGCCAGTAGATGAAAAATTTCGGTGACGTGGCAAAAAATGATTTTTGGGTTGCCCCTAGGGATGTGGGTTTTTGGCATATTTCGGATATTTGCTGGTATATACCTGAAATATTCCAAAAACCGCTTCAAACACCTTAGGATTGCTAGTATTTTTCTGTCATCCCTATTCGTTGCGCCTGCAGGGTTCCTCTGCTGCTGGGACACTAGTTCTCTACTATCGTCGAACTTTTTCAGCATGAGCTCTATAGCAAGGAGTCTCAAGTTTCGGTGCTTTTTAAGAAAAGTAACAGGAGTTATATGTTAGCAGAGCTAGGATATACCCTGTTACAGAGTTTGATTTTGTATTCAAAACTCTGTCTATGTTGCATGTGCTTAGGCGTCAGCTTGACCAAGGATCCGACCTAGAGAAGTTTGGCATGAAGGAAGCATATAGTATCGGCCTAAAAATGGTGGCAAATAGAATTTTGACCTGGGAATATGACTAGGATGGATGAGCAAAAGCAATAAGATGATACTCGGGGCGCTCGAAACCAGGTTTGAATTTATGAATTATTGCTACACATCTAAACAAAGTATTATAAGAATAGAATGAAGAGCTAATTTCCCGGAACAAAGATAATAAAAAGGGAAAATTATAAAATTGCCCCTGTATTTTTGCTTATTTGTCACAATACCCCGATATTTTTGATATTTATTAAAATGCCCCTAATCTTATTCTATTCTGTCATAGCCCAGCTTGTGTTTCTCATCATCAAACTCAAATTTTATATGTCTTTTGTCCCTGTCGATCTCAACATATTCCCATCATCAAACTCAAATTTTATATGTCTTTTGTCCCTGTCGCATCACGTTGAATCTTTTATTTTGGGGGGTCCGCTATTTAGTAGAGCTAGGTTAGATTTTGTTGCTATAGCAGATGGTGCAAGGAAGGCTGGTGTTGGTGTTCAGTGGAAGAAGGCACAGTCGAACCGATATAATTGTTAAAAAGATCTACTTGGTGGTCTAGATTATTGTATTAGTACTCCTAAGGATTAGATTTGCAATCATAATCATCAGCGAGTTTGACGAGGTGAAGGATATGGATTTGTCATTTGAAAAATGATGGCAAATATGAGTACTTGTTGTATAATGAGAGGACAAGCAAAACTTGGAGAATGACATATACAAAATAACAATACAGGTTGATCCACACTGTAGGATCGAGATTCTCGTGGGCGAGCGATATATATTTGGTCCTTTCGTGTTTCTTCTCATTCAACGTTCTTCTCACATCAGTATAGTAGCATGGGCAAATTCCTAATGCATACTTTTCCTGGTCTCTTCCTATTCCTATCTCTACATCTTGATTCAAACAATTGGACTTAGAGCTTTTTTCACTTGAACGCCCTTCACATGATTGCTTCATGTGCCCTTTATGGTGGTATATTATTATGTATATTGTTGCTAGGTGCTAACATGTATGTACACTTCTTCTATATAGGATTTCCCATAGAAGGCGTGGGACGAATGACACCTCCATGCCCTTTGCCCGGACATTTGTCCATTACAAGTGGTCCGAGTTAGATACAGGGCTTTTCTGTAATGATTGAGTTGCCATGAGCGGAAAATATCCCATATTTATACGATGGGAGCATTGTATAAGTTCGGGGAGCATCACAAATTTGATAGGCATGCCTGTAGCTTTGTAAAAGATGGTTTTGTTTTTGCCACCGCTTTTTGCCAAGGCAATCTTTATGAACACAAGATAAGTCATGAGTTTGCGAATGTTTTGATATCTCGTGGTGATGATATGAATACTTTATGGCATAGACATTTTGGTCATGCTAACATTTAAGCTCTTTTGAATATGAGCTTTGATGACCTTGTGGATGGTCGACTGGCTATTGAACTCAAGGATTTTATGCAATTGGTTATCAAATGTTGATTTGCCATTGCATTTGTAGCAATCTTGTTTGGATTTGTTTCTTATATGTAGTCGGTTGTTCAATCCAGAAAATGTTTTGTTGTTATGCTTTCATAAAAGTTTTGTTGTTATGCTCTAATATTATTTTTTATACTTGCATGCAAACATGGATGGCTCAACATCAAGTTTCATATTCATGTATATAATCATTTAAACTTTAAGCTCATCAGGTTTAGGAGTTTGGGATGCCGGCAATCGGATTGAGTTATGCAGTTCAGATGGCCATGCACAATTCAGAAGATATATATGGCGGATGCATAATTTGACTGAAATAAATTGCAAATTGGTAAAACCAAGTGATTATTGGGGTCTATATTTTTCATGTTTGATTTATTCTAACCTTTTTGTACATATAAAATTGCACTGAATTTAACATCTGAGAGGTTGAATCCGAGTTTCAACTATCAGAATTTACAGGTCATCCGAGGGGATGGGTGTTGTCAATTCGATGTGACATCCTTAGTTGGCAGCCATGCAATTGTCTCTATGATGCTATTTCCTGCTCCATCGATTTGGGTGGTTTTCCAGCCTTCTCTGTTTCAATGATTTGAGGTTCTTCATCGATTTCCAAGCTTCTCCATAGATTTGGGTGTTTCTACTCTAATTCTGTCCTTGTTGTTGCCACCATATGGATCAATTCACCTTATTTTTTATTTAACTTTTATTTTTATTTTTATTTTTATTTTTTCTTGAGGGACTCACCTGCTTTTATAGCAGAAAGACGTGGCGAACACATCGTTGACCACAACTGGAGGAAGTTTTCCGCTACCACATCTTTTCACTGCCTGTAGAAGTCGTTTATCAGCATGTGGACTGGGGAGCGGAGCTAGCTAGATCAATTGTCAACATCTTTACCTCCTCATGCCAAGACCACATGGAAATTTTTTCGAGCGGGACTCGTGCAACGTACTCGTCTAGTGGTAGACGTGATACTAAGGGGCGAGTTCTCTTGTGAAAATCCTTTCTCTTTCCGACAAAGAAAGTTTCTCGTAGGGGGACAATGTTTTGCATCCAATACATTAAGGATGTGATGGGTTCCTTGGATCTCGAGGGCCCATAATGCGAATAAGTAATCTAGTTTCTTCCTAGCAATTCCCTTTTTCTTTGTTCATATCTAGATCTCGTTATTGTTTCCTTTATAATTGTGAATTTTCATGGGGGATTTTTTTTTCATTGTTTATATTTAGACCATGTTATGTACTTGAGAATTCTCCTGGGGGACTTTTTCTTTGTTTATATCTAAATCTTGTTCTTGTATTCTCCATACTTGTAGTTTCCTAGAGGCATTTTTTCTTGTTTCATATCCAGAGCTTGTTATGGTATCCTCTATACTTGTGAATTTCCATAGGGGAATATTTTCTTTGTTCATCTAGATCTCGTTATTGTCTCCTCCACACTCGTGAATGTTTTCTGGGAGAATTTTTTTTTCTTTGTTCTCATGTGTTGTCTCTATTCAAGCATGGTATGAAGCGGGTCGCCTACTGTCTTGGCTTGAATTTCAGACAAAGTTCCTGCTCTCTCGTTGGGATGTATCTCTATGGGAGAAGGTCGCAGAAAATTTATCTCTTATGGTGCAAGTTGGTGTTGCTGAAAGGGTGCCATGGGACTGTCATGAAAATATTCACAAAGGCAAGCACTTTGTCAGATCGCACCACAGCCCGTCAAGGTGCCAGATGGGTGGCACCTACAGGTTCCACAACCCACTTTGTGTTGTGCATGGCGATGGCTTTGGGATAGGTTGCTCCACTCTAAAGTCTCTGTACTATGGTGGTAGGATATCCACAGGTGCCTACGGGTTAATGCCTTCCGACATCGCTATGATCCTCGCATATCTGCAGTATGCCCGCTCTATTTTTCAGATGTTGAGACTCTTGAGCATTGTCTCTTTGATTGTCCTGAGGTTCAACCAGCATGGTCCTGGTTACAAGGTTTATTTAACAGTACACTAGACTGCTGATGCATCCTCTTGGCGTCCTATCCCGACACATGGCCTGCTGCTAGACAAAGGGCATTCCTTCTTGGTTCCGGTTGATTCCTATGGTCGATATGGAGCGTCACAGACACCACATCTTTCAGGGCATCAATTCATCTGCACGCGGTGTTATTACAGTGGCCCAAAACAAGATATTGACAGCCTACGAGTGTTCCTCCCTTGAATCAGAAATGATGGAACACATCTGGATTTAGTATCTTCGAATTGATTCTTATCATTAGTCTCCTATTCTGGAGTAAGTACATAGTGCTCCAGGCTCTTGCTCCTGCGGCATCTTTTTGTGCTTACACAGTTAGACGAGACATGTAAATTTTGTACTTTTTATCTGTTAGTAAACTTTTTGGCTTTCGTTCTAAAAAAGAAAAAAAAAAAAAAAAAAAAAAAAAAAAAATCTTTGTTCGTATTTAGGCCTTATTATGGTAACTCCCCATACTTGTGAATCATACTTCTTATATCCACCCTATTCTATTTTTAATCACTGGGTAAAAGCATGTTAGGGTGTCCCTTAAAAAGTATTATTTAGTGACTAAAAAAGTACCTAAAAAGGTACCCAGGACTGGGTACTGGGTACCTGTGTAATATCTCAATAAAAGGTACATTCTAGAACTTTTATATATATTTTGATCTCCAGTAGCATTATCTTTATCTTAACTTTGAATATTAATGCGTCCTTGACTTTTATTTTGGACTTTTGTACTGGTTTTACTGAAAATAAAAATGAGAAAGTACCCAGTTCTGAAGTACCTAGTGTATGTACTTTTGCAGGTTCCAAAAGTGGTACACCCTAACATGCTTTTACCCCACTTCGAGACTTTATTCATATAGTTGATCGCTAATCATACTTATGTAGTATAGCATTATTTCCTAGTTATATTAATTTTATAGTTGTCCTTGATCTCCATACCCATTTTTAATACATAGTTCCACTCATTCCCTATCCAGTTACTTCAATCCACCTCCTTTCTTGCCTTGTTTTTTGCCACTCTTCTTTTGGATTGTTTGTCTAGTCTTAGATGTTTTTTTGAGCATCGTCTTGAAGGTTCATGAGCTTTTTGATGGTATGAAAGTTGCACATGTCTCATGGAATTAAGCTTTTCTAAGCATTTTTTTCTCCCCCTACCTTGTGGATGCGATTTTGTTGGTATGGCCATTCTTGAATTTAAAAAAGGTTTCTTAATGGATGTGGAGATATATCTATGTGGTTGATATCCTTCAAAGAACTCATCGTAAGCCTAGCTCATTGTTTGGACTCTAGACTTACTTTTGTTACAGGTGCTCCCAAGGGCATAGCCAGAATCGGACCCTTGACGGACGTCCATAAGCATAGGGGGTATTGTTAGTGGCAATTGCAGGGCAGTTGAGATTAATGGGCCATGTTGATTGTAATCAGTCTATGGTGATGGAATGCAGAATAAGAGACAAAGATTTACTAGGGACGGATAATGGGTCGCTAGGGGCACTAATATTAGCAAATAATCTTAGTGCAGAGGAAAAGCTTGCAAGACCAATGGTTGCGGAACATTTATATTAATGTATGGCTAACGTTGTTACGTTGATGTTAGTAGTACTAGTGTAAGCATTAGGGGTAAAGGTATTAATTATATTAATATAAAGAAATAGAAGTTAAGCTATGTTAAAATATAATTGTTATATAGACACGTGGCGTTGAATGGTTCGATGAGCAAAGATCTGTTAATAAACCAGATCGAGCGAAACTGTATCAGGCCGGAGTGCCAGATCTAAGAGTCGTGGCTAAGAGTTGCAATTTGAATTGAATCAAAGGCCTGGCAGGTCGAATTTTGATTGAGGAAGACTGAAGTGAACTCCAGATGTTACATTATAAAGCCTGGAGAACGAATTTATCTTGGGACAGTCGGAATTGGGTCTTGAAAAAGAAATCAATTCTGCAGCTAGAAACATCTGTTTGGATTAAGAATTGGTAGTAGCTTTCGATTTGGCAGCACGAACCTGTTGTGGTGATCACAGAGAAGGCCAGGTCTTCTTGTGGTCGGATTGAGCTACTGTGCAGGTGGACGGTTATTCACTCAGAGGAAAATTAGCTGAGAAGGACCAACCATCTGTGGTGTGTAGAAACACCGTCTAGGAGCAGCATCATATTGATCAACGAGGGGGATCTGGGATCCGTGGTGTAGGTGAAAGTTGATCGGCGGGTTCCAAGCAGGCAAGGTTTGTTCAGGAAAAACATTTCGTCATAACATTGGTATCAGAGCAGTATGACTGAACCTGTGCCAGATATACCAGCAGGACCTGTTGACAGATTGTCAGAAGTGCATTCGCCTGAAAAGGGCATAATACACGCCCTCGAGGACATTCATCTGGATGATGAACTGCCAGATGTAACGGACCTGGCCACTTGATGGGGCAGCATGCATATTTAAATACGCATGTATACATGCATGGCATGCATGCATGCGTGCATGCATGTGTAGAGAGCTTAAAAGCAAGGGTTTTCTTGTGTTTTTTAGAAGGAGCCTTGCAAAGCTTTTGTAGGAGGCCAGAGACGAATTGCAGAGCATAGAAGGATTCTGTTGGAGACACCAAAGAGGCAAGAGCTTGGAGATCACATCAATAACGGCATCAAACGTCTTCTTACAGGTGGGGTTTTGTTGAGTTAATCTGAGGTACATGGGCTGATATCATTGGATTTATGCATGAATTGATAAGAAGGTTTGGATATGTATGTTCGAGAAAATATGGCATGCAGAAACATCCAGAGGAACGAAAGATGGAATAGAAGCTAATCTAGATGCATGGTAATTATCCTAAAAGAGCCACGGAGTAGGCGAAATTGATGGGAGGAATCTAGTTGAGAAGTTATGGGCTGCAACAACGGTTTTTTTTCATGCAACAGACAGACGGAATCGTCGCCGACGGAGCCGTAAGATATGGAAACATCCCGATATGACATGGAACAGCCGATTTGGGCATTAGAACCCGATGCATTGTGGGCAGCTTTGAAAAGTTGCAACCCGGTGCAGAACCCGATCTGTTTGTTGGTTGTTTCGTTGTTTTATTTGTCCTTTTCCTTGATGTCTTGTTAACAAATGTCATGTATACCTTAAATAAAGTTATAAGAAGTGGATAAATAAATATACAAGGAGTATAAGGGAAACTATGGAAGTACAAAGGGGATCTAGCATGACTATCACAATAGTAAGTTCGGTCTGAATCACGAGGAGATAGGTCTGATTTGATTATTAGTTATTTAAGTATGCTTTGTTGAATTAAACAAGATAAAGTAACATGAGGCATTGAACGAGCGGTTTCTGGAGATGGGGCCTGGTTTTATGGTAAGTTGGCAGAGGCTATATCGATTCTAAGGGTCATGAGGACACGTGGATTTTAAGCCGGAAGTGCAAGAATTGGAGTCATTAATAAATCTTAAGCTATTGAAAGTGGGTTTTTAATTAGAATATTAAAAAATGTTAGCTAACAATGGTTCAAAAAAAAATAGATGTTGGAACTTTGGAGATCTGGAGAAGTTGGGCCGGGAGAGCAATATGAGGTATATGGAGTGTCTAGATGAGGCTATGGCGTGGAGCATTGTTAGTCTAAGTGTATACATGTAAGTTTCTAAGTTGTTGCATTGTATCAAAGGCATCATAGCTAATGGATTATCCCCATGGGAGAATGGTTATGAGGCAAGTATTGCATTGTGTGGATTGGTAGTATCTTTCCTTGTTCAGCAAAGTACGTAGGCGTCGGAGCTACATCATTGATAGCCATGCTTGCGACTTCATCGACGTGATTAGATTGTGATCATCACCCGTGTCAGTAAGTTTAGCTACTCCGACATGGTATTGGATGAGAATTATATGTAAGAAGTATGGTAAGTTACTATGACCAACGGATTTATCAGAAGCTAATGTGGAATTGCATTCCTTAATGGGGGGGAATCGCCTTAGCGTAAGCTGTAAGTATTGTGAAAATGCTAAGTATGAGATATACTTCTATGTCATTGGGAAAGCTACTTCAACAGTATGGGCAACCTCGACAACGGTATAATCTAGGCACATGTATAGGGAATATTCTAATGAACTTCACATGTCTTGGTCTTTGCATTGTTCCACTGTTGTCTTGGTATTTGATCATGTCTATTGGAACCTCCGGGGTTGGACTTCTAGGTTCGGTGGACTAGGTTGCTCCGGCATGCAATGTTCATCTATGATTCTCTGTGGTTCTTGTGCTCTGTGACTACGGGCGTACTTCTCTTGGCAGGGATTGCTACGTCAGTCAACTCTTGTGAAACCCCATGGTAAGAGGTCCTCCAGTGCCAGACGTGGGCTGAGAGGGTATCGATCTGAGGTTCACCCCATCACCCGCCAGGGCTTGGAAATAAGTCGGCTGGGCAACATGTCGTTGGGGCCCTGTATATAGGCCATTTGAGCTTCCCATTGTCCGGAGCTATGTTTATGATGATTTGGTATTTTGGCTATGTTCTTTGCTTCATTTGCTCATGTGTTATATTCCTTTGCATTAGGTTGTCATTGTCTTTAGCTTGTGCTCACGAGGATTTTCCATCGTGTTTGTGCTTACCCAAGATTTGCGAGAATATTTCTATGCATGCAGCGGCAGCCAGGGATCCCCACTTAGTCACGAGGACTAACCCCAGTGAGTGCATATGTGCAATGAATGAGCAAGGCGGTGGTCAAGCTAACGGTAGCAGTGCAGTTGTGACTTGTGGTTGAGCGAGAAGATTCTAGGGTTGAATTGCTAGAGTTGGATGTTATCTCTATCGAGAATGTTGATTTATTGGATGTTGACCTTACCTGATTATATTGAGTTTATAAACATTTGTTCATTGAATTTGGATTAAGTAAGTTCAGTTGAAAGGAAGATTTAATTCTTCACCAGTATTATCAACCTAGAATTATAGAAGTTTGACAAGATCCCGAGTTGCCAGGAGGGTCAACTCGGCAGGCTCGTCACAGTTGGTATCAGAGCAATGTTGGATCTTTGGGAGTTGACATGGCAAATCAGAGAGTAAGTTGAGATTGTGGAATTATGATGCTAATGGTTTTTCTTTTAGAGACATCAGGAGATGGTATCCTCAGAGGGAGGAGCAGTATCTGGAGGCTTGGTGGTTAGCAAGGAAGAATTCTCCATGTAAGCGATGGAAGTAACTTTTGACAATGTTGAGGTACAGTTTCCCTTGTAGTTTGGTGAATACATGTTCATGATAGTTATAAGGGATTTGAGAAGTGCTTGGATCTATGATTGACCCATGAGGACATGGGTTAATTTTTAGAAGGGGAGACTGTAATGGACCTGGCCACTTGATGGGGCAGCATGCATATTTAAATACGCATGTATACATGCATGGCATGCATGCATGCGTGCATGCATGTGTAGAGAGCTTAAAAGCAAGGGTTTTCTTGTGTTTTTTAGAAGGAGCCTTGCAAAGCTTTTGTAGGAGGCCAGAGACGAATTGCAGAGCATAGAAGGATTCTGTTGGAGACACCAAAGAGGCAAGAGCTTGGAGATCACATCAAGAACGGCATCAAACATCTTCTTACAGGTGGGGTTTTGTTGAGTTAATCTGAGGTACATGGGCTGATATCATTGGATTTATGCATGAATTGATAAGAAGGTTTGGCTATGTATGTTCGAGAAAGTATGGCATGCAGAAACATCCAGAGGAACGAAAGATGGAATAGAAGCTAATCTAGATGCATGGTAATTATCCTAAAAGAGCCTGGAGTAGGCCGAAATTGATGCAGGAGGAATCTAGTTGAGAAGTTATGGGCTGCAACAACGGTTTTTTTCATGCAACAGACGGAATCGTCACCGACGGAGCCAGAAGATATGGAAACATCCCGATATGACATGGAACAGGCCGATTTGGGCATTAGAACCCCGATGCATTGTGGGCAGCTCTGAAAAGTTGCAACCCGGTCTGTAACCCGATCTGTTTGTTGGTTGTTTCGTTGTTTTATTTGTCCTTTTCCTTGATGTCTTGTTAACAAATGTCATGTACACCTTAAATAAAGTTATAAGAAGTGGATAAATAAATATACAAGGAGTATAAGGGAAACTATGGAAGTACAAGGGCAGGGATCTAGCACAGACTATCACAATAGTAAGTTCAGTACAGATGCAGGAGATAGGTCTGATTTGATTATTAGTTATTTAAGTATGCTTTGTTGAATTAAACAAGATAAAGTAACATGAGGCATTGAACGAGCGGTTTCTGGAGATGGGGCCTGGTTTTATGGTAAGTTGGCAGAGGCTATATCCAGTTGCGGTCATGAGGACCTGTGGATTTTTAAGCCAGAAGTGCAAGAATTGGAGTCATTAATAAATCTTAAGCTATTGAAAGTGGGTTTTTAATTAGAATATTAAAAAATGTTAGCTAACAATGGTTCAAAAAGAAATAGATGTTGGAACTTTGGAGATCTGGAGAAGTTGGGCCGGGAGAGCAATATGAGGTATATGGAGTGTCTAGATGAGGCTATGGCGTGGAGCATTGTTAGTCTAAGTGTATACATGTAAGTTTCTAAGTTGTTGCATTGTATCAAAGGCATCATAGCTAATGGATTATCCCCATGGGAGAATGGTTATGAGGCAAGTATTGCATTGTGTGGATTGGTAGTATCTTTCCTTGTTCAGCAAAGTACGTAGGCGTCGGAGCTACATCAATGATAGCCATGCTTGCGACTTCATCGACGTGATTAGATTGTGATCATCACCCGTGTCAGTAAGTTTAGCTACTCCGACATGGTATTGGATGAGAATTATATGTAAGAAGTATGGTAAGTTACTATGACCAACGGATTTATCAGAAGCTAATGTGGAATTGCATTCCTTAATGGGGGGGAATCGCCTTAGCGTAAGCTGTAAGTATTGTGAAAATGCTAAGTATGAGATATACTTCTATGTCATTGGGAAAGCTACTTCAACAGTATGGGCAACCTCGACAACGGTATAATCTAGGCACATGTATGGGAATATTCTAATGAACTTCACATGTCTTGGTCTTTGCATTGTTCCACTGTTGTCTTGGTATTTGATCATATCTATTGGAACCTCCGGGGTTGGACTTCTAGGTTCGGTGGCCTAGGTTGCTCCGGCATGCAATGTTCATCTGTGATTCTCTGTGGTTCTTGTGCTCTGTGACACCGGGCGTACTTCTCTTGGCAGGGATTGCTACGTCAGTCAACTCTTGTGAACCCCCATGGTAAGAGGTCCTCCAGTGCCAGACGTGGGCTGAGAGGGTATGCGCATACGAGGTTCACCCCACCACCCGCTATAGGGCTTGGAATGTAAGCTGGCTGGGCAACATGCTGCTAACAGGGCCTGTATATAGGCTGGCTGAGCTTCCTATTGTCCCGGAGCTATGTTTATGATGATTTGGTATTTTGGCTATGTTCTTTGCTTCTGTTGCTCATGTGTTATATTCCTTTGCATTAGGTTGTCATTGTCTTAGCACTGTGCTCACGTAGGATTTTCCATCTGTGTTTGTGCTTACCCAAGATTTGCAGAATATTTCCATGCATGCAGCGGCAGCCAGGGATCCCCACTTAGTCACGAGGACTAACCCCAGTGAGTGCATATGTGCAATGAATGAGCAAGGCGGTGGTCAAGCTAACGGTAGCAGTGCAGTTGTGACTCGTGGTTGAGCGAGAAGATTCTAGGGTTGAATTGCTAGAGTTGGATGTTATCTCTATCGAGAATGTTGATTTATTGGATGTTGACCTTACCTGATTATATTGAGTTTATAAACATTTGTTCATTGAATTTGGATTAAGTAAGTTCAATTGAAAGGAAGATTTAATTCTTCACCAGTATTATCAACCTAGAATTATAGAAGTTTGACAAGATCCCGAGTTGCCAGGAGGGTCAACTCGGCAGGCTCGTCACACCAGAGTTCGAGTTGGATGGGGGAGCACCCTCAGATGCTGCTCTTGCAGCAGCTGTCCCTGTAGGTGCTGACCATGTAACTGCTGCAAGTGCAGCTAATGCTGGTAATGAAAATGCCAGAAACGCTCCGGGAGCAAGTACTGAGCAGGGTCCGGTAAATGGAAACTTACCTGACGATAATGAGGGTCATGTCAACCGATTGTCTAGAGAATTGAATGAGATAAAAACTGAACAAGCCAAGTTCAGGAGTACCCTAGGGTTGATGCAAGAAAACCTGCAGAAGTGGGATGCTGAAGGCAAAGCCCGGGAACTTTGTTTAAGTAATGTAGTAGAAAATTTTCTACTAGTGCCTGGGGCAGTTCCCACCGCTCCAGGGGCAAACCCTGATGTCCCTCACGATATTGCACGTCCGGGACCTAGTGCGCCGATAGGGATGAACACGGGGTGTCCAATGAACCAGTAGCTCAGGATGTCGTGGAAGGCGTTGCTCAGCCAGAAGAATCCCTGAAGGAGTTTTCTTGTGAAGAGATTAAGTCTCTGGAGCGTGTAAATATGGCAGATTTCTATGGCAAGGGCGTTATGCCTGAGCAGGCAATGCGATGGTTCAATCAAATGAAATTGTATTTTGCAGCCACGAAGAAGGGCGAGAATGTCCGACTGATGTATGCCAACCTAAAGTTGAAAGGACTGGCAACTGCATGGTGGGACATCCACACGGACAATGGTCAGAAGTTGCGTCCTTTGGTCCGACAGGAGTATGCACCTCACCATGACCGGCGACATTCGCTCACAGTTGAAGTAGCTCACTCAGACAGGGTCTCTATGGTATTATATGACAGAGCTGAGGGCATTCTTTTCATGTTTACTTGAGATTACTGCCGAGATGCGCGTAGATCATTTTACAAATTGTCTACGGGATGCTAGCATTCACACACATTTGTTGCAGGCCGAACCTTCTGATTTGAGCTAGCTGTTGAGATTGTCAGGAAACTGGTAGGTAGGGAAGAGTCCAAGAAGGCACAAAACTTTGCTAATTGGAAAGCAAAAAAGGCCGGGGAAACTTCTCAATGATCTGCTCCTTCTAAGAAGCAGAAGAATGATTCCAAGGACAAGCCCACTAGGGGCAAGGCCAAGGAAGGTGATACCAAACCAGATAAACCCAAGGGGTGCTATTGTTGTGGGGTGGTAGGGCACTTTGCCCGGGAATGTACTAAGCCTCGCAAGAAAGTTTTGGCCAGCACCGCAAAGGTAAGTGATAAGGTAATAAAAACGTGGTTGTTCTGGTTGATTCTGGAAGCACTGGCGTTGAACGAGGTGGCTCCATATGTGATTGAGTCAGAGGCCGGGCCACAAACTAAGTATCACAGTGAGCAAGCACAAATGTTGGACATCTATGTGCATAGATTTAGACATTGCTCAGCTGAAGCGATATGATGTCATTCTAGATATGAAATGGTTACAACATACCAAACCACAAATTCTATGGCCAACACACATCTTGATTTTCAATTTGCCATCAAGTGAAGTAGTTAGTGTTCAAGATAATTTGATTATCAAATCTTATAACTCATTAGTGGTTAACACTGGGGTAAACCCTGAGGTAGATTAAAGACTAAGAGGTCTTTTGAATACTTTCTGGGATGTGTTTCCAGAAGAGTTACCCGAGGGGTCAACACCCTCGCGGGGTGTCGAGCACGAAATTGATCTTGAACCTGGGGTTAAGCCCATGGCACGTGTTCCCTACCAATTAAGTCCTCTCGAGCTTGAAGAGGTTGAAAAGCAAGTGAAGGAGTTATTAAGCAAAGGTTTTGTACGTCAAAGTAAATCACCTTTTGCGAGTCTCGTGTTGCTCGTTAAGAAAAAAGACGGTACTATGTGGATGTGCATAGATTACTGGGCACTTAACAAAGCAACTATAAAGGATCGATATCCTTTACCTAAAGTCGATGGTATTATGGATCATCTTGGAGGTGCAAACTAAAGGTGCCAGACTTGAATGAGACATTCGAGGTCTATACTGACGCTTGTGGGCAAGCGTTGGAGGCAGTATTAATGTAACAAGGACACGTTGTGACTTATGAAAGTTGAAAACTAAGTCCTGCTGAAAGGAATTACGCAACCTATGAGCAAGAATTGTTAGCCATTGTGCATGCGTTGAAAACTTGAAGGCACTACTTGCGTAGTGGGACGAACAAAGAGCCACGCAAGTTTCGTCTATACCGACCATAAACCGTTGAGGTTCTTGCAAAGTCAAGCCGAGATTAGCCCGAGACAGGCTAGGTGGCTAGACTTCCTCCATGAGTTTCATTTCTCCATTGAGCATACGCCTAGTAAAAATAATCCAGTTGCCGATGCGTTATCAAGGGTTAAGCATATAAACACCTTAACAACTTTGGCAAGTGATCTTATACAAAGGATCAAGAATGCATATCCTGAGGATCAGCAAGATCCGGCAATGGTCAAGCTCGGGGAGTTGTGGACTGAGCATGAAGAATTGCATTTTTACAAAGGAAGGATTTATGTTCCTTCGAGTGGGAATCTTAGGGAATCAATTTTGCGTGAGCACCATGATACTCCACAAGTTGGGCATGGAGGTGAATGGAAAACATATGAATTGGTTAAGAGGTTCTACTACTGGTGAGAGTTGCAGGATCAAGTCAAGGACTTGGTAAGTCACTGCTTGGTGTGTCAAGCTGTGAAGGCGGATCATGGGAAAACCCCGGGATTATTACAACCCCTCCCTATACCAAATGAATGCTGGGAGAGCGTGAGTATGGACTTTATAGTCGCATTACCTAGAACTGTGAGGCAACATACTCAAATTTTGTAGTGGTGGATCAGTTAACCAAGTATGCTAAGTTCATATCATTAAAAAGGGAGGCTACGAGACAGATGTAGCAGTTGCCTATATGCAACATATATTTCCAACTTTCGGACTTCCCTTGTCCATTGTAAATGATCGGGACACTAAGTTCATAGGTCACTTCTGGAGAGATCTCATGAAAGGATTGAGGATCCGATTGTACATGAGTAGTGGAAATCATCCACAGACAAATGGGCAAACCGAGCGCATAGACATGATCTTAAAGGACATGTTGCGAAGCTTTGTCCACGAGAAGCAATCTAGATGGGAAGATTATCTACCCTATCTAGAGTTTGCCTACAATAATAGCCATCATACGGGAATTCGGATGACTCACTTTGTGGCTATGATGGGTCAAAATCCAAAGGCTTCTTCAGCTATACGTAAGTACCTCCAAACCGAAGTTGCAATATATATGCTCCATGATATGGATGCAATCTTGCGGCAATACAAGCAAACTTTGCGAAAAGCTCAAGTTAGGGCACCAACGTCCGCTAACCAGCATAGACGTGATATCTCTTATGAGGAAGGTGATTATGTTTCCTAAGGGTTGTTTATCCTTCTGCGTTAATAATGAACACGTTGCAGCCTTTGATTAAGGGTCGGGTGCCAAACTTCATCCGCGGTATGCTGGACCTTTTAGGATTACTAAAAGGATCGGGGAAACAACGTACGAGTTGAACTTACCGCAGGAAATAGGGATCCATGCTGTGTTTCATGTAAGTCAGCTAAAAAGGGCTATACTGGATACTGTTAATGTGGTTAGTCGGCAAAGTATACCAATCGTCTTAAACTCCTCTGTAATGCCAGAACATCTTTTGAATAAAAGAGTTCGGCAGCTGCGCAATAGGGATGTAGTAGAACATCTGATTCAGTGGCAGGACCAGTCTCTTGAGGATGCCACCTCGGAGACGGAGGAATTTGTGCAACAGTTCCCTCATCTAAAAGACCAACCTTGAGGACGAGGTCCAAAAGGAGAGGGAGAATGTTACAGGTGCTCCCAAGGGTATAACCCTTGACGGACGCCCATGAGCATAGGGGATACTGTTAGTGGCAATTGCCGGACAGTTGTGATTAATGGGCCATGTTGATTGTAATCAGTCTATGGTGACGGAATGCGGAATAAGAGATAAAGATTTACTAGGGACGGATAATGGGTCGCTAGAGGCACTAATATTAGCAAATTATATTAGTGCGGAGGAAAAGCTTGCAAGACCAATGGTTGCGGAACATTTATATTAATGTATGGCTAACGTTGTTACGTTGATGTTAGTAGTACTAGTGTAAGCACTAGAGGTAAAGGTATTAATATAAAGAAATGGAAGTTAAGCTATGTTAAAACATAATTGTTATATGGACATTGGATGAGCAAATATCTGTTAATAAAATAGATCGGGCGAAACTGTATCAGGCCGGAGTGCCAGATCTAAGAGTCGTGGCTAAGAGCTGCAATTCGAATCGAATCAAAGGTCTGGCAGGTCGGATCTTGACTGAGAAAGATTGCAGTGAACTCCAGAGGTTAAGGGGTTACATTATAAAGCCTGGAGAACGAATTTACCTTGGGGCAGTTGAAATTGGGTCTTGAGAAAGAAATCGATTCCGCAGCTAGAAATCGATTTCTCACCTTATGAATTGCATATCGATCCACAATGTAGGATCATGATTCTTATGAGAGGGCGAGCAATATATATCCTGTCTTTTCACGTTTCTCCTCATTCGGCAATGTGCATTTGTTTGAGCTTTTACGTATTCTATTAGTAACATTTTTTCATCACATATGTTTTTCCAAACACGCTGTTGTTTTGGGATCTTTTAGAAGACCAGAGAGGAGCGTTTCCCAACATTCACCATTCATTTTTTGCCATCATCATTAGGCATTTTACCGATTTAGTAATGCTTGGTTGCTTTTTTAGATATGTCGTTTCTCAGAAGGTCTTGCACTTTAGAGGGTTGAGTGTCATTCGCATGGTCTGGTTATGTCTGGGAGTGATTTAATGGAGCCTTGACTCTTCTCTGGCCATATTTTTTGGGCGTTTTCCTCTATATGGCTTGTCGTACTTTCTTTGGTCTTTTACATTTTCTGATCTTGGGCTGTTGTCCTGGCTTCCCACCATACCTTTTTGATAAATAGGTATAGATTACCAATTCCAAGATGCTAGCAATACTACTGCAACAACATCAATCACTAGGCAACAACATAAATTAAGGTCAAGTATTTATAGTTATTGATGCAATATTTGACAAAATCACTGTAGCAGAAATATTGTAAGATTTTTAAAGAACTATTACGGACCAGTTTGCTTCAAAAGAACCAAGTATTTTTCCATAACCTGTGTTGCCAAAAACGAATCCGATCACCTCTTAATCTGTCTGCATCTATACATTCTTGTTGATTTTATTTACAGACTATCCAACCAACATGGAGTCAGTGTTCGGCACCTTGGAACATGTCTTCTTTCAAATGGTTTTCGCTCCCAAATTCCAACCCTAACCTCCTCACAATAACCCGTTTAAATTTAGACCTTATACCATATAATATCCTTTATAAATATCTTCACAAAATATCCCTATTGTGATACACCCTATAAAATCAACATCTTCAACTTAAATTTATATATATACACTGAATTCTCTAGCTCGATCCATTTGTAATTATAGTCTTCATAATGCAGGTAGATGTGCCCCTTTATCTGAAGACTGAGTAGATATGTGATGATACTTACATTATTTCAACATTCCTCCTTCATCACATATCTTTGTTACATTGAGCCCTTTTCTAAACTGAACAAATTTTGTTTCTGCCAAAGCTTTTGTGAAGATGTCTGAGACCTGCTCTGATGTGTTTATGTAAGCCATTTGAATATACCCTTTTGCTGCCAGATCTCTTATGAAGTGAGGGTTCAATTCTATATGCTTTGTTCTTTCATGCTCCACAGGATTGTTAACGATAGCAATGCAACTCTGGTTGTCTGTCAGAATTGTGGTTGGCTCAGTTTGATAGCAATGCAACTTATCCAATAATCGTCTTAACCATGCAACTTCCTTGGCCACTAATGACAAAGCTGCATATTCTGCTGTAGCTGAGGACATAGCAATTGATTTTTGTTTTTTGCTTCTCCATGCAATAGGACCCCCTCCAAGGAATATGACATAACCTGAAGTTGACTTACGTGTGCTTAAATCACCTCCTCAATCAGCATCACTATATGCAAGTAGCTTCAAATTCTTGCTGTTGTAAGTGATGCCATATTCGATCGTCCCTTTTAAATACTTTAACACTCGTTTGCCAGCAATCTAGTGTTTCCTGCTAGGATTATGGCATCTACTGCTTATGATATTTACAGCGTATGCTATATTAGGACAAGTGTAATTAGATAGAAATAGTAAACAATCAATTAGTGCTCTGTAAGGGATTTGTTGCATTTCCAATGCTTCATTGCTCGATAATGGTATTTCTGCAGTCAGCCTATGTCCAAAAACAATTGGCGTTCTCGCTGAATGTGCATCCTCCAAATTGAATCTTTTAAGCATATTACTAATACGTCTGCTCTGTTTTAGTTTTAGAACTCTCTCATCTCTGTTTCTCATCACTTCAATATCAAGAAATTGTTTCAGTTCACCCATATCTGTCATCTGAAATCTCGCCTTCAATATATCTTTATATTTTTGCATACAATTAGTATTGTTTGAGGCCATGATACAATCATCCACATATAGGGCTATGAGGCAAAATTCTTCTCCAATCTGTAGGCGGTATAAGTTGCCATCATTCCTTAGTTTTTCAAAACAATGTTCTTGTAGAAATGAATCCATACACAAGTACCACTCTCTGGGCAATTGTTTAAGGCCATACACAGCTCGGTTCAATTTCCATACTTTGTTTTCCTGCGTCTCAAAGCCAGGGGGTTGTTTCATGAATACATTGCCTTCTAATTTAGCATTTAAGGATGCGATCTTCACATCCATATGGTGAAGTTCCATATCCATTGCGTTTGCAAGGCTGAGTAGTAATCTCAGACTTGTCAATTTGACAATAGGTGATTATGTTTCATCATAATCTGTCCCCTTTTTCTGCGTATAGCCCTGTGCTACTAATCTGGCTTTATGCCTTTTGCTGCCATCAGCATTCACTTTGACTTTAAATAGCCATTTACTCTCTATGACATTTTGATCAGATGGTCAATCCACTACATATGTCTGTGTGTTTTCAAATGATTCCAGTCCATCTTTCATAGCTTGAAGCCAATTGTCCTTATTATCACAGGAGAGTTCTTCATTAACTGTGTTTGGCAGCACACTATCTTCCATAATTGCCATTATCTGTTCATAATGTACACCTAATTGTTCTACCCTCTTGCTTCTGCCCATTTCATTTCTGCCATAATCTTGTGTATTGAGTTTTAACTCATCAACCAATCTCTCTGCCTGTGTCTTTCTTTTTCTTGTATCTGTCTCTTTGTGATCTACTTAAAGTGTCTGTTTCTGTATCTTTATTGTCATCCTTATCACTAACCGTGCTACTCTCTTCAACTGTATTTTGTTTGTCACTGTCGTCATCTGAATCTACTTGAAAATGCACCTTTTTGTTATTCTTAGTGTCCTTAATTTGGAAGCTCCTTTTGGGATATCTGTCTTTATACAGAATGCCTTCATCAAACACCACGTCTCTGCTTATGACTATTTCTCTAGTTTCTGGAATGTAAATTATGTAGCCCTTTGATTCAATGTCATATCCAACTAGGAATCCAATGAGTGCCTTATCATCCACCTTTTTCCTAATCTCAAATGGCACATGAGTATGTGCTAAACAGCCATACGTTTTGAACATTTGGTAGTTTAGCTTTTCCTTTGAATTTGACCAAAAATTAGATGGTACATTACCTTGTAATGAAGCCGAAGGCAGCATGTTCTGAATAAGTACAACAACACTTAATGCTTCTTCCCAAAGATTATTTGGCAGGCCGCTGTGCTTAATTATTGTTCGCACCGCATCCATGATTGTCCAATTCTTTCTTTCAGCGATCCCATTCTGCTGCAGGCTATACCTGCAAGTTAATTGCCTCTTGATCCCGTTAGCAATGCAAAAATGCTTAAATTTTTTTGGACAAGTATTCTCCTCCACGATCACTTTATGCATTTCACCTTCTTTCCTGTTTGTCTTTCTTCCTGAGCCACAAAGTGATTAAAAGCTATGATACCTTGGGATTTTCTAGAAAGGCAGTAGTAAAAACATCTCCTGCTATGATCATCAATAAAAGAGATAAAATACCTCTTATTAGTTCTGCTCCTGACATTCAAAGGGCCGCACAAATCCGTGTGGATTAACTCAAGTACTTCTTTGGCTCTATGCTTTGCTTTTGCAAAAGGCAGCCTACTGATCTTGCCAAGCATGCAACCTTCACAGACTAGTTTGTCCTTTTCTAAATCATTTACATTCAATTTTTTGGTCATGAACTTTATATT
Organism: Isoetes taiwanensis; assembly: GCA_021234155.1. NCBI lineage: Eukaryota > Viridiplantae > Streptophyta > Lycopodiopsida > Isoetales > Isoetaceae > Isoetes > Isoetes taiwanensis. The sequence goes on from JAJEKV010000037.1 coordinate 6,085,412, forward strand.
GTTATAATTTGTATGTCCCAATCTGTTATGTCAAAGTTCCATGTCATGTACATTGACAGAATTTATGCTTGGACAATTTTTGCCTTTAATTTGAAACAAGTTTCCACATCTATGTGCCAAGAATTTCAATTCATCTCCATGAAAGATATTACATGCTTTTGGGTCAAAAGTGACTATGTACCCTAAATCTACTAACTGATTAACAGAAATCAGATTTTTAATTATGCATGATACACATAGCACATTCTCGATATCAATGATGTTCCCTTGCAAGTCTGTAAGCTGTAGCTGGACATTCTTTGAATGAGTTGCCTTGACGTTACTGAGCAGGTCAGTAGATTGGACTACTGATCTCTCAGCTCCACTATCAACTACAAATGTTTCACAATTTGTGTTAGCTCCATCATTTTTGTCAATAACAGCAAATACACAACTTACCCCGTCTTCATTCTCAGCTTCTTTACCTTCTTTATCATTTTCTTGAGTGAGATTGATTCCAACTGATCTTCTTCCTCCTCGGCCTTTGCTTGCAGTATTCCTTCCTCTTTAAGTTTCTTTCCCTCTTCCTCTACCATAAGCCTTTGGTGAAGAGCATTTTGCTGCTATATACCCTTTACCTCCGCAGTTGAAGCAGTTTATGTCATCGTTCTTAAGCTTCGGGCATTCATTCTTAAAATGCCCTTGTTCATGACAGTAATAGCAAGATCCTTTTCCTCTCTTTCCTGCATACAATATTTCTGTGGCTTCATCCCCACCCTTGATTTTTTTCTGTTCATATTCAGTCCTTAAAACATTCTCTGCATCTTCTCGTGTTTTGCTCACGTTCCTTATGAACAGGGCTAATTGATCATTATCTATGATAGCCCTCAAAATTTGAAGCACTTGGCTTCTTTCAGACACAATTATCCCAGCGCCAGACAGATCTGCTATGATGTTATTAAAATTGTTGAAGAATTCAAACACATCGCGATCATCCTGCAGTTTAAGACCTCTAAGTTCCTTTTCCAAAAGATCTATTTGAGGGGATGATAATTCCTTGAGCTTCCTTAACTCTTGCATATTCAGTTCTCCCTGCACCAATGCTTAAAATAGTTTTGGTTGCATTTGCTTGACCCGTGACATCATTTTCATTAGTTGCAATATTAACTGAGCTTTCAGACTTGTGCATTGCATTCAACTCTGCCTGACTGACTTCAGCACCCTCTGGATCAACTAGATCCCAGAGTTCCTCAATCTCCAGAATATGCTTGATGGAGTCTTTCCATACCTGAAACCTTGCTCCACCCTTTAAGACTTCAACACTGCTTAACAAACTAGCGCCAAATCGACTTGACATACTCAATGTTAAATATGTCCTGCTCTGATACCAATGATAAATAGGTATAGATTACCAATTCTAAGATGCTAGCAATACTACTGCAACAACATCAATCACCAGGCAACAACATAAATTAAGGTCAAATTTATAGTTATTGATGCAATATTTGACAAAATCACTGTAGCAGAAATATTGTAAGATGTTTAAAGAACTATTACGGACCAGTTTGCTTCAAAAGAACCAAGTATTTTTTCATAATCTGTGTTGCCGAAAACGAATCCGATCACCTCTTAATTTATCTGCATCTGTACATTCTTGTTGATTTTATTTACGGGCTAAATGACCAACATGGAGTCGGTGTTCGACGCCTTGGGGCATGTCTTCTTTCAAATGGTCTTCGCTCCCAAATTCCAGCCTTAACCTCCTCACAATAATCTGTCTAAATTTAGACCCTAGACCATATAATATCCTTTATAAATATCTTCACGAAATATCACTATTCTGATACACCCTATAGAATCAATATCTTCAACTTAAATTTATATATATACACTGAATTCTTTAGCTCGATCCATTTGTAATTATAGTCTTCATAATGCAGGTAGATGTGCCCCTTTATCTGAAGACTGAGTAGATATGTGATGAGTGTCTCTGCGCCCATTTTCTTTTATAACATGTATTCTATAACATGCACGTAGTTGTTGTTGTTGTTCTGGTTTGGATGATTCTTCTTATCATATGGTGTTTCTAGGCTACGCTTTGGTCCCATGGTTTGCGTGATTCTCTAGTTTCCCATAGTTCTACGGTGCTTCGGATGTTATTGTTATCATTGGTTTTGTTGATATGCCACCATTTGTTTTATATTCATCTCTTTGACTAGCACATTTTTCAGATGGATTGGGATGTTTATTTAATATCATTGTGTATCTTATTTATAGTTCATATCATCTTTTCTATTTATCTTGGTTGGCTTCCACCTTTTTAATCTTCTTTTTCACTATCAATTGATCTTCACCACCATATTCCTTGACCATGTCCACGATACATTCAGCCCGACCTTCTCCAGCAGCTACAGTTATCATGCCACCTAGGTCTATACATTTTCGTTGAAATGTCATCATTTGTTTTATGTTCAAATCTTTTGTTAGTATATTTCTTTAGTGGGTTTCGAATCCACTAGAGACACCTTCCCTCCCACCCTCTATTTCGTTTTTCATGTATCATTGGCTCGGGCGGATGGTGATGTCAACAAGTGCAATACATATTAACTTTGTAGTTATTGTTCTTTATGTTTTTTTAAGTTCACCTTTTTTTATGTTACCAGGTCACCTAGATTTATGAGAAGAGCAGGGTTCTCTTCTTTTCGACCGGTGTTTTGGTGTGCGTATATCGCGAGTTCTCATCATGAGCAGATCGATCCACACCGTAGGATCGAGATTCTCGTGCGAGGGTGAGCGATATATATTTGACGCTTTCGAGGGCCAGTGTTTTGGTGTGTGTATATGGCATTCTTCTTGCAGCAGTATAGTAGCATTGGGCAAACCCTCATTTTCTCCATTCCTAGAGCCTTTCCTTAACTACTTCTAGTCGCATTCTTCTGCTGGAAGCACGTCCCTTCTCCCCACAATTTTTGCATGCACTTGGCTTCAACACAGGTTCCATCTTCAGCTGGATTTTCACTTTCATCTTTATCATCTAGCTTCTACCAATAATTCATTGGCAGCTTCTTTCAGATGAGGATGGTCGATAGACAATTGAGAAAGTCCGTATATATCAAGCGAGATCGGGTTAATGTGGCCAAAAATTCCGTTATCGGCCACTCCATCCCCATCCAACCCATCGATCCGCTTGATCCCCATGGGGCTTCGCAGCCATGCCCCATTCATGGGGTAGAGGGGGGATATGCCATGCCAACATGCATATGGCACAACACTCATGCCATGCATGCCTTGCCTTCATTTATGGAACCTGTCATATTCCCTTTCAACCATTTCTGTCGTATAGTGCAGCCCACTTTCTGTCCCTAGATCCGTACCCTGCCATAAGGTGCATACATACAAGCTACATAATGACACCACGATATATTGACTCGCCACATTAACGAGTGTCCAGCATGTTAACTGGACGATAAAAAGGGCCACACTAGCCATCATCTTGCCACTTCATACCCATGGCACATGAACCTCAATGGTGGTGGTCAATGTGGCCACAAAGTTAGTCTTGCTTAATAGTGGTTAATATGGCCATGGGTAACACTTCAAAAAAAAAAAAAGTAATACTTTAGAACAAAAGGGGTTAATGTGTCCATGGGTTAATGTGGACATGGTTTAATGTGAACATGGTTAATGTGGACATGGTTAATGGGGACCAGTGTTGGGCAAAAATTTTCCACAGTACCAGAAAATTTCCTGTTGTTACTCATCTTAACCGAATTTTCAAATTCTCAATCGGCTTTTCAAATTCTTAATCGGCCAGTTCCGGAACAATAAGAAGTAAAATATTTTTTTTCTCTTATAGAATACATAATTGCAACATAGTTTAATCACAAAAACTTGACAAAACACATAGATCTCAATCTTATTACAACTTTGGAAAGTTTTACGCACATAACATCATGATATAAACAGCCTGGACCAGATTAACAAAGAAAATCAGTCCAACATCGATCCCAACCTCTTGTGCAAGCTCATCTAATGACTCATTTACGCAGATTTTTGCAAAATCGAGGCATTGAAAACATGCTTACTTGTTTTTCTTTCCCTTTCATGTTCTTGATAGGAGCCATGTTGTAGAATCACATCTAATTGGATCTGCATGCAAAAGATGATTAATAATATTGAATGGCATAAAAAACATGCTCTGACTGTAATTTGTGAGGGTTGAATGGCTGGGAAAAGTACCAAGGAAGAGAACACAGAGCATAAAACAGAAAAGGAATGCCCATCTACTTTTGTGAAAAGAAAACATAGCATATAAGTGGAACAAAGCATAAAATAATGAAGTCAAATGATCCTCTGTTTTTATTGTTATAATGCTCAAGAACGAAAATGGTCCTCCATTTTTTATTGATAAAGAAATGCCGAAGGACGAATGCAAAAAAACACAGAATAGCAAAAGACAAATAAGCAATAGAAACGTGGTGGAAGAAAGAATAATATATACCTGTTGTAACTATGCTTTGATGTATGAGTTATCTTCAAGCCCTTCTCATGCATGCAAAATCACAATCGCCCAGGCCCAATAACATCGATTCACTTCAAGTAAACTAAAAAATAGCAGATAACAAGACTCAAGTGCAAAACTGCCGCCTCAAGCTGGCTTCAACACCCAAAACAACTCTGCTGTGCTCTACCAAACCTGAAAATGCCGGAGGTGAACTAAAAAAATGTGGAAAGCTTTTGACCTTTTAGTTTTTCCCTCTTTTTTTATGAGTACGAGCCTCGTTTGGCAAAAAGCCTATTGACCGAAATCCGAAATGCCTTATTTTTTGGGCAGGAGGAAAACTGATGCCTTGCCACGTTGGACGACAAATTTACAAAATCAAACGGATGATTTGGCTGGTGCCGTGGACTTTGCCCAACACTGATGGGGACATGGTTAATGTAGCCACGGATTAATGTGGCCATGGGTTAATGTGTCCATGGGTTAATGTGTTCATGGTTTAATGTGGCCATGGTTTAATGTGGAATGTGGCCATGGTTTAATGTGGCCATGGGTTAATGTGGCCATGGGTTTATGTGGACATGGGTTAATGTGTCCATCGAGTTAATCTGGCCTTGGGTTAATGTGGCCATGGGTTTATGTGGACATGGATTAATGTGGACATGGTTTAATGTGGCCATGGTTAATGTGGCCATGGGTTAATATATCCATGGGTTAAAACATAAATCATGGTAACACTTTAAAAGATAGGGCAACACTTAAAAAAAAAATGGTTTAATATGGCCATGATTTAATTTAATGTGGACATGGTTTAATATGGCCATGGGCTAATGTGGCCATGGGTTAAAACATAAATCACGGTAACACTTTAAAAAATATGGTAACACTTTAAGAAAAAAAATGGTTTAATGTGGCCATGGTTTAATTTAATGTGGACATGGTTTAATATGGCCATGGGTTAATGTGTCCATGGTTAATGTGTCAATGGGTTAATATGTCCATGGGTTAAAACATAAATCATGGTAACACTTTAGAAAAAATGGTTTAATGTGGCCATGGTTTAATGTGGGCATGGTTTAATGTGGCCATGGGTTAATGTGGCCTTGGGTTAATGTGGACATGGTTTAATGTGGCCATGGGTTAATGTGAACGTGGGTGAATGTGGCCATGGGTTAATGTGGCCACATGTTATAGGGGTTAATGTGGCCATGGCCATGGGTTAATGTGGCCATGGGTTTATTTGGCCATGGCTTAATGTGACCAGGGGTAACACTTAAAAAGAAATGGTAACACTTTAGAACAAAATGGTTAATGTGGATAGTAGTTAATGTGGCCACAGGTCATAATGGTTAATGTGGCCACATGTTAATATAGACATGGGTTAATGTGGCCACATGTCTTATTGGTTAATGTGGCCATAGGTCATAGTGGTTAGTGTGGCCATAGGTTTATGTGGGCATGGGTTAATGTGGCCACAGGTTATAGTGATTCATGGGATAATGGACATTGGTTAATGTGGCCACAGATTGGGTTATTGATTACAAAGGTTCCACCTTATTGATTTCAAAGGTTAATGGATATTGGTTAATGTGGCCAGTGGTAGAAACCAAGGCAAATCTATGCTTATGCCCGAGCCAATTTTGAGGTGACACGTGGAGGGCTTGTACACTCAGGTAAAAAATTGGGGAAAAACAACTCTGGCGCTTGAAACAGAAATAGGGGTATGGCGAGCGAGATCAGTCACTCCGGCGGCGAGGAGATGTCAAGCGAGCAGTCTCTAAGCTCGGATAGTGGGTCAGATAGGTCGCCCTCGGCCCGGGGTACAGATGCAGATCATGATTTTTTGCCAACCCAGGAGGAGCTACCTGAGGCAGTGAAAGATTCCAGGGAAGCGGGTGGAGCATCAAGTGTTGTGGCTGAGGTCGATTCTCAGCAACCGGCTTCCTTGAGGAAGCTGAAGAAGGCAAGGCGTGGTCCTGCCGCCAAAGTGGAGGCCCAGCAACCCATGCAGGCAGATAACGATCAGGCTCGTGAAGGGGGCTTTCATTACAATAAGAAAAGAAGCAAATGGTGTTGTCTGTATGAGGATTATGGGTGGAGCGAAAGAAAGAGGGCCAGATTGGAGGAGCATTTGAAAAGAAGGCATGGGCTGGCTATGGAGGTGGAGTGGGCTGCATGAGGTAGGAGATTGCAGGCTCAGACCAAGCATAAGAGGAGGCCAGGCCGGGACCTGAGCCAATATGTTCAGAAGTACAAGCTGGATCCGGTTCACAGGTGGAAGGTAAACAGAAGCCAGTTTTTGAAAAGGGCTTAGACAGATGCCATAGCAATTGCAAACTTACTTCTTGTGGACATGGCCGACAGCAGAGAGAAAGAGCTTGAGGTCAAGAAATATGCCGATGATTATGTGAAAAAGAGGGCTTTGGATTGGGACAGATCCAACTGTACAAGAAGAACATCAAAGAGGCCTATAATGTTAATTGCATAGAAGAAGAATGGAATGAGAGGGAGTTAGATGCCAATGCCAAATCCTGCATAGATGAGCTACAGTCTGAACTTCTGGACCAGACATGGTCTTTCGAGCCTCCACAAGGTGGGTCGGAATGTAGTGAAGATGAAGCAGAGGAGGGTGCAGATCCAAACCCTGGAACTCCAATGACAAAGCTGGCAATGTCTTTCTGCCATTGGGTTAGATCCAGCCCGACGGGGAGGAGTTACCACAACTGTTGCTAGTGGAATTTCGAGTTTTTATTTTTATGCCATAAACGATGGCATTCGTTGTCTTCTTATGCAAGGTACACACAATAAGATTTTCAACATTTGCAGTTATCCCACCATTTAGGATTGTCAGTAGAGTTCTCTTCTTTTCGACTAGTGTTTGATGTGCATATATCGCAAGTCCTCATCAAAAGAATGCTATCGATCAATGCCATTGGATCGACATTCTCAGAAGAGGATGAGTGATATATATTCAGCCTCTTAGATGTTTTTCCTTATTTGGCGCTCTTTTCACATGAGTATAGTACAATTGTGGAAACTGCCCTTCACTACCCCTTCTTTTATTTTTCATTGTTCATGGGACATGGATGATTCAATACATTTGTTATTGCCTTTCGCTTGGCATGCGTGACCAGCTATTGTGCATTTTTGTTCTTTTTAAAGGTAAGAAGTTATGGTATTGATCGGATAGGAAAAATTACAATACAAAGATCCCTCATGGATCGGATATAATTTAAATTCAAAGTATCTCATGTCTGTAACTAAAGTACACATGAGCCTCTTTCAACCTCTTCTTCTGTCTGACAATACTATAATATTAACATCTTCCAACTTAAAAAAAATACTATAGGGGCCAAATGCCCATTTTCCACAAGCTACAAACAAATCTTGAATTCTCCAAGAAAACCTCTTGCAGAAATAGAGATGAAGAGAAGAGAGATGTGGAGTAACCTGAACAATCTCCCGCACTACTCAGAGAAGCAAATATGCTTCAGACCATGATAAAAAATCAGCAGCTTTACAACTAAATGTGAGATTAAAATAGGATGTTGCATTGCCGAGATGCGCCAGTCAGTCAATATGTAACAGGTTAGACACACAACTAACCCAGCCATCAAAACTCTCCCTAAGTTCTGGCTCATGAGATCTGGTCCTAATATAGAAGCATCTTCCTGGACACCAAATCCCAAGCTCAGCAATCCCACATAATCTGACATCCTGTTTTAAAACTATAAATTTAAGATCAAGAATTTACTCTGCTCCTTCCAAGAAAACATGCCTAGATCTTTCCGCTAGCAAGAAAGAGCAATAGGAGGGGAAAAAACCAAATGATCAGAAAATACAACTAAAAAGACTACATAGAAGACACAAAGCTGCTTTCTTTATGAATTCTACTTCAATTTTGCTCACCTTATAAACTCCAAGCCCTTTCGGTAGAGGAAAATGCCACGTTAGTGGCTTACCAGGCAGAATCCAAAAGACCGCCTTGAAGCTGCTTCTAATCAAATTTGCAATTTCTTTGAAGAAGAAAATCATCTGGAGCAGGGGCAAACCCCACTAGCACCGGATCACAGGCTCTTATCTGCAAGAGGATCTGCAGCAGTGCTAGAAAGAGAGGAAAGGATGTTGCCGCCCTAGCCACAAGCGCAGTGTGAGCGCCAAGATTTCATTTTCAATCCTTAGTATAGGCTATTGTGCATTTTTAGTTTATATTATTGATATTGTTTTGCATGGCACGTGCGACCAGCCCCTACATTTTCTAGAGATATATTGTTCACGTGGCACATGCAACCAACACCTCTGGAGGTGTACATTTCTTATTTGATGTTCTGTAAGTTATAATTTTTGTTCTCGTGGCTCACCCCTCCTTGTTATAGAGGTTTTTTGTTCGCGTGACATGCGCGACCAGTGCCTGAGGTTTACATTTCTTAAGTGACATTTTGTAAGTTATGTCATATCTTGTTTGCATAACACGCGCCACTACCCCCTCTTTGTTATAGAGGTTTTTTATTCACGTCGCGCGCGCGACCAGCCCCTCTGGAGGTTTAAGTTTCTATTTGTTATTTCATCAAGTTTATGTAAAATTATGTTCATATTTTGTTTGCGTGGCATGCGTGGCCAGCCCCTCTGAAGTTTTTTTAATTTCTCGTTGATATTTATATCATGTTCATATTTTTTGCTATTGGTTCACGTAGCACGCGCGACCAGTCTTTCCATTTAATTTAGAAATTTTTGGGTTGCCCCTAGGGGGCAAACCCTTGTTTACGTGGGTATGTGGGCATATCCAGGTATATGCCGGCATATGCCTAGCATATGCTGGTGACTGCTCCAAACTGGCTCTTTCCTGTAAACTCTCGGTCGCATCTGTTGGTGGTCCAGCCCCAGTCGCCTGTGTTCGAACCGGCAAACCGGCATCCATTCTATAGGAGATCCGGCAGTTCACAGTATTTTCTATCAGAGCCTATCCCTCTGAGCATTGTATGTATCTATCTTTCCGCCATAGCTGCCAAAAATAGAACCATCCCCCATCTTTTATAGATCTGGATATTGCCAGCAACAATATGATGCAGCCAGATGGTGCAAACGGAAGCAAGCAAAGATTTAATAGCTGGGTCCGATTTTGCATGGAATCAGCAAGCTGGTACATTTCAAGGCTTCAAGCTCACCCAACGGAACGTATCCCAGATTCGGCAGATGGAGCAGTGATGGCTACAGAACAGTGCATAAATGCCATTGAGGCAATACAAAAAGATAAAATCCAATTTGTTTGGGGCAAGAGAGATTGATGATGGGCAGAACCCATCACAAAGCAAGGTATCATTGCTCCAAACTCTGTGATGCAAGATACAACACAGGATGCAAAAGATAGAGGAGGAAGCAAAGAAAAAGCGTGATGACAAGCAGGCAGAACTAAGACAAAAAGCAACTGCACCAGTAGACTCAATACTAGCACAACATAGTAAGGATTGTATTGAATCAACGAGGAAAGCGCAAGGGAATAAAACTGCTGGGCATCAAATAAACGTCACAAGTAAGTCTTCCATGTTAGAAAACAAAATTCAGAAAGAATAAATATGGAGGTTGAAAATCAGAAAGGTATGGGCACACTAATAGGCGGATGAGGGGGGATATTGAGAAACAAACAACCAGTGTGATAATGTAGAAAAAGATGTTGGCCAAACTTTTTTATAAAACAGGGGAAAGACTATGGAGGCAGGGCATAGAAGTGAGAGGATTGAAGCTAGTACAGAGAAGCTAGCAGAAAGCAGAGGTGGTCATCCAAGTGCTGTTGCATGGAAAGGACGGGGCTCAGTGAGGATAGTGAATAAACCAAGATTTTTAGATTGGATTCAGAGCCACATTCTTACAAAGGCACTCCAAATGATGGAGATGAGCCTCATTCAGAATATAGATATAACAACTACGTCTGGAATGGACATCGACCGTAACAAGCTATGGATGTAGAAAATAACTTTTCAGTTGCAGAAATCAATCATGAGGTGCACAAAAAATATCTGGAAAGTTTGATCTCGAGCTCGGTTGTAGGCTGTTTTACTGGAGGCTTTTTGGATCTGCGCAGGGCTACAGATGCTGCTTCTTCCCACTTTGCATGAAGAATGGTTTTCTTTAATCTCGCTCTTTCTTGCAGAGACTGCAGCTCGGGGGAAGAATAAACGCTCTGCACCCCGGTTTCTGGATCAAGCTCCACTTCCGAGTTTCTCTGCACAACACCGATCTCGGATTTCTCTAATCTATTCTGTTCCATGTTGTCATGTTTTGGTACCCATACAGGATACTCATAAGTTGGAGCTACTTTATTGCGATCCTATGCAGAGGTTGGTAGCGGACTGTCTTCTTGTTGACCAAGACACAGCTGTTGTCATGGAAATATAACTGAAGGTATGCCAGTGCTATTGGTTTGTGTGAAGAGCGCAGGCTTTAATTTGATTCTGTAAATTAAATGCATTGTTATACTGTGGTTATCAGAATGTACAAACCCTGAAAAGAATTTGGAGCTAAGTTGATGGTACCATCTTGGGGAAATACGTATGAGTATGCATAAGGTGTGTTCTTTTCTTGGCAAACTCCTCAATGAAAGCATTTGTCTTTGTTATTCGCCCAACCAACTGCTTAGAGTCTTAAGATATGTTTTTGTTATTGCCATTTGAAATGGTATGTGACAGATGAGAAAACAAGAACTAAGCAGGCTATTTTTGTCAAGAATGTTTTCACATGGTTACTTAAACCCGTTGTTGGTCCAGTAACCAGTTAGGCATAAAATTGGCTTTACTAATACAAGAAGATAGCTATTTTCTCTATTGTTATTGATGTAAGGTGGAAGCTTACCTGATGTGTGAGATGGTTGAACTATGTCAAGCGTTATAACATTGTTTTAATATCAAAACGATTTTTCAGGCCAAAATTGACATCCATCAAATATCGAGGTCATATCTTCTGCCAAATATTAAAAGCCCTAAAATATATTTCAAATAACAAAGGTTTCATGTTTTGACTCTCAAAGTTTCTACCCCCAAGTGGAAAACGAAATTGCTTACCGAAGTTTGGGTGCCACACTCCAGGATTGTTAAATGGCATGCAAGAATTTTGAATCTGCAGTTAATTTTCTAAGACTTTATGTAAGATGATGATGACGACTAATATAATTGAAGTACTAGAACCACACATGAAAGCCTCCAGCTGCTGTTTTCTCTTCTAACTTTGAATATTTTACTTAGAAAATTAGTTTATCTATTTACTCTGCTGTAATACTTATCAGTTCTAATACTTGTTAACTGTAGTTATTTTGCGTATAAGTTCCTTCTGAGACCTGCTATGCTTGTTAATCTGCCATAAGATGCAAGAGTTTGCGATATTCTTTGATCCATTCCAAAGGGCACATTGGGGCCCCAAAAGTATTTTCAAGGTCTGGTCAACCTACGTAGTATCTTGGACCATGATCAAACTGTGCAGAGCCAGATAGAGACAAGATAATTGAGCCAGAGTATAGGTGACAGCTGAGATTACACTGCAGAAGTATTATGCATAAAAGGAACCAGAGAACTGATAGTGTTTGAACATCCCATTTCCTCGAGACAGGGGCATCACAGGATGAAAAGACATTGCGGATGTCCATTGGTTATATATATGACAGTTTTGGTATTAATAATTAACCGATGGTTGCCAATTCTCCTGTTTCTTGGTCCAGGGATCCTTTGCTTATAAATTTTCTTTTGAGGACAGTGTGAAGTCTTGCACTAGCTGCCCTTTCAGTCGTTGCAGGTACACTTCTTGGGATCGTATTTCTTTTTGTTCGTTTAACAAGGTAGAAGTTTTTGTATTATGATGGATGTCATTGAGCTACATTAAGCTTTATTTTATTATAATCATTCAGACTGCAGAGTCATATAGTATTGCTTTTGCTATAATCGTCTACCGTGCATGATTGTTACTTATGCTGTAGGACGAATGATCTAGGAATCCATGAATATCCTCATTGGCATTTGGAAAGACCTACGCATTGTTATGTCTGTGGTGATGATGAGGCCTTTTGTCTGTTTGGCTAATTGTTATTCCTTGAGCCCATAGGGATGACTATGAATTACTCGAGGCAGTGCAAACAACGATTGCTCTGTACACCATCACTGCACCACTGCTTGGCAATAATCATTCTCAATTTTGTCTCTGGGGTTGTCCTGTAAGTGAGTTAGCTTGGTTCAGATTACAATAACCATGTATGAATTCCAGCAACTTAGTGTTAATTTTGATTAAATGTTAATCTATTTTGTTTTATATCCAGCAGCCTGGAGTTAAACAAGTTTCGGACGGAGATATGCTTGAGGAGTTTTTGGAACTAACAAGTGAGCAACAAGCATGCATCATAAAGAAGCAGCCAGATACGCTTCCAACATGCACGACCTGTTCAAAGCCTGCACATGCTTATCAAGGGAACTTACCAGAAGAGCGAGTGCTCCGTCTCCTTGAAAGAGTACATCAATTTCTTAATGTTTTGGAGTGGAGTCCTTCAAACTCCTGTAGATGACTGTCGGCATGAATCCAACTTGAAGTGTTGAGAATGTTTTGGAGTGGAGTCCTTCAAACTCTTGTAGATGACTGTCGGCATGAATCCAAAATGAAGTGTTGAGACACGTACGTGTATGTAAATTTCTAGAATGTAAATTCCTAGAGGAGCAACTTATCTGTTATGCGCAGGATGATTAGGTCGTCATTGTAGATCTTTAGAAATCACCTACGGTTGTAACACTAAAATTTTGCATCTATGAATGTACTATATTCTGTAGGAGCAACTTATCTGTTATGCGCAGGATGATTAGGTCGTCATTGTAGATCTTCAGAAATCACCTACGGTTGTAACACTAAAATTTTGCATCTATGAACGTACTATATTCTGTATAGAGTGCAGGAGATTCGTTTTGCACGTCCGAGAATGTACGTGATCATTGTTCAATAGAAGGTGTATGTTGATGTATTTTCAAGCTTCATATGCTGACCAATTGTCCAATTTAAATTAGCTGCCATAGTGTCAAGTGTATAAAATGATGTCATCTCAATATGACATCTGATTGCATACCGCTTTACCGAATTTGACTACAAAGCCTATGTATCTTTTGCCTATGTATCTTTTGCCTACGGGCGTCTGAGGAAGAAGCAAATGCCCTTACGAATATTCAATTTTCCTATATCTGATTCTCCTGGAAGTATATTATGACTCTAGCATCAAGCTATCAAGCTCTGTTAGAACATCGCCCCACATGTAAGCAAAATTAAAAGACCTGTTTATATAGCCGTCGTAAAGTTCATTAATTGTGGGCTCAAGCTCTACAATTTTGATATAGCCCTTGACGTTTAATTGCGGCCTTCAGAGATAATAATTTCGATATTGCCCTTGGTGTTCATTGCGGGCTCATAGATCATCGGGGGGTGGGTATTGTTGGCACGAGTAAGGGGAATAACATTATATTATTTGATTCCTTGGGATATAAAGGATATTTTCTCTGAGAATAATGAGTCGAAACAGGATTCTCCATCTCTTTCTCACTAGATTCTTCAATATTCTCTAGAGAATTAAATAACTCTAATTCTTTTGAATCCTTTTTATTTTGTACGAATGACAACGCAAAGAATCAAGATAGTGGCACAGAGATTCAATAATTTCCATTGCGTAGATGCTACATAGTTTTAATTCTCCAAAGACTACAAGCGCATTAGAACAGAGAAGCATTCGTCGACCGATGGATCACCCTAGAATAACAATCCATGGCTATTGATTTTTTTTGGTTGGAAGGAGGGGGGGGGGGAGGTTTGCAAAAGAGAAAGAAAGGGGTTAGTGCCATCGTAGCCCCTGTTGCAGTTTAAATGGTTGAATAATATGGAATTTTCAAAGCTAGTTTTTTTTCTTTAATTTGGCTTCTTGCCGATCGAATTATGTATAAGGGAAAATTCCCCTCGAGGGTTTTGTTACGTATGTTGTGTTGTTTTTTTTTAGATTATGGTTTTTTTGTTCAATTCTCTGCAGATGGGTGTTGCAAGACATTCAAGCAACAACATGCAATATAACATAAGATCAACAACAGAAAGTTGGTCATACTGCTCTGAGAGGAAATTTAGGAGAAGATGCTAATGCATTAATGTGCGAGGATGCATTACATTATAATTTTTATAATATTGAATGTTCTGGTGGTCTGCAAACATAACTAATAAACATTTCATTTTATTTCTCTCCAAAATTTATCTTTAGCTTAAGCCAACAACCATAAGGACAAGTTTGATTTAGGCCACTTCACCCTCAAGAAATTGGAGGGCAGAAGGTAAGGTTTTTTCCGCTGTCCTAAATTTTGACTACAAGCAAGGCCCTTTCATGCTTGAACGTTCCCGATGGGAGCTTAAAAATTATATTGTCTGATCCAAACACTCAGATCCTTGTGTTTTCAGATTTGTCAATCCAAGACATCTAACCTACAACTATTCAAGTTCGACATAGTTGTAGGGATTTTGCCTCAACTATCACTGGAGCAACAGAACTCGTGAATTTTGACCATCCTTTGACAACCTTCCAGAAAATAGGCCATATCTCATGATCTTCATCTAACAAGAATCAGCCTCTTGGAGAGCTATGCATGCGGGCTTTTGAAATCCACAATTTACGAGAAGATTATGTCTGACAATCTCTTCACTTTCACTTAAGAATTGTTACAAATGGCATGCCAGAATGAGCCCAAAGCATTTCTTTGCTTGCTTTAAGTTTATCAGTAAAGCTTACTTTATCTCTTTTAGTGGTTTATAAAAGCCAACCTTATTTTGTTTAGCTACCGATCAATTGTTTTATCCATCATTATTCCACATTTCTATCTTGCTTTCATCTTCTCATTCTCCATATTTTTCTCTGTAAAACCTAGCTCAAGTTTGAGCTTATAGTAGTTGATTTCTTCTTCCCAATATTCTTCCTTTAGTTGCTTTAAGTTCAATGGATCTTTGCCTTAAATTAGTGTGCCTCCAAATTCATAGAGTTTGTGATATTAGTAAATCTGAAACTATAAAAATATAATGGCATTCTTAAGCCTTATTAAAACCTTAGAAGCCAATTTCCATAAAGTCATGGTATCAAGTACTCTATTGTGTAGAAGTAGCAATTTGAATTGATTGTCAAAATATGACTTTCAACTCTGATTTAAGCCACTTCACCTTCCGGCCATGGAGGGCAACCCTCCGTGCGCAGCACCTTGTTTATTTTGCATGGCATGCACGACCAACCTCTCTGGAGGTTACTTTTTATTGAGGTTGAGCAATTTATGTTTGTATTCTTTTTTATTAATATTGGTTCACAGGGTGTGCTTGATCAGCCTCGCTAAGGTTTTTCCCGTACATCCATATGTTGTTATCACTAACGACTTTTACGGGAGCCATGTTTGTGATTTTTACTTTCCAGGTTAGAATCAACACTCTTATGGATTCTTTCTTCGATTGGTCTCAGTCATATACATTCCCTGCAAGCGCCACAAGCCATACCTCGAGAGCATTGACGATCATTTCTCATTAGGGTTTTCCTCGAAAAACCCAGGCGACGATGTTTTTTATCCAATGAGGAGCCGTTGCCACTTTTCTCACCTTTGCCTAGCCTATCATTGTGCTATTATCATTTTCTCTTTATATATGGGGTAGCTGGATATTATGCCTATAGTTAGCTACCCACAAATTTCAAGAAACAATGGGTGTTTGGTATGCTTATACTTTAGTTATCGTCACGAGAATATTTGTTATCATAAAAATTTCAGGGAGAAAATTATTGCGACTGCCAGGAAATTTCACCCTTAAACCTTATGGTGATAAAAATTACACGACAAAAATACAGGGAGTTTGAAATTTGCCGGATTTTATCTTTCTGGTGGTTTCTCGATGGGTTTTGGCACTGCTTAATAGAGCAACAAGAAAATCTAGAACAGATTGACTGCATTTTTTGTGGAAAAAAACAAGACGGGGTCTAAATTTCAAGCTCCCTGTTTTTTCATAAGATGGAAAGAAAAAAGGAAAGAAAATGTCAATGCTAGAAAAATGTGGGGAATAGACACTTCACAAGTTAATAGTTCAGTCAAGACCTTGCTAGTGGCAGGGAGTGATGAGGATACAAATCTGAGTAAGTATTTTTGGAAGGAAGTTTTTATAAAAAGCTCCTTTCGTTCAAATTCCAATATTATAAATGTCTCTAAATATTGGATCTCAGTTGGGTCTTAGCGGGGCATATGTGATGATTGCACATGTTATGTTTTTTCCTTTGCGCTATAGATCTTGCAACAAATAGATTAGATTAGATGGGATTTTAACATCCGCGGAAGAGCAAATCAATATGTACTCGGCCTAGGGCTTGAGCGAAATCCTACATTACCTAGTTTGCCATGTCCATGTGTTTTTAGTTCTTATTACACTTGATAGACTATGGTTTTTGAGGCAAGGTTGTTTGCTAAAGGACACTCAACCTTGCTTAATCCCAGGCATGCCACGAGACATTGTATTTTGTTCCTAACAAATTTTAGAATAACAACTCCTACTAAAGTTCCAATTCGTGCGCATGCTATTGTTTGCATATTCTGTTATTCTGTTGTGTTACCAACCCTCCTAATGTCAAAGATATGTGCCTACTTTGGAAGAAAAAAGAATAACCTAACACTAACCATACAAGCACACACATTTCATCCCGTTTGTTTCTCATGTATTGTCAAATGTCAAGAAAATAGTACATAGCCAATAAGTCACATGCACACTAAAGTCTAAGCTCTCTGGATAATTGATCAATGTCATATGTCACCTAGCAGAATGTATACCTCATTTAAACAATGACAGTTATTTTTGCATTGAACATAAATGGTACTGAATTGCCCCTCCAAATCATGGACATAGGAATAGAAATGTCGAGGAACACCTATGTGAAGTGATTCAATCAGGCTATGTAAATTATGCATTTTCTCGTCAAACGGGCCATGGTTTTTGCTCATTGTCATGAGAGCAATGTAATGGAACATGGATGAAGAACACTTAGGTAAACTTGTAATGCATCCAAGGCCTTTAAGATAGTTCAAATATATGTGTACATAATCAAACATTTTATGAAGACCATCTGTGCATTTGATGCTTTGAACTTGCGGAGCTTCTTTCTGGGGCATTTTCATGAGATTGAAGGGAAACAAAGGATTATAGGTGTGATATCTTTTCCAATGCAAGGGGTTACCCTAGCCATATGGATGTAGGCTGGATGCCATTCTCTATACATACCTACAGGTGATCACGAAAGGCGAGGGTTACCGAACAACAAATTGCCAGTCACTTTTTGAACAATGGAAGAAAAACTATTATATAAATGAAAAGAAAGGGAGGGGATGCAGAAGGCAAGTCTGTAACAATGGAAATAGCATCCGATATCATGCTTGCATCTGATGTCATGCTGCTGGGTCGCCTAGGGGCATGTATTAGGATGCTACGTTACCTAGGGGCATGTATTAGGATTTACCTGGTTATGCTGGATTTCGTTGGAGTATGGCTAGGGATATGCACGTAGCATTGAGTATTATGCTCTATTATATGCTCTATATTGTAGCTTGCCCAAGTTTCAAGGCTACCATGTACATTACAAGATTCCCAAGGTTTAAGAATATACAAGTATTATACAAGTAGACAAGATTCCCAAGGTTTAAGAATATACGAGTACTATACAAGTATCACGCAAGAGGGGTGCAAAGTTGGTGTCCAGAAAGTGGAGCAGCGTACGTTTGACGGGTGGAGCCCGTCAGAATGACGTGCGCTGAAGAGCACGACGGGCATGACGGCCAAAATGGCCCCGTTGCCACAATAAAATGCCCAGGATGCATAATCTGCAGCAAGAGCACCATTACGACACAGGCCTGCCTCTTCCACACCACGCCCAGGCAACATCTAAAGCAAGAAGAAGAAGAAAACGAAGAAGATCATCGTCCCTTTTGCCCGGCTATGCGGGGATTTGGAATACATGACGGACCCATCTCCAGGGAAGAAGATTCTTCTCTGTGCCCACAACTGCAAATGCGACCATTGCACCTCTGAGCACGCCGGACTTGGACTTATTAATCAACCCTTTTCTTCCCAGGTACGCCACAGGGATGCTGCCCCTTATAAGACACAACTTGAACGAAAAACAAAGGGGAAATTAGAAATTTCTCATTCTTGCCCTGCTTGAGGGCTTTTGAAGGAAGTAAATATGCTATAAGCTGCGGCAGATGTGGTGTGTTTTTGGGTCTCCGATCGTGGGTAGACCTTGCTTTTCCTTATGGAGCTTTCAGTTGGAAGCAATAAATATGAAATGAGAGTAATTAGGGTATATTTATGCCGTGCCACATCGCTTCCACTGATCGCAATATATGGGCGTTTAAGGAACTATCATACACTTAATTTAACATAGCCTTATAAGCTGTTGGGAAATTCTTCCTAGATCCACAAGCTTGAACTTGCTTTTCTTTCCTTTTCTTTCGTTTCCTTCTTTTCTTTGTATCCTTGTGACGAATTTAAGACATGCAAAATTTAAAATGTGCACCCTACTTAGACCAAGAGAAGTTGGCTAAGCCATATGAAGCTATAGGGATCACCACGTTGGCTGCTGGAAGTATGGAATCACAGTTTCCGTGTCATTCATTAAAACTATATTTCTTTATGCTGTCTGGACTGATCAATTCAATTATTAGCAAGATCCCCTATTCTGATTTATTTTTACAAGATGGTAAGAAGTTTGACATTCCATAACTTTTCTTCTCAGCTTTGCTACATTTTATCTTGTTTTCACTGTTTGATTTGCAAAGTAATAACACCTTTGTGTGAGCTGAACGCATTCCATTGTAGTAATTTGCCTGCAAGGTCACATACAGCCTGAATATTGCATTCGTATGTTAAAGATTTAGAACATTTTTGGTCTATGTTTAACAGCTTAGGACATGAACGCTTGTCTAGGTCAGTATCCTGTTTCAAACGATCCTTGTTTTCATTGGTTGGGGACCTAGGGCAAAATCAATTCCTTAACAAGGACGTATGGTTAAGCAAGGCTTGGAACTATGTGGCTATGTAGAGTATCACATAGGTTATATAAGGAGAATTAGGAGAGCACATGTAGCACATGGGTTATATAAGGAGAATTAGGAGAGCACATACTTTCACATTAGAAAACCTTATTATCACTAGTTTAGCTGGTAAGAAAATTATTCGCATCAAATGGGGCTGTCTATTTATGAAATTTTGCTATCCTTTTAATGACAGACGGAAGAGGGGCAACCTATGGAGGTCTTGTCCAGGCCGGAGGCAGTGGTAAGTGTTATTATACTACATGTTGGTGCACTTTTCTGCTTTTTAGTTTCCAACTTTGTAGATGTGTGGCCACTTCTGGTTCCTGGCCCATATTTTCTCTTCTGTGTTGATATAATAAAAACATTCCTACAAAAACAGATTGATATGTCAGCTTTAATCGAATGCAAACATAGTTTCATGTTGTCTCTATGTAACCTGCTGAAACATTAAGAAAATGATTACTCGTGTAAGCATAACAATAAAAATTGGGAATAAAAATCATAAAAAATATGCTTACAATTTTTGTTGATGTACACATCACGTTCTCCTATTCAACTTTTGGTCAGACAAAGTACGAACGTGTTTCTGCACATCTACTGATTCCTTGTGCAACACCTGTCTCTTCCTGGAGCTTTTCATGCATTCAAAGATGTTTACTAATATTGACAAGCTAATTCGTCTATAGATATTCCTCTAATATATCTGACTTTGGCAGTTCCCATTCATGCAAAGAATATTCAGACTACTATATGGGACATGAAAAGGAAAGACGTTTCATTTACATTGGCAGTTTGGGCACATCACCTTGCACTTGAAAGTTGAGGTGATTTCATCTGCATTGTCGGAATTAGAGGTGATTGAACCCGTTGTAAATTTTCATAGTTTATACCTCCCTTTCTTGGTATGAATGAGACCACAAGCTAAAATTATCAGTTCAGGTTATTCTGTTGTTCCCTCTTGGATTGACATGATGTCTCTTTTTAATAAATCACAGTCTGTCCTGTATTTCTCTAACTTAGTAAGCACAAATTTATGCAGGTCTCAGGATGCAAAATCAATACAGTAGATGGTGGTCTCAAACTTGATAACACCACTGGTACAGGTGGTTTGATCTATGTGCGATTTTCTGATTGTATCACCTTATAGTTAAATTAAAATCTTTGTTGCAAGTGCAGAGCAAGACACAGGGGCACCCAAGCATCTGAAGGACAAGGATTCAGGAATTTGGGATGATGCTTCACAGAATGAAGATCCACTCGCATGCATTGTGTCTTTGACCCCTAGAAAACAAGGGAAGAGAAGTTTAGATGAAGTGTTGACTGATAATGATGGTCAATCAAAGCGGAAAAGACTTGAAGAACTTGAAACTGCCTCCGGTACAGAGATAGAAAAGAATGCAGCAAAGGAAAAGGATTGTGATTCTGTGCAACACCATGTAAATGATGAAGATTCTAGGGCAGATGCCTCTGTGGAACCTAGCGAGCCTGGCCTAGAAGAGCCATCCCATAAAGATGCTGTTCTGAATGATGCTAGAAGGGCTGAATACAGGATAGGGCTAACTTTGGCAGAAAACACTATGGGAAGTGAAGATCCAGGTGAAATGAAGGCAGTGGACAAGAGTGCAGAAGCATTGGTTGTTGAGATTGGCAAAGGTGTGGGTTCGGCAACTCTTAGTCCCACAGATGGGAAGATTGGGAGCAGTGTGGAGGTTTCTAGTAGCAAAGAACACGCTGAAAGGAATGCAGTGTCTGTGTGTCCTTCACCTGCCAGGAGAAGTAAAGAAGTGACTAGTACCAGTGGATCACCTTCATGTGCCGTAGCAAAAAGTATAGAGAAAGTGGAAGTTCTACCAAAAGCCGAACCAGATGTGGCATCTTCAGCAAAGGAGGAGAACTGTGATGATTTTGGGAAACTTCCTGCTCAAGATGGGGGTTCTCAGCCTGATAGAAAGTCAACTGCACTACCTACTGTAGAAGCATCATGCCCTGTAATTGACGTGGAAGATGTAAGTTTGTTTAGCTCCTGCATTTGATGTAAATCTGCACATTTAAACGTATGCATTAAATATGAAATATGATTTGACAACAATTCAGGTCAAAGTATGTGATATTTGCGGGGATGCGGGTTTTGAAGAAATGCTTGTTGTATGTGCTGATTGTAATGACGGTGCTGAACATTTGTAAGTTAGTGTTGTAAATTTCTAGATGGCTAGGTTTCAAGTTGTATACTTCGTCAGCAGCCCATTTTGATTTCAGAGTATTTCTGGAAGCAGGTATTGTATGCAGAACATTTTAAGGGCAATGCCAGAAGGGGACTGGTTTTGTGAAGGATGTAAGCAAAAAAAAGCGACTGAAAGCAAGGCGGATGTGACGACTGCCAATGGGACTAAGTCCAATAGTGTTTCTTTATTGAGTAAAGCACGGGAAGGTACACAGGGCAGAGCTGTAGTGCGAGTTGAGAATAGGAAGGTCATTCATGAACGAAGGGGGATGATGAAAGGCTCAGCTCTAAATTCAAAGCGGGCAGCAGAAGAACCGGTTTCTGCATGTCTTAAGCTGCAAGCAGATACTGCAGGGACACAACAGCAACCGCCAAGCACGGTCAAGGGAGCTCTGTTGCGAGATGGCTCCTTTAAGGTTCCAGAAGCAAAGAAGGTCAAGTTCTTGCCACCTGTTGTTGCTGGAGCAAGTTCAGCTAGTGCTACACCAACTGTCAAGAAGCCTTCAAGTTTAGCATCTCCAAGAATACCCCTTCTGCAAACATCAGCTTCAAAATCAAGGAATTCAACAAGTCATGGTGATATGTCAACAGAGGGGAGCCTAGCTGGAAAAGGGAACAGTTCCATAACCCCACGAGGAACATCTTGGAGTAATGCAAGCCCACCTGCAACAAACGTTGGCAAAGTAGCTCCACCATCCACAAAGGAATACCCGTCCTTTCTGTTATCACGGTCTGGGAGTTTCTCCAAGTTGCAAACCACTACGAAATCTGGAAAGGAAGCTTCAGATATAAGTAGAGATTCAGTTGCACAGAAAACAAGCCAGAATAAAAGCAAAGCAGGACTGAATTCATCTTTGGAGGCAAAAGTATGGCCTGACACTCCCAGGCCTCGAGCAAGCACTAACGTTGATTCTACAAACAAGACTGGACTCCTTTCTTCTGATGAAAATACTTCTGCAAAGGAGACAAAGGATATTTTGCCTACCTCTACTGCGCAATGTGCTTCTCAGATAGATGGAAGTGAACCTCTGCCTTCTACTCTTACAACTGATTTTGGTAATGCAGTAGCAGATCTGGCAGTGCCAGCAGCAGGATCAGCAACAGCATCCTTGGAAACACCGCCACTGCCTCCGCCACCGCCACCAGCATCAGTTACTATTTCTTCAAATGCAGTTGAACTACAAACAAAGAAACTATCTCCTAAAGGAAATGACAACGAACAAACTGCTAAGTTAGGCCTCTCGAGCAAGGATATGCACAGAAGCTTGTCAATGAAGGAGCAATCAAAGGCCGCAGGGAACCAGGGAGTAGGAAGACTTTCTAATACATCAGAGCTAGGCCAGAATTTTAAGGAGGAGGATCGCATGGAGAAGGAGCCTTCCAGTTCTACACGAAAGCCAGATCCCGAAAGGCCTTGGCCCAAGCCACTCTCTTCAGTTCTTTCAGAATGTGATGTTATATCTGGTCAGAATCCAAAACTAGATCCTCTTTCGGAACCAGGTTATTTTAAATGTCCAACTTAATGATGATTACTAAACAATGTGCTTTATTTCTCCCAATTACAGATCCGAGACGAGGCGACAAGGCCTTGCAAGTTGACACTAGCATCCAGATAAAATCACCAGCAGAGGACCTTGAAAAGGTCAGTGCTGAATTCAGTAGCCATTGGCCTCCTGGTGGTAATCATGGTCCCCAAGGAAGACAGCAAGTTCCTCGTTCAGTCCCAGGCTTTTTGCCTTCAGCTGGAAACACTAGGTGTTACAAATGCAAAGAATTGGGGCATTCTGCGCAGTCATGCATAAATCGTAGCTCAAATGGCATATTACCAGATATTGGTCAGGCTCGCTCAGTAGATATGTGGAGTGGATCTGAAAAGTCGTCTGAAGGAAGTCTAACAAATGCAACAAATGCAAATACCAAGGCTGGCCAGAGGATATATGAGAGTGATGCAAAGGATATGGTTGGAAAGAAATCATCCACTTGGAAAGATTTTGAAGCCATAAATTACGTAGACCAAGAAATAAAGCCTACAGATGACAGCATGTCAGTGGCAAGAGAGAGTAGCTCACTTCTTGCTGTTCCAAGTGGTACAAGCACATATAATGACGTAAATCTGCCGGGAAAGCATGTGCCTCAGTCACATATCAAAGAGAGTAGTGCATTGGTCAATGATGACTCAAAGCAGATAAAAGATGAGATAACTGTACCTATTATCACTGAGCCTGCAGCAAAGCCAAGCAAAAATGCCGTTCTCATGCCGGGGAACACGGCTACTGTTCCACAACCATCTAAGTTGTCACCATCGTGGAGGCTCCCAGGGCAACCGTCAACAAGTGGTGATGTTCGCTTAGATGTTGAAGCAGTCCGACCAGCTTTGACGCCGACAGTTGTAGCAGTGCCCAAGGCTGAGTTCCTATGGCGGTATGGTTTATTCTTTATAGGATAAATAACGATTAAATTAAATTTATTTACGCAATCATATTGTGTACACTATTGATCTGTTCTTCTTTGGGAATTCGTTAGTCATTAATTAGTGATATGCTGGAGTCCAATACTTTTGAAGACATTAGGGCATTCCTTTTTTTGTATAACTTGATGCCAAGGAGGAGCATTTGTAACTTCAAAAAATGAACATTTTTCTTTGCATTTCATGGATTAAGGGTGATACACGGGAGTTGCTGTTTATATCCGTCAACACATTATCATACCCTTTCATTTTGTAAAACTTTTATGTTAAGGCTCACATACTTTTCTGCCATTACAGGGGCTGCTTTGATGTAAATTCAAGTGGCAGCATTGTTCCGTATGATGGAATGCAAGCAAATCCATCCACTAAAGCCTCTCCACGAGTTTATGAAGCATCACAATCACTGCCTTCTCGGCTTACATTGGAGGAAGTGGTTCGTGGCGATTCAGAATCTTGGCCTATGAGGTTTACAAAGACACCACCGAATGAGCAAGATATTGCGCTATATTTTTTCCCAATAGAGATGGAGAGGTGAACATTTCTGCATTTTCCTGACTAAAAAGGCATTAAGCCTAAACAATCTCATTTACTAATTGTTGCAGCTATGAGAGATATTACCGGAGGCTACTGGATCGTATGATTGAGCATGATCTAGTTTTAAGGGGTTTTGTGGATGGTGCAGAACTTCTTATTTTCGCTTCAAGCTTACTCCCCAAGAAGATTCAGCGTAAGTGCTCTATCTGTTTGCTTTGTTGGAAGAATACGTTATGACATAAATAGTTCAATCTGAATGTTCTACTTTGCTTTTCCGGCGGAGACAATATTAGAACATTAATTTGCTAATACTTGAGGTAACATATAGGTTGGAATATGCACCTGTATCTCTGGGGAGTATTTCGAGGGAAGAGGCCTCCAAGTGTTGAACCCCCGGGGTCTGGACAGGCATCACTTTCCATTGCGGTGCAGCACCAATGGCCAATATCACAGCAACCTCTCCATGGGGACAGTGCAGGGAATCAGTTGCAGGGACATTTATCTGGGCCAATAAAAGAGCTCGCTCGCAATGATTCTGGTTTAGTTCCATCTTTAGGTAAGGTGCACCAGTTGGGTATCCAGTTCACTGGTGAGGAAGATATGGATGTGGATATGGAAGGTGGAAAGGAGATGGGTGTAGTGGAACTGCCAGTAGCAAAATCGGATAAATTGGAGGGTTTTCTACAACTTCCTCCTCCTCCTCCATTGCCATTGGATTTGCAGATTGTTGAAATGGAAAAGAAGCACAATGGGAAGATTGAGAACTTTCGAACAGGTGCGGAAATTGATAGACTTGATTTGCCGCCGGGGTTTGCTCTTCCTAGCCGGTTGCCAAATCTTGCACCTTGTGGTGACATCAACAGAGAGGAAAAAATCAACATTCCAAGGATGCAGGTGCATTTTTGGGTTCTTCGATTTGTTTATTCTGTTTCATACTGCTTAATTCTTTTCCTTTCTTTCTCAGGATACATGTATGGGTGAGCCAAAGACATCTCAAAACCGCATGGAATCAGGTACAAGTAGATTAAAGCCAGAGGTCAGCTTAGTGGATCATTCAAAGCTGCCAGTCAACCATGAACAATCTATGGCTAACCTCATTCCAAGCCCAAAGGATAGAAAGCAGGAGGGAGCAGATCTTCAGTCCCCCACTTACCACAATGAAAGAGAAAAAGAACGGGAAGTTGATGCAGAGAAAGTTGGTAGCAGATCATGGTTGAAAGATAAAGGCAGTGAACGTGATTATCCAGCAAGGTCCCATCGAGATAAAGTAAAGGAGAGGGATCGAAGAGACAAGGAGGGACGAGAAAGATTTAGGGAACGTGACTGGATAAGGGACAGGGATAGAGAAAGATGTTATGACCGTAGCAGAGATCGGCACAGAGAACGAGATCGTGATAAGGATAGAGAACGGGACCGTGATAAGGATAGAGAACGGGACCGTGATAAGGACAGAGAACGGGACAGAGTTTGGAACAGGGACAGGGACAGGGAAAAAGAATGGGAACGGGATAGGGACAAAGAATGGGACCGGGACAGGAAAAGGGATAGGACTGATAGAGATAAATTAAAGGATTATCATAAGGAAACTAAGCAGCATAAACGTTATCGCCGGTCACGTTCACGCTCAGGATCCCCTTCAAGAAGAAATGACAAGTCATTTTCTCGTTCCCCTCCACGGAAAAAGGAGAAATCTAAATCCCCAAGGCGATGGCATAGCTCAACGAAATATCAGATGCAAAACAGATCGCGATCGGTTACAGGATCTCCAGAGTCTAATAATGGTCGTTATTCAGCAAGATCTAGACAGTCAGCAGAAAGACGGCCTGAAAGTCAAAGCGAAAGGATAACAGAAAGTCAAGGAAAGAGTCAAAATGAGTCGCTAATTCAGTCCAAGTCTCCTGATGGCACTACTGTTACAGCTATGCACAGTGAAAACATGGGGCATGATTCTGTCGTCTCATCTCAAGAAGTCACAGAAACAGCAAGTAAGCGTATCCCATTTGGTCAACAGCTGCAAGCGAGTGGGATTTCGACAGTCGCCGAGCACCATTTATTCCCAGTTGTTCCCATGTTAGATGCATCTCATGATAGCCCTCAACCATCAACATGGCAAACAATTGCGCATAAAAGCAATACTGAATGTAGGCTGCCTGTGCTTGAAAAAAGACATGAACTTCCAATAGATTGTTGGAGGAGACAGGAAGAAAGTTCTCCTGATTTAAAGCTAGCATTAGGGGATAGTTTTGGATTGACATCTCCTAGCAGCCCTCAGGCCTTACCTTTATTTGTCGAGAGGCCGCAATCTTTGGACTTACACCCATCAACTGAAAATAATCATGCTACAAAAGGCAAAGTAAGAAGTACGCCATTTTGGAATCTTGGATATGATAAGTCTTCATTGGGGCTCAGTCTTGCAATTCCTCAATCTAAAAAGGATTCTGGATTGGATTCCGAGGAAAATGATAATCCGAAGTGCGAGGATCTTAATGTTGCTCTTAGCCTCTCTCTCTCATGAATCCTGTTTGCTGTTTCACAAGTCCTTGTATATTAAATATCTTGAAGGTATGTAATAAGTCTGTAATCAAATTTTATGGCAATGGAGAAAATGATTTTGTCTATAGCTCAGATTCTGATACGGGGAAATGAATTTGAGTCGGGGGATAGAAACTCGGTGAGTGGAACGGAATGTTTTCCAGAATCCTGGACGCGTATTTGAGGAATTGTTTATACAACATGAGCTGTGGGGTGCAACTAAGTATTTTTTGCTGACTTAGGTGGCGTACTTCTACTCCATCCCATTCCATTTGATTCTTTGGGCCTCTTGCTTTGTAATAGGTCATGGAAGTGGAATGCCAAAGCAGTTCCATGCTTGTAATAGTTTTGACAAAATTTTAGCCACTATGAAATTAATGTTCATAACTTGCAGCAAGGGTGGTGCAGGAACGTTATTTTTTACTTTAGCATAGTAGTATATGCATGTGAATACCCATTACAAAGTAGTAATAATGTACATTAAGGGAAATCAAGCTCAAACTTCGCTTCCTCTAATCTGAGGGAGCATGCATGCATATAAATTGATGTACAAATTGTTCCATTTCTAGGCAATAACAATTTCTTATGTCCCCGATGACATATAATTGTAATGGGGAAGGGGATTCAAAGATGTCTAAAAGGTTATTGGACAGTTCTTCCAAAAAAAAAAACTATGTGCTAGAAGTTATAGAGGCTTTTGTGATGCGAATAAAAGGGAAGGCAGATCTGGTTGGATAAAAAGCTTACAAATGGTGCGAATAGAAAAAAAACGCGGAGCAAAGAATGGTTGTCGTGTGGTGTGGTTATGCTTGGCTTGTGTTTTAACTCACTGGGGTATCTACGAACCTTTTAGATTCTATTGATGTAGACTTTACTATAAATGATTGGTAGCACATGCATGTTATTTGAAAGCAGAATCAGCCAGTGGTTATGCTTGGCGTGTGTTTTAACTCCCGATTTAATTTATGGCAATGGGTGTCTATGAACCTTTTACATTCTATTAAAATGATTGGTGGAGGGGGTGGGTGGGGTCTATACATAGTGCTGGGCGGTCTTGAACTTGAGACATAGATGTTCTAAAGCTAGTGTGTTACCCTAGTGTCTTCACATTTTTAAACTGTAAATCTAATTAAGCACTCATAATCAAGATGCTAATCCTCATCATTGCAATTACAATCAAAAGACTTAATTGCTACATCCCTTAGTTGCAACAAATCAATTATAAAGCTCCCGATTCTTGTGGCCAATAACCCAAAGAATTGTTGAAGACTACTCTTTGAGAAATGAAATGAAATTTTATTATTATATTTGCGAGACCGCCAGGTCTATAAGACATTCAACTTGTACATTCAACATTATAAAACAGATTATCTAACGCATCTTCTAATAATAATGCATTAATCTCTTCTACCTCTAACTCATCTACTTTTAAGGTTCTTAAAACATCATCCCTATGCTCTAAAATATCAATGATACATCTCCCAATACATGATCCTGGAAAATCAAAGAAAGCCATCAACGTGTCAGCACAAGCATCATACTTCTCTCGAATATCTCTATAAGCAGGGCAATGTAGAAGTACATGTTCATCACCTTCATGTATCCCTTCGTCACATATCTTACACAATGTAAGCTCGTGAGGAATGTCATTCCACCTGCCTACTTCAACACTAAGTCTATATGAGCTTAGCCTCATCTTGCAGATGGCATGCAAACTTCGTGGAAATCCCTCTGCCAAAACTTTGCCTCCTGCAATGTAGGATTAATATGGGTCCTATGAAACTCCCCTTTTACTGCCCCATCTCTCCATGTCCTTTGAAGAACATTCATTTTGACCCATGTGCAAATATCTTCTTTATGCAAAGCAAACTCATGAATATTCATCCCCCATCATGCCATCCATTGAGTGGCGTCAGCAAACCAGCCCTTAACCCGTGTCTCCTCCAAAGCCAAGCATGGTAATCTTTCTTCAGGCATAATATA
Organism: Isoetes taiwanensis; assembly: GCA_021234155.1. Classification (NCBI taxonomy): domain Eukaryota; kingdom Viridiplantae; phylum Streptophyta; class Lycopodiopsida; order Isoetales; family Isoetaceae; genus Isoetes; species Isoetes taiwanensis. Next base: position 6,114,721 of record JAJEKV010000037.1, read on the forward strand.
CAATACCTTATAGACATAATTAAGGAGTCTGCAAAGTGCCTCTGCCTCCAATGTGAGCCCCACATTCCGCTAACATCATAGCATAGGGAGTTTGCATTTTTGTTCCAAGTACAGACCGAAAGAATTTCTTTTGAACTCTCTCAACCTTTTTTCAACAAGTCTCCAATGCCAATCCAGGACCCCATACTTCACATTCATACAAAACCACGGATTGGACCAGTATTATATAAAGTATTCTTTTCAAGCTAAAGTTCCATATCTCTGCTTTGGCACATCTACGCTTCATTGCATACATTGCTTTGAGGCGACCATTTACTTTTTGCTCCACCGTGTTTGGTTTCAATTTGGACTCTTATCTACTAATATCCTAAGGCATTTATAACTATTGAATATCCTAAGGCATTTAATAGCTATTTATAGTTCACCTTGATAATAGAACTTTAAATGATCAGTCTTGTTTGCTCCAAACACAATCACTTTGGTCTTACCCATACTAACTTGTATGCTTTTTGCATCACAAAATAACGAAAGTGTCCAAATGCCGTTGCAATCTCTGTATGCTCCTAGATAGCAATACCACATCATTAACTATAAAAGTAACATAAGAATATACCCATTTATAGGCGTTCCATCTCCACTATGGTCTTGCATCCAGCATTCAAGTTGGTCTATAAAGTGACCAGATAATGTAGGCGATAGAGGACACCCATGTTTTACTCCCTCATTGATCTCCACAAAAACATTACAAGAATTTACATAGACAATTGAACCAAATACCTTTTTATATAGCTTTTCAACTGCTTGTCCGTCTTCAACAAGAATGCTTAAATCATCTAAAACCAGATTATAATCAGTGCAGAAAAGGTATTGAACGTTTTACAAGATTTTAGACGAAAGATAGTTCTCTTATACTGAAATTTTTTCCCAGAACCCAACTTTAGCCTGGCACTCCGACAGTGGTGGGTGTCCTACCTTCTAAACTATTTGGTCCTAGAGACTATTGTTGGACAAGAATGATGGTCCCCTACAGCCAGTGCCAGAGATCAGATCTGGTACATTTACCTTACAAGATCGGAAAAACTCCAAAGTGCCTTAGATCTACAGGCTCAAGCTTTTTTGCCTTCACTTCGTGATCAGGTACAAACTATTCATTATAAGGGAGAGATGACAGCCATATCCATGACCGTATCTATTGTGAGATGGACAGAATTGTTACAATTAATACATGCCCTGGTCCTAGACTCTAATGGCTAGTATATGGGAACAAGTGATGCTTAAGTGCAGAGACTAGAGTCAGAATTACCGCCATAGCAGAAGCATTGTGTTGATGCTGGACTGCATAAATTTGGAAGGGAACCACAATCTGTAGTGGTCCAGGAGCCGCGACATCAAACTAGCGAATGATCATGCCTCAATACCTGCTGCTACTAGTACCTTGACCTTGCGTATTATAGGGGTTGCAGAGGCAGGAATTGATGCTCATTCAACTCTTGATGAGGCTCTGCATTTCTTCAAAGACATCATGCATGTGAAGGTTGCTGAAGTTGTTTGTGCTACTAGGGTGGGAGCAGTAAGACCATATCGTTCTCGACATCTTTTGGTTCGGTTTCATGATGCTCTTAGCAACCTACATATTCTTCAGCATGGTAACCATTTCAGGGGGACTAGTTTTTTAGTACGAGATGATCTCTCTCCTCTTCAATTATGTAACTGTAGGAGGAGCTTTGCAAGGTCAGGGCAGCCTGCCTACAAAAGAAATGGGCAGTGTACAGGGGAGGTGCAGCAATCATTCTAGATCAATGGCCTTCCAATCCTTGGACTGGCTATATTTAGATAATTTAAGTAACACAAAATTACCATTAGCATTAGCATTATCTTTTTCTTTATACTTTTTGGGTTTGCATGCCCTTATTATTTAGGTCTCATGGCCAATTTGGTCTCCAGGGACATTAAAATCTATCTATCTATTCTTTCATATAGATTTTTTCTGTTCACCATATCAAAAGCCTTGGAGAAGTCAACAAAGGCAGCATTTGGTTTTTTTTTTCCCCAATAACAGAATCTATCATTGCACCCATAATGACCAAATGGTCAATAGTGGATGGACCTTCTGGGTCCGAACCTAGCTTGTCCCGCTGCTCTAGCATTATTATCCTCAGCTCACATATTAACCACGATCATTTGATAATTAGCTGGATCTAATTCATCTCCTGCTTTATGGAGTGGAACTACTCTGTTTATTTGCCATGTTTATGGGAAGCCCTCTCGTAGCACTGCATTAACCAATTTTAACAAGATAGCAGCAACTCCATCACCTGCCCACTTGAACATTTTAGCTATAAGAACATCTGCATCGGCAGCTTTATTGTTAGACAACTTTTGTAAATTGCAATTGTATATCATCGAAAGTGAACAAAAGATAGTCTCCATCATACATGCCATCTATGCAAGATTCATTTTGATTTGGAATGTGGTACAATTTTTGTATTTGCTCAAAAAAGCTGCAACATTCAATGTAGCCCCAACATTTTAATATAGCTTTAATCTGTCCCAAAATATTTTTGAATGCTTAAGAAGGTCCATTACCATTTTTTGATGCTTTTTATGCAGATGTGCCCTTTTCTTTTTATTAACCAATTTGACATATTCTTTCCTTTCTTTGCATCTCCTTTTGCCCTCTTAAACCTCAGCCTTTGTTCTCTATGTTTCTGGTCAAATCACCCATTGCATAGTAATCCCCTGCTTTGCCTATGCGAGCTAAAGCACATGGCTGATGTATCAATTAGCAAGCGTGTCAAAGTATCACTAATTTCAGATGCTGCTTGTGACCATAATATCAATGAAACTTTTTCCTCATATGATTCCTTAAACAGAATGTTCTTATCACATCTCATCTTGATTTTTGAAGCTTGGATGGATGGAGGAGCATGCAAACTGATGTGCCTAAAGCAATAGCAACAAAAATTGGCACATGATCTGACTTGCGAATAGAAAGATTGACCATCTGATTAATAAATGCTGGCTTGGCTAAAATATAGTCTACCACACTTGCATTCTTGCAAGTACATTTTCTAGAACTGGGAAATTTTGCTATGCCATTACATATAATCATATCAAGGCCACCACATAATGCCAAAACATGGTGTCCTTGTGGATTAGGCCATCTAGTCCTATCATCAGAGTGTTTATGCCATCTAGAAATTGATAGCTCATCTTCATCAAGCATTTACAACCATTTTGAATTTCCATCAGGACTAACTATAGTTGCTTATTTTTGTGTTGTGCATCCATTGAAATCACCTATCTTGTTCCAAATGAGAAAAAGGATAATCTCTGTCTAAATTATTAGAACTATACACACGAGATTCTTTTGGTAGAAAATAGCAACCAGCAACATAAAGTTTTTCAGATTGTCTAGGTATTTCAATCCAAATATACTGAACTGATGCCATTTTATCCAAGACTGTCGCTAGATGTGTACATCCATGTCTAACATAGCAAGCAATGCCACCAAAACCTTTAAGCCTCCATTCCTTTTTATTTCATATTGAATGCATCATTTTAAACCCATAATGTTAAGAAGCCCTATCTCTTCATTTTTACATGTCTCAAGAAAGAATATTACATCTACATTACTTAAAATATCCCCCACAATGTCAACTTTTACTTGCTTTAGTGTATTGATATTCCAGCAAGCAAATTTAATGGTAATTGTTCCCTATGCAGCTGCATTTTCCACATTCCTTCCTTCCACAAAAACATGTCCCTTCCTCCAAAATGCCTAAATACAATTCTTCCTTGCATCTTTTAATTTCTGAAGTTCCTATTTGTACTAAATATATTGTTCCTTTGTTAGATCATCATTAATCCACATCTTCTCTCCCCTCAACAATACCCATCTTATCCTCCTTGCTTGCAAATTTCACAATAATATGTCTCGTGTTACCAAAGGATTTGTCCACCCGAAATGCCTCAACTATGTCACCATCAAAATCTAACTTAGATTTGATAAACATGCTTATCTTCTCCTTTGTGTTCTCCTTTGGTACCTTCTAGCACACCAATCATGCAAATGTTCATAGCCCTTTTCTGCCTCTCTTGCTCTTCCATAAATGAATCTAATGCTTTGTTCCTATCCTATTGATCTTTAATGAAAGAAGTGAGCTGTTGTTGTACCTGTGTAATGCCGCAGTAGGATATGCCATCAGTAGGATATGCTTCAGTAGGATAGCTTGAACAATTTAAGGATGGCACATCTATGGATGGTACATCGTCTTACCCAACCTTTGACGTCATCCTTGTTTAATTCAAGATCGTCGATAGTTATCCTCCATTTCTTAAGCAAAAGCAGAATGTTTGCATATCAGCTGGTTGCTCAAGAAAGCCATGTGGGGCAGACTGGTTTGTTCTCTGTATTTGCTTGTGTCTTTTGCGAAAATATAAGAAGTCTGTATAGAGCTTCCAGCTCCAAGGGTAACATCTCGCACTCCACCAGCATCATGTCATAAGGCGTCTGCATCTTGGTCCCCAATTCTGCATGGAAGAATTTTTTTCTGCACGTTTTCAATCTTTTTCCAACCGTCCATCAAGAGAGCTGGCCCCAAATCTCACAACCATATAGAGTACCAATATTTGTATGAGAGAAACATAAATTATCTTCCACAAACCAAAATGCCATATTTTAGCTTGGTGACATTTCCTCTGCATAGCATACAAGGCCTTCTGGTCGCGATTGACCCTTTGATCAACTACTTTGTTCTAGCTAGGACTTTTGTCCAGTATCAAACCCAGGTATTTATAGTTGTCCACAATGTCAAGTTTCCCCCCTATGTAGAAGAAAGCATATTTGTCCACCTTGTTGGCACCAAAAATTATTAACTTCGTCTTAGCCATGCTTACTTCCATACGCTTGATGTCACAAAATGTGGCCAAAGCATCTAAGTTTCTCTACATTTCTCATACACTTCATGATAGCACCACAATGTCGTCAACATATAGAAGTAATATGATAACATGGTCAACCAACGCCGCTCCATCCCCTCCAATTCATCTACAAACAACCCAAAAAGTTTAGGTGAGAGAGCATAGGCACCATTGAAGACATATCTATAGAAGTAGACATATTCAATTGAGTTGGAAGCATTGTAGGAACTCCCCCTAAAACAGAAGGCATAACCATACCAGGTTGATAATAACGTGCCATGGACATTTTCATTTGTTCCCAACTAGATGCTAAATTAGCTGGCATCTGACCCTTGGCTGCCTGGGATTGGGTTAGGGCTCTGTTTCAGGTGAGATTGACTAGCCAGCAGTTGCTGCTTCATGTGTATCCTGGTGCTTGGCCGCTCTTGCGGCAGCAAGCCTTACATCTGTGCGTGGCTTGGTTGGTGTGACTGATTTGGAAGCGGCGGCAGTTGTGGATCTTTCAGGGGCTTCATCAGCCTGCAGCCTCTCAGGTACAAGCTATTTCAAAGCTTTCTGATGTTCCCGGGAGTAGTAGAGCGGAAGTTTGCCATTTGGCGGGACTTCTTGGGTGTTGTAGATGGTGATGGTCGGTTTGTACAGCAGTAGAGTTGCAGTTTTTCTGTGAGTTTGTTGTGGAGTGTCGAGGTATCGCTGTCTCTTTGGGGCAGTTCTCCTTTCTCCTCACTTGCTTTGTAACATTGCCATTCTTTTAATATATTGATGACACAGTTCTTCAAAAAAAAAAAAACCATAGGCGAAATCGTATTTCATATTTCAAAATCGTAGGCGCCTCCAATCATAAATGACTATAAGCGAAACGGGAGGTGCTCAGAGGCCCCAACATATGATCTGGGTTGTAGGATCGACGAATCCGACGACTATGTTAGTCCATGATGCACCTCGTTTAGAATAGTGGCAAACAATTTGCAAAAGAGCCTACAAACCATTATCATGCTGTAATTGTTAGGATCTCTCTCATCGCCCACAATATGTAAAGGAATCACGTTATTCACCTGCAATGTTACTCAGGAAATAAATTACTAATCGTATATATCTTATTAGCTATCATAGCTTTAGCTAAACTTGCCCGAGAGCGATCCCAAGAGTTTTTGTGGTTTAGCTAAACTCTGAACATTTTCCCTCTCATACTTTCTAGCCTTTAGCTAAACTAATCCCAAAACTTTCCACGGTGTGGCCAACATAAAATATTAAGCTAAAATTACTATACCCTTTTTTCAAGTGCTTCCATTTACTTTATCATTTTTCTTTATGCAAACATTTTAAAACAATGCCAGCTACCTAAGTCTAGGTACTAGAAAATAAACAATTATTCATATATTTCTTATAAATTAGACTGATAGTAGCTAAACTAGCCCGAAATTCATTTAAATAGTTTCTATGTTAGCTAAACAATACAAAATTTCACTCTCTTACTTTCTAGCATTTGGCTAAAGAGATCGACGTTTGGTGTAGGCGCGAGAAAAGTTAAGCTAAAATTATTGTTTTTTTTCCCAATTTTTTTATTAGCCAACAATTTTTGAAAATGTGCTAAAAAATCGCTAAATAGCAAAGTTTAGCCCTTAAATTATTCCATGACGCTGCTGGGAACCGTTCTTGTATAGCTGCATTGAACATCGAGATAAGGGCCTCTGCTGTTGATGCTCCCGCCCACTTAACCATCTCAGCAACCGGCCCCTGTGTATCAGCAGCTTTAACATTGGATAATTTTTATAGACCACCAAGGATATCCTTGACTAAGAGTTGCAAAACATTGTCTCTATCTGCCTCCCTCCCTTGGGATATAGTATAGTTTACATATTTGTTGCATCAGTATCCCTAGATCAAGCTTTAAGTCATGCTTGCTCTTGGTTCTCAATTTATTCCAAAATCTCTTGAAGTAGTAACCAGCTCTTTTACCATGTTTTCCCGTTTCTTGAGCAAGTGCTTTCTTTTTTTGCATTTGATTAGCTTCATGTACTTTTTTTTTCACACTTTGCTTACAATTAGTCTATGTTTGCTTATGTTGATGTCATTTCTCCTTGCACTCAGCATCAAACTAGGAATTGCAGGGTAAGCCTAGTTGTTTTCCTTTAGACTGGAAGCACTGTGCATCACTATTATTATCGACGAAAGCAGCTCACCTATCTGATGCATGGGGAGGCCACTGGTTCTTACTAACAAGTTCTTCACATATTTGTTGGAATTTCTCCTACTTATTCTGATGCATGGGCATGTGATTGCTATGCATAGCCCTGATATACTGCGGATTGCCATTCACAAAGATCTCCATAAACAAGGGCACATGGTCAGCTTAATGCGCAAATCCCCTACATAAAAATGTTTTACCTCTTTAGCAAAGTCTCCACCAACAATGATAAAACAACATCGATAGCATCCCGACATGTGCACAATCTTGTCCCTAGATCTAGCTTACTCCACATACCTAGTAAATGGAGGCTTGAGAATTCGCACATCAAGATATATCATGTGAAGATCTAGCCCATCCAGATTCCATCACCTCAGCATCATCCATCATTTCCAACTATGCCGCATCGTCATGATCACTATTAATGGCCATCTGCCTATTAGCAATGCGTCCATTGAAATCTCCTAAAAAGTAGTGTATCCCTCAGTGGTGCTAGTACTACTATGTCTTGCTCCAGATAGTGAAACGGGTCATCCCTATCAACATACATTATATGTTGATGACTCTCTTGGGGGAAAATAACAACCCGCTAGCCTTTTGCCCCTGCCAGGTAGCTCAATCCAAATATACTTTTTTGTGATTATTAGATTCACTAATTTGATCATGTGGCCAAATTTTGTTCGGATGTAGCAGCCAATGCCTCCACGCCCCTTGAGCTTCCACCCTTTATAATTCCAACTGACTTGACGAGAGAGAACTCACCGATTATTGGTCAGCGATGTCCCTCATGTTCTCATGTTTCTAAAAAAAAACCAAGTCCAGCATTGGCAAAACATCACCCATTATATCTACATCACTAAGCTTTAAAGTATTGACATTCCATGCCCCTATCCTGATGGTCTTGAGTCCCTATTCTGCTTGAAGTATCACCTCTCTATTCTTTCAGAATGCTTTCTTGCCTGCTTGCTTTGCCAGGTTCATTATTTGGATCTTTATGTTCCTATAGTTGATCCTTAGTTAAGTCCTCCTTGATCCATACATTATTCCCTCGCAACGCTCTTTTTTAGTATAGTGGAATGGTATTGTCAATTTTGGAACTTGATGACCACATGATGAGTCCATTCACTCTTGCAGGCTTGAAAATCATTCACAATGCCGCTTTTCAAGATCTGCATGTGCTCATTGACATATTCACATGCTTTATGCTTTGTATTCTCTCCATCTTCTTCTGGCAACCCCACAATTCTAAGGTTGAGAGCCCTGTTTCGCTGATCCTGTAATTCCATGAAGCTTGCAAGCTAATGCTTAATTTCAGAAATGGAGTCTCCATTAGTAGTCATAATGTTTATCGCGTCTTTGGTTGTTCCTTTCCCCTTGTTGGCGATCCAACTTGTTCTTTTCAATATTGACTATACTATTTTAAATTCTTCATACTATGCTCACAGAGAGGCAATGATGGTTTCTATTTTGTGATGTCTCCTGCTCGTATACAATGCCCCGATCGTAGAGATTTCTTACATGAGGCCATCTATCTGGCATCAAACTCTTGATGGTGAGCAAGAATCTGACGGGACGTGTCATTCATCCCGTCTCCCTCGGGATCGACCTAGTTGCAGAAGCGCATAAATATAAGCACAAACCATCACATCACATCAAATACATAACCACCTCGAAGGGTGGGATCACCATAACATAATCTTATCCTAGCAGATGCAACAACAACAACAACAACAACATCAACAAGGGGTTTGACTGGCATAAGAACATTGCTGTTGGGTAGTCCACTCCATCCGCCCCTCCTGTGCATGCTTTGCAGATAGGCTGATAAGTATTGGGGATGTGACTGTAACCTGCCGCGTGCATAGTCAGAGGGACTACTCCTGGGTTGCATCTCCCCAGTCCCGATGAGGCAAGAGGGGATCACTCCCCCCAGAAGGTCTATGCCAACTATAGGCGAGCTAGAGAGCCACTGCTCGTCTATGACTTGAACCCCACTGAGGCGACACATCACCCAGGAGGTGTCGAGCCCATACCTTGCCCCTGCTCAGTGGCAAGCTATTAGGCCTAGCCCACGATGTTTCCCACTCGTCGCTACGCACCAGAGGGATCAATTATAGCTGAATAAGCCTTCCTTGTCAGCCAGTCTAACCCTGCCACCCACAGCCAGGTGGGCTCCTATTCACAGGCCACATTAATTGGGAATTAATGGGCTAATCTAGAATCATCAACTAAAGGCTCTGGGTCTCTACCCTTCTTCCCACTTTTAGGGTTCTTGCCTCTTTATGCCCATGTTTTAGGATTAGGATCTAATGGGCCATATGGCTCATATGGGATATTGCCATGTGGCAATATAGAATATATTCACATGTTGCATAACATAGGCAATATAATGGGTTCTAATGGTTGTGCCCCATGGTACAACCCTTTACGGTTGCCGTGTACATGTCATTATAGTCGACATGTACTAGTGACGTGGCAGTGTAATGTATATATTTATACCATATATTATGCAGGAAGGCCACATTCTCCTCACCTTGAATTGATGATGTCCGCAGCATCACGAGTCTTCTCACCTTGAAATCTTGCAATAACTTTACAATATATTTAATTACATATTTACTAGCTTACACAAGATTTAAGCGATTAGTCCGATAGTAAAATTATATTTACTCTAGGCTTTAATAATATCTACGACATTTACATATGTCTTAGTGCATATAAACAATAATCATAATTTAGACAATAATATTATATAGGTAAGGTTTTAATATGATACACAAGAATTAGATATGTGCTTCTTATTCTCTTCCTTGGGTTTTGCATTACCCTTAGAAGTATGTACCTAAGATGCACCTAAGTATATACCCTTTTTTTCACAAGGACCCTGAAGGTCGTACACCTATCCTTGGAAGGATTACATCCTTACCACGATTTTTAACATCTTAAATAAGCATTGCTTTTTAACCCTGCATGTTCCCTGCTGGACTCCTTTAGCATTAGAGTTGTCCCAGGGACCATTTCGGGTCCATGGATCAGAAATGATCCACCATAACTCACTGCCACCTACACCCATATATCTCACAAGAAAATTTTTAATTTTATAATCTACCACCGCCTTTTGAGTCTTCACTTGATTCTTAACGGCCTATGAAAATTTTATGACCACTGGATTCACCTTTATATTGGCATGATTGTTCAAACTTTGAAGAAATTGACAGTTTTTGCAGTAGTCTAGAACTGCATTCCTCAATTTTGTAGCATAAAAATGTCTAAACCTCGCTAAATATGAAAGTAATATATATCGATTTGCATGTTTCCATGTTTGTTCGCTATCATTTAATCCTAGTAGTAATCCTAGTAGTAATGATTGTACTAGCCCATTGTATGGGTCCCATGACCTATTGGTCTCCGTGGACGTTAAAAAAACTATTCTATTCTATTCTATCATTTGATATCAATTGAAGTTGCCAAACCCTATTTTGCTTAAAAAAGCTGCGTGAGGTTGGAGAATTATTTCTCTTTTACTGTACAAGTTTTAACTTAATTCTTGTGACAATGAGTTCTTAACATTACAAGCTATGGTCTAAGGAATTTTTTAGATGTTCATATGTTATATTAATACGTTACTAACGATTTTTTTTTTTTGAAGGACGTGAGATTCTTTTATTGACAAGAACAAAGGCGCAATACACAATGCACAGACAGGAATAAAACCCTAGTGGATAGGCTGACCCAACTAGGCATAAACACCCGTCTATGGATGAGAAGAACACCATAAATACGTCTGCCAAATTATCTGTTTTTTATCATCAGCTAGAGATGAGCAACGATAAGCTTTAGTGATCTTCTGCTGAGCACAATGAAGAAGCTGCTAATCAGAGATGTGTGCACCTTGAAAAATACACAAACGTCGCCTCTGCCAGATAGACCACAAAATCCAACTTGAAGCAAGATGAAATGCCCACTTACGCAAGTTAGGCTAAACAGGGGGATAAAGTGCAAGTAGGATCTCCTGGTTAGTGAGAGACACACTGAAAAAGAGTGAACAACCACGCCCAAGCAAGCTGTCGATGATCGCACAAGAAGAAGCAGTGTTCAATAGTTTCAACGAAATTATTGTACAGAATTCAAAACAAAAATCAATCAATCAATCAATCCTTTTAATTTGGGATTTTCCAGTTTGGTAGAAAATGTGTTTGGATTATTTTTATGTTATTTTTCTAAAGTTTTTGAGAGTTTAGGTGCCGGAATAAATTTTCGGCTTTCCAAAAATCGAAGAAATTCCCTTCGTATGATTTGCACTTTGGGGTTCTGAATTTTTTGCTCTCCTTATCCGATGTAGCTGGGAGAATGCCACGATTGTTGGATGCATGGATGCTACGTTATGTTGATTTGATGCCTCTTCCTATTCTGGCATTTTGGAGCTCTGGATTGATCTCTTGATCAGGCCCCCTTTTTCTTCACGGGTTAGCCCTTGCCTTTGAGAGATGATCCTCTTGAGGTCGATGGTTTTAAGATCGTCTTTGAAGTTTTCCTTTGAATGTTTTAAGCTGCATAGTCGTTTAACTAGTGTTTGCCTTTGTACATGAAATTGCTAAATGATGGTAACGCTGGAAATTTTTTATTTACCAGGAAGTTCCGGTCCAAGTTTTGTAGCCGTCTTACAATTACTTGCCAACTGGCTGCAACTCCACTTTGGCCGCATCATTCATGTCCTGGATACCACAGGTTCATTTGCTTTTGTTGTTATCTGCATCTTTCTTTCGACAGGAAGAAATCCTTGGAATGAGCATCATTCTATATTCTAAATAGGTATGTTCTGTGAATCCATGGATCCAGAGACGTCCTTTTATCATGAGCACAGATGTTATAGTTCAGGTACAAACTAAGAAGCAACATAGTCTATCTTGCAACTACGACCATAGTTTGGGGATGATTTCACAGCTGTTTATCTCATGTGAATGCTTTATTTCATGTGCTGGCTTGGATAAGTCCAATGTGATGAATTTCTATATGGAATGTAGTGTTATGGGCAGTGGCAATGCATTTGAGAAAGCAAAATGTCTTGATTTGTTCAGTTTTAAAACTTTTCTTTTTATGTTTTCCAGGCCAATTCCCACCCTGCCTGGATAGCAGAGTATGTGAGGAGTGAACTGATAACAATTTTGTGAGAGGTCAGTATACGATATTTTTAGGAAATTTTACGCTGCTCCAACATTTATTCAATGCCATTTTACACTCCAGAGGCTTCCATGGGAGTCAACTCCTGGTGATATTGCACAACAAGTACTGTTCTGATAAATATTAAGCCACGTGATTGTCATTTTGGATTTATGAACACTTATGCAACATCAATGACTAAAATTCTAGCATGCTTTGATTTATAGGCCTTTCTAAACCGGTAAAAGCCGGAGCAGCTGGGCATCAAATTACAGAATTAATAATTACTCACAAATCTACCAAGAAGTATGGCTTAGGGGCAGAAGTGGTTGCTGATGAAGTGCTTGCTGCTACACGTGGAATCTCAATTATACATAAGTAGTCTATCAATTCCTTCTGCTGCAACAAGAGCATGATATAATGCTTTATAGGTATTCCATGATGTGCCATACGATTGGGATATCCTTATACATAGATTGGTCATTCCGGTGGCCAAGTTGTGGCAACGGGCTTAACTTTCAAATGGTTATAGAAGCTGAAGCTTTGAGCCATGGTACAGGTCCTATTGTTGATTCTTTTATAAATTAGCTAAGCAAGAATTTGGGTCTGACATTCTTTTACAATCCTTTGTTTATTTTCTAATCTACATTTGTTAATACCTAATGCTATGTCTACTTTTCTAATCTACATTTGTTGATATTTGGATTGCAATGTAGATTGTAGCATGGATGTTGGAAATGTTGTGTGCTTTTTCTTGGTGTGCAACATGATGGATTATTGTGGGTGGCTGGGAACCACATGCCAAAAGGTGAGGTTTCGCAGAATGTCTCCACATAACATTTGCAATGATACGAGTCAATGACATCAAATTAAATTATTAGAAGATGCCCAAACATCTTTGTTCTTTCAGACTAAAATGTTGTTACCCACCATAAAAAACATTTGATATATTTTCCCATGAAATCACAGGTTCTTGCCATGGTTTGGAAAAGATCTAGCAGGAAGATCATACTATTTAGAAAAGGTAATGAAATGCTCTTATAATGGACCATTACATTAAATGTTTTATATGTCTCTCTTTAAGTACCACTATTACAAATGGGTGTGTTGAACTGAGTCATTTTCCACTCTTACATTCCCTACAATTCTACTTACATCCTTCGTTTCTTTAATGCAGGCAGCTAATGTGATATAAATATATGTTAGGAAGGAAGGAAGGAAGGAAGGAAGTTTATTTTAACGTCCACGGAGGCCAGAGGCCTATGAGACGGCACAGAACAGGCAAAAAAGCCAAAAACCCCAACACCAAAAACAAACAATGTAACTGTACAGTAGAACCCTACTACCGGGATGAAAAAACCCCCACTTGGGAGGAAAAACCCTAACAGTAGGCTCTCAAATACCATGCCCCAGAAGAGCAAATCTGACGGCCGAAATCTGCAGGATGTAAGCTCCCAGTCGCGCTACCATAGGTGATGCGAGTAACTGATGTTATGGGGAACCTCTTGAAACTTCGTATGGTCTAAAATTATTGGTAAATCCTTGAGGGGCATCTGTAGATAAGGTATGCTTCTGGCTTTGCTTAGAAAGAGTTGTTTCTATTTTTTATTCTTAATTTTAAGCCTATGCCTGCTGCAAAGCATGCATCTCTGTCGACCATCTAAGGTGCTTAGCTTTTACCTTCCTTTTGCCATCTATATTAACTAATGGAAATATTAACTAATGGAATATGTAGATGGATAGGACACCTGGACGATGCCTATGCTAAGTGCTAATGTAGTAAGTATGTATTAGAAGTTTGTTATGTAAGCTAAACAATCTCCACAGTTCTATTTGAACCATCAAGGCATTTCAATCCATCCTTTTCTAACCATATCAAAATTCGTAGAGGACTCTCATCACCAAATTGGGTGCTTCTGATTTGGTCTTGGCCTTTGCTATATACATGCAATACCGTGCCTTATCTGTTTTATATGTCTCTCTTTGAGTACAAGGAAACCATATTCTATTACAAATGGGTGTGCTGAACTGAGTCATTTTCCACTCTTACATTCCTTACAATTCTATTTACATCCTTCGTTTCTTTGATGCAGGCAGCGAATGTGATTTAAATATATGTTAGGAATATGGGAAACCCCTTGAAACTTCGTATGGTCTAAAAATATTGGTAAATCCTTGAGGGACGTTTGTAGATAAGGTATGCTTCTGGCTTTGCTTAGAAAGAGTTGTTTCTAATTTTTATTCTTAATTTTAAGCCTGTGCCTGCTGCAAATCATGCATCTCTGTCGACCATCTAAGGTGCTTAGCTTTTGCCTTCCTTTCTGTTGTCTATATTAACTAATGGAAATATTAACTAGTGGAATATGTAGATGGATAGGACACCTGGACGATGCCTATGCTAAGTGCTAATGTAGTAAGTATTTATTAGAAGTTTGTTACGTAAGCTAAACAATTCTCCACAGTTTTATTTGAACCATCAAGGCATTTCAAGTTTTTCCATCCTTTTCTAAGCATATCAAAATTCGTAGCAAGACTCTCAGCACCAAATTGGGTGCTTCTGATTTGGTCTTGGCCTTTGCTATATACATGTAGTACTGTGCCTTATCTGTTGTAGTGAATAGTTTCTATTTGGTATTTTGCTATTGCTTCCTGTTATGGTCATTAGGTGGGTTGTAAATTTTTAATATTTTAAAAGGAACCTGATTGATCAACGCTTACAAATAAAATTTTCATTCTACTGAGATGATGGTTCAATGCAGGTCCACAATGGCATATTCTTTTCTTCTGAAGCATGCTTCATTAGGAAAATGAGACCGTGACAGTCCTTCCATTGCATTGTATTTAGCTTTGGCATAGACGGGTTTCAAATCCCAATTTTAATCTCGCATTGGAGGCATGTAGAACAATTCATTTTGCACAAGGACTAGAGAAAAAATTACGTATCACTTAAGAATTCTGCTGCATGGTGCATCACTCATGTTTTTGGCCGGACTCAGATCCAAGTAGTTAGCTGCAAGATGGTGAACTGCCTCTTTGTCTATAGGTACAAGATACAACAGCCTCTTTGGCAAAAAATTTCAACAATGTAGAATTGCAATTAAAAAAATACGTTTGCGTTCCTGCTCAACTTTAGAAAGCTTTCAAGATGGGATGATTACAACCTTTACACTATGAAAGGAAGAAGAGTTTCATCTTTATGCAGTCGAACCCCCCTTCTTTTTTCCCTGCAAGACTATAAGATGTCACATGCAAACACATCTATTAATGATGGCATTTCAACAATAGTTTATTAATCATAGCATGTGTTCTAGATGAGAATGAAGATTTAGTTTTTATGTTGACATATTATTCGTTATTTACAACTATTAACATTTCTTTGCACTTAAAATTCATGCATTCCTAGGCCAAGGATATGGTTTCTTAGTTAGATTCAAAGTTGAGTCGGTGTCAATCCTCGACCAAAGTAGCTGAAACCCGTACTTCATCTTCATTGAATCTTTGCATTTCTTATATATCAATAAGAAAGATGTAGCCACTAGATACAATATGGAACTATAAAGCCTAGCTCAACCCAAAGGGCTTCTATGTTGGAAGTTCCATAAAGACTATTAAACTACATTGCTCTAGTCAATTCATACATTTCCTTTCACTTCTCCATAGTTCATCCAGGTTGCATTCTTTTATTAGTTATATCAATAAGAACATGATCTACAAAGCTTAGCTCAACCCAAAGGGCTCACAGATTGGAACTGCTAGAAAGACTATCGAATGCATTGTCCAACTCAAGGTAATAACATTTTTCTCTTTGTAACGCGTAGTTTGATGTTTGCCCAACACTATACATTCTTTGCACATATTTATAGGCTAGATTTTGACTACTTTTGTCAACAAAGAGGCAACATGTTACCCATCTCAAGATCATACATTTCCATTCACTTCCCCATAGTTCATTTCGGTTGATTTCTTGCATTGGTTATATAAATAACAAATATGTGGCCATTAAATACACCATGAACTACAAAGCCTAGCTCAACCCAAATCCCATATTGGAAATGCCACAAAGCTACATTCCCCAACTCAAAGAAAGAACATGCCTCTCTTTGTAATTGATTATGTTGATGTTCATCCAACACTGTATATTCATTGTATGCATATAAGAAAGAAGATTTTGACTACTTTTGTCCAATGTTGTTACATACTTTGCATACCGTACGGGTACCATACGTTTTTTTAAGTTTTTTATTTTTGGTTTTTAAAATCTTAGAATACGTTTTTATAACATTAAAAACGTTAAAAACGTTGCAAACGTTAAAAACGTAAAAAACGTAAAAAAAAACTTTAAAAACCCCAAATTGCCCCTTTGAAACAGATTATATAACATTTTTTAATACCAGCACCATATTTAGGTTCCAATCAAATCACAAAAATGTGTATTCAATTCAAAGGTTTAACTTAATAATATAACAACTAACATAAATATTTAGCTTATTATCATACTAGAGGTAGATAGAAGAGAAATGAATATAGGTAAAAAAGAATTATTTGAAGCAGCTATACCTTTGGAACGGTTTTGGGTTACTTCCTGCTTCTATTTGTCACTTATGGTAGTCAGATCTTCAGAAGCAATATAGAAAAAAATGAATCGAAATAAAGTTAGTTGTAAAAGAAGAAGAATGGAAAAGTTACCTTGGTTGACTGGTCTTGGATGTTTACTGGTTTGCATGGTGGAGTAAAAACCTTTCTTTCATTGAGCAAAAAACCAAAATCCTGGTTCTACATGCATTCGGCATGTTTCTACATGCATGCGGCCGCTCATAGTTCCAAAATCTTGTTTGCTAGACTAGAAAATCCAAATGAAAGTCATTCAAGGCATTAGTAATGGTTTTTTTTTTTTACATTTTTTGATAACCCCCGATGGTTGCAAACGTTTAGAAAACGTAGGGTTTTTTTAAGAAGTACTCTATGGTTAAAAACGGGGTTTTTTAACAACACTGCTTTTGTCAACAAACAAGCATATTGCCCTACGAAGCCTAGCTCCACCCAAAGGGCTCCCATAGTAGAAGTGCCACAAAGACTATCAAGTACTTTTGATGCTTGCGCAACACTGTATATTCGTTGCACACTTTTAAGAGAGAAGATTTTAACTACTTTTGTCAACAAACAAGAAACATCTTGCCCAAATCAAGGTAATAACTTCCTACTATTTGAAATCACATAGTAGATGCTTGCCCAATACTACACAATTGTTGCACTACAACTTTAGTTTCAATCTGTAATGAAATTCCTTTGTTTGAGTTGTATTGTTCTTGTTCTCGACTCGCTATCCGAGAAAACTGGGAGAAAGCTTGGACCCACACTAACAGACAAATATTCGAATTATGGACAGTTTTTGAGTCGGAGTAATTTTCCCATCTCCTTTTTGTGTAAAATAACAGGGTTCCAAAAAAAAGTGGGAATGGAATGAGACCCACTTTAATTAAATACAACTTTTTTGCTATTTTGGGCCCCAGACCATTGTACTATATATATCATAAGTATAGATTTAGAAGTTTGAACAAGTTTTGGTACTTTTGTTGTCTCATCTCCTTGTTTTGGAGATCTCATGTATTCTCAATGATTACTCAAAGATTTTTCATCTTGACATATCGTTCCTTTGTTCTCTTCTTTTATCTGTTTGCTCTCTAGCTTCTCATTGCTGCAAAATCACGCGTGACATTCTCTTGTTGAGAATTTGCTTGTTTGACACCAAGGTTCTCACGGAGTGCAATTGTACACTAGAATTGTCCACACTTTGTGGATGTACTCTATAATCTAGTGAGAAATCTGGCTTTGTGTGGGATATTCTTTGAGTTTGCCAACAAGCAAAAGCAGACGGTCAGCAAAATCTCGGGCAGATTCTGATTCTGTGGCCTGTTGTTGAAGCTCTGAAGCTCATTGAGCTATTTCAGAAGTTGTTGATCATCATTCAAAGAAGCATAGTGTAGGAGTCACGAATCGCATCCCGCCTGAGAAGCTCCTCTAGCGTGAAGGTAAAAAAAAACAACTTAGGAGGAAAAAAAGCTAGGACCTGCCAATCGGTGACAGGAGGTCTAGATTCGGGAGAGCCTACAGGCTGCCTCCAGCCATTCATCTCATGACAGAGTATTTGCGACCCAAGTCTTTAGCTCAGACTATCAAATTAGTGATCATTTGGTACCCATATCTTCCACTTGCTATAGTTCCCCACCTCTGCGACTCCATGGCAATCTCAGCCACATCAATGCATTCAAATCTGGTGCCATATCTGTAAGCATCAGGGCCATCTTGCTAATGAGTATAATTCCATCAACGACTCGCCTCATTGTAAATGATGCAATATGTGCGATCACAACAACGGAAGAATGTACGCGTGCTAACCCTACGCTCTTCCTCCATAAACTTGTTTTTCAGGTCCAAACTCAACCTCAGCAAAATTAGCAGCAGTGTGGTCAGTCTTCACGACAACCTTTTGATCCTACAAAAGCTCAATATTATCATTGTCAGGAATGCGGACACGCCACTATGATGTGCCCTCAACTTTCTTAAGTTCAAGTGCAATTATTTGATATAACCAGACAGCTTATGTTTGTCCACTCGTATCAATTATGGGTGGCCAATGACAAATTGGGTTCCAAACCCATGCCGAAGAAACCATCATGTGCTCCTCAACAACAACCTCAAACTACACCTGCTTCTCAAGCTACTCTCGATCAATAGGCTCAAGAAAAAAGTTATCAGGCCTTCGGTTCAACATTCAAATTAGGTTGGCTTGGTGTCATGCCAAATCCATGGTACTCATCCCTATCAGCTCACACCTCAGAATATCACGGCCTGCCTATGAGGTTGAAACTATCTCGGTAAACTCTACCACCAAAACGGTTCATTTTGCGCCTAACCTACATTAGGAATAGTCCTGTGCTTTGGGGCACGAGACTAACACTTCCCCCCACCAAAGAACACTCAGAGGAGAGAAAACGGATACAGTTTCTGGGGGAGAAAAATTTGCAAGATCCACCGCATCATCTTGGCGACTGTGGAGTCGAACTTGATGTAGTACTCAGCAACTAGTTTTTGTCATTGTTGGAAGGCGTCTGCATGGTCTGTCCAAGAGCTGGGGTAGCATCAATGAGAAACTCCGTTCTCACCATTTCTTCAAGAGCTTGGTGGGCAGTAGCAGGCACAAACTGACATTCCATCAACAAAAGATCTCAAGCTCAAAAGCACCGATACTGGCATTAGGGTTGCAATGAAAAATTGGACGCTTCCAATTCAAGGAACTCATTAGAATGCAATGGAGTGTAGCGCAGAATCCAGCTTGACGATGAATAGAGGGATCTGGAGAAGTGGTAGCCCGTGTCAAGAATTGAAAAAGGCCAGTAACAGCATTTGCTGGCATTTTCCAGGTCTTTTAATTTGGGATGTAGATCCAATTTATGGTGATGTCCAGTGTGCCAATATCCTTCCACGTATGTCTTCGGACAAAATGTGGATCCCATCGTGATGTGCTTGGGAGTCCACTCAGCGTGAGCTTCCAATGTCCATGTCCAGAAAAAAGAGCATGCTATGGAGGGGCGCCAAGGGAAGCATAAGGACTGGGTCGTGGAGAAGGATGCATCTAAACATTGTCTGATTGAGTGTGGAATTCTGTTGCCAAGGCAATCTAACTGCTTGCATAGCATTTCCCAATCTTGTGGTGACATCAGTGTCTCGAGAGGAGATGGCTCTCAGTCCATTGGGATTCCTTTATTTTCCAGATATGTCCGGAGAGTATTCAAAGTGCCGATATACTGGAGGAACAACTGTGCATAGCCAATGCCATAATCATGATGTAAGTGGGCTTGCACACATGCAAGAGCCTCTTGTGCCTAGAGGGTGAGATTTGAGTTAAGCTCGAGCATATATTCATTTAGGAGCGTTGTCGTAGCAGTGGAACCAGAAAGGCAGTGGTTGTCTTTTTGGAGCAACAACAGAGACGTCTGGTTTCCTGTGAATGCCTCTAGGTGGTCTTTAGAAAAGCGGGCTTGAGAATGTGCCAGATAGAAATAATGCAGAACATAAGCCATTGGCTAGATTGTGCGAAAAATGAAGAAGAACTGAAGATCTTCAACAGGGAATAGCTGGAAATTGACAAGGGCACATAGGTGCCTCATTCTTCTATGGTGAGTTCCAGCCAAAGATGGACAAAATCTTGTACTGTAATATCCCCTTCAACTGAGCCTGAGGCACTGAGCCATTGGATAAAGAAGAGATGCCATCGTGATTTTACATAATCAAGGTACCCTATAGGAAGAGGGTAATCCGTGCATATGTATTCAGCAAGAACAGAGTACCTTTCAGTGTTGGCATGGATGTCTTTGGCAGATTGTTCTGCTTGTTGAAGCTGGTGTTTCAGATCCTGGACTTGATTGGTCTTTTCATCCACCAGGCGCTTGAGTTCTTTAAGCTTGCGATGAGCACGAGTGCTATAAGAAGGAGAGGCACTCATGGAAGAGAGTTGAAGTTGGAGACCCGCAAGTTCTATACCATCTATTATTTTCTGTTTGATAGAATTTTGCAGCTAGTTTTTCAAGGACTTGACCTGTATCTAGGCAGCCATAAGCAAGCCTTCCAACTGCGTGATGCGTAGTTGTTGGTGCGTGATGACAGCTTTCAGATTTTTGAATTCTTCTTGAAGGCTAGGATATAGTGCAAAGTATCTTGCAGAAGCTAATCTTTAGCTATGGTGGTCTCGGAGGGTTTGGACTCCAGGGGATTCACCTTTGATTAGCGTATAACCCATGAGAGTTCAACGGAGGGGTGTTTTTTGGACCATTTGCGTACGTATACTTAGGGGTTAGGACTAATTTGGAGCAATATCTATACACAGAGGGTCAAATTGCCTTTTGAAATTGCGTATACAATGGGGGTTTTTTGCTACCCTCCGAACACAGATGCCATACCCCCCTTATATATAAGTGCATCCCCCGGGATTTGGACATGTACCTGTAGTGGAGCATGGATTGTCTCCACTAGAGCCAAGGCATCTTGAGTCCTTTTTAACTCTTCTCGAGTGGCTAGAAGTGTGCTGTGTTTTTCGTGAAACTGCTCCTCAAGATGATGTTTCTGACTGAAGAGATCCTGGAACTCCTTTTTGAGGAGACATCAGAGGAATCCAAGTGATCCTTGATACCATTCATGAATTTGTTTTATGGGACTCCTGTAACTACAGAATATATTCAGCAACATGTTGCTCATACTCATAAAGGGCCTGTTGAGAAGGTAGAGGAGGCTGGTGATGAACTTCTTGTGTGATGAAAATCAGTGACTGCTGATGAGGATCAGATGGAGTATCTTTGGCAGAGTGATGTAAGGAGGAGATGGCAATTGGACATTTCCTTCGTGGGAAAGGGCTGCGAGCATCTTCTTGAATGTTGACATTCTGCTGTTGAGAGGTCTCGTCCAGAAGCTCACGAATGGCTGTTATCTTGGAGCGAACCTTACTGGAAGCCCTAGACATGGAGGTGCTTCCGTATGTGGACACAGTGCCTTGAATCATAAAGTAGGACTAGATCATCATCCTGCTCGCCAATCGTAGGACTAGATTGGTAAAATTCGTGTTTATGTGGATTACAGAAAATTAAACTAAGCCACGGAGCGGGATTATTTTCCATTGCCTTTCACGGATCAAGTCCTAGAAGAGGTTGCTGGCCATGAGATGTACTTCTTTATGGATGGATTCTCCAGCTATAATCAGATCTCCATCTGCTGTGAAGATCAAATCAAAACCATCTGCTCTAGTGCTCAGCAAGCTAACCATGTCCAAATCAATGGAGGCAGCACGGTAAATCTTATTACGGACAAACTCAGACAGCAATTAGGCATCAAACAATTATATCGGGTGCCTTATGATATCAAACTTGCTAATGGCCACATTACATGACCACAAGATATCATGCCTCAGCTTACTATCAATATAGAAGATCTTAAGTTCCCTCTTGAATTCAGTGTCTGGCGAGCAGGTGAATTCGTACGAGCACAATCCCACTCTCGCACAATTTTTGTCAATTCTTCTTGTAGTTCCAAAGGGATGTTGTTGGAGGTACTGGGGGTTTCTACAGAGGGTTGTCCTTGGGGTAAGGGGGCAGCGACCACTTTCAAGCTGCAGCAATATTGGGATATGTATACTTGCGTGGGGAAGGCTTGGACAGAGAAGATTCAGCCCCTTTGGCTTGAAAACGAGTGGTGGCATGGACATTGGCCAAGGCGTGGCCTTCCGCTGCTTGCATAAGGCGTAGAATACTTTGCCTGAGTTTAGGCATGACATTTGGCATCAGGTGATCAAGATTAGGCGCAAAATGGATAGATTTGGACAAAGCATCCACTGGAATCGTATACACTGCATAAGCAGACCTGATATCCTGAGGTATGAGAAGGTAGGGACAAGTACCTTGAGTCAGGCAAGAAACCAAACCCACCTAGTTGGAGTGTTGAACCAGAGGGTTCAAGACTTGGAAAATTTCTTCTTGGGCATGTTGATCCAAGGTGACTTGTGAAGGAGCTGGGCCTCTTGGTTGTTGGGCTGAGGCGTGTGTGGGGGTTTCTTCAATATGGGGCAGGGGCCTTGTTTACCATTGGCAACCCATAGTTGATAGGCGATGAGGCTGACTGAAGCCATTTGATTTATGCCAGGTAATTGGACTTGAACTTGTGGAAGTTGAGGGCAAATTATAGTGGTATGGCTCCATTCATGACAATGATAGCATTGGGATTTAGTGGAGTCAAATGGTTGACGAGAAGACTGGCCACGCTGTGGCTATTGTTGTGGTGTAGTTTGTACCTGAAAGACCATTTTCTACTTGAAGGCTGTGGGGTTAACACACGTATATTTCTCCGTGGTATGATTGCACATGTTGCATCTTTTGCAATGTGGAGGTCCATTGGTGGAATTACATCTATTCGCTAGATGGCCTTGATATTTGTAGAGATGACACCAGATTTGATGAGTAGGCTGGGGAGTCACTGAATTATGTGGTACTACCATGAAAGGCATGAAAGGTAAGTCCGTGAGAGGAACTCCTCTAGAAGAGACATTGACTTAGTGATTGACGAGTTCAATTGCTTAGGTTAGAGATTTCGGGCGTAAGTATTCCCTCATGAGACGGATCGCTGGAAGAAGGCCTTGGAGAAACCAGACTATGATTTGACTTTGCATGGGGTATTCTTTGAATTTGCCTGCGAGAATCAGCAGACGGTCCGCAAAATCTCAGACAGATTCCGTGGCGTGTTGTTGAAGTTCATTCGGTTGTTTCAGCAGTTGTTGATCATCATCTAGAGAGCCATAGTGAGCGAGAAAAGCAGCTTTCATGTCCTCCCAATTTTGTTTCTAGTGGCTTTTGTTGGTCATTAGCCATTGATGAAGTGCACCACGCATTGTGGTGGAGAAAATGTGGAATTTGATCTGTTGTTAAGAATGACCATTGAGAACCGTGAGGGCTTCAAACTTTTCCATGTGAGCTTGTGCACTTTGATCCACGATGGGTTTGCCCTTAGTGTTGCCAAAGATCGGATATTGGAGCTTCAAATTTAAGCCAAAAGAAAAAATAGAAGGGACTGCCGATGGTGAAACATACGCAGGAAATGGCATAGAAACCTGAGATAGCCATGGAGCATAAGAAGTAGAAGGACCTCCTATAACAGCAGTAGGAGGCATTATTGAAAATTCGGGAGGGACCATCATCGTGGCGGTCTTATTGTCAGGGTTGGGGATGATTGGGCATCTGTCTTGATCAAGTGTAAGATCTCCAATGTTGTAAACATTCATAGGAGGTTGCAGAGTTGGTGAGGATGTGAACTCATTGACATACGTGGGACCAAAGGAGACTTGAGAATAGGCCATCCCATGTTGTGGTGAAGTCGGCTGAGAAGGTGCAGGAGTGGGCATTGGTGGAATATGAACATAAGTGCTTTTCGAGTCTGAAAGTATGGCAGAGTGTGATGCACAGGAGTTGGACGAGCCGAATGGGATTGAGAGCAACTGTGACAACGGTTGGGTGACCCTGGATGTGAAGAGGTCTGCGGGGTGGGTGGAGCTGAATGAGCGCGGGAGCGGGGACGACCACCTTCAATATCATATTCGCCATAATAGGAGTCACAAACTGCATCTCGCGTTGTTTGACGGGCGAGATGCGCGGCAGTTTGGCTGAGGAGCTCATCTTGAGTGAAAGACTGAAAAGACATTGTAGAAAAGAAGGACCCGGCAATCGGCGACAATGCTTAGGGTCTGAATTCAGGAGAGTTTGGGGACAATCCTCTGTGCGAACCCTTATGTCCGGCAAACAATTCCTCAATGGAGAACAAGTGTTATGCGGGCTTTGCAATACAAAATTGAGAGAAGGAAAAAAGATAACACTGATAAGAAAATAAAGATCTTTTGAAGGATCAATGAGAATACATGGAAAAGCTCCATAAGCAGTTGAGAAAACAAATTGCCTGAGCTTAATAAAGATCTAAGTCTAATCTTCTGGTATATATAGTACAATGGCCTCTTCCCAAAATAGCAAGGATCTGTTGTTTGAGGATCTTCGGTTACCTAATCCCATGATCTCTGCCATGACTCGTGGGATCATTATTGCCATAATGAGTGGCACTGAAAGTTGGCGGGATGTGGATTCCTTATGCTGTGGAGTTGCGTGTTCTCTTTTTCTTAGTTGGCGTGACCTTAGCTGCTGATGTGGATGCCTGAACTTTGCCCTTTGGCTCTTTTCTGTACCTTGGGAATAGTCCTGAGCTATGGGGCATGGGACTAACACTTTCTGGAGTTTATTATTGAATTTCAGTCCAAAAGAAGGCATGGTATTGGACTTATTTAGCGGAATAGGTTGAGCAATAGTAGCATCTGCTATTTTGTCTCGTTACTGCTATAGAATAGACAGTGATAAAATGCTAGTGGATCATGTAAATGCATCTCATCTTTTGGCATTAGCAAGCATTTCAACAAAGAGTAATAAGAACCTAAATCTTCTTGAGGATCCTGACGACTAAGTGTCAGAGGAAGATGAAGAACCTTCATAGTACATTGGTTTATTTTTTCTCCTTTATTCTTGCAATTGTGGCAGTACTATTTATCATCTTTAATGTATTAGCATTCTTCCTGTATATTTAGAATCTGTAGCAACAATTTTGTCAAGAAGGAAATCACCAATTCTCAAGGACAAGAGACGTAAATGATGCCTCCTCGTAGATGATGAGTGTGAAGAAGGATGAAGACCTTGTATGCTATTTGTTTGAAAAGCTAGTTGATTTGCTCAACTCCAAAAAGGACTTCTAAATGGCTTTTAATACCATAATAACATATTAACCTCAAGCTAGATGATTTGCTCAAGTATTCAAGCTAAATGATTTGCTCAAGTGTTTCTTTATAAGGAGTGTACAACTAGATGATTTCCTAAGTGCTTTTTCTTAAGGAGTGTACTTATTAGGTGCTCAGTGTAAATGCCTCACAAGATTAAATGTGTTTATCTGATTAGTTCCCTCCCCATTCTCTCATCGACCGCACTTCGATCGCTCTCACTCATGTTGGGGAAGCGCCCCATTCTCACTGACACGTTGGAAAAGCGCCCCATTCTAACCACTCGTCACTAGTTCATTGGATTAATGCATTTTCGTTCAGTTTATTACTTTCTTATTGGGCCCAAGCTTTGCTTGATATTGCCAAAGATCAGATATTGGAGCTTCAAATTTAAGCCAAATGAAAAAATAGAAGGGACTGCCGATGGTGAAACATACGCAGGAAATGGCATAGAAACCTGAGATAGCCATGGAGCATGAGAAGTAGAAGGACCTCCTATAACAGCAGTAGGAGGCATTATTGAAAATTCGGGAGGGACCATCATCGTGGCGGTCTTATTGTCAAGGTTGGGGATGATTGGGCATCTGTCTTGATCAAGTGTAAGATCTCCAATGTTGTAAACATTCATAGGAGGTTGCAGAGTTGGTGAGGATGTGAACTCATTGACATACGTGGGACCAAAGGAGACTTAAGAATAGGCCATCCCATGTTGTGGTGAAGTCGGCTGAGAAGGTGCAGGAGTGGGCATTGGTGGAATATGAACATAAGTGCTTTTCGAGTCTGAAAGTATGGCAGAGTGTGATGCACAGGAGTTGGACGAGCCGAATGGGATTGAGAGCAACTGTGACAACGGTTGGGTGACCCTGGATGTGAAGAGGTGCGGGGTGGGTGGGTGGAGCTGAATGAGCGGGGAGCGGGACGACCACCTTCAATACCATATTCGCCATAATAGGAGTCAAACCGCATCTCGCGTTGTTGTTGGGCGAGATCTTGTGACAGTTTAATTGAGGAGCTCATCTTGAGTGAAAGACTGAAAAGACATTGTAGAAAAGAAGGACCCGCAATCGGCGACAATGCTTAGGGTCCGGATTCGGGAGAGTTTGGGGACAATCCTCTGTGTGTGAACCCTTGTGTCCAGGCAAACAATTCCTCAATGGAGAACAAGTGTTATCGCGGGCTTTGCAATACAAAATTGAGAGAAGGAAAAAAAGATAACAACGATAAGAAAATAAAGATCTTTTGAAGGATCAATGAGAATACATGGAAAAGCTCCATAAGCAGTTGAGAAAACAAATTGCCTGAGCTTAATAAAGATCTAAGTCTAATCTTCTGGTATATATAGTACAATGGCCTCTTCCCAAAATAGCAAGGATCTGTTGTTTGAGGATCTTCGGTTACCTAATCCCATGATCTCTGCCATGACTCGTGGGATCATTATTGCCATAATGAGTGGCACTGAAAGTTGGCGGGCTGTGGATTCCTTATGCTGTGGAGTTGCGTGTTCTCTTTTTCTTAGTTGGCGTGACCTTAGCTGCTGATGTGGATGCCTGACCTTTGCCCTTTGGCTCTTTTCTGTACCTTGGGAATAGTCCTGAGCTATGGGGCACGGAACTAACACTTTCTGGAGTTTAATTTTGAATTTCAGTCCAAAAGAAGGCATGGTATTGGACTTATTTAGCGGAATAGGTTGAGCAATAGTAGCATCTTCTATTTTGTCTCGTCACTGCTATAGAATAGACAGTGATAAAATGCTAGTGGATCATGTAAATGCATCTCATCTTTTGGCATTAGCAAGCATTTCAACAAAGAGTAATAAGAACCTAAATCTTCTTGAGGATCCTGACGACTAAGTGTCAGAGGAAGATGAAGAACCTTCATAGTACATTGGTTTATTTTTTCTCCTTTATTCTTGCAATTGTGGCAGTACTATTTATCATCTTTAATGTATTAGCATTCTTCCTGTATATTTAGAATCTGTAGCAACAATTTTGTCAAGAAGGAAATCACCAATTCTCAAGGACAAGAGACGTAAATGATGCATCGTCGTAGATGATGAGTGTGAAGAAGGATGAAGACTTCTTGTATGCTATTTGTTTGAAAAGCTAGTTGATTTGCTCAACACCAAAAAGGACTTCTAAATGGCTTTTAATACCATAATAACATATTAACCTCAAGCTAGATGATTTGCTCAAGTATTCAAGCTAAATGATTTGCTCAAGTGTTTCTTTATAAGGAGTGTACAACTAGATGATTTAGGGTTTTTTTTTTCCATGCGGGATATCGTTAACTTGAGGTTGTTATAAGATTATATTCCGCTCATAAAAGAAACCTCAATTCTGATTCTGATTTCTTCCAGCGATTGTAATCAACCAAAGTTCATGGCTAGCTTTTCAAAATGATAGACTAAAAAAAAAAAAAAGAGACCAACATAACAAATCTTCAATGTTATGTACAATTCTTACCAAGTTTTTATATTGTGCAAATTTTATTGCACAATCTGCTTACAATGCGTTTGCAGAAAGAAAACAATATCAGAAAGAATATGCTTGACTGCTATACACCAGGCAAAGACAAACTTATGTAAGCTTCGCAGCATATTCAGCACTTAAAGTCCGTCCTACTTCTTTCCAATCTCTTACTATTGTGATGAGAGAATTGCTACAACCTTGAGGCATTTTACTCCATGGATAACTCCTCTCGTAATCAAAGAGCAAGACCTGAATTCCATGATTTGCACACTCCATTGCATACAATGGATTATCATCAATTAAAATATCCACATCCAATAACCTGTTCATGACAAGAAATAATGAAATTAAAAATAATGCAGTGTGACTTCATAGATTTGAATAAGTCCAAACTTAGAGCAGCTTAGACTCCTTTTATTGCTATGGTTTTAAAACTGACTAAGTTCATTGGAATTTCAATCCCATGTCAAGACTTGCAACCCTTCACTTCCTCAAATTAATTGCACAAACTTCAAATTTAACACAATAGAGGTGAATAACGATAAAATGTACCTCGTTAAACCCATGCATGCACTATTGAAGAATACAAATAGAGTTCAACAGGCTGATCAACTACTAAAGGGATGTACCTGCATATCTCTGACTTTGGGCGTGCCTCACCTTCAAGTGCAAAGTGATTCCCAAAATGAACTTCCTTGAATATTCCTGGAAAATGGCGCTCAATCCATTCAAGTGTAGGTTTCCTAATTACATGTTGTCTTGATCTGTTAACACAGCAGGTTGTAAGACACTAGACACGACATTAGAAATCTATCCTGCTTTGCAACTTACGTGACAACAACAAGGTCACAGAAGCTAGATGCTTCAAGAAGTGACTCATATGCACCAGCTATTGGCTGGATCCCATTATTGAAGTGCTCTGACTTGAAAAAATCATGTACACGCTGATTGGCTGCACAACATGCGTAGCTGTAGTACATGACAATTTACTAAGCCTAGAACATGTCAAAAGATTACATATGATGTCTAAATATTTCCATACCTTCTGCTTGTGAACACTTCCAAATCTGATAAAAACAATACATAATTTCCATCAGCCAACAATTCAGATTAGGTATATCCTGGTTGGGATATTAAGAAGAAATTTCCACCAGACAACAACTCAGAATAGGTTAATCCTGGTTGGGATATTAAGAAGAATGCAAACCTTCCTAAAGTCGTAAACACAGTAATCTGACACGCTATGTTGTAAAGAATATCGCTCTGCTATAAATATATTCAAACTGGAAAGGAATCTGCCAAGAACTGGTAAACAGAAGACTGTTAGATACATTTTGATCAACAATGCCGGAGAAACATAATTTGACAAATGAGCTAACTGACCTTCATCTACGTCTACAGCCACTTGTAGTCGTTTTGCAATGCAGGAATTTCCCAGTACGGCTGAGTCCTTCTCACAAAAAGAACTACTCAATGGGTCTGCAAACATATTGTGTATAACCCTGTTTTCAGAGGCAGAAAGCATGGCCAGGTCTCCAATAACTGACTCACTAGGTACTCCTTTGCTGGACCCAGTAAGTATACTAAAATTACCTTGCCCATTCACGTTTTGCAAATCTGGGCTGCAAACCCTAGGATGATCTTGTTCTCCATATTGTGCAATACATGATAAACTGCTCGACTTTTGCAGCAAGCTATTTACATTAGACGGTGCTGAAAATTTTGTTCTTGATTCCAAAATAAATGATCCTTTAGTTTGGGACGAGGTTCGGAGAGAAGAGGCAAAATGATTACATTGCCAGAAGCCGGAGGGGATGGAGGAAGAGCTAGCCATGGAAAAATAATGAGAGAAAATGGAAGAAGCCAACTCCGGTAGAGTTTCTTCACATTACCAAGTTAGAAGTCAGTAATCGGCGTCGCCTTTGCTCCTTGCCGACCTTGGGCTTCCGAGCTTGTGGAAACTCAAGCAATCATCTTTTACCTTTTACCTTTTACCTTTTTTTACCTTTTGTCTTTTACCTTGGGGTCTTCTTTTTACCTAAGGGCCCTCAACTTTTACTCACCTCACATCACTTCAACAATTCAATTCAATTCCATCGTCCAAACTATTAACCAGGCGTCCATCTAATGGACTGTTATTCATCTGGCGTCCATGTAATGGACTATTAATCATATGGCGTCCATCCAATGGTAGATGCTGGCAACTAATGCTTTGGATAGGCATTTCATTGAAAAGGGGATCATTGAGCTTTCTTACATGCCCACTTACGATTCTTGACTGCTCGACATACTCAATATTACCATGTGGCTTAACAAAATACAATAAAAGCCCCCGTGCAATGATACATGTCAACAAAGAGAGACTTTGTTAGCATGTTTCGTGAAAGAAGAAACATCGACATATTACAACACGTGGCTTCTTATTGGAATCGTTCACTAACAAATTTTAATTGAAACAAATTCTTAAGATTTTACAATTAGACAAATGGAATTACTAGAAACTAAAACATCTGCAAATATCGACGAGCTAATATACAAATACAAAAGATAGTGTGCAAATACTCCATGGCAAATATAAGAGGTAGTGTACGAATACTCCGAGAAAAGTCCTCCTGAAAAGCTATATGATATACCTGACCTTAATGTCCATAAGAGCCTGAGTACTACAAACCCAGATGTTAGCACAACATAAATCATTTTGTAATGTCAAGAAAAGCTTGAGTAGTACAAAATGAAGGTTGAGAGATTAAGAGATCGTATCTAAAAACCCAGTTGCACCCTATTGAAAAAACAAAACTAGAAGTTGATTTTACTCGAAAACCAAAATTGGAGACCAAGAAGTTCCTCAACCTCGGCATCTCCCATTCCCTTTTAGTTCCAATAATCTTGAATTGTGTAGACTTCTGATAATATTCCTTTTGAGATGTAGCTCTTTAGCAGGCTTGCCTAACCGCCCTTATACAACTTTTCTTGGATTTCTAGCCTATCCACGTGTAAGGACACCTCAGCTAAAATTATCCTAGGCCATTAGATGTTGATAATTTTCAATCAACGATGGAGGAAATTAGAGAAAATCCAAAAATTTCTCTAAGCAATGTATGTGAGATATAGAAGAGAAAAAAATGAGAGCTTTTGCATCATTGTTTTACTATTTTAATTCATCTAAGATTTTTTATTGTGCTCTTCTCTCACCATATCTAAAGCAGGTCATGCAATGCTTTGTACGGTCCTCACTAAGCTGTCTAGCTTGCCTAAAGCAGGGGAAGTGAAGTATGCACAGAGGCAGAATCAATCAAGGTTGAAAAGCTTGCAGATGAATTATCTGAAGTTATAGATAGGTGGAATGTTCCAGGAAAAACACCCCTAAATTTGGCAGTTAGGCTTGGAGATGCACTAGCTGTGGATTTGTTAATGGCTAAAGAAGCAGATTCAAGCCTCCAGAACGAACGTGGTTTGCCTGCATTGCAGGAATGGGCAATGGGATTTAGATGCTAAAGCTTCATTTGACTGGACGCATACTGATTTCAAAGTAGAACATATAATTTTGAGGAAAGGGAAAGAAAGAGGAAACAGAAAAAATAGGAAGGATTTATCTCACAAGCACAGGCATGATGATGATAATGAGAGTGACTATAAAAAAAGCTCAAGACCTCATTTTGGCTAACAAAGGCTTTTTCTCTAAAATGTGAGGAACTTTAGCCATTGTTGGACATTCTGGCCGGCAAAGTTAAGGTTGTTAGACGCCTAACGAGCTGCTAATGACAAAGCTTCTAGCAAAAACATTTCTTGTAAAGTTAAGGGGTAGATAACGCCCTGGCCAGAGGGCGTTATGGGAATAAAATTCAAGGGCAATATGGCCATGGCCAAAATGGCTCCGGGTGTGCCCCCCACACCCGGAGCCATTTTGGCCATGGCCATATTGCCTGAGAATTTTATTCCCATTAACACCCGAGGGCCAGGGCGTTATCTCCCTTAATACCCTGCTCTGAGGGTATTATGAGCCTTCGTGATAATGCCCTAGGGCGTTATGACTGTTTTAGGCATAAAAACCCAGGGTGTTAAGAAATCATAACACTTTGAAGATTGGATTAGTCACTCTTCTTTTTCTGTTTGTCCATGCAGGATTACCTATTTGGCAGCTTTGGGCATAGCCCCCTTGAATATTCAAGGCCATGAGGATGTTGGATTTAGGGAGCCTGAGCATTCTAAGCATAATTCAGGTTGTGTGATTGATGTAATGACTTATCTTATATTGTTAGGATGCCTTGAACGGTGCATGCGTGAATTGACAAGGCACCAACAATTTCAGCAGGAGCTAAGCTCCCGGCTTCAGGAAGGAGAGACCACTATACCTGCCACGGCAGTCCCACCTGCCCAAGAGTTTGCAAGGCATCGGCCGGGGCCGTCTACTCTCGCACCCCAAAGCGGCTCCATGCCACCCCGTCCCAGCGTAGGCCCGGCGCCCACGGCCTATGCCCGTCGACGTGACAAACAACTCTGTTGTGCGGGCGGGATTGATCCAACGGTCGAGAGCTCCAAGAGGCGAGCGGAGAAGCCACAATGTGATGGTGCGTGGCCCGGCCGTAAGAGGCGGGGAGGACCTCATTAACGGCTCCAAATGTTGATTCTTGCTCGAATGACATTCCCCATGCGGTAAACATTATTAGGGCGAGACGCCATGGCGTCCGACACCGAACCGCATACGGGTGGTCCGTTCCTGTCTGAGATCGCCAAGTGAAAGCGGCCGTCTGCGCCGGGGTAGGCGACTAAAGGAGGCGCCACGTATGTTGACCGAGAGACGACCCCAGCCCAACAAGAAGACCGCTTGAGCACGCGAGTTGGCCAAAGTTAAAAGCATTCGCGAGCGGGGAGGGGCTGCGGGGCGATTGGGGCAAGATGCAAATTTTCGCCGCGTGAATAGAATCTTTGCTCACGAATCTTGCTAACCCTCCAGTGACCTACGGCGGGGCCACTGCCGCCGCTTCAGCCGCCGCGCCTGCTCAAGTTGCCTCACCTTACATTACTTTCGCACATCTCGCATTCGCTCAAGTTGCCTCACCTTCGTTGCTCGCACATCTCGGGTTGCTTCCACGTCGCCACCCCCTTTCTGTTGCCACTTTGAATCCCCCCACTGCCCCTGCCAACAAATAGGAATTGTGCCTCGCGCATGGTCTCCGGAATTGTCGGGGCTTCCCATGGCAAAAGGGAGATAGTCTCAACTTCGGTTACCATGAGACATGGATCTCGTCTTCCTCATGGAAACATGGGAGCATGCGGGACCACAGGATACCGACTTGCGGGGATACCGGCACTACTCAATCTTTAATGATTGCACGGGAAAGCGGGGGCATGGGGGTTGCACTGCTACTACCGAACAACCTTAGCAGATCAATCTCCTTGTTCAAGGCGGACAAGCACAACCGGTTTTTGTGGGTGCGTGTGCAAAGCTGCGATGAGACCCCTCTTTGTGGCGGCCTGCTACTTTCCACATGCAGAAAGCAACTTCTATCACACCCTTTCCGGATGTGGATAGGCTGGACCCCTATGTCGATCTATATGATGACATCTGGAAGACATAGCGGTTAGGCGGTGTCATACTCCTTGGAGACTTCAATGCGGCGCCGGGGTAGAACAACCCATGAGATTTGATCCCTTGACCGATGATATATTGCGTTTCGTCTGCGAAGGAGCTTGCCCACGGACATCGGATGACAATCAGTCCACAGCGCTATGGTCGATGATTGCTTTTGCTCTGCGGTATCTTTGACACGGGTAATCTGCAATGGATCGGCGGTGGCCTTCCACCCATAAAGAGCACTTGTAGGCGGGGAAAACCGGGGCGGATCTAGTGTGGTGGACTATGTGTTGGTGCCCGGCGGGGATATGCATGTCATCAAGCACTTTGGTGGGAACAACTAGCGGGATGAAGAGATCGACTCGGACCACTTACCACTTTACTTGAAGTTGGCTTGGCGGGTTGTGCGAACCCCGGTGCAACAACTCCTCACATGCCTCAGTTTGCGATTGGATTATGAACATGCGAGGGCAGAAATTTTGCAATATCCTACACTAGAGCAACAGATGGGCCGGGTGGACCGATGTGCTTAGGGCTGCTGGGCAGAGAGGTGCTTTGGGATAAGCCCGCGACGATGGACCTCCAAGAACACAACCTTCCCACGTAATCAATGGTTTGATGCGAGTGCAAGGAACACAAACGCCGGCTCCGCCAAGTCACGAGACCACGCTTTACGCCCACATGCGGTAAGGCGATTACCGCATCTTCCTTAAAGCTAAGAAAGCCCGGGTACATTGCGGCCAAGCATCAAAGGAAAATGTTTTACCTCACGGGCGTCACCCTAGGACCTTACGGCGAAGGGTTTTAGAAAGCCGGTCACAGCCCACATGGAATATCACTCCCGGCGATGGAGGCAATACTTGCAACAGCGACTATCGACCCTCGGGGTGCACATGCAACATTACCCTTGCAAGAAGGCCCGGTCTTTGGAAATCACGCAGTCGGACGTGGAACAAGGCTTACAACGTCTTGCCAATGGGAAAGCCCCAGACTTGGATGGTATGCAGGCAGAATTGCTTAAGTGGGCAAGAGCGTCCATAATACCGATCTTGACCGCCTTGTTCAACAAGGCATTACAGAAGGCTTCCGCTCGCGGTGGACCAATAGCGAGTTGTTCCCATCTATAAAGGCGGGTGACCCCCTTTGCGCCGACCAATCCACCGAACAATCATGGTCGGTTCGGTGTTTGCAAAACCGCTTCTTTGGGATTCTCGAGCGGCAGTTTGACTGGGCCGGGGCAGAGGCGGCGAGGTGCGGGCCCTCACCCGAGGCGGGATTCAGACCTCGGCACTCAACCATTGACCACATCTTCACGTTGCGAACTCTGATTGAAGACAGCAGGAACCGCCCGTCGGGATCTATATTGTTGCTTTGTGGATTTTGGCGGCGTTTGACCGTGCCTCGGGGAAAAACTATGGGCAAGACTGCAACGGTGGGGGTTCTGTAGATTTGCGAGAATCGCGATTGTACGAGCTATATGAAAGATGCTTTCGGTCGGTTGCGGCAGAACAAGCCAACCATTTGATAGTAGTATTCGGGGTTCGTCGGGGATGCCCTCTCTCCCCAACATTGTTTGGGCTCTACATTGATCAATTGGAGAGCTGGCTTTGGCGATAATGGGGCGATGGAGCTCACCTTCTCTATCGGATCATCGGCCGGTTAATATATGATGATGATGTGGACCTCTAGCTTATACACCAGCGGACATGCAGCGACATCTCGATGCCCGGACACGATACGCCAAGCAAGCAACCGATATGCGCGTCAACCGGCCAAGACTAAGGTGGTTTTCATATCATCTTCGCGTCACCGAGGGTCCCCTCCTTCGTTACCAAGGCGAATGTGGAAGTTGCATCCACATACAAGTATTTGGGAGTAGAGTTTCCTTCTACTATGCACTAGGACACATCCATACGGCTCACAGTGATGGCGGTGGAAGGCACTATATGCAATGCAAAACAATAGTCATAGAGGCGGAGTTGTATGATTGGGCCCATTAGTCACACTGTTCAAGGTCTTAGTAGAGCCCTGTCCTTTTTATCTGGGGTGGAAGTATGGGGCCCGGTGAGTGTCACTTGCTACTTGGAATGACTTGGAGCAGGTCCATAAAGCCTTCTTAGTACGAGCACTAGGGGTGAAGTCCACGGTCCCATATCAAATTCTACTGCGAGGGAGCGAGGATTCTTGCCTCTTGAGGAGGGCAGCCCTTGATCGCCACATTGTCTATTTTCAGAAGGTGGTCAATATGGGCGATGCTCGTCTCCCTAAACTAGCTTATATCATGTCAATGGGGCCGGCGCCTCAAGGCCTCTTTGGAGGGAAAAGAGAGCTCAATGGTTGGCTAGATGGAATGTGTAGGAACACAGGTGCATACATATGCAAACAGAGGAGCGATCGCCATAGCTTGAGGCAATATCTTGATGCTTGCTTCCTCGGCAAGCTTTGGGATGCCAATGCCCTTGAACATGTCAAGACGGCACACTATCGGCGCCACATAAATCCCACATTGGAAGCGAGGCCCGCAATGCTACTGCGTACCCACTTGCCCATGAAAAGGCGCTTGGACTCATTGCCTCCATTCGCCGCGGGGGCACATCATCTTGAATTGAGGCAGGCGGATGGATTGGTGAGCAGCGCCGGGATAGGCTCTGTCAATCTTTGCCAAATGGGAGTCATTGAGGATGAATCTCATACCCTTCAAAGTTGCCCAAACATATGATCAAATTCGGACGGCGCTATCTTGAGTTGGTCGGGCCCGCCGGCCGTTACATGTGACATTGAGCACAGCATCCGTACGGGTGCTGGGATCATACCTTCAGGAGGTTATGGACATGCGAGATCAGCTATGTCCTCGGGCACACACTTGACATATATATATACATTGATGTATACTTGTACAGTTTGACAGTATTCTTATTACTGCCACGGTTTTTCCCTCGAAAATCCTTCGGGGCGGGGGTTTTTTAACCCGGGCAGTAATAAGTTTGCTACGCTCCTTGTGGGTCCCATAGGCCGATTGGCCTCAGTGGACGATAAAAAATCATTCTCATTCTCATTCTCATTCTTCTGTCTACTGGTTAAGTTGGTTGGAAATATTGATCAACTTAGAATAGTATTAATTTTTGTTGCTGATTTTGTGCAGGTTCGGTTAGAGGCCATAAAGACTTTATCCAAAATTAACACATTCTGAGGAAGATAGCTTTTGCCAGTTCTCTTCTGATCCTAGATATGATTAATTATGATGTTTTTGTTGTTCATGCAGTTGAAGCACTGGTTGTTCTGGCATTTAAAGGTTATGCTGCAATAGAAAAAAAAGCATCTGCAACTGATATACTATTAAGATGTTTAGAAGTTGCACCCTTGGACTATTTAATTCACAAAGTCCACTATAGCTTAGGTGGTCTACTGATACCATTTCACCAGCTTATGGTTTACGTATAAGTCGACGCAATGCCATTGATGGTCATATGACATATAGATCAAATGATCAAATATAAGTTGCTTGGATAGAAATTTTAAAGCATAATATCTTGAGGTGTGACCAAATATATTTTACATTTGCCTGTAAGATTGTTGTGCAGCATAAGGCCATTGAAGGTTTGTCTACAATTGGAGGAAGTGGCCATTAACTTTCATGATCTTTTGAGTTGTCCTTTGCATCACCTGGATGTGAAGGAAGCTAGATATGCCCAGATGTCACATGCAATGTCATTAGCGTAAATTCTAAGGAATCATCATGCTTGTTCCTTTCAGAATTTTGTATTTTGGTTCTTTTAGCAGAAAGCCTTATCTGTGTGTAATTAGAAATGAACATTCAAGAAGGTCAATAGTGTGATAACAGATTTTAGTAACAGATCTTTGCAATTATTGTTTTTACCCCTATTGGTATTGCATAATTGACTATCACATGTGACATACATCGTTTATTAAAATCACTTGGATTATATATAGTGACTATAGGTGGTTTACTGATTCCATGCTAGTATTTGCCAGCGCTAGGATTTGTGTTCACATGGATTAACCTCTATAAGGCATTGAAGTAAGATATGCAAATGCCCTATTACAGACTTTTTTCTCCAATTTTTAAGAAGCAGCACGATGTCTATTTGCATGCAAGAATTTTCTTCAACACTATTTATGGGTTTAGGCATAGCCTCTAGTGCCGCAACAATGCGGGTTACAACGCAACATGCAGAGACACAACGGTATGATATCAGCATTGTGAGCTTTGTTATTCCCTTGGGAACAAAAGTAAACTGGGATGGAACAGCCTTATATGAAGAAATGTAGGTATAACATGACCTGTAGTTATATCGCAATGATTTTTCATCTTCAAAATTGCCTTGACATCCAAGCACATGGTCTCAACTCAGTCTTCCCATCAGCAAACTATTTGTTTTTGCAATTATAAGAACGTTTCCAATGGATGGATCTGCATCAATACCAAATGCTACATTGGTCACAATGGTTGTTGCAAAGCAGGTAGGATTTGCATCTTCATTCATGCGATGGCATGGGTTATATGCCAAACTTGAGAAGTGTCAGTTCGAGCAGGATAATGTGGAGTTCCTTGGCTATCGCATCACTCCACATGGAGTCTCTATGGACCCCGAAAATCATATTTGCCATCACAACACATCACCACTGATCAACACATAACACATCATTACACAACATATTTGCCATCACATTTGCCATCATATCTACCTTGCTACAACACAACATATTTGATATCATACTTGCCATCACATTTACAATGTAAAACAACTCATCATATTTGACATCATAGCATATTCACACGGGGGTGACTCCTGGCATCGAGAACTGTCGGATAGGCATATACTCTTTATTCCTCGATCTAGACCGTAGATAGCGATCCTCGTTTGTGGGGTATGGCTGTACAAGTTTTGGCATACTGTATAACAAGATTTGCAAAATACTATAAGATTTGAGGCAATGTACTATATGATGTTGATTTTGAACATGTATAATATGATTTTAGGGGCTCTCGCTACCCTACGTCAATCCCCCGTGTGAATATACATCCAAACCAAAGGGGATTTAAGGGGGAATTTAATTTCTAAATGTGGAATGTAATGATTTGTATTACACCTAAATCTTTTTTGGCCCCTTCGAGGCCTTCGACACAAATCATTACATTTGATTGTGTAATGAATAATATCTAGCATAGAAATAAAAAACTAATACTAGCATAAATCATAAATAATAAACCATAATCCATAACATAAAACCATTATATTTCACACAAAATAATGGAATGTACATTTTTTTAAACCAAGGTAGATCATATACATAACACATATGTAGCATATGTGATCATATTATATATGTTTTAAAAATATTTTATTTAAATTTAGTAATTGGAAATAGATAAAAGTAGTATGTCAAATTTGTATGGCTCAATAAGGATAGGGACTTAAGATGCGATAGACATCTTCATTGATCTGCCTATCAAACAGCCTGTAGAGGGCAGTTAGCCTATTTATTTGCCCACGTAACTGCCTCCGCTGGTCTATGTCCAAATGTACGTATGCATCGATAATGAAGTTCTTAATTGAATTCAATGCACCACTAATCTATAATATAGATGAGCACATGTCATTGATGTATCCAACTAACCACAATGACATAATGTCAAATAGGGTCTTCTCCATGTGGAGGTGGTGGTTCCGCTGATGGTGGGGGAACTAACTGAACTTGAACTTCACTTGTAGGGCTCTTTGGTACTATGATAATTTGCGGGTCAACATCATTATTTACTTCAGGCGTGAGGAGAATGCCATGTGGAGGTGATGCATTGGGGACTTCTATAACTTGCATGTGCGTAAAGTAAACAAATTGATCATATTTGTTTGTGAAGAAGCAAATTTTTAGCGAACACATACCAAATGAAATAACAGAAAATAATGTTAATGACAACTACAATAGTGTTTTATTCAATACCCGGTAAATGTCACTCTGCTACAAAAGATGAGTTCCAGTTGGTGAGGTTAAGTTCATTATCACCCAAATCTCCAACTACACTTGTATTTTGGAGTCTGTCTGCAGTATGTGCTTCAATGATCTCGTCTGGGTCTTCGTTCACAGGCTGCTGGTCGTCAAAGTATCTTGGGAGATTAGCAAATGGATTACTACTATAGCTCTTGACAAACAAGTTGGATCATTTGGAGGTGGCCCATACAGAATTAGTGATACTTTCTCACTGGTGGCCTGGAATGGGTTCATCATTAGATCATCTGCTGCTTTGACTTTTCTTTGCTCTACATTTTGGCCATTGGTATGTATAGCCCATTGTGTGCTCAGATAGAACTTTCATGTTCTGATTATTCTGTGATTGTGTATGTCAATAGTGGCTTACGACAATTGGACACGCGATAATTGGCAAAATGAAGGACTTTTAAAAGTAAGTTTTTAGGATTTTGACAAACCTCATCTTTAATTTCACCTGCTCTGTAAAGCGCATATTTTTCTTTGCCTCTCATCAATCTGCTGATGATACATTATGCATGCACACATTGAAATGAGGCTTTCTAAAGTCCTTCATGCAATAACCTGGCATACCTTCAAAGCAATATAATTTAGTGTCCTTTCGTGTCATGCACATTAATTTTGCTCCAACTGGCTTTGTGGTGCTCCATCTCATGGCTACTTTGAGTAATGCTGTAGCACCTCGGACTTCTACTGTTTTGAGTCTGGCTGTGGCTTGGAAGTGCATATGATCTAGATTTGATCCACGCTTTGTTGCAACTAATCCTGCATGACAATGTTCAATAAATAACTCAAGGACATTATCTATCAATTTTGGATCAACATCTGTGGCCCCAATGCCTATAGTTATGGACACATCCCCACCAACTGGATCGTTTGTTTTGCGTTGCTGCTTCTTCTTCCCTTGCTTCTTCCTTCTCTCCCTTTTTTTTTAGTTATTTTTAGAATTATCTATGTCAGTTGGTCTAGATGTATGAATGCTAATCAAATCTATGTCATCATCTTCAATAACATGTTGCTTTCATTTTCTTGTCTGTCCGACAGGACTAGATTCTCTAATAGGGCTAGATGGTCCTGGATCTTGATGCGGCGGAGACTTATTTAAATGTAATGCATTGCAAAATACCTCAACACGTTGGTTGATTTCGGCCTCTTCAGCTACTACAGCGTTTCCTTGTGCAGGGTGATTGATCTCATATATCATGCCTTCTGCCTACACCACTCCTGTTCGTAATTATGACCCTGGGCCTCGTCTGTTTCGTGCCATTCTTCTCATTACAATCTGTGCATAATTGAAACGATACAATTATCAATATTTTCTAAAATACTAGTAATGCAAGTGTGTTTACTATAATCCTTCTCACTGCCTCTCTCACCGCCTAGCGCCTAGCGCAGGCAGCAACAACACCATCTAGCAACAAAGCAAAACAGTTAGAGTTGGAGTTGGAATCGAGCACGACGGGAGGGATTGGATGCATCAACGACTTCACATCAGAAACTCGTGATCTGGTTCTGATTTCTAGTTCCATGCTGCCGCTTTGAATTCAAGAGGGGTTTCTTTTTCCTATTACTATCTCATCCATGATTGCCGAGGACGGATACACTGGCCAGGTTATTGACACCGATACTTAGAAAGAAAGGGCCGGCACACAGAAAGGGCTTCACATCTACCCACAATATCAGGAAGAATAGCTACACAGGTTATTAATTTGATTTGATTTACGATTTCACAGATAGGTCTGGACCATCTCTGTTTGCCGACTCAAGCCCTATCCAAGCCTATTTAGCATCGACAAAGCTCCAGCTCTGGCAATATAGAATATATCCAAGCTCCAGCTCTGGCAATTTAGAATCGACTAGAATATATCCAAGCTCCAGCTCTGGCAATTGCCTATTTCGCAAGCTGCCTGGTCAGGTTCATCCAGCCACGCTTTCAGCTCAACTAAGCAAGGGGGTAATTTCTTTTTGCACACCCACTTGCCTCCATCATTTGGTTTGCTTGGCTCCCATATCCAGCTCTATCTCTTCTTGCCTGGTCCAGCTGCTTTGACCTGCCTCTATCTAACAACCTCGCCTTCTCCCAAGGCCAGAGAAATGGCGCGGCAGCAAATGAAATACCATACCATGCATGACGAATTGTTCGATATTCAGCATCGTGTGGCCTCTTGCTTCGAGTCGAAATCGGACCAGGATATGATCATACAGTTTTGGGGCAAGGGATATTTTAACGGGCGGGAGGTTTGTGTTGAGCGGACCTACATGTATGACCACCTTCATCTGCTTTACGCCACTATTTTGAAGCAGTCAGGTTCACAGACACCTCGGGCTGTTGATGGGTCATTGTGCACTGATGCTAGTATAGAGACTGAAGATCCATTTCATGTGCCATCATGTGTTGATGCTAGTGTCCAGACTGCAGTGCCCCTGCATGTTCACACTGCGGTACAGACCGAGGTACATGAGGGGACGGATATACAGCAGGAGAAGGGGCCACGCCATTTGGTTGCAGACCCAGCCCCAGACGCACAAGACCGAGCTTTGAATTTACGTATTATAGGGGTAGAGGAGACAGACACCGAGGGTCAGACAGATTTGGAGGTTGCGAAGTAGTTCTTCTGTGGGGTTATGCATGTCCCAGCTATTGGACTTGTGTCTGCAGCTAGGGTGGGGGCTGCGCGTCCTGATCGACGTCGACACCTTCTAATTCGCTTTCGGGATGTGTTGAGTCGTCTAAGTGTTCTTCAGCACGGAAATCATTTGAGGGGCACTACTTTTTCATTACAGGAAGATCTTTCTCCCATACAGCTATGCAATCGCCGGAATGAGTTGTGCAAGGTTAGGGAAGCCCATCACCGAGGAGGAGCAGCAATTATCCTAGACCATTGGCCGTCTAATCCGTGGACAGGCAATGTCTAGGGTCTCTCAGCAGTACCATATCATCAGAACAAATAGCTTTCATTTAGTTTGGGCACTTGCCCTCAACATGTATATATATAATTTAGGCTTCTGCGATGGGGCTTTGTCCCCGAGCTCTTGTTTGGGCTTACACCCCTCTTTCATGTACTGGTCCCATAACCCGATTGAGTTTCCGTGGACGTTAAAAATCTTCTTCTTCTTCTATAATATTTTTGCAAGTTTTTTTTCTTTTTTAATCTTAATGGTATTCTTGAAGTGGGCGTGATCGTCCAAGGGTTGTAGAGAAGCAGTTTTTAAAGTTTTTTTTTAGGAAGTATTCAGAGATGGTTCTGGCGAGAGCTGAAGATCAATATCTAGCATACAGATCGAGATTAACATGTCGATGTAGATTTTAGGGATTGTGCTAGAAATCAGAGGCCGTGGTTTTCATTGACAGAGGAGTCTGCAATTGCAGCGGTACAGTTCTGGGCCGGAGTGAGAGGTTTTGAGCATGGCTTGACATAGCTGAAGCAGCTTAAATAGCCAAGAACACAAAGAATAAGCAAAGGAAGGACTCTTTTTTTTTCTTTAGGGTTTTCTAGTTTCGATACTACAACCCCGAAGCATGGAATAACAAAGAAGAAGCATTAAAAGGAAAAGAGACAGAAAAACAGAATAAGGATTTTTTTTGCAGAGGTATTTGTCATGCCCATATGAAGTGGTGCTTTTTGGCCATCCAGATTTTTTTGTTTGAAGGAGAAAATGATCTGATGCTGTGAGTCGAAGTGAGAGGCTTGCATGAGTTTTTGGTTTGAAGAAGAAAAGGATCTAGATATTGATGCCGAAAAGGATCAGAAAAAGGATCTGATGCTAGATATTGATGCGGTGAAGCGGTTTCTATGAACCTTGGAGCCTTCTGAACCTTTGAGCATGGAATACAAAACAAGAAACAATATATTAAACACAAAAGCAGACAGAAAAACAGAATGAAGAATCATTTATAGAGCTATCAGAGATGGCCATATATAAACCAATACTTTTTGGCCATATTCATGCCTAGATTTTTTGCTTTGAAGCAAAAAAGCGTCTGTTAAATCCAAACACGAAAATGGAGAGCAGATTCATGCCACGTTAAACCTAATTCCTAGCAATAAAAGAACAATACACGAACTTTTGAACAATTGCTTTGAAGTTTTTTGTAGGTGAGCTCTACAGTTCTTGGCCTCCGCAACTTCATTTTCACTTGCATCTCTAGTAGGTGGTGTGATGACCCTGCCTGTTTACCTTTCTTTGAACAATTAGCTTTGTTTCCTGCTCCTGTCTGCTGCAAGGCTTTTTGGTGCTTTTCCATTTCATGCTGCTCCCAAACTCAACCAATTCTAAGTTGAAGTTCTTTAATCTGAAATGAATCCAAGACATGGAAACATGACATTGAAATTGGAAACAATGATATTGAAATAAATTACAAAAGAG
This sequence comes from Isoetes taiwanensis, assembly GCA_021234155.1. Lineage (NCBI taxonomy): Eukaryota > Viridiplantae > Streptophyta > Lycopodiopsida > Isoetales > Isoetaceae > Isoetes > Isoetes taiwanensis. Next base: position 6,158,757 of record JAJEKV010000037.1, read on the forward strand.
ATTGAATTCATAGATTTTACTTGCTCATCATCTTTATAAAGTTGACTGTAACTATATCCGCCAGTGTTGAGGTCTGGTGTCAAATTCATTTGCAAAATAAAGCTTTCTATTGTTTGTCCTGAATTCGACCACAAGAGGAGGGAGAGTTTTGAAGGGAGGGAAAGATCGAAGTACTTAGACACGTGGCATGATATTTTGATTTTGATTAATCAAAATGCCATCATTATAACTACCTCTTCCGTAACTTTTGTCCCACACTAAGGACACCCACACACTACAAATGTGGCGTAAAAATGTAGCGAAAAAATGTAGGATTTTGATACATTTCAACGTGCCTTTACCCACAAACACTCAAGTTCGTCATACTTATCAATGTTATACATATTAATGACCCTTTTCCTATCTAATTATACATACCAATTCATGCGATCATATTCTACCCCAATTGAAATAGCTTTCTTGAATTTGATTTTATCATTGTCACATTTCATCATTGGAGGGCCTAATTTGATGCATAAGCATTGGCAGGTTGCTATGAAATCCCTTAGCTCTCGGCTACTGTATGTTAGACATCTCTAACTTTAACTGAGAAGAAGAGCTTTCAAACTTGAAGAGCAACAATCTGAACTAGCCTAGGCAATCACTTGGATGTGGTGAACTTGCCATGATGTTATTCAAGATCTAGCTTCCAATGAACTATTGACATGTCACCAATTTGCCACATCAGTCGTTTTAATGGCGAGTGTTTGTCTTTTGTAATCAGCCAGAGTTTGGAGCTTGCGACAGGTTCGGCCAATCCCTATGCAGTGTTCTTAGGCCTTAACATTGCACATTTCCAACAGAATCAGCTATGGCGTGGAGACCACCAGGCCCTATCCAGGTAACATTGCGACTTATTTTTATGAAATCTCCTGATGTCCGACTAAAATAAAAGCGATCGTTACCTGGATGACACTAAGTTTTAACACTGGTTTATGATTTTTATTGCGATATGTCTTGGATCTGGCACAGTTGCCCCATTATTGCCTTGAAGAGTTGTAGCATCATCTCCCGCTCTGTTGACATGATAACATGATATTTTTCTATGGGCTGGATACTTAATACTGCTATTAGATCCTTAGTGAGTGATTGTCACCCGTAATTTTTATTTCTCGTTTTTCCTCCCGATACTCGCATCCTCTACATATGAAATAAAGCTCCACTTTCCAAGTTTAGCTCTTGTCAAATGGCTGTTATCTATTGCCAAATTGGAGGATTACATTGGACTCTCGTGGTTAAAAAAGGATGTTTGAAAGACATATGATGCACAATGCTCGATTAATAGCATAAAAATCTTACTTGAAAATTTATGAGAACCTATGGACGAAAAGGCATGGCAATATCTGAAACCCTTCGTTTACAATTTAGAACTTTATTATGAGCCATCCTTGTTTGGTAAATAGTAATGTAGATTTTTCTGAAGTGCATGCTGTTGCCACTAACAGGTGAAGATAGGTGTTTGAAGTTAAATAATCCTCAGAGATTTAAAAATGAATTTGAAACTTGTCATCACGTCATTCAAGTATTGGAGAGTTGTACTCAAATTTGATTTTTCTATACAATTTCAGGGCACTGCTAGATATGATGATTTTGGAGCACAGTCAGGCATGCAAAGGCCCTTAGGCCCTGGACCAGTTAACGATGTATTTCTGAATGCTGGTTCAGAATTTATCAAAAGCGGATTTGGTGCTTATCTTGGAACTGGAAGAGAATACGTGCAGAGCAATGTATGTTCTTTTTTCTCCTATTGCTTTAATCCTTAAGTTCTAGATGTAGTTCTTAATGTGTTTCTAACTCTTGGAGTCTTTGTCCAGGTAACTAAGCTATTTCTGGGGCACGATTTGGCATACTACTTCCAGGTGAATGATGTCTACGTCAAAAACAAACTCAAGGTTTTACTATTTCCATTTCGTCACAAAGTAAGTATAAACGCTACATTTTTTTTTTATTCTTATTAGTTCTGTGTCGTAGTTTCCTCACTCTTATTTGCAGGGAAATTGGACCAGAATAGCTGAGCAAGTAGCTGGAGGTTTGAAGTACAAGCCGCCGAAGTATGATATAAATGCACCAGACTTGTACATCCCTTTGATGGCCTTCACAACTTACATTGTTCTATGTGGTTATGCTTCTGGTCTTCTTGGAAAGTGAGTACATTGTGGAGCTAATATTTACCACCTCGTGGATTTTGTGACTACTATAATTGACACAATAAATATCAACATTATCTGTCTTATGCTTTCCCTTCCAGATTTAGCCCTGGTGATCTAAATCGTAGCTTCTCTACTGCACTTATGGGGTGGGCGGCAGAGGCACTTCTATTACGGTGCTTGTTGTTTGCAATGAGCAGTGGCGATGTGCCCGTCCTTGATATTGTAGCCTACAGTGGTTATGCATTTGTAGGAGTTTCGTTATGTATACTTGCAACCATAAAATCATATCTGTACTATACAATCCTGCTGTGGACAGGTCTTTGTATTGCCATATTTCTGGTGAAGACTATGAAGCATATATTATTTGCAGATGCCAGAGCCTTTGACAGCAATTCAAGCAAGCATCACTATTGGCTTTTGTTCATGGCAGCATTACAGTGGCCATTGTTTTTCTGGCTCAGCTACATAAATTCTTCAAAAGCTTAACATTCCAGATGTGGCTCGATTGAATTACTTCTGTTTATGCTTTAAGTTAAGAAAGTTGTATAAAGCATTCTGAAGTCTTAATGCTTGATTTCCAGATCTGAGATAGAAGAGTACATGTCACATATGCTGCACACGTCTTAGGTTGTGTATTTGTTGGCACACCAGAGTTTGTCATTCACACATGTTGGAAGGCATATTCCAGTTCATGGGTCCTTGCTTTTTGCTCTTTTGAAAAAATTAAACAGTTCAGCTGGGAATAATGCTAGCTCCCAACTGAATACAAAGCTTTATATGTTCGTTCAGAATTAAGACACTCTACATGTCTTCTCAGGACCGAAGGGAAAGACCTAAATCTTAAATCTGCCAAGGTATGCCTCTGGCATGCTTGTTTGTTGTTTGTGATTCCCATGTTGTTAAGAGAAATAAAATGGCGATGTTGCAATTTTAGTCTTCCTAGCTAGAAAGTTTAATCTTCCTAGCTAGAAAGTTTAATGTAATGTGATTTTTTTATTTGCAGTAAACAGTTTGATATGATATGTCTATGCTGATCAATTAAGTACGGTATACTCTTGATGAGACGATTGGTCAACTATCATGGATTATTATCATTTGGGGTGTTTTATAGTTTTTGTGACCATTGGATGGAGGCATATTACACATGATATTCCACCTTATGAAATTTGGACCTTTCAATGCAAGTCAAGATGGGGTCAAATCCACCCGATTTGACTTGCCCTTCCAACAAAAAACCATCGCATGGTTCGATATGTATAGAATATTCCCACAGCATATATGAGCATCAAATTCCTATGGGCCTCGGGAGTCGAACCCCAGCATGATTCCCATGCTCATCCAAGCATAACAGTCATCCCATACAAGGGATGGCTGCTATGCCCAGGGGCCGAAGCCTACTAATAAAGCAAACAAGTTAGTGCCCCTGTCAAACACATAGAAAACAAAATAATGACTTCGGATGAGCAGCATGTTCACATGCATAATCTGGCCGAAATCAGAACCAACAGCACTTAATTTCAACACATCTATACATTACTCAAAACCAAACTGTACAACGCTCTTCCAGGCATATGGCAAATAATTATGGCAAATCGGCTCCCTTTCCCAGCTTATCGATTCAGCATGCAATTATGCACCAAAAATGCAGAAAAACCGGCTGCTTGGTTGGAATTATGCCCTGTGTTGTGAATAACAAAATACTAAAAAGAAATATTCCGTTGTCCAGAGCAAGCCTGGGTTCATCTCTCTTCTCTGCCTAGCCTAATGCAAACATCGAAATCTTTAGGAACAGTGCCCTGCCACATCCACAGATTTTAGCAAGCTTACAGGTACCTGTATCCAAGTTCAAAGCAATTCAAGAAAGTTGCTGCAAACCGCTCTAGTCCGACAAGATCTGGCCTCTAATCAAAGCCATATTTCTTCTGTTCAATTTCTGCTCCAAAAGCTCTTGGCTGAACCCAAGAAACTCACATCCCTTGATTTCGATTCTTCCCTCTATGGCCTCAGGGAAGAAAGCAAGCAAGCAGCCACGAAGCAACACCTACACCGCCATCTGCGGCATGCCCACGTGAAGCGAAGCCCTCCCGGCCAACAGGCAAACACATTCAAACCCTAGATTTCCTATTTGGAATCCAAGGTGCCAGCATCACCTTTTACGGTATTCTTATATGAATAGTAGCAAAAACCATGCAAAATCTTAGGTTCTATTTGTACCATCTCTGATTTCGGCCAGATTATTGAATTGAGTAGAAAGTTTCTAAAAAACATAAATGTTTAGACCCCGTGGGGTTCACACATGTATTTCGTAGAATACATGTGCGTGGACGGAGAGAATACATGTGCGTGGACGGAGAAGGGCTTTTTTTGAAAAAAAAAAAGTACGTATACCTGCGGTCGCTCCTACGTTTTTGGCGCCCAAGGTGTAAGTTTTTTACGGTTCCGGCAGCATTTCTTGGCAAGGCACAGGAGTTAGAAATATGTTTGCAGGATAGAGTTTTGTTGCTGATATCTTGAGATACGTTTTGAGGGACTTTTTTCCACATTTTGCAGCCCGATACTGCCGCCACTGCCTATTCTTTGTTACTGCAGAGCAATATCTTGGTTATGGCTTCGACCTATATCTTGGTTGATGCCTGGCTGAGATACGTTTGAGGGTGCTTGGAGTTCTGGAGGTAGTTTTTATTTTTACTTTTTGTCCCGTTCCCTTTGTGCCTCGTGATCTTTACGGTTCTGTTGCAGTACAAGGTTTGAAACTATAGCTCTATTCCAAATACTGGTGGTTCTTTATACAAGACCATGGCAACGGATTTCTGAAACTGGTTGCAGAATGTGGCTTGCTCTTATGAAGAATGGTGCATGGAAGTTGGCTCCTAACCTTCATTGGACTCATTTCCTTTCATTTGCCTTCATCGGCATCGGCAGCATAGTAACGTAACCATATAAATGGCAGGGCTCTTTGAGATAGACAAAGTTGTGCCATCATTATCTGATATTTCTAAGCACTTCTTAATGCCTTCATCGGCAATGTGGACTCATTTCCCTTCATCGGCAGCATAGTAAGGTAACGTAACTGTATAAATGGCAAAGTTGTGCCATCATTATTTGATATTTCTAAGACTTCTTAAGTGTTTAGTTCGTTACTAAAATACTACAGCCATATATTTGGCATCAAACTTTCAGATAAGGTGTCTCATAAAGGAGAAGGACTACAATCGAGCATATGTAGAAGAGGTTATTAGTTCATTAGGTCTGTATTTTTCAGTCAAGGAAAAGTGATGTTGCAAATTAGACCTTGGGGATACAAGTTGTGTCCTGACATTTGAGTTTTTGGTTGAGGCTATTATTAAGCAAAACACAAGAATGCATGGAGGTTCCAGAAGCTGACAATGAAAACCCTGTTCTCAAAGAGGAGCAAGATGCAGAGGTATTTCCTTTTTGTATATGCAGTGTGATAAAATGCCAAGAAGGATATATAAGTCACTATTTCAGAGTAATAGCATTTTTGAATATTCTTCCACAGCTGTATATTGATCAGACTTGTATGAAGTGATCTCTTAAACTCATGGCCTCTAGAATTAGTAAAATCTCTCTCATTTTCTAATTTAGTGTGAATGCTAACAACTAAAGCAAGCATGAATGCCAACAACTGAAGCGACTACCAACACATAACTACCATTGACATTAATTAACACAACCATTAGGTCCAACATATTTAAATTAAAATCCCCCTTAAACCCCCTTTGGTTTGGGTGCATATTCACATGGGGGGTGACTCCGGGCAATGAGAGCTGTTGGATAGGCATATTCACCCCTTATTCCTTAATCTACACCGTACGTAAAGTTCCTCGTTTGTGGGGTATGCAAGTACAAAATTTGCTATACTGTATAACAAGATTCGCAAAATACTATAAGATTTCAAGCGGAATACTATATGGTGTTGATTTCGTACGTGCAAAATACAATTATGAGGGCTCTCGCTGCCCTACGTCACCCCATGTGAATATGCACCCAAACCAAAGGGGGTTTAAGGGGGATTTTAATTTAAATGTGTTGGACCTAATGGTTGTGTTAATTAATGTCAATGGTAGTTATGTGTTGGTTGTTAATGTCAATGGTTGTTATGTGTTGGTTGTTATGTGGTGGTTGTTATGTGTTGGGGGATTTAATTTTTATATGTTGGATGTTAATGGTTTGTGTTGCAAAAAATTTTTTTTGGCCCCTTCGGGGCCTTAGGGACGTCACCACCCCCTCGGTGTGACAAAAATTTTCGAATTCAAACCAGAAAAAAACTAGAATTCATTTGAGGCTTTCATCACCTGTAGCTTTTGAATTTCATCACAATAAAACAAATAGAACATAAGTAAAAGTTACCATAAAGATAGAGCAGATTGATCCCATTATTCTGAAAGTCATAAAGTTTGCAACACCCATACACAAACATTTTTCAACTGGAATTCCTCCATGGATTCTTGTGGTGAGAAACTAAAGTGGGAAACTTTTCTGCTTGTTAGCACAAGGATCTAGAAGCCTTGGAATTTGCTTAATAACTGCATCAAAATCTAAAAATGCATGGTAATTTTTTGCAAGCTTCATTTGGAATGAGCCATAAAACAATATCCAATAGCGCAATCCTGTATTAATCAGCTGGTAGGATGTGAAAGCCTACCAAACCCGGCCGAAAAATTGTTGTTTCAGCATAGATAACTTTACCAAACATATCCATATCATACACTATCAAAAAGATCTCGGAGAGACTTTCCAACGCAATAAAAATCATCTCAAACAGAGCTCTGGATCAAAAGTTATGATAAGAAATGTGTTGCCGGCGGGGAAACTGCACTACATGCGCCCTTCAAGCCCTTCATGTGCCCATTATGCATCACACACAAAAAGAGGGCTTTTGTTGTGAGCCATTGGTTGTTGACCATTATGCACCACAAAAAAAGGGCTTTTGTTGTGAGCCATTGGTTGTTGACCATTGAAAAAAAAGGCTAAAATCAATGGCTCAGAAATGGTGCACTCTAGATGTATGCATTAATACATCCATTTGAATACATCACGAAATCATAGGAAAACCTTAGTGAAAAGTGTACAAAAACACAAAGAAAACCCCATGTTATTATGCTACATATTTGTGAACATAGTCACTGCTGAACATAAATATGGAAGTCATTTTGGCTATCAAGGTACATAGTCAGCGCTACTTCCACATCATCGTTTAGGCATTATAACAATAACATTGACAAAATGAGTAGAAATGTTGTATGCATGCAAGTTCAACTTATAGAAACTATTTCACATTTGCTTCATTTTTCTTGCAGACTAGAAATGGAAGTTACCATTCCAAGGCAGAAAAAAAGAGGACGCTGAACAAGAGATTGAAAGATTAATAGTGTTAGCCCAGCAAATTGCAGTACGTATGTTGCTTGGCTAATTTTTAATAATTAAAGTAAATAACGAGTATTATTGCTATGAGTAAATGTGAGAAGCTGTTTGGATTACTTAGGTGCCAAACCAGACCCATGCCTTTTAGGCTGGATTGATGAGGTCATTAGGAGTTTATTACTAGAAGCTATGTTAAATTAGGATATACATTACGAGTTTGTTATGAAGGACATCCACGTTGTACAAAGCTGTATGCAATTCATTCTACATGAATTTACATGTCCTTTTGCTTTTTCTTTGCTGCCTAGAGACCTGAATGGACCTCTAGAATTTGAGCTTGGTTGTTCATGTGGCGAGCAGGAATCCCTCTTATTGTTTCTGCAACCACTTCTGCAAAATAGAGTGAGGCTAGGATTTATTCTGATGCAGATTCTATGTTGATGATCAGTGCATGAAGGGGTGTTAATCTGCTAGACATGACAACTTCTTTGTTGACTTACCATATTAGAACCATGTCAATGCTAATCTGTATATAGATGATGTCAAATGAAGACACATGCACATGTTACTAGAGTGTCGAGCAGTCTATAATAGTTTACCTTCAGTTGTTGACTTCGTTGTTGCTGGATGATGATCGTTTCATGTCAGTCCTTGCTTTATAAATAGAGTAGATGCACAACTGAAGTGTAGGCATCCAAAGCTGGATCAATGCCTCTGAGAACCAGCTACATTAAAATAACTAAAGCAGTCATTAGTATAATATTTCTTCATTCCTTTCTTCCAGCAGGTTATAAAGAGTAAACTAAAAGTTATGGTTTGGAGTGTAAACTGCAGTATCTTTATTGCATGTGGTCCTGATGGGTCCTTCCTGACAGGAGCAATGTCAATAGCATTTAAAAAGTCTTAGTAGATCTCATTTATGTTAGTGCAGTGCACATATTCATGGCCTATGTATACAAATAATGATAATCTTGCTTCATATAGGAGCTATATCATGAGCTACATTCCTTGGACAGAATTCAAAATGACCTTAAGCAAAAGCTTCACCAGGATGAAGACATATACAATACTACACAAGGAGGTTTGCCCCGTTTCTATGTCCTTTATTCGAATAGTGGGTTGTTTAAGTATTTCGTGCCTAAGTCATTTCCATCTTATGAAGGGTTGATTTTCTTGTGCCCATAGGAGAAACCCTTACTGTGCTAGCGATGGTCAACAAAAATACGTTAGGATGTTGAAGAAGAGATCTTTATGATCAAAGATTTTAGAAGAGGTACTACAGAGGCTTATTTTATCAAAAGTTTTGAACTTTGGAACTTACACAGCAATTGTTCCCATTTAGTAGATTACGAATGAAAATCAAGTCACCTAGTACACACAACCAGTGAATGTTAAACCATCCTAGTGATTGAAATGCCTTAAAGATATGAAAGGAGCAAATTCTAGCTTTATTGTAAGCATGTGGCCAAAGTATTTGGTGGTCTGAAGCATCTGCTTCCAGAAAGAGAATCATGAAAATATAAGATTTTCAGTGTAATATTCTTGAAATTGTATGATATTTTCCTTTGGACAACAGCGTACTGCATTGGTTTCACAAATTTGGAGTCCTCTTATTGCTTTGTTCATGATGTCCTTTGGCAGTTCATAGATCTGATTGATTAGAAAATGAGAAAATGTACTCCTGGATGCTAATTACCAAACAATCAATGCAATCTAATCTAGCTATTGTCTAAGATTTTGTGGTAGTATCTATTCAGTGTTGAAACTGAGAGAAAACATGGAGGCAAAGCTGAGGGTTAAGATGGGTAAAGGTATGGAAAGTGGAAATGATTTAAGCTGTGGAAGAAGACTTAATATAATATGCAAAAGCAATATATTCTATTTCAAATATGACAACATATACTTAATATTGAAAATATACAACATAGACCACTGAAGGAAAGCTTTAGAAAACCACTGGTTGTAGCATTGAAAATATTAACTGCAGGATGTAAATGTAGGGTAGAAGCACGCTGTGGTGTTCCAATTCGGCTGTCCCCCCTGTCCCCCCAAAATGTGGCGTTGCATCCACCACTTTTGTGGTATGAAAGTATAATTATGGCACCGCTCAGCTGCCGGTATTTAAGAATAGAGTCCCGCTCAGCTGTGGGGGAAATTCTAATTTCAAAAACTAAAATTCAAATTCAAATTCCTATTCTTTGGCCCCTTCCTGTTCTTTGCCTGCGTCCTGTTCTTTGGCTCCCTCCCTGCTGCAAGCTCCAATCCATTGTGGATATGGATGTTAATGAGGTAATCTGTACACAAACCGGCATTTCAGACAGGAGAAAACGAAGAAGAACCAAGGAACAAGAAATGTTGAAGAAAAAGGCGGAGGAAAAGAAGAAGAGAAGAAAATTGGAGCTTGCGAGAATGGGCGGAAGGATCCAGTTCATCAAGAAGTGCAAGCGAACGCCAGTATTGTCCTTAGTTTGCTAACGTCTTTCCATAAACGGACCAAAAGAATAGAGGATAGCACGAAGAAAGAAATTTTACTTGATTTTTGAGGGATAGAACATTGGAAAAATTCATAGGTGAAGAATTAAAGGATTTGGAAGCCAAGAGCATCGTTATAAGGAGCCTCACGGGACTCCATGCGGTATGTCAAACTCTCTACCAGCAATGACCGCCTAGCGACCAAGAATAGCCGCCTTGCAATAAACGTACCAGCCGTCACGTGGGTCTGAAACAAGTGACAAAATCAGCCGGTGAGATCTTGGAAAGGTATTAGGTGTTCACCCAAGAAACCCGCAAAAGGCAAAAAAAAGAGGGAAGAGATCGATTACAATGGTGGGAAATGGGTTTCTTACAAGAGGGCTAAAAGATTCGATGCAATTTCAGATGAACATATAGAAAAGATTCAAAAATTTTGGATTGAGAACACCAGAGTGTCTCCTAACACAAAGGATGTTAGAACTAGAAGATTGGAGAGAAATGTAAGAGAAGAACATGCTGCCCACTATCTGGAGGAATCACAGGTTAGTTTATTTCTGTTAATCATGTTTTCTTAGTTGCATGTGGTGGTTATTGTGTTGTACAGTGATTGTGGTGTATTGTATGCAGCATGTGAATTGTGTGTAGTTGACTCTAGTCTGAAATGCAATATTTAATGTTTGGAATATTATTAGAACATGACAGAATTGAGTACTCCTTTACTGGGTGTGTGCACAGTCTAAAAATATTTGAGCTATAACTAACTGATCCTGAGATACAAATTTTTGTTGAATAAAGACAATCAGATTCAAGCACAGCTCTGTTGGAAAGTATGATATATTAAAAAAAGGATCTTACAAAATTTGGCTTTACAAAATTTGGCTTTCCATTGAAAGCTCTGTACCCGAGAACTAAATTTACATGCATGATTTCCTAAGCAAATGGGAAATGCTTTGGTATGATGGCTCGAGAACCGGGTGCATCCAAAATTATTGTTTTACGCACTAAAGCATCTAAGCTTTCTGCCGGACATCCTGCAATTTAACGGGATGAGGTTTGCCGGTGCTTCGCATCCCCCGGTGGTAAGTACGCAATACGCCAAGTAAAATCGTACATTTGCGCAGTCGAGGCGGACAAGTGACAGAGAACAAATATACCAGCTGCCCTTGCAGCAGCATGTAACATAAGCTCATGAACTCTGTCTAAGAGCTCTCTTCCTGTCAATCTGACTCCAAGCATAGCCATTGAAGGCCCAGCATCCAGTCTGTTGTATGCCTTTAGGTTGGATTCGAAATCAGCATATCCATCTTCAGAGATTTATCACGAGCCCTGTTTAACATGTGCCGAATGCCCTCCTCGGTCACCCTACAATAGCCTTAGTGATCTCTGAACATGGATCCTACCATGTTGGAATGAACTTCTTCGATTTGGTTAATTGGGAATGAAACGCATAAAAAATCGGGACGTAGGAGCAGGATTTAGGACCCGGATCCTTTTCTAATGATTAGAAGAGGACCGTAATTATTATCGGGGTGTATGCAATTTGAAGTGTTTATGAGAGCAGGCTAGGCAGATTTTTTATGTCAGACGAAATAGGATAAAAGTGATGTGATGTGATGTGTGGTGTCGTGATGGTGTGGTGTGGTGTGGTGTGGTGTGGTGTGGTGTGGTGTGGTGTGGGTTGCGTTATGTCCATGGTGTCATGTGGGTGTGTGCATGTTAATGTATGATTTGGAGAATCTCCCCCCTCACCCCACCACACCCCATCTATCCCACCACCATAGACTACCACCACATCTTTGCGACCACCACATTACCACCACATGCACACACATCCCACCACATCCCACGCCACACCCCTCCACCACCACCACCACACTCCACCACCACCACATCACACCACAATCCACAACACCACACCACACCACCACCACTACACCCCCCACCACACTCCACCACCACCACCTCCACCACACACCACCACGACCACCACACCCCACCACCACACCACATTATAGCACCACACACCACTACACACACCACCACCACCACCCCCACCACCACACACACACACCCCCACCACCACCACCCCCCCACCACCACGCCCCACCACCACACCACACACCACTCCACCACTCCACCACCACCACCCCCACCACCACACCCCACCACCACCACACACCACTCCACCACCCCCCACCACCACAATCCACCACCACACTCCACCACCACCACACTCCACACTCCACCATTTGGTGTATGGTGTGTGGTGAATGGTATGGTGTGTGGTGGGGTGTGGTGTGTGGTAATGTACACAGCACTAAGGTGCTCGTTCTGGTGAATATGATGAGTGTGGGGCATGGTATGGTGCATGGTTTGGTGTGGTATACACATCCTAACAGTTTAGTGTTCATTTCATGCAGATGTTATTGTTCAAGAGGTTTACGGACCAACATCCGAAATTAAGATTAGATCTTCGAGCTTTTGAGAAGCTAAAACCCTGGTTTGTTGTGAAATTGAAGGACTTCAATAGTTGTTGTTGCATTCAAAGACGTGAGGATGCAAATGCTAGTGGATGGACTCAATGGGATGAGAACCAAACATCAGAAGAATTGCACTTGCACTGCGATGTTTATAGATCACATGAACTTGGTCAATGGGGGCACACCAAGATAAAATTGCAAGTCTGAGGAAGCTTGTGGAGATCTATATTGTGTCCAAAGAGTGAATTAGATGAGTTTCACAAGAAGGCGTGCATCCTTGGAAATTGTGAGTACGTGTGGAATCAAGAAGTTTCAGACTGTCCCATGGAAGGAAGTGGCAAATTAGGAAAGTGAAATGGGAGTACATTGACTATGAAAAAGACAACGTCTCGAGTTACGGTAGGAGGCCCGACTCATCAAGACAATGAGACGAGAACCCAAGGAGCTTCGGATAAACCGAAAGAGCGTCTAAAAATCTTTCCCTTTGCATAATTTCGGTACCAATGGCAGCAAAAGCAGTTTAAGGAGCTTCGGAGAATCTCCCGGCCGGATGCATGTCTCGGTAGTGGATTTTGCAGAGAACTATACATTCAAGGAACAAGAGGAGGTGCAGTCGATGCGTTGGGTCAATAACCAGATTACCATTTTGGTTCAAATAACATATCGGTATGACTTCGATGGCGGCGGATGAGATCATCAAGGAAACACATTACTATGTATCGGATGATAGGGAACACGATACTTTGTTAGGTGCAACACTGCTTCATGAAGCACCACAAATATCTGGAGCAGAAAGGAAGGGTTCCAAAGAGACATTATGTGTTTTCAGATGGTGCAACATCTCAATTCAAGACTTCTAGACCATTTTACTTTGTGGCTAGGTACACAAACGATTAATCGATGTCTATATGATGTGGAATTTTTTTGGTTCTAACCACGGGAAAGGTGAACACGATGGCAAAAGCTCTTTGAGTTGAAGAGATGGTTAAGACAACTGCAATTAAAATACACCAGCATAAAATTGGGTAATGCTCATGAAGTGGTAGAAGTTGCCGAAGAGATGTTTACTTGTGGAACATCCGAGTGGATGAACACATCTGAAACCAGTAAGAGGAAGAATATAAAAAGGTTCTTTTGGGAAGTCAAGGTGGAGGATATAGATAGAAAGAAAGCATGGGGTGCAGAAAGGATTTTGGACACTAGGCAGATCCATTGTGTACATGCATTCAATCCTGAATCTCCATTGCAGTTGCACACGAGGGAACTTTCATGCTTCAGCTTTTGCTTGGATGGCATGTGGGACGGTTTGTGTGAACAAGCACTACGTTGATGATTGGAAACTTCAAGTTATTGTACCATCCTCCAATGTGCATCTTGATATTGAGGACCGTAAATCCAAAGAGGTCCTTGTTCTCCTCAATCCCACGATGTTAGCAGAGGCACTTAGAGTTGGTGATAATTTTGCTGTTGTTGCTCCGAAAGGGAATGATGAGGGTTCTGAATTTTGGATTCTGATGTGCACAAAACCAAAATGGATAGTGGAGAAAGACTTCCAACTCAATGGAACATGGTACCTCGCCGGTGATAGTGTCATAGAAGGTATGTATTACAAGAAGGGCGCAAGATCAACCGTCAGCTATGATCTTTGCAGTAAAGACGCCTTAGGCATAGTATTCACAACACAGATCTGTGCAATCAGACTTCACATGCCACCAACTAAGCGTCAAAGCGGACTGTATATAGAATTTCGGATCCTTTAGATGAGGAGAAAATTTTACGAAATTTACCCAAGTTCTTTTCGATGATGATGAAATGTAAAACCATTATGTAGTTTTCTGAACTCATGTGAAGTTTTGTGCTTCAGCTGTGAAAATGAGTTTGTCTTGATTTCTTTTGAAGATTTGAATTCTTCTGAAACACTTGATTCCTTTGTTTGTGAGATGAATTGAATATGAATTTTCATTGAAATGAATCGAGATTACAATAACAATTATGTACATAAGAAAGATATCTGATGATTTAAGTACGAGGTGACTCATGCACCTACATACTTCCCAATACATATGTTCCTCTCGGTTCCAGCTTTTGTTGCTTCTAATCTTAAAACTTCAAGCATGAACACTCTAACATCAACTAGATCACGGTCTGAAATGTCCACAACTGCAGTTAACCACACTTTGTCAATACTTGAGTTTGGTTTGCTTCACATTTAAGTTGACTTACTAGATCGGGCAACAATATATTCACTCCTTTTAAGTACCCCCTCACAAATTTGTGCATAAAGCGAACATAAAGCAGCGGGCCACATGAATGACCATCGGTTTGAAGAGGCGTTGGAAATTTTCACAACATCGAGGTTGTAAAATTTGGAATTATTGTGTCCAAGCAATTCCGGGAACACGCACTCAAAGTTTGTTGGACATTGTGCCACAACAACAAAATGCAATGAGCAAGCACTAACCTCTCAATATATGCATACGCCATGCAAGCCCGAAGCTATCAAAGTGATATATCCCTGGTTTATATCTCAATGCGAGACACGCGCGGGCTTACAATCAGAAAAACAGGTCGGTGATGTCCATCACAAGCGAGGCAAAACATGTCGCGCACTTATCCGATTCACATGTTTCCTTATTGTTTTGTAACTACGAAAAAGAGGGTCAAAGAAATGAAAGGGATGGCTCATTCCTTGGAGAATCAAGTAGTATTCCATGTATCTGCAAACATATGCATATCATCTGGCACAATCCTGATGATCACAAATCAGATGAAAGTATCACCTTGAGAAGAGGAGGATCAATTGATCATTGAACCACTGCGTATCAGCTTCCAAAATTTTGATGTCGGTGGAGCTAATCACGACAGTTTCAGTTCCACTCAGCACCACTTCCAGATGTGTATTTGGCTTTAGATAGTCAGGGACTGCCGAAGCTCTATCATCTCTAGTTCTAAACACACACGAGAACATTTGCTCACAATCCATTCAAATATTTTAAATTGAAAAAGTACAACACATATCATAGAAATTCTTTTACTTATATTGACTTTCAAAGAGTTTTACAAGATTCATTTATGAAAATACTTGTCGAGCATTTTCATGCAGTTGCGTGACTCTTCAGAATCCCACATGTTCCACATTTGATGTTCCTTCACATAAGTGGCACACTTTTCGCGGCGTAAGTCCCTCCAGCCATGGTTTGAGTTGCTCCAAAAGGAAATTGGAATCCAACCTGTCGGGAGCAAAACTATTTGGACATATCATTGTGTTCGGCTGGTTGGCAGAACCCTTATATCTGCTGTCATCTATCAACAATGTGTTTGTCACCTGGTATCTCCAAAATTTCTGGTACACTTTGGACAGATCCTTAAGGAAAATTGGCTTATTAACCACTTTTAATTTTGTGTTGGTGCAGTCATCCTGATTCCAAATAAAAAGAAATCTGCCCTTATATTCCTGCAGCAACTTTCTCGTCAACAAGTCAACATTACTCTTAGCCATGCTGGACCACAATGCAATCTCAAATTTTGAAAAACACCATTCTAAGAACTCCTGAAATCCAGGCCTGGAAACTGCGAACTTTTGATGGTTCAATTTCTGGATGGTCACTTCTGGCTCGACCGATGCAGGGATCCTCTCTTTCAAGTCATAAAACTTGCCTAAAACCCCATTAAAATCTAGAACAAGGAGAATTTCAGTTAACCTCTTGGTTTTTGTTGGTTGAGGTTGTATTGGACTCGTTGAGCAGTCTGCATCTTGTCCAGGATCCGGGGTTTCTTTGCCAACTTCATCACCTGCATCCGCATTTGGCTCATATTCAGCACCAAAACTTTTTTCTGGTGAAGGACCCCGTACAGAATGAATCTCAAGGGAATTAATTTTCCCCCCTAAATCAGATGCACTAGGAATCTCTTCGTCATGGCTTCCAGTTGCAGTAGCATTTATCTCTGCAACATAATTGAAATGAGGAAGACCACAGAAAAATACAAAAAAAAGAAATCATGTATGTGGCATCGGTACTTACTTGATAATGATCGCATTCGATTGACTATCCAAATTTCGTTTTGGAGTCTCCATGCCGTCGTAATTTGGGATTGACTTAGGAGTATCAAATGGGGTGAATTCTAGGTACAACCGGGAGGTATCTGCTTGATCTCATAACCGATCGAGGCGTGGATAACTGTTGAATATCCTTGGTCTCAAATTTACGCAATTACGCAAACACTAAGTCGGTAGACTGTGACAACATCGAAGAAACATTAGTTAAGGCACTTGTTTGCAAAGTGAATCTATATTGTTTGCAGCGAACAATATCAAGCCCGGTGAGTTGACAACCATTCAAGAGGGTCACGCACCGGGCTTTTTACTCTCTTTCGATGTTCTGTTTTTATATATATCTAAAGTGCCCCTAAAATGGCGGCGATCTCATCGGGGGCACTTTAGATACAATAAACGAGGACAAGCAAAAAGACTAAGCCAACCGGGATGGAAGAGACTAAGCCGGGATGAAAGAGACACGAGTACAAGCATCGAGACTTCCCAAACCTTGCTTTCACCCCTCTTTGGACTTACTTGTGTCTATTGGTTCTTGTGGTACCACTCGAACACCAAAAGCCAAAAGCCATGTCTCGATCATAATGTGGCCCTGGCGGGGCTGCGGCGAGGTTCTAGAGTGTACGCAAAACAAATTCAAAATCAATAGAGTCTTTAGGCGAGGGTTAGAGATGATAATATTTACCTCAAATGGTGTGATAGACATGGAATGTGATCTTGGTACGGTGGATACGTGCTATCACTGGCGGCAACATTTTACCCTCCCATTTAGGACAACGTCCACAAAATGGACAACCTTCATCACCCTCTTCTTACGCCTCATGAAGCATTGGAAGTGCAGGATCTAAAGGAGTGTCATGACTACTATTTCGAGAAAAAATCTCAAATCTTTGCATTCGAGGTAGCAGCTCCAGCTCCAGTGAAGTCTTCACATGCCTTTAGCTCAATTTCAGTTTCTGTTAATTCCTTATTTAATTGTTTCAGCCCCGGGCAACCTTTGTACCATTTAGCTCTTCATCCTTTAGTTAAACACAACCCGAACACCCCTCTGCTTTTGGATTTGTTGTCATGATTGATTGCCATCCGTGCAAATCAGCTCTAATTTCGATGCTTTATGCTCCATCAACTCAATCTTTCTTTTGATATCATTTTTCCTATCCTCGTTTGTTTGCAATCGTTGCTTGCATCTATCAAACCTAGCTGATGTTGCAGCCAACCATTCCTTCACAAGTACGCCATAGTGCGCAAAACAAAACACTACGTATATGTCGACCTCCCTAACATAGTAAGCCCGCGTCTCGATGGAAAACCACAATCACACACCACACAACACAAGGTAGTCTCTACACACCACCACATACACACACCACCACACAACATCTTTTGCCAAGTACACACCACACAACACTTGTTTGTGGTGGTGGTGGTGGTGTCCGTGGTGGTGGTGGTGGTGGTGGTGGTGGTGGTGGTGGTGTGTGTGTGGTGGTGGTGGTGGTGGTGGTGTGTGTGTGGTGGTGGTGGTGGTGTGTGTGGTGGTGGTGGAGGTGTGGTGTGGGACATGGTGGAGTGTGGTGATGGGGTGTGGTGGTGGGGTGTGGTGTGGTTGGTGTGGAGTGTGGTGATGGGGTGTGGTGGTGGGGTGTGGTGTGGTGGTGGTGGTGGAGTGTGGGGTGTGGTGGTGGGGTGTGGTGTGGTTGTGGTGGGTGTGGTGGTGGTGGATTGTGGTGTGGGACATGGTGGAGTGGTGGTGGTGTGGTGTGGTGGTGGTGGAGTGTGGTGGTGGTAGAGGAGTGTGGTGGTGGTGGTGGAATGTGGTGGTGGTGGTGGAGTGTGGTGGTGGTGTGTGGTGTGGGAGTGTGGCGGTGGGAGATGGTAGAGTGTAGTGGTGGGAGCTCGTGGGGTGTGGTGTGGGACATGGTGGATGCCAACAACTCACCACCACCACACATACCTCATCTATCATTCCCGCATCCATTGCACGAAATGCCCCACGGATGGCATCATAGAGACACAACATGACAATCTGACCAACATGATGCAAAATGGTAGTAGACATACCCGATTCTTGAAGTGGATTTGATGTTACCTTTTACGTGTTGATAGAAACAATCTAGATCAAGCTTGAGATTTTTTTTCTGTTGTAACACAACTAATAATTGAACATACCTGCAATGGCATGTTTTGGTCTCAGAACATTGCTCTGCTTTTCTGTTTTGATTGTGAGTTCAGATTGAATGTGTGGTCTAGAGGAACCTGATTTGGTTATTTCCCTATCATCTTCATCATCCCTGTCACTTTTACTATTTTCCTCCTCGTCAGGTTGGATTTGCCTATGCTTTCTCTTGGGTCTAGAAGAACTGGCCTCGGCTTTCTCATCGGGAGTTTTATAATAATCCAGAAGCTCTTCCAATTAATGACCTCCCCTTTATATGCAGATAATTAGCCCACGCCTGTGTTCCAGGAGCCATTCCACCCCATGTATGTGGCTTCCCTGTAATTCTTTTGTAAATTTGCATGAACTCTTTGTATTGTTCATTGCTCAGATTCTTCAACCTGTACAAGAAAACATATGCCTTAATTTTTCGGTTTGAACAAAATATTTGGGGAAAATATACGTAGCGATTTATTTGGAACTCTGTCACCCCAAAGCTTCTTTAGATCTTCATGGGGCACAATCTCTTGTTTGAGGAGAGATTTCATCGTGTAACCAGTGGCGTTCAATTCCGACTCCATTAGGGTTCAATCGGCAAGAAGCGGCAAAAAAACAGAGGAAGAGGTGATTCTTTCTTGATTCAAAAAGGTGGACAATGACGTGGCATAAAATTCAAAATAACCGACGCTCATTAATTCGCACTCCCGCAATCTCCGCTTCGGTATGCACCACCCGATTCTACCACAAAGGTGGTGCCAAAATGTGGCGTCAAAATGCACGTTTTTGATACACCACAGCGTGCTTTTACCCTGTAAGGTAGAGGGTAGGCTACATGAGTAAATACTAGACATAAAAATAAGGTTAAGGGTAGGGTACATTGTGCTTAGACTCGGTGTAAAAATATGGAATCGGGTATTCTGCTCCGACAACATAGGACTGTATACATAGGGGTTTCTATGGGGGGCGAGCTGTATACATAGGGGTTTCTCCTGACCTGATGCACGCACATGCCATATGCCCCTAACATAGAGGTGAACCCCCCGGGGTTTAGACATTCTAGACACCACAAACATAAGAACATGTGTTAAATAGATAGATACATATATAGATAGATAGATACCTTTTCCTTTGTAATTTTACCATCATGCCATATTGACAGCATTTGATTAGATATATGACATACACCACACTAACATTGTGTATGATATAAATCTTTAGATCTTAGCATCTCCCTATATGCCATGATATGCAATCCTGACCATGTAGCCCAACATTTGACGAGATCGAATGCTCTATTATTTAGGGTCCTTGCAACCTTACAAAAACAACTTAATACACATTTGACTTGGAATAGTAGAATACAACATAGTCTACATATATTTGCTTTCGCGCTGAAGCTTTGCAGCCAAAGCAACATTGAGTGTCTCGCGCCCAAAGCAACTTGCAGTACATAAGGGGAGAAGAAGAAGCGAAAACGAAATAATTTGTTAATGCACTATAGGTCTAGAAGTTAAACTAATGATATGTGAAAGATGCTTAAGATAGAGCTTTGATATGCTACACATAGACTATGGACAGGGGACATAACATCTTCCATCTAATGGATTTTACATCTTCTAGTTTGCTTGAACTGTAGTGGAAAGAAGGAATAAGTTTCTACTAATAACTCAATTGCTCTCTTTCAAGTATTAGTTACCTATTAAATTCAATAAAACAAGTCCAGTTCCTTTCTTTGAGCAATAAACTTTGAGCAGTTTCTTTGAGCCTGTGTATATGTGTTGCACGGCTCTTGCATTGGATGTAGTTTAGAATTGCTAAAAAAAATTGAATAAAAGATAGCTAGCAATTGAAACCAATTGCATGGCTAGGGGTAAAAGTTGACAGAGAGTGTTATGTAGATTTAGATAGATAGATATATAGTATTTTCTATGTCGTGATTTTCGTACAAACAAACTATGGACTATTACCTTATTGAGAAGTACTAGGGATCATCAGTAATAGGTATGATGCACTTTATGCCAGCAATAACCAACATGTGTTAATTTTAGGACTTGATTTCTAGCTGTCCAAAAAGCCAAACAATAGTGAACAAACACAAACAAGTTGTAGTTCTAAAAATTGTACCATCAATATTTTAATAGCAGAGTGTACCATCGAAAAATTAGACATTACACTGATGATTAATGGTCCAATCAACTTAGCCTTGATGTCAATGAGACTATAGTTAAATTTTTTTGTTTTTTGTTATTATTATTATTTTATTTTTTAATTTCTGGAGAGGGGGGGATAATAGCACAATATAAGAAGTTGAGTTGCAAGTAGGGGGAAATATCAAAAGAAATAACCCAAAAATGTTGTTTGGTTATCAATCTTAGAAGCCCTTCTATGCAAATGAGTGCGAATTTTTGGAGGGTTTTCTGGGAAGGGTTTAGAGGGTTTATTAGATTGTGTCTTCTTTTTTTAATTTTTTCAATGGTTCTGAGGTATAAAAGATGCACTTCTAGACTACATATTATAAGAAATATAACTACACCAAAGTGGTCTATTGTCCATACCAATATACTAAATACACCATACTCCTTACTATGTTATGTCCATACTTCATACTGCCCATAGTATTATAACAAATATAATTGCCTTAGTGTTCATACTGTTATTATCATATCCACAGTATAGGCATAGAAAAAGAGAGCATTGTAAAGCAAATTGTTTGAAGTAAACAACGGAAGCCAAAACACTATGAGAAACAATAATGTTATGAAAATACAGCCACAAGAAGTCGTCATCCTTCTTCACACTCATCATCTACAAGCAGACAATGTCGACGTCTCCTTTCCACTTGAATTGGGGATTCCCGTGATGCTACTGATTCTGCATACACAGGAAGAATGCTAATACGTAAAAAAAGTTAAGTGTAATCATTATTCCTTTCATCAAACTTTTGTGAAACACTTGCTAAGGCTGAAAGACGAGATGCCTTTACATGTTCCACTAACAGTTTATCATTGTCCAATCCATAGCAGTGACGAGATAAAATAGCAGATGCTACCAATGCTGAACCTGTGCCGCTAAGTAGGTCCAATACCAAGCCTTCTCTTGGACCAAAATTCTCAATAATAAAAAAACTCCATGAATGAAATGGACTTCTCGGTGGATTTCCTACCAGGCGTAGTAGGACTTGCTGTAAGTTTACTGCCTTCCATGAAGATCAACATGTATTGAGCAAGTAGAAGAATTTGAGCCTGACATCTGTGTGGGGATGCTTAACAAAGAATTTGGTTGTCTATAAACAAGCAGGTGGTCTATGAACTTTTGCTATTTCATTTCGTTGATTTCCTGTTTGATAGGTCACAATATTGCATTGAGGGAGGTGCTCAATTGAAATTAAGAATCCTATATCTTACTTCTATCTATCCTCACTTAAAGACACTAATTACTGATCTGTTGCATTTTTTTTTGTATTGAATGATCTGTGTATTGTATTTCTGCATTTCTGCAGTGATGTAACGGAACTAAACCTCAGCTTCAACAAGCTTCAGTATTTGCCAAGCAACTTTGGCATAAAGCTAGGTAAGTTACAAATCTTATGTCTTCACCTGAACAAGCTCAATGTTCTACCCGAATGAATATGCTATTTGAAGTCTCTCAAAACATGCAATACATACAGAAAACTTCATAGATTTCCATTTTGTCGTTGCCTCATTAAAGTTGTAATGCATATGCTAATCATGTTAGTTTTCCATTTCTGACTTTACTAAAATGGATGGCAGAAAAGAAGGCCTCGTTTTCTTCTCGTGATAAATATATTAATATCACTGGAAGAGAACATATAAATTTATAGAAGTGGATGTAATAGTGCGACAATGGGGCTGATATGACTAGAGGCTTCCGTATTTGAGCTACCTCCTATGAATAGTTACAACACAAAAGAGGTACTAAATTTGTATATTGAGTATGAAAGATTACAACTTATCATTGATTATTTTGTAGCTTAATAGCATAATTGTCAACAATTCGGGTTTCGTCCAGAAAAAAGCAAAAAAGATCAACATATATGCTACAGTGGTCCTTCCACCTTCATAACATATGCTACAATAGTCCTTCCTTGTAAACAATTCAGAGATAGGGCTCCTTCCTTGGCTTCACCGACAACCCAAGCTAGCCTCTGAACAAGGCCACTTCTACAGCAGCTCCGACAGCCCAAGCTTGTCTTATAATTGCCCCACCTTCTGCTTAGGAAACAGATTGATCCAACTGCTGACTGCAATCGCTTGGATCGAAACCAGGCTCGCTCCTGCAAGCACACGGCCAAACAAGAGAACGGACCTGCACTTTTCTGTTGCAGACCCTGGACCTACTGTTCGCCTCAACCTCCTGCTATTTTCACCGGCCACAAAGCGACGATTTATCCTCCTTGCAAATCGAAAATCGATTCCACTCCTCTCTCTATCTGTTTCGATTCGATCCCCCCCTTTTTGTCGTTTTCATCTGGACGCCGCTTTTCAAAGCGTGTGTGTCTGGCACAATCATGCCATGGCACGTGTACCGTGTACAGGCTGTATTTCCTTCATTCTCCCCCTCAGCCTGTACAACTCATAATTCCTACTTGTTCCTTTGCAACATGAAGTTTTGGTTCAGTAAGAACCTTAGTCAACATATCTGCCTGTTGTAATGCAGTAGGAATGTATTCTACATTTATTTCACCCCTTTCTACTTCATCTCGAATGAAATGGTGATGAACCTCTATGTGCTTGGTTCGTGAATGACAAACTGGATTTTTGCTCATTGCTATCCCGCTTTTGTTATCACAATAAATTGTTGTTGCACCCGTGCACGAACCAAATGATCTCCGATGCTGCCAAAGACACTGCCACATATTCTGCTTCTGCACTGGATTTTGCAACACATTCTTGTTTTTTACTGACCCATGATATTGCCGTACCTCCAAACTTACAAAGATATCCAGAAGTGGATTTTCTATCATCAGTGTCTCCTCCCCAGTCTGCATCTGCATATCCAACTAGATTATCTTCCATACCCTTTTCAAAACATAGCTTGTGACGTCCCCTACTCGCATACGGTGCCCTCACCGTATACAAACAGGAGTTCATCCCCCATACCAGCTCCATGCTAATACAGGGCCCTCCACATGACACTGCAACCGTGACGGGTTCCAGTGGGAAGAGTGGAAGGGTCATTGCACCAATCTCCCTCAGGGCCTACCTAGCTGCGGAAGCGTAAACATACATGTCAGTAGCACATACATCAACATCATATGACCATCGCGAAGGATGGTCCTCCACATATCTGCATAGACGAAGATCAGCACATCACATAGGGAATCCTACCCAAGGCTCAGACACAGGGATGGACTGACAAGCTTGGGTCTCCAGAGTTCATTGCGCATGTAATTCATGGCAATGGATTTGGGCGGCATAAGAACATGGCCTAGGGTTGTCCACTCCATCCGCCCCTCCCGTGCACACTTTTGCGCAGTAGGGTGAAAAGTGTTGGGACTGATCGTAGCCCGCCGGGATGCATAGCCGAGGGGCTATATCCGGGGTTACATCTCCCGCCCGATGGGGCAGGTAGGGATCTCTCCCTCCAGAGATCTACAATGCTGACTCAAGGTGACTAGAGGGCCACTGCCCGTATTCGACTTGAACTCAATGGAAGGTCATATTCACCACCTCACGAGTGTCGAGCCCATGCCTTGCCCACACGCAGTGGCAAGCCATTAGACCTAGTCACAGTGACCCCCGGCAGTACTAACACACCATAGGGGTCGTTCAAGAGTCAGAACATGAACCTCCTTATAAGCCAGTCTGGCCCCTTCACCCACAACCAGGTGTGGCTCTTGTGCACAGGCCGCATCTATAGTGTGCTAGAGAGGCTAATCTAGGAGCATCTACTACCAAGCTTTAGGTCTCTACCCCCCTTCCCAATACAAGGAGTTCACAGAGATACATCATCCATATACATCACAGAAGAACTAAAGAACAAGATCTAATCTATATCATAGAGTTAGGTTCTTTAGTTAGAATCTGCTATCTAGAGTTCTAGAGGGCTGCTATGGGCAATTTAAGAGGCTAAACCTACTGATTCGATGGCTGAAATGGGGTTTAGACTACTAAATTGCCTAAATACCTGATCCTTGAGTTCCTCCTCCTGACCTGAACTCGACCATCCTGCTGAAATGCTCGAATCAAGGAAAACTAATGATGCAGTTCTCTCAGACAGAGTCTGGGAGGCGGTTTTGGCTCTTGAGGCAGCCAAAACAGAGCTCTAAAACCCTAGAAACGAAAAATGGGCAAGTTAGGGTTCTCCTACTTAAATAGACAAGGGGTGGTTAGGGTTTCCAATTATCCCCTTTAGGCATGTGGGATAATTGGGAAAAGGGCCCACTTGCCTTTAAGGGCTAGGTGGCCAAATGTGCCCACATGGAAATGTGTGCACCCAAATGTGCTCACATGGAAATGTGTGCACATTAATGAATGTGTACATTGGAAAATGTGCACATTAATTGCACCTATGGGTATGGCCCACTTGGCATCAAGTGGCCACATGGAAATGTGTGCCCACATTAATGTGTACATTGGAAAATGTGCACATTAATACTAATGCACATTCTTAGCAAGTTGCCCCCAGGGGCTACCCACTTGGCTACACGCTACGCACACGCCACCGGGTGGGTGGTATGCGCGTGACGGCAAATATTACAATATATACGCCCCGGAGCGATAATCGCGGCCGGAACGCCACATTCTCCCCCACCTTGAAATGATCTTCGTCCGGCAAAGATCGTGGTTCTCCCCACCTTGAATCTTCCTAACCCGCAATCAACCCGATGCATACGATATACTACTATAATACTTACACATTTATTACGATTACCTTAAGATAATATTTTTAAATCATTATTACGCCATTACATTATCAAATAAGTTGTCAATTCAGAACTTCTACTAAAATAAGGTACTTATTAGTTTCTATTATCACAACATTTAGTTTATCACAATTTAACACTTTCATATACAATTATTATTTAAGGTACTCTTCATTCCTTGCAACACATTCCAACAAAATTTGTGTTGCGGTCTTCGTGACCTTAAAATCCTCGCATTAATTTTACAATATCTATAATTACATACTTACTATCTTAATTATTAGAATTACTCTAAGGTAATGTTTAAGACATTACTATTTCGTTATCCTATTAACTTATCACATCATAACTTAATCCACGCATAAAGGTAATTATTAACCTTACTTAATACAACATTTAAGTTTATCAAAGTTTATCAATTTCATACAAATTTTACACTTCTAAGGTACTTTTCATCCCTTGCAACACATTATAACAAAATTTGTGTTGCAAGCCTTCAGTAGTTCGACCTCCTGCCCCCTCGCTCTATTATTGGCTGCAGGTCTACACTACCTATTATTAATTATTAATAAAATTTTTGGTTATATGGTGACCACCCCACCTATCTACATGGATGCATGGCTAATCTCCAGAGGAAGAGGGTGAATCTTCCATTATGGCCGTGGAGACAAATACCAGATGCCTATATGCCGCTCATGCCTACACCTCTAGTTGCCCAAAGATGGAGGATATCCTTCCGGGGGCATGGAAGGATAGATTCCTCCTATCAAAGCATATATGGGGCTAAAGGTGCCTTTCCTATCAATGCATTCCTCAATGACCTCCTTTCTTCGAGGTCGCCTACTCCGCGGGGATGTAAGTAGACTTTCTAATCTACCTTCCACTCGCCCAAGCGAAACGCGGTCATGCCTACATTGACATTACACCACTTCCCTAGAGATCACCGTAGTGGTCTCATCATCGGTAACAACGCATGCAATCCATACCAAGCATAGGTTGCATCTTGCAGATTAATCTTAACTACACATAGAATTAATCTACACAAATCGACATGCCTGAGCCATTTTTGCTGGCTCCTTTAATGCATGTGATTAACATAATTACCCTAAGGTAATATTTATGAATTAACATTATCATATTATCGGATACATTACTTCCGATAGTACCATTATATTTACTCTAATCTTTGCAATATTTAACGACTTTTAGATCGCAATTATTTAAACAATAACCCTGATTTAGACCTATTGTATTATAGACAGGGTTTTAATTATCATACACAAGAATTAGATGTGCTTCTTATTCTCTTCCTTGGGTCCTGCATTACCCTTGGAAGTATATCCCTAAGATGCACTTAAGTATATCCGAATTCTATTTTCTATTTATATTTATAAGGACCTATAGCTATCCTTGGAAGGAATTGCATCCTTGCGAAGGATTAATTAACATGCTACTTCACATTATCGTTGTTATTTAACTTATTTCCCTATGATACATATACGTACAACAATTTCTATGCAGTTATTAGGGTCTATATTTAACTTATCAATAAGACACATTAAAGCTTATAATACATGCGCATACCTTACCTAAGGCTAGAACGCATCCACTCATTGAGCCAAGGCCGAGTAGTTTGAGGTGACTTGGTCGCTCATTGCTCCCATAGTTTTGCTCCACCGTTGGTGTAGTTCACTACTACGCCGGGTCTCAAGACGTTGAAGGCCTCCTGAGCTATCTATCTATCTATCTATCTTACGCTCTATTCGCTTCGGCTATTGCCGGAGTGAACTCTATTCTACGGGTCGGTCAATTCGGTGCAAGTACGTTCAATCATAAGATTGAGCCCTCCCACTTTCTTTGAAAAGAAAATGGTCCTGCACCCCTTCAATGACATTGCGCACAACGTCATATCTATTCTCTCCCCTTAAGAGGTTATACGCTTCTTACTTAGCGCATTAAGTTACTAGCCTTAGCTAACATATATAACCATCTAAGATGGATGCACATATTATGTTATCATTTATTTCAATATAGTTATGGGTTATCTACTTAGTTAGAACGATTCTAAACCACAAGGTTTTGTCATGACGACAATTCCTTTTGTCTCAAAAGACTATTTGATTACTATAATTTTATTTTAGATGTACCTTGCATGTACTATTATTTTATTATTCTAGAGATTCCCCTTTCTTAGTTATTTAAACTCTTGGAATATTCCTACCAATCGAATTGATGTCATCGTAACAAGTTGGCGGACTTGTTAGATTACTTTTTCTTTCGGTTGGATTATTCTTTGGAGATACTAGATTTATACATGGTCAACAATTATCCTAGTAGTGATTCCTTCTTAGCGAGGAGATCAATCTCACCAAGTGGTTTCAATACGTTGGATGTCTGTTAACAATCGTGTATACTTTTAGTTACTCCTATCGTCTCCTTCCCAATTGGGCAATCCTTTCAACGAGAATATCCGGAATTGCCTTCTAATCCCAATATGGATGTTACCATCCATACATTTAACCTACTAGGCCCCGTGGCCTTAGATCCTTGAGCTTGCTAGAAGCTCATCCACTTGTTGCCTGCTTGAAGGAGCAAGGTAACGTTCTCCCGAAGTCGCCGATACTACTTGGGTCTCCTTGACGCTGGCTCCTCTTTGATGTAGAGGTTGACTTTGTTCGCTAGAAGCCTCTTATTGCTGGTGGCTTGATGGTGTAGTTGATCATTTGAATCTTGCATGCCGCTTTTCAAATGCCCGAAGTGGCTATTTGTTGAAAGAGATCTTTCATCTTGAACTCTTTGTCTTGGCGCCTAAAGGATGACTCAGATCCGATATTGTTTCTTCGACTCCATCGATGTCTCATACGCCGAGTCCTCTTGTCGTTATCGTGTTGCCCGAAGAGTGTTGACGATGTTGATTGCTTCACCCCTGCAACTTGCATGACATCTCTTCCTTTGATGTGTTACGCTATGGGAGGGAAGAAATAACAAGGGAACTATACATGCACAACATATAGCTTACATAATTACAATTACTACTAGAGCTATTAGGTCTCCCTTGTGCCTCCCTTCGAAGTTGGACACCTACTCCTTGGCAATGTCATCGGTGTTCCTCCCCCTGCAATGGTGTTGACGATCTATATCCTCCTATTTGTACGCCGGCTCGCATCTCGGGTAACTTGTTGATATACTTGGGCCCTCCGATGTTTGTCGGCTATGGCACAACCGCTTTGCATCACATTCTAACTAAGGTGTGCTTGTCGTTGATGCTTCGACATTTCAGTCTGCTTCTTGATCCTGTTCTCGGGCAATAATTGTTCCCCCCTTCATGATACTTGAAGCTATTTTGAAGGCGTCTCTTGAGGTCGGCGCGATTCCTTTGGCTATACTCCTCCGGAGTTGTTCTCTTCTCTGCAGCTTGTTCTTTGAATCGTTCATCCTTGGGTTCACCAAGTTGCATGCAAGGCCGCGTGCAAGTCATCGGCTCGCCTCACCTAGTTGGTTCTCCATCGAGCTTCCAAACTTCTTCGTTTGATCCCCTCGATCACATGGCTTGGACGTTGTCACGTTCCACAGTGCTATGCCGTCTTCTTGTCTTGAGGTACCCTCCGGTGACTTTGATTGTGCTCGTCAGTTTTGATCCTCCTGTTGCCTCTGGGAAGCTCGTGGAAGAAGTCGGTTGCTAGCACTTCTCCATCTTTTCGTTCGACCTTTTGTCCTTCTATGCATTTCGGTCTCTTTGGCAAGTAAGGCATCATGACTCTCCTCCCCGATGGCTCCGTTGTTCGGGGATGATGGATCCTTATCTCAAGCAGCCTTGACCCTTTGGCGTTGAAGAAGTACCTGCCTTAGATATACTCTTGTCGTTGAATAGCCTGGCTATTATCTTGAACTCTCTTTTCGCCGAAGGTGCTTCAGTTGCTATCCTTGTCGTTAAGGCGTCGAATGCTTCTACCTTGGGCGTTTGACGTGCCACATGTCAGAGATATGGTCGGCTTCTTCTCTTCTAATTTTGGTAGGAGTATCCGACGGCCGCCACCTAGTTGTTGAAGGCATGTCTCCTCATCGCGGTGCCTTTCGTAAGTGCATCTCCATCTAATACACGTGTCATAGCGCATCACCCTATATTACCACAAGGTGGGATTATGGTCGCCGAGATGTTGCCTTCTTAGTTGGGTCGTTGATGTCGGGTGTTCCTCCTTCCATTGTTGAGGCCACTCATGTCATAAGTTCATCAAGTGCCGCCACCGCTACAAGAGGTAGTGTTGCTACCGACGATGTCCCCGTGCCGCTGTTGATGATCTTGACATGATCGGTGTTGTCTCTTATTCTAACATTGGGTGGCCGAAAGGTCTTACGCTTGAGGGCATTTCCAAGTGTTTGGAGTTGAAGGTTTGCTTGGCCTCTAGTTCAGTAGTTGCTCTTCCATTTTGATCTTGGGCTATAGTTGTGCCTCCTTGCTTCCTCCTTTGGTAGTCAAGTGAAGGAGCTTCTTGATCTAAGCGCTTAAATGTAAAAACATGACTCTAAACTCATGTTTCTCCACTATATATGTGGACACCCTAGATATACAATAGACATATAACGCATTTACATTGGGATTTTAATTCATCCACTTTTGCAAAACAACTACTTAAGATCTACCTAATTATTTATACTCCTTTAGGTTTCCTTCCTCGATCGCGTTTGATCCTTCCGGTTTTTTCGCTGCATCTTCTTTGTTACGGTTGACTCGGGATTCCTTGAGATGTTGCTACAATTGTTGAGCTTTATGTTCGATCCGAGCTGATCACCTCAAGTTGCTAACAAGTGTTCGTCGATGTGATCCCTTGAAAAAGATGCTCCTCCTTGTTGTGTATGTTCGTCGCGAGGAATGCGGTAACCGCTCACGTCCCTACATGCGGTGTGTTGTTGCAAGATTGCTGATTGCGGTGCCATTGATCGAGCTTGAGTAGGGTCACCTGGCTGTTGCAAAAATCGGGCATTCTTGAATGTCTTCAAGCTCGAGATCGTGGGTCGAGGCGTGCATTGTCAATCCCCGCAGTTGAATTTCTCGAAAGTGCGACTCCTGTTGCTTGGGCTTTGCTTCATTCCGAGGTGGCTCTCCTGTGCCTGGAAGTGTGGTCATCTCCATTGCCCCTACCATGGCTCCTTCTGGTTGCCTTTGCGTGAT
Organism: Isoetes taiwanensis; assembly: GCA_021234155.1. Taxonomy (NCBI): domain Eukaryota; kingdom Viridiplantae; phylum Streptophyta; class Lycopodiopsida; order Isoetales; family Isoetaceae; genus Isoetes; species Isoetes taiwanensis. The sequence goes on from JAJEKV010000037.1 coordinate 6,189,542, forward strand.
TTGTACCTGCTGGCTAGGTCGTCTCCTCCGTCCTTTGGGTCCTAACCATTCGAGTCTCGCACTCCTTGGCTGACGTAGTAAAGCCGTCCTTCCTTTGGTTTCTAGGTGTTCCCGGGTCCGGAATTTCGTTTTGAGCAGTAATATTCTCCTCCTTGGTCTTGCCCCTAGTGCCGAGCACTGGTGCCTTCGAGTCGGAATTGTTCCTTGATATGCGTCTCCTCTCTCTCATGGTCTCCTACCTTTTTGGAACCGATGAAAGTTCTCCTGCTGGTGCAAGGGAGCTGGAGGCTCATCTTGGTCAGCCTTAGGTGCTTTGTGGTTGCCTAGCTTGGTTACTCCTTTTGTTGACGTTGTGCTTGAGCCGCTTTGGCTGCAAGGTCGTGGGTGATCTTCCCTCCCGGTTTCTATACGCTCCCCGTGTCGCCATGAGTTGTCTCCTCGACGGAAGATTATGCCCCTCGGCCCTAGCTCGTGATGCTAACGCGACATCGATGCCTAACATCTTCCTGTACCTGTATTTTGTTGTCTTGCGTTCTTCCATTTGAAACTCATGTGCGTCGAGTTGGTGAAGGCGTTGAGATCCTCTTTCTGATGTGAGCTCGTGGACGTGGTAGCCGGGAGGTTGACATCTAGAACATTCTTGGTGCCTTTGGTTACCAATATTCTTCCCATTTGATGAAGATTGATGATAGGCCGGTGGTGTCCTGTTCTACTCGTTTGTCGGTTGAGGTGTTTGTCATGCTTCCCTCTCTTGGGTCTGCCTTTTCGGTCTCCTCTCCTTATCTGTTTGTACATCGGCTGGGACCTTGATGTCTTCAAGAAGTTGCGCCTTAGCTCGCCCTGTGGCTCGCCCCGCCCTTCAAAAAGCAACGCTCGTGTATCCTAGAGTCTAAGAGTCTACTTGAAGGGCTCTCCTACAATATTCTGGGCTCTATAAGCAAGCAAGATGGCTCGAGCAGCATTACTAGAGACATATCTATAATTTACAAGTCTATGGACATTAGGACGTGTGGTATGGCATGACATAAGGGTTGTTTTGCAAAGCCCTCATGGTGTTTGAGGTATACTCTAAGGTCCTAGCAAAGTTGGTTTGGGGGGGTCCAATCTCTACACATGGAATGACTTGGGCAGCTCTAGGCTCTAGCTCCTTTCTAGGTATCCCGGCAATAGGGAGTGTCAATGTGGCTATATAAGTCAAACTCTATTAGAAGGACATGAATTAGGTCAAGGTTTATGCCTTTGGCTCGAAAGCGGAGGTGGTGTACCAACAGTTGGACTTGGGTTGCTATGCTAAGGTCTAGATGACTATAACAAAGGGGTGTTCCTGAGCACTTCTACCTAGGAGTAAGGCATCAGCTTCGAGCCGAGATCAATACTTGCGAGCTACTAATGGGGTATGCTTCTATTTACAACAAACCACAGTTTGGGAAAACAATTCAAGGGTTTGAGCAATTTTGGTCATTTTGAGATGGGGTTTGACATTTCTATCCTAATTTGAGGTCATAAATAGATTCTAGGCTGTCTAACGGTCCTAACGCAACAAATTTCAGGCGATTTGGAGCTCTGTAGCTCAAGTTATGGAGGTTCAAAATTTGGAGGTCTCACATGTTGCGCCCAGACCGATTTTGAGAATGTAGAAATCTGTCCTGGCGCGACGTGTGAGACATGGGTCCGAATTGGGCTAGGCTTACTCGATTTAAGTGATCTAAGGCTGTAATTCCACTAAACTCATCGAGTTAGGCAGAATTGACCCCTTACTTGGTCGATTTGGAGCTGTTTTGGGCATTTTTGGGCATGGTCTCACACGTTGCGCCCAGCCCGATTCCTAAAATGTAGAAATCTGTCCTGGCGCGACGTGTGAGACATCGTCTCAATTTTGCTCAAAAGCTCCAATTTGACTAAAACAAAAGCTAGAATTCTATAACTTAACTTAATTAAGTAACTTTATACAGTTATAATTTACTCTAAAACACGTTGTATTAAACAAATTTTATCTTGAACTCTTTGTCTTGGCAGCTAAAGGATGACTCTGTATCCGATATTGTTTCTTCGACTCCATCGATGTCTCATACGTCGAGTCCTCTTGTCGTTATCGTGTTGCCCGAAGAGTGTTGACGATGTTGATTGCTTCACCCCTGCAACTTGCATGACATCTCTTCCTTTGATGTGTTACGCTATGGGAGGGAAGAAATAACAAGGGAACTATACATGCACAACATATAGCTTACATAATTACAATTACTACTAGAGCTATTAGGTCTCCCTTGTGCCTCCCTTCGAGTTGGACACCTACTCCTTGGCAATGTCATCGGTGTTCCTCAGGTGCAATGGTGTTGACGATCTATATCCTCCTATTTGCACGCCGGCTCAGTACTCAGGGGTAACTTGTTGATATACTTGGGCCCTCCGATGTTTGTCGGCTATGGCACAACCGCTTTGCATCACATTCTAACTAAGGTGTGCTTGTCGTTGATGCTTCGACATTTTCACCGCTTCTTGATCCCGTTTCTCGGGCAATAATTGTTCCCCCTTCATGATACTTGAAGCTATTTGAAGGCGCTCTCTTGAGGTCGTGGCGGCGATTCCTTTGGCTATACTCCTCTGGAGTTGTTCTCTTCTGCAGTTGTTCTTTGAATCGTTCATCCTTGGGTTCACCAAGTTGCATGCAAGGCCGCGTGCAAGTCATCGGCTCGCCTCACCTAGTTGGTTCTCCATCGAGCTTCCAAACTTCTTCGTTTGATCCCCTCGATCACATGGCTTGGACGTTGTCACGTTCCACGCTGCTGCGCCGTCTTCTTGTCTTGAGGTACCCTCCGGTGACTTTGATTGTGCTCGTCAGTTTTGATCCTCCTGTTGCCTCTGGGAAGCTCGTGGAAGAAGTCGGTTGCTAGCACTTCTCCATCTTTCAGTTCCTGACCTTTGTCCTTCTATGCATTTCGGTCTCTTTGGCAAGTAAGGCATCATGACTCTCCTCCCCGATGGCTCCGCTGTTCGGGATGATGGATCCTTATCTCTGCAAGCAGCCTTGACCCTTTGCGTTGAAGAAGTACCGCCTTAGATATACTCTTGTCGTTGAATAGCCCGGCTATTATCTTGAACTCTCTTTTTAGAAGGTGCTTCAGTTGCTATCCTTGTCGTTAAAAGGCCGAATGCTTCTACCTTGGGCGTTTGACGTGCCACATGTCAGAGATATGGTCGGCTTCTTCTCTTCTAATTACTGGTAGGAGTATCTGACGAAGCCGTCACCTAGTTGTTGAAGGCATGTCTCCTCATCGCGGTGCCTTTCGTAAGTGCATCTCCATCTAATACACGTGTCATAGCGCATCACCCTATATTACCACAAGGTGGGATTATGGTCGTCGAGATGTTGCCTTCTTAGTTGGGTCGTTGATGTCGGGGTGTTCCTCCTTCCATTGTTGAGGCCACTCATGTCATAAGTTCGTCAAGTCTTTGCCCTTTGCTACAAGAGGTAGTGTTGCTACGGCGATGTCCCCGTGCCGCGTTGATGATCTTGACATGATCGGTGTTGTCTCTTATTCTAACATTGGGTGGCCGAGCAGTCTTCTGCTTGAGGGCATTTCCCGAAGTGTTTGGAGTTGAAGGTTTGCTTAGCCTCTAGTTCGTAGTTGCTCTTCCATTTTGATCTTGGGCTATAGTTGTGCCTCCTTGCTTCCTCCTTTGGTAGTCGAAGTGAAGGAGCTTCTTGATCTAAGCGCTAAATCCGTAAAACATGACTCTAAACTCATGTTTCTCCACTATATATGTGGACACCCTAGATATACAATAGACATATACGCATTTACATTGGGATTTTAATTCATCCACTTTTGCAAAACAACTACGAAGATCTACCTAATTATTTATACTCCTTTAGGTTTCCCTTCCTCGATCGCGTTTGATCCTTCGGTTTTGCTGCATCTTCTTTGTTCTGGTTGACTCCGGGATTCCTTGAGATCTTTGCTACTATTGTTGAGCTTTATGTTCGATCCGAGCTGATCACCTCAAGTTGCGAACAGTGTTCGTCGATGTGATCCCTTGAAAAGATGCTCCTCCTTGTTGTGTATGTTCGCCGCGAGGAATGCGGTAGAACCGCCACGCCCCTACATGCGGTGTGTTGTTGCAAGATTGCTGATTGCGGTGCCATTGATCGAGCTTGAGTAGGGTCACCTGGCTGTTGCGGTCGGGCATTCTTGAATGTCTTGAAGCTCGAGATCGCGGGTCGGGTGAGGCGGGCATTGTCAATCCGCAGTTGAATTTCTCGAAAAGTCACGACTCCTGTTGCTTGGGCTTTGCTTCATTAGAGGTGGCTCTCCACGTGCTCGGAAGTGTGGTCATCTCCATTGCCCCTACCATGGCTCCTTCTGGTTGCCTTTGCGTGATTTGTACCTGCTGGCTAGGTCGTCTCCTCCGTCCTTTGGGTCCTAACCATTCGAGTCTCGCACTCCTTGGCTGACGTAGTAAAGCCGCCCTTCCTTTGGTTTCTAGGTGTTCGGGTCCGGAATTCTGTTTGAGCAGAATATTCTCCTCCTTGGTCTTGCCCCTAGTCTTGATCTGAGGCCTTCGAGTCGGAATTGTTCCTTGATATGCGTCTCCTCTCTCTCATGGTCTCCTACCTTTTTGGAACCGATGAAAGTTCTCCTGCTGGTGCAAGGGAGCTGGAGGCTCATCTTGGTCAGCCTTAGGTGCTTTGTGGTTGCCTAGCTTGGTTACTCCTTTTGTTGATGTTGCGCTTGAGCTGCTGGGCTGCAAGGTCGTGGTGATCTTCCCTCCGGTTTCTATACGCTCCTGTGTCGCCATGAGTTGTCTCCTCGACGGAAGATTATGCCCTCTGGCCCTAGCTCGTGATGCTAACGCGACATCGATGCCTAACATCTTCTGCACTGTATTTTGTTGTCTTGCGTTCTTCCATTTGAAACTCATGTCGTCGCCGAGTTGGTGAAGGCGTTGAGATCCTCTTTCTGATGTGAGCTCGTGGACGTGGTAGCCGGGAGGTTGACATCTAGAACATTCTTGGTGCCTTTGGTTACCAATATTCTTCCCATTTGATGAAGATTGATGATAGGCCGGTGGTGTCCTGTTCTACTCGTTTGTCGGTTGAGGTGTTTGTCATGCTTCCCTCTCTTGGGTCTGCCTTTTCGGTCTCCTCTCCTTATCTGTTTGTACATCGGCTGGGACCTTGATGTCTTCAAGAAGTTGCGCCCTTAGCTCGTCTGTGGCTCTGGCCCCGTCCTTCGAAAGCAACGCTCGTGTATCCTAGAGTCTAAGAGTCTACTTGAAGGGCTCTCCTACAATATTCTGGGCTCTATAAGCAAGCAAGATGGCTCGAGCAGCATTACTAGAGACATATCTATAATTTACAAGTCTATGGACATTAGGACGTGTGGTATGGCATGACATAAGGGTTGTTTTGCAAAGCCCTCATGGTGTTTGAGGTATACTCTAAGGTCCTAGCAAAGTTGGTTTGGGGGGGTCCAATCTCTACACATGGAATGACTTGGGCAGCTCTAGGCTCTAGCTCCTTTCTAGGTATCCTGGCAATAGGGAGTGTCAATGTGGCGGCTATATAAGTCAAACTCTATTAGAAGGACACAGAATTAGGTCAAGGTTTATGCCTTTGGCTCGAGCAGAGGTGGTGTACCAACAGTTGGACTTGGGTTGCTATGCTAAGGTCTAGATGACTATAACAAAGGGATGTTCCTGAGCACTTCTACCTAGGAGTAAGGCATCAGCTTCGAGCCGAGATCAATACTTGCGAGCTACTAATGGGGTATGCTTCTATTTACAACAAACCACAGTTTGGGAAAACAATTCAAGGGTTTGAGCAATTTTGGTCATTTTGAGATGGGGTTTGACATTTCTATCCTAATTTGAGGTCATAAATAGATTCTAGGCTGTCTAACGGTCCTAACGCAACAAATTTCAGGCCATTTGGAGCTCTGTAGCTCAAGTTATGGAGGTTCAAAATTTGGAGGTCTCACATGTTGCGCCCAGACCGATTTTGAGAATGTAGAAATCTGTCCTGGCGCGACGTGTGAGACATGGGTCCGAATTGGGCTAGGCTTACTCGATTTAAGTGATCTAAGGCTGTAATTCCACTAAACTCATCGAGTTAGGCAGAATTGACCCCTTACTTGGTCGATTTGGAGCTGTTTTGGGCATTTTTGGGCATGGTCTCACACGTTGCGCCCAGCCCGATTCCTAAAATGTAGAAATCTGTCCTGGCGCGACGTGTGAGACATCGTCTCAATTTTGCTCAAAAGCTCCAATTTGACTAAAACAAAAGCTAGAATTCTATAACTTAACTTAATTAAGTAACTTTATACAGTTATAATTTACTCTAAAACACGTTGTATTAAACAAATTTTATCATTTACGAAATTAATAAGGTTCTCCTTTGATATGATTGGTAAGTGCATATCTTTCTTCATTAGAGTTACTCCCTTGGTGTGTACTGTGCGGCTGTTGAGTCTTCAAAATGTTGGACCAGCTTCTGCTCTGCTGCTTCTTGACCCCTGGCCTCCCGCTCTCGTTCTGCCCTCTCCTCTTCTTGTTTCCTTCAGCCTCAATGTCTCACACGTTGCGCCTAGACAGGTTTCCACATTTTAGAAATCGGCTCTGGCGCGACGTGTGAGACCATCCACATTTTAGAAATCGGCTCTGGCGCGACGTGTGAGACCATCCTATTCGGCTCTGGCGCGACGTGTGAGACCATCCACATTTTAGAAATCGGCTCTGGCGCGACGTGTGAGACCATCCACATTTTAGAAATCGGCTCTGGCGCGACGTGTGAGACCATCCTATTTGGCTCACTAATTTTTTTCTTTAACTGCTACTAATTCACTTTAACTGCTATTAATTCACTTTAACTGCTACTAATTCACTTTAACTGTTGCTAGCTTAGCATATACTAACTGCTATTAATTCACTTTAACTGCTACTAATTCACTTTAACTGTTGCTAGCTTAGCATATACTACAAAAATGAGGAAAAATTTCCCATTTCTCGAGGTTTGAGGATCCTATCAAGTTAGTACTACTGGGAGCATGGTCGGTGCTTTGCTCTTGGTCTCCAAGAACATTGCTCGATACCCTTTGTGGCGTCCCCTACTCGCGATACGGTGCCCCTCACCGTATACAAACAGAGTTCATCCCCATACCGACTCCATGCTAATCTGGGGCCCTCCACATGACACCGCAACCGTGCGTGGCGGGTTCCGGTGGGAAGAGTGGAAGGGTCATTGCACCCCCGTCTCCCTCGGGGCCTACCTAGGCTGGAAGCGTAAACATACATGTCGATTAGCACATACATCAACATCATATGACCATCGCGAAGGATGGTCCTCCACATATCTCTGCATAGGCGAAGATCGGCACATCACATAGGGGAATCCTACCCAAGGCTCCGGACCACGGGGATGGACCGACAAGCTTGGGTCTCGAGTTCATTGCGGGCATGTAATTCATGGCAATGGATTTGGCTGGCATAAGAACATGGCCTAGGGTTGTCCACTCCATCCGCCCCTCCCGTGCACACTTTGCGAGTAGGGTGAAAAGTGTTGGGACTGGTTGTAGCCCATGGGATGCATAGCCGAGGGGCTATATCCCGGGTTACATCTCCCGATTCCGATGGGGGGGTAGGGATCTCTCCTCCGAGAGATCTACAATCTTGACTCAAGGTGACTAGAGGGCCCTTGCCGTATTCTGACTTGAACTCAATGGAAGGTCATATTCACCACCTCACGAGTGTCGAGCCCATGCCTTGCCCACACGCAGCGGTGGCAAGCCATTAGACCTAGTCACGGTGACCCCGTGATTACTAACACACCATAGGGGTCGTTCAAGAGTCAGAACATGAACCTCCTTATAAGCCCGGTCGCCCCTTCACCCACAACCAGGTGTGGCTCTTGTGCACAGGCCGCATCTATAGTGTGCTAGAGAGGCTAATCTAGGAGCATCTACTACCAAGCTTTAGGTCTCTACCCCCTTCCCAATACAAGGAGTTCACAGAGATACATCATCCATATACATCACGGAAGAACTAAAGAACAAGATCTAATCTATATCATAGAGTTAGGTTCTTTAGTTAGAATCGCTATCTAGAGTTCTAGAGGGCTGCTATGGGCAATTTAAGAGGCTAAACTGATTCGATTCGATGGCTGAAATGGGGTTTAGACTACTAAATTGCCTAAATACGATCCTTGAGTTCCTCCTCGACTGAACTTCGACCATCCCTGCTGAAATGCTCGAATCAAGGAAAACTAATGATGCGGTTCTCTCGGGGGCCAGTGCGGGAGGCGGTTTTGGCTCTTGAGGCAGCCAAAAGCAGAGCTCTAAAACCCTAGAAACGAAAATGGGCAAGTTAGGGTTCTCCTACTTAAATAGACAAGGGGTGGCTAGGGTTTCCAATTATCCCCTTTAGGCATGTGGGATAATTGGGAAAAGGGCCCACTTGCCTTTAAGGGCTAGGTGGCCAAATGTGCCCACATGGAAATGTGTGCACCCAAATGTGCTCACATGGAAATGTGTGCACATTAATGAATGTGTACATTGGAAAATGTGCACATTAATTGCACCTATGGGTATGGCCCACTTGGCATCAAGTGGCCACATGGAAATGTGTGCCCACATTAATGTGTACATTGGAAAATGTGCACATTAATACTAATGCACATTCTTAGCAAGTTGCCCCCTAGGGGCTACCCACTTGGCTACACGTTGGCGTACACGTCAGTCGGGGTGGCGTGTACGCGTGACGTGGCAGTACAATATACGTCCTGGGAGCGTATACTGTGCTGGAACGTCACATAGCCCATGGGTTGAGGTACCCTTTAGATACCTGAGGACCCTTTTTGCAGCTATCCAGTGCTCCCTTATAGGGTTTACCTTTCATATCTTTCTCCTCCTCAAGTGTTTGCGGACACATTTTTCCCGACAACTTTACTCCTGGCGCCAATGGTGTCTTTGCTACATTGCAATCAAGCATTCTGAACTTGACTAGCATTTTCTTGATATATTGTTCTTGAGTGAGGTACAACACACCTCGTGCCCTATCTCTTCTTACTTCCATTCCCAACAGTTTTTGAAGATCTCCAAGATCAGTCATTTGGAACCGGCTTTTCAACAATAGTTTACACTTGTCCAGCAAGGCTTTGTCATTACTGGCTATCACACAATCATCGACATATAGAGCCATCATCAGGCATTTATTTCCTTCCCTTCTCATGTAAAGATTACCTTCTGTTTTTAATTTAATGAATCCACTGTCAATCAAAAACTTGTTCATGCATAAGTACCACTGTCTGGATGCCTGTCTCAATCCATAAATTGCCTTTTTTAATTTGCACACCATATTATTGCCCTGCTCGTATCCATGAGGCTGCTCCATATAGATTTCTTCCTCTAAGTCTCCATTCAAGAACGCAGTCTTGACATCCATATGACCCAATTCCATATCATTTTGTACTGCAATGGCTATAAGCGCTCTTAGACTAGTCATCTTAACGATAGGTGAGAATGTGTCCTTAAAATCTACTCCTTCTAGCTGTGTATATCCCTTGGCAACTAAGCGAGCTTTGTACCTCTCGACAGACCCATCCGCCTTTCTTTTAATCTTGAAAATCCACTTACTACCGACAACATTCTTACCATTTGGTCTCGGCACCAAATCATAGGTTCCAGTCTGTTTGAATGAATCTAATTCATTCCTCATTGCTTCCTTCCACATGTCTGCATCTGGCCTCGTTACTGCTTCTTCCACAGTTTTTCCAAATTGCAAGACAAGATCTTAGGTTTTCGAGGTCTTGTTGTCTTACCACTTTCTCTTCTGCCAAATCCTTCTGTATCAAACGGAAGCTGAGATTTGAGACGTTCAACTTCACTGCGACGAGTCCTGCTTGTACTCCCCCTGGTTTCTTCAATTACAACTTCACCGCTCTCCTCCTCCTGGTGTCCAGTTCGCGGTGCACTATCAGTCTCTAAGACTTCATGCACCTCCTCTGGATCTAAGACTTCATGCACCTCCTCTGACCCAGTATGCAGCGCACTATCAGTTTCTGCGACCTCATGCACCACATCTGGTTCTGTACCTTCTTGCTCACTTATGCCCTCAATTTCATCATCTTCAATGTCAATTTCATCTTCCATGGGTAAACCTATTGTCTCCCTAAAATTGTGCGCTGCTTCTTTACTTGCCCTTGAATCATTTTCCAAATATTCTACGGGCACCCATTCTGTCATCTCTGGCTTGCTAAGCAGTTTCCTATCTTTGTATAGGATGTTTTCGTTAAATATCACATCTCTGCTAACATGTATTCTGCGAGTGTTTGGATCATATAACCTGTAACCATTCGTTTCTTCATCGTAGCCAACCAGAAAAGTACATACGCTTCTATCATCCAGTTTCCTCCTGAGTTCTTCGGGGACCAACATATAGGCTAAACATCCGTACACTTTAAAGCACTTCACGGATTGTCTTTGTCCAGTCCAAACCTGTTCTGGTACTGCAACACTAGGCAATCTGTTCTGAATGTGACAAGCAGCTGCCACTGCTTCTGCCCATAAGCTGTTAGGTAGGCCCGCATGCTTAAGCATGGACCTTGCTGCATTCATGATGGTGCGATTCTTTCGTTCTGCTACACCATTTTGCTGTGGCGTATATCGACATGTATACTGTCTTCTAATTCCATACTCCTGGCAAAATTTGCAAAATTCACCTGATCTGTATTCTCCTCCAAGATCGGACCTCAAGCATTTAATCTTTAATGATGTCTCCCTTTCAACTTCCGCAACATAAAGCCTAAAGGCATCAAATACTTGGTCTTTGGACCTTAAAAAGTAACACTTAGTCCTTCTGCTATAGTCATCAATAAATGATGCAAAGTAGAATTTCGACCCTAGACTTTGAACTTGCATTGGACCACAAACATCTGAATGAACTAACTCAAGCAATTTGTGTGCTCTCTTGCCTTTATTTCTAAAAGGCAATCTACTTTGCTTTCCTAGCATGCACGCCTCACAAATATCATCATGATTTTCATGCTCACACATCAAGTCATCCAAGAAATTGTGCTTTTCTGCAAGTCTAATATTATTATGATTTGTGTGCGCCAACCTCAAATGCCAAGTATGCAGTTTATCTATGGGAGATATTTTATTGATTGCTTTGATGTCAAACTCAAACAAATTTCCTCTTCTATCAGCATCAAATATCTTCACACCATCTTTAATAAATTTGCGCCCATGCTTGTGAAAAAGCAAATCATATCCATTATCAACAAGATTTGCAACCGAGACTAAGTTAAACAACATTTCTAGAGCAAATAGAGTATCTGGCAATCTTAAAACTTCCTTGCCTTCTCTTGATACCTGCAACTCCCCCTTTCCACGCACCTTTTGTGTTGCGCCATTTCCCATTTGCACCCTCGGATTACCCTTACTTAGCTCAACCTTATTCAACAAACCAGGTGAGTTGACTATGGAGACTTCAGCTCCCGAATCTAAAGTCAAAGTGTCAGTTTTATCCAAGTCATTTCTAAGAGTAACATTTGACACTACATCTTTAGAGTTCAGTTTCTTTACCTTATCTTCACTAAGCACTCCCACTGTTGCTAATTTCTCACTGCTATCATCAAGTTCACTTACAGTTGCCACAGATGATGCTCGACCCCTTCCTCGTGGAAATGCTCCTCGCCCACGACTCCACCTTTCTCGATTTGGACATCCTCACAACCGTAACACTGGATTTGTGCTCTTCCTCTTCCTCGGCTTCTACCTCGTCCCCGACCTCTTTCCCCTGTATACAAAACAGTCGGATGTTCTTCCATACGGACAGATTTCTCCCTCACACTTGCTGCTGCAATCTTTTCTTGCTCCAATTCTGTTCTAATTGCTTCCACAGCCTTATCAAACGTAGGCGAAGTGCGCCTAACCAACACAGCTAAATCTTTGTAAGAATCATGAAAAGCTCTTGTTAAAATTAATACCTTCTGTTGCCCGGAATATTTCACTCCGGCTCCCTCTAAATCGTGAAATAGCAAACGTAGACGCCTTATTAAACTCGTCACGTCACCACCCTTCTCAAACTGCAAGCTACGTACTTGCATCTCCAACACTTCAATTTGCGAAGAAGTCTTGGCTTCATACCTTTCAAGAAGGTATTCCCACATCTCGGCTGGAGTCTTGTGCTGAATTTCAAGCACTATGTCTCCTCCCAATTTTGCCATGATGATCGCCTTAGCAATTTCTTCCTTCTCATCTTCAGATGTCTCTTCCCTCTTTCCTTCTTCTGATCCAGATGCCTCTTTCTTTTTTTTTCCTTTGGATACAAGCTCCCATAATTTATCCACCTTGAGGGCCTGTGTGATCATGGCTTTCCAGAGTTGAAAGCCAGCTTCATCTCCCTCAAATACTTTGGTGTTATTCAGGTATGTCAAGGCAAGCCTGCTGGCCATGAATCTGGCTCTGATACCACTGTAAACAATTCAGAGATAGGGCTCCTTCCTTGGCTTCACCGACAACCCAAGCTAGCCTCTGAACAAGGCCACTTCTACAGCAGCTCCGACAGCCCAAGCTTGTCTTATAATTGCCCCACCTTCTGCTTAGGAAACAGATTGATCCAACTGCTGACTGCAATCGCTTGGATCGAAACCAGGCTCGCTCCTGCAAGCACACGGCCAAACAAGAGAACGGACCTGCACTTTTCTATTGCAGACCCTGGACCTACTGTTCGCCTCAACCTCCTGCTATTTTCACAGGCCACAAAGCGACGATTTATCCTCCTTGCAAATCGAAAATCGATTCCACTCCTCTCTCTATCTGTTTCGATTCGATCCCCCCCTTTTTGTCGTTTTCATCTGGACGCCGCTTTTCAAAGCGTGTGTGTCTGGCACAATCATGCCATGGCACGTGTACCGTGTACAGGCTGTATTTCCTTCATTCCTTTCCAGGGGAGCCCTCATGAAACAGGGGTCAGACAACTCTCTTTACAGCCTCCATGATGGCAACTCCTACATTGTTAACTCCATGATGGCAACTCCATGTTGGTTAGCAGTCAATCTCACTGCATTGTAATGACCATTTACTTATTTCACATATAGCTTATCTAGCAACCCTTCCTGCTGCTGCAAAAAGACATTTAGCAGGACGCTCTATTAAGCCTTTGGCCTAAAAGATGTTATAACAGAGTGTGCCTTAATACACGAAGCCAGCATGACTTACCTGTTCCATGCCACCTTCTAATTTGACATTCGGCAAGTTGAATTGCCCTTCAGTTAGCTTATTACTACTCTCAGCCGTACTCTGTTCACCATTGCAGTCCTGTATTGTGCGCACGGACTCTGCATAGAACTCTGAGACTGCCAATGTGTTTGGTTACGGACAGGCAATGCCAGCCCATTCATTTTTGTTCCTATTCTCAAATGCATTGTCATCAACTGAATGACCTGAACCTCGCACTATTGAAGAAGAGATAAAGCTGCTCGTAGAGCCAGCAACTTCTCTACCATGAGAGCCCAATCACCATCACCAAGGCCCAATTGACCCTTGTCCATAGTTGTATTAATATTCCCCAATTGACTTTGACGTCCTCCACTTAGATCATCACAAATTACAGGACATGTGTGGAGGTGGTTCCTTCTTCCTTCTCTATCTAAACAGCATGATCTTTGGCAGGAACCAGTGGCTTTTAAAACAGGGATGGACTCTTGGTAAGGGAAGGGATACATATAATCTGAGCTCTTATAATCTGAACTAAACTAAAGATCTGCACTTTGCCTACCTTCCCAGAGGGGGTGCGCCGCCGCACTAGGTCTGGAGGCCGTTGTTGTCATGCATTCAAACCAAATAAAAAACCAACCATTCTTACCTTTCTGGAGGATGTGCGCCGCCGCACTGGGTCCGATTGAAGCTGGAGCAAGGATTTAGATGTGAATACAGCTGAAAATAGTCATGGTAAACATCTCAGAAATTGGCCCTCACAAATCACAGACATCTGTTTTTCCAAAACGAGCTTACCTTACTAGATGGAGTGCGCCGCCGCACTGGGTCGGATTGAAGCAGTAGCAAGGGCTAAGATTACAATGCAGCAGGAAAAAATCATGGAAAACATCTCAGAAGTCGCCCTTCCTGACTCACAAACATCTGCTTATTCAAATCGACCTTACCTTGCTGGATGGAGTGCGCCGCCGCACTGGGTCTGCAACTGGGCAGATAAATTTCCAAGAACAGATGATTTTCGGGTAGAGCTGCTGGCAGATTCGAAATAACAGAGGTATTTTGAGAAAATAGATGTACATAGATATTTTTCGAGGTACAGAGGTATCTTTAGAGGGTTTTTTTGAAAATTATGTTTAAAAAAACAATAGAGGTTTCAAAAGCATTAATTCAAATAGAGGTATCACAAATAACAAAAAAAGCAAAAGAGGTTGCAAAGGCATTATTCATAAATTCTTGCTTCTCTAATCATTTCAAATCTCAAATATTTTTTAACGCCTACATTTTCACACGTCGCATGGCCCTAAAATATTTAAACGTTTTAAACTGGCGGAAATTATTGCATTTTGTAATTAGCATACGAAATTGTTAACGTGCAATTTATTAATTATGAATATTCGTGACAGTAATTAATTATTTTGAGGACCTCAATTGATTGTTCAACGTCTTCAAATTAGCTATCCTAGTTTTGGTAGTCTAGTTTCCTGCGGGAGAGTTGTCTGTGTATTTGTTGTTGCAATGGCTGCAAACGACTGTGAGATTCTTTCTTTCACTGCAAATGACGTGATAATCTGACGTAGCCATCGTCCAGACAAGAGGGCCCATACTCGGTCTAGAGTTAGGGTAGATGCTTCAGCAAAGCAGAATATAATCTTTGATGATGCTACATACCTTGTACAGGAGTATGATTTGCTGCCAGGGGAATGGGCTATTAGAAGAACAGAGCCTGGTAGTAAAATAAGATGTCAAGGTAGAATAAAGTCCAATGGTCGAAGATGCAATGCTGAAATTGATAAAGTTCGTACAGAGTCTACTATTGCACCATGTTTCACTGGACAAAGGAAAGTAAATGGGAGGGAGGTCACACAAAGGTTTTGGTTTTGTCCTCAAAATGTGCAGCATACTTACTATCCAGCTGCAGGCATCATAGCCATACCAACTCGTCCAGCAGATTGGCCTGTGGCAAAAGGAGTAAATATAACTAGTGCAGAGTTGGAAACATTGGAGAGAGGGAACTATTCCGTTAGAGGGATTACCCCACGGAACTCAATGCCCAATATGGCTAGTGTGAATTCTTCTACTTTGAACAGCTCTGTCCACTTCATGGAACGTTTTGGCAAGCGCATGAATAGACGAGGGAAGCTCTGTGTAGAAGCTGAAACAAAGCTTAATCAAGCTTTACAACTAGAGTGTGATATTGAGTGTGTAAAGGTCAATATCACCAACAGGGATGTTGCATACCAGTTGCGTCGACCAGATGAAACTTATACAATGAGGGTATACAAGCATCCCACCTGCACATGCCCGGATTTCATGGGTAGAGAACTGAAAAGGATATACATTCCATGCAAACATCTGATGTACGTATTTGCGAAAGTCCTAAACCACGACCTCAGGTTTTTCTTGGACATCATTCAGCCTGTATTGAGGAGGATGTTCTCCAAAGGGTCCTCGCCTGAGGAAAAACAGTTCTTGGTGGGAAGATTTCCGTATCAAATTATAATAGTTATTAGTGTGGTAATCAGCAATTTCGCTAAATGTTGACTCAAACGGATTTCATTATGGTATATGTTATAACCTTCACACTACACATGCTCATTAGATGAATACAAAATTGTTTTATGTTAAAAGGTCTTATAGTGAATTTTGCTACATGAAAAAAAAAGGTGACTGGTGCGACATGCCACAATAGAATATTCTAAGGAATATTCTCCCACAGAACCCTCCAAGCCATCTCAAAAAAAACCCTCCAAATAAACTTCCCCTATGCAAATTTGTTGTTGGTTTTGGCAAAAATACCACATTTACGGTGATAATCTGGAAAACAATTAGGTTGGCCTCGATTTTATCTCAAATTGACCACATGTAAATTATCCTATCTGTCCTAGACTTGGCGGCTTGATAACCTAATATTGAATGATACAAGTTATATATTCACTGCTCCTATTTTTGGGTTGCCCCTAAGGGGGGCAATCCTTTGTTTATGTGGGTTTTTGGGATATTCATGGTATATGCTAGCATATACCTAGAATATGCCAAAAACTGCTACAAACTTGCTGTAAGCTGTAAATTCTCGGTCGCCCCTGTTGCCGGATGGCTGCTTTGCAAACCGGCTGACCGAAAGATGGAGGCCATCTTCAGCTTGGTCCCCTTGCATGTAAGAAGCAACCCCCTTCTTTGACAGGGCCCTTCCGAGGGCCCAGATTTCGAAGCAATTTGTCAGACCAGAGATGTATTCTGTTGTGAGTTTCTTTCAAAGAGGCAAATGAGGCTTAGAAATCATGGTTGGGTTTGGGCTTGTAGATGCGTTGCAGGCTGCCGGAGGCTAAGAATAGATGAAAATGGAGTATGTGTTTTGAAATTATAGGATGTTGTTAAGCTCTCTGTGCATATGGGAAATAAATTGGGTAAAAGACGCCCTCTTGTAGACGATGATTCGAGCAAAACTAGATGCAGCGGATGCAGATGAGCTGGCCTTCAAGAAAGGATATGCTTTCATCTTGAAGAGCACGGTATGTTCTTAATCTGATTTTCCATGTTTTTGGAGCTTTGTGGATCGAAACACTACCAGAGTTGGTTTTGCAGGTTGCAACTGGCCTTGCAGAGGTTCCATTAAATTGGTGTTATTTTGCTGTGTAAGAAGGGGGAAATTTCCCCTGTACTTGTTGATGATTTATTACAAAAGCCCACTGAAGAGGAGCTGGTGAAAAAGGGTGCATTAGACATTAATTCTAATGCTCTTCTTGATACTAGAATATTCGCTGTGAGGGGCTGTGCTTGGTATGATCTTCTTAGTCTCGCTCTTGCAGATTTAGATCCTGTAAATTTACTGCTTACAAATGGAGAAGAAGTAGGTAACCTTTTCTATTATGCAATTTCATGCCTCTATCATATTTAAAGTTTTTGAGATCAACATTTGTAATAATAGGGTGACTTAGCATCTGATGATGGTGTCTTTAGATGCCAAGATAATCTGGGAACTGTTTAGAAGAACAAGAAGTAAAGGAACTTGGAAAGAACATAGAGAGAACATAGAAAGTGTTGTGTGCTACTTTTTATTTTCTGTATATCATCATCATTATGAATGGTGTGTCTTCAAGTTACTCAAAGATCAAAGGAATATATAGCAGTCCAACTAAACTATTGCCCAATCTCTGGATCTGTAATAGGGTATCAGTCTGCAAAGTGTACATGCATCACTGCCTGAAGATTTGGCACCTATTTTGGCACTACTTTTCTCCTTTTCAAACATGAATCTGAAATTTAGCCCATCATTACCCATCCTTGCAGCAGACACGCAAGAAAATGCACGTCTTTCAGGTCCAGTATTTGGATTCCTTCAAGTTTGTCCTACCAAGAAAGATTTTTCTTGCAACTGTTTTCCATTCGTGCGGTCTAATATAAGTAGTTACATCTGTTCCAATTATTCTGGATCTGACATTGATAACAAAATTCTGATATGTAATTTTGATTTTCCAGATCAGCTTGTATGAAGAACTAGCAGGAGCATGGGTTCCTGCTTGTCATGAGTGGGTGAAAACACGTGCTCTAGGCAATATGGTTTTGGATTTTTTAGGGTCGCAGAGGTTATTTCATTTTTGTTCCAGTAGGTGATGAGTCCGCATATACTTTGGCAGACTCTTACAATATGGTTGCTAATACATAGGCATCATGTTTGTCATAGCTTTTTGTTATAATCATCTATTACTATTTTGATTGGCTGCTTACATTGTAAGCTGTTTTAGACATCCATTTCACAAGACCTTTGCTTGATAAGGCAACACTGGTGTTATAGTGGTTGCAGCAACCAACAAGGCAGATATTTTGGATTCAGCTTTATTAAGGCCTGGCAGATTTGATAGACAAGTATGTCCTGTTTAATGCATTATAACTGGGTTTCTCTTCTTTTCAAAATCTATATACAAGTCCTCATGTAATTCCATTCTTATGTGTGCATTTTTCCAGGTAACTGTAGATGTTCTTGATGTTAGAGGACGGAAGCAAATACTGAAAGTGCATGCTTCTAATACAAAGTTTGATGAGGACGTCCCCTTAGAAGTGATAGCCATGAGAACCCCTAGCTTCAGTGGAGCTGATCTTGCAAATCTTTTGAATGAAGCTGCAATTTTAACTGGAAGACGTGGGAAATCAGCCATAACAAAAGAAATAGATGATTCTATAGATAGGATTGTTACAGGAATAACACATGGTTTTGATGAATGTAAGTGTTGCTCCGTAAGAGTTTATGTTAAAATTTTTGCTTGCCATAGTGTACAGTTGGCAAGTGTTGTGCGCCATTAATTTGTAGAAGAAGAGAAGAAAGAATCACTTGTGGACTTGTTTTTCTTCTATCAGATGAAAACAAATGACCCTTCAATAAAGAGCCATTCAATACTCAAGAACGTAAAATGTAGCAA
The DNA here is from genome assembly GCA_021234155.1 of Isoetes taiwanensis. Classification (NCBI taxonomy): domain Eukaryota; kingdom Viridiplantae; phylum Streptophyta; class Lycopodiopsida; order Isoetales; family Isoetaceae; genus Isoetes; species Isoetes taiwanensis. The sequence continues at coordinate 6,208,167 of JAJEKV010000037.1, forward strand.
GGCAACGCATCGCATCGTATGGAAGCTGGTTGCTTGTCCTTGCATGTAGGAGGTAAGCAAATTTATAGCATATACAGAATATGGATGAAGAATATATCTATAGAAATTTATATATGACATTTTTATATTGTGAATATATTGTGAAGATGGGCAAGAAGTGTCGCCAGAACATGCCCCATATGATGCTATTCACGTGGGGGCAGTATCATAAAAAATACCACATAACCAAATGGAGCAGTTAAAACTTGGTGGACGAATGGTGATCCTTGTAGGCGGTGTTTTCAGGATCTGGTGGTGGTTGACAAAGGACTGGATGGATGGAAAACTTAACCAATAGTCAACAAGTTCTGTAAGATTACTCCACTCACAAGTCGTGACTCCCAGCTCCGTGGCTATTAAGGACATGCTAAAGTTGTGCCATGTATACATAGGCATTTCCATAGCTATTATCGACATGTTAAATTGTGGTATCATAATGTATATGTATAGGCATTTTTGGTGTTGTCATTCTTTAGAGCTGTATATACCTTTGTAAACGTGGAAGTCCAATTTTTGTTTACTGCTTCTGGAATGATAATATGGAATGAGACACCTTTCTAGTCGTTTTGGTTGTGGTATACTGCATAAATTTTATAATTGCATGTAATTTACAAATATTTTATTCCCTTTTTTTTTTACAGTTATAAGTCTAACAGAAGTTTTAAGAGCCAAGATAAGGATAGTTGATCGCTTTTATCAAGCTTAAGCAGCAGTTTTTGCAAAACTTGGTTAAGGTTTATGTGCTGCTGAGAATTTTGTAACTGTGTATATTGCCGAAATTTGCAATGTGCACTTGAAATGTGTGTGTTCTGTAGAGTAGATTTGACTAGGCAGTCTTTATCTCCAGTTATTCGACGACATCCCAGCACGTATTGTAGTCCTATGCTTGCTTAAAGATACCAAGGATCATCATGGTGTCTGAGAGATCTTGTTCTTATTAACCAATGCCTTCTATGCTTATGTATAGCTATCTGGCTGGATACAGGCATGGCAATTCCTTTAGAGGTTATTTGTTTTTTTTTGTTTTTTTTGTTTTTTTTTATTGTTTTTTTTAAGAAGGCCATGGATGAAATGGAGTGTCCTTTATCCATTGAAACTAATGTCTCCTTCGGATCTAAATAAATTCTAAGTTCTCTGTAAAACAACATGCAGATTTTCTCATCCGTATGCCATTAGCTCAAAATCTCTCAAGCATGCCACTGTGTTTCGATGTTGAAGCAATTGCCAAAGGTCGGATCAATAAGAAAATTATTGTGGATCTATCTATAGAAGGGTAGCACTCAGATGTCTCCAAATTTATTGTCTGACTTAATTCAAGTTGTCGGGGGAAATTGATACCTTATACTACAATGTTTCTGGTTTGCCGAGACCCTTTATGCCGTGTTTTATTATGTTGCACATGGAGTCTTCTATCAAAGACTATGATTACCTGGTTAGCAAAATCCTACTCGCCCATAGCACATATTCCAAGCACGATCCTCTTGCTTGCTTACTGAAACATTATGAATATTGGCTACTTTGTGGTACCCTTGTCAGGCTTATGTGGCACAATCCCAACGGTTGGTAATTCCATCCCGTAGAATAACCAACGGCCATGATTGTGCCACGACCCATAATGAGGGTAATTTCATTTTCACCCCCTTGTAGATGCGTATTTCACTTTGGGCTTTGCCAAGTGTTACATACCATGCAGAGATGTCCCACTTTGGTAGTACTCTCTTCCGACTTGGCAGTAGCTCTATGTGGCCATAGTACCCTACATATTTTGCCTTCTTAACAAGTAGATTGTAAGCATGCTAATAGGATTATTCATGATGTTTGAATGTGCTTTGGGAATGCTTATGACATATGAAGGAAAAAGATAGGTGTTTATTCTTCGGTGCATCTAAATTTGTTCGGACCAGACCATGAAGGCATGAAGTCTATTGTTGCTTTATTACATTTTGCTTTTGGAGATAAATGCAATCTCTTGATTGATTCTGTTGGATAGTAATAGTCTTGATCATCTTTATTTAAATATGCGTACATGTAATCTCTCTCGTTATGGACATCGATGTCGTTTTTCTTTGTAAGCTGAAAAACTCTGAATGGAATTTGTAGTTATACACTTAGGGTATGATCTCCATGTTTTGTGCACTTAAGAGCCAATCATAAATGATAGAGACATGGTCAAAGTCAAAATTGGTTAATAACGTGTTTTTTGGATACGTAATCTATTTGCATTTCACATGAACCCAAAATGTCTGATTCTGATATATCTACAAAAAACTAGACTAGGCAAAATAGCAGGGGGTCTGATGGCAAGGAAGGTACATCCTCTTCTTCAAAGCTTTTAAGGGGATTTTTAGAGTCAAACATGGTAGATTTCTACATACCCAAAAAGCCCTTCCAAATAATTTTCACATGCATGTGTCCTCTACCAAACAAACATCGGAAAGAGGAATTATGGCACTTTTAGTGAGGATCAACTCATCGCGCAGTTGAACCCATAAATAGTGGTAGTTGGGCCCTGTTATAGTGTAGTAAAATCTTTAAAATTGCTTTTTGGGTTGACTCTAAGGGGACAAACTCTCATTCATGTGGATTTTTGGCATATTTTACGTATATGCCGATATATGCCCAGAATATGCCAGAAACCGCTCTAAATCCAGTATCGCTTGTAAATTGTCGGTCACCCATGTTGCTGGGTTGACGTTCTAGACACGGTGCGAACTCCGACCTTCAAGAAAGGATTTGCTTTCATCTTGAACAATATGGCATGCTCAGGCTGTTCTGTCGCATCTTCAGAATGCATGCTCAGGCTGTTCATGCGAGTAACTTTAACTTCTCCTTCCTAATTTCATAATCATTCTTACGAATTTTAGTTATACATTCAAAAGTCTAAAATTATTAGCATTTACGTATTCTATCAAAAGTCTAAAATTATTTACCGTTCACATATTCTATCACCATTTCTTGGTCAAGGGCATAATCTATTTACTATCTAAGAGCTTTAAAATGTCATGTATTAGCTTCAAAATGGCATGATATTAGGTTAATGGATGAAGGCTTTATAAGGCCAAATGAGTTTAGTAACCAACAAGTATGAGTTAAGCTTATAATTTTGACATCCATGCAGAGACTAATTGACTAAATTGCAGTGGCCAAATCTTCTTGGGCTAAGAAAATGACACCCTGCTTTGTAGCATTCACACGGCTCCGCACAAAACAAAAAAGGCTCAACATGAAACAACAAAACAAAAACTATAAAAACACCCTCTCGTGCCGCCGGAGGGCAACCCCTCGTGCGCAGCACCTTGTTTGTTTTGCAAAAGAAAATAAATAGCATACTATCTCTAACTAATTCAAAGAAATTCATCAATGGCCTGTCTGTAAATGAATTCATCAATAGCCTAATGTTCCACAAATAAGAGCATGTATTTGCAAACAAAGATAGACTTAATCATTCATTGAACCTTCAACAAGTTTTGCAGTTGAACCTTGAGCTGCTCATCAAGAATTATTTAATACTTTGACATTTAAGATGGATTTGTCATTAAAAATGCCCGATCCTGTGTGTAATCAAATGGATCTGTCCTTTAACAAAATTGATGGAGAAGTAGTTCTCCACAATCAAATGTATTTATCCTTTAAAAAGGTAGATTGGCAAGTAGTTCTCTATAGGAGGAGAGAAATCTGCATTGTTAAAGTGCAAGGTCAGGCTTGAAACGTTAGGTTTGCTCCTGTAGTATTAGAACAACCTGTTGCTTATAACAACTGCCTAAGATCCCAACACTGACAAGTCATCCATGTAAACATGGCAAGGTATACGATATGGCTAGTTTCTGTTACATACTTCCATGCTTTTGCTTGAACCAAATGATAGAAAGTTGGATTAATGATTTCATTTTGGACTTGACCTCCTTGCTTGTTAGCAACTAGCTTGCTAAATAAATGTGGTCCCTGAAAATAAGCGAACCAAGTAAGCCATGCATAAGAAGACTGTATTGATTTTTTGGAAGGGCATCCTGATTACGTTACCCCTACAATATATCATTTGGGGAACCATCTTATTCCCCACAATGACCATGGCTCTTCTACGGTCAGCTTGTGGAGGGATTTAGCATTTTAGATGCATTTTTGCTTCTCAAATTTCTATTATTTCAGCTATGGTGGAGCTTTGATGATTCATTGCTTTCTTTTGTTTGTATGTCCTCTCTAGACTTGATGATAGTTGAGTGTTAAAAAACTTAATAGTGGTAGCTAATATGTCAACGAGCTTGTTTCCAACCATTTAGAACAACTGATAGCATATGAAGTAGATATACAAGAAAGCATTAAATTATCTTAATGTTTTCTTTTCTCATGACATTTGTTGTAGAACTCTTCTATAGGCTGATTCAATTAGCTCTACAAATGAATCAATCTTGAAAGTGGTTATGGATCATGGAAAAGTTGCGGGATTACTTGGCACATATTATTTTTGGCCTGGGGTTCATAACCACATAGTATTGTGATATGGTATTCATTGGTCCGGTAGGAGTTTTTTAAACTGCAATATTTTAGCTCATCACAAACCTACTTGCTACAAAAGATAAGTGTACAAAGAGCATGTACCTGGCTCCACTAAAATATTTCACCATCGTCGAACTTGAGGGTGATACCCCAACAGGTTCCAGCTGAATAGAACGACCCCAAAATTTGCTTCTCCAATTGCTGTCAGGCCTTTTCCTTCACAATGACATGCAACTACCATTAGAGACGACTTACCTGTAGATACAGCCACAATTTGTTAAAAAACAACAATGTGTTTAATAACTCTTGAACTGACAACTAACATTTGCTAAGATTCACATTTCAAAAGCACCTTCTCAGAGAAAAATCACAACTCCTTTATTTGGATAATATGCCTTGTATGCCTCACCCAACAATGGATTAAAAGGTTTGCAAGTGTTAACCATCTGTAGCTGCATATCCGGAGATAGGGAATGCAGGCACATCAAGGATTCTCATAAGATTATCTCCTTGGAAAAAGTAAACCATTGATGTCGTATCAAACTCTTGAAATGGAGAAATTTTATTTTTGATTGAGATAGGACCTTACCTTCTTACCCCATTCCCAAGCTTAGTCGAGCAAAATAAGAGCACACCAATTCCTTAAAGCATTTTTGTAAAGAAGAAATTGGTTCATTAAAATATATAGGTAGACATATTTTTCTAAGATCCTTTTTAATGATGTCTTTGCGCATGTTCCAAAGGCTTATACCTTTTCCCTTTTCCTTGGGTATAGGTAGTTTCTTGCGACTTCTCACATAGGGATAAGTAATTTGCTTTCTATTCTATTCTATTTCCTAGAGTGGGGCTATTATGACCATTTGAGAAACATGTAACTGGTGAGCCTTTAGAATAGAATAATTTTATGGTATCTAAGCCATCCGATCGGCTCAAAAAGCTTGGGATTCCTAAATGACCCAGATAAAGACTCTATCGTGTCAAAATAGGCATCATCCTCGTCATCAATTTCACCCTCATTACCCGTTTTACCATGCTCCTCTTCGGAATCGGATTCACTACCTACAAAATGATTAAAATTGAAATAATCATGCACACCTCTTGCTGATGTAGTTTGTCTGCCAACTGAAAACAGCGTTGCTGAAGTATATGAAGTTTTTCTTTCGTTTCAAAAAACTCGGCCAACACTATTTCTTCACAATTTTACAATGTCCTTAGTCAGGCCCTCTTGTAAAAGCCATTTTTCTCAGTCTTTTTGTTGATATTATAAGGTCATGGATAATAGAAGGTCCATAGAAGCTGTTCTTGGTAAAAGATTTTTTCCTCTCTGCAGAGCTTCCAACCAAGCATACCTGTCTTCCTTTTCTGCTCACAGATGTAGAGTTTTTATGCCACTAATTATATAAAACTTTTTATCATCAGACTTGCTTTTGATTATGGACGATCTGAAGAAAAAAAATGCCTTTCCACATGCTAGTTATATTGAACTCAGAGAATAAAAGATCTGAAACTAGATTGCTAACTCCAAACCTGAGTTGAGCACTCTAATGCCTTTAATGCATGTTCCAAATGTCTTTGGACAAAAGATTAACTCACGAGAATGCTAGCAGAACAACAATTACAAGTAGCAATAGTTACATACATATGGACCAACAAAATGAGAGGTAGTTTAATCGCAGTATCAGAATTTGACTACTTCCTAGATGTCTTGACGATGTGGTATCTTATTAAACTAAAGTATGAATTCCAACCTTTAAAGTGCACTCTTCCAAACGTTTTAGGATGCAAGTCTCCACTGTCAGAGAGTCCCTCATAGCACAGGGAATTTGAGCGTCCAGATAGGGACTCTGAATGCCTACTACAAGGATTTTTCCTCCCACATGGGGGGTTTTTTCGTCCCAGTGGTAGAGACACATTGTACAGGGTTTTCGTGGTTTTCTTTTGTGTTTGGATACTTTCCGATATATTGTATGTCTATAACCGTCTCATAGGCCAGTTAGCCTCTGTGGACGTTAAAATATTGTGGTGATATGTTTGTGTTTTCTCATCAGCGTTTGTGCTTCTTCGCCAATTACTCTCAAGCCCTTTTGCCAATCCTGGTTGGCATATATCTTATTAGGGCCATGCACCTTGTAATACAAAAGGGCACCTTCTTGCAACACAAGCCATCGTGATCTTTAACCCATTTTTCATCAAATGCCTACAACATTAGGAATAGCATTTGCACAACTTGTTCTGCCATCAGCTAATTCATACAACAACACTGAGGAAAAGTGCATAGACTTCCCTGTGTCCATCTTGTAAAAAAAGACAACTATTTTACATCTATTCTTCTCGTTTTACTCTTACAATGGTAAGAATTAACTGGGGGCTTACTTTCAAAACACTCTTGTTCATTATCTGTACTAGAATTCATGCAAGTGTTAAATGTGTGGTTGATTTTGGTGGAAAGTTTGGGGTTTAAAGACCTCCTAGAAGATGAACTTCTTGATATTCCAGGCTGCACAGTTATTGACACCTTATTAGAATCATATTGTTTTACAACTGGAGATGATTTGCTTTTATATGAAATGGGGGTAATGCAATACAACCCCTGTATCCAACCTTTTCAATGCATACCCAAGACTTGTAACAGCCTGAAATCATTGTTTGCTGATAATATAAGGTAAAATCCTTCCTGTTGACTTGTGCTTTTTTCACTACTGTGATCTTCCCTAGATCCGAGTCCTCGCAAATGATGAAGAAAGGCTCTACAAGATCTGGCAATCCAAAATCGAATGCCTCATGGTCAAATTTGCTTGCTCAAACACATTGTTGCCTATATTCTGCCTGGACTATCCAAGAATTCTCTATTCGCATTGGATGGCCGGATGGCGCCCTAATGTCATATCACGACAACCAACGGCAACCAAATTGCCCAATAATTCACATAATGCGGAGAAAACTTTGATCTCAACCATTGGATGCAGAGAAATTCCTAATCTTATCCATTCAATTAGAATATCTCAATACTATTCAATCAACCCATCTCTCTAAGGGTTTGCCCTTCGGGCAACCAAAAATTAAACCCTAAAATCCAACACACAACTGGTCAAACCCCACAATCCCATGTCATCTTTCTACTTGTTTTCATACAAATACCCCCCACTAACCATTCCAAATCATATGTAGATGAATATACCTAAAACTTGAATTGCCAATGTTATTGGGTCGTGCCCCTAATCATCTTACATTGAATGCGACTTTAGAAGGCCCTGAACTCGACACATATCTATTCTAGAACTAGTATGTTGTGACTATACGAAATGCTCGCGCAAATTCGGTCTGAAGGGCCCCCGTGATTGAACATATTGGGCGTTTGACCTCGTCAAAAAGAATACCGATGGAACCTTATGTATATACGCTGTATTTGTCCTCCGTAATAAATTGGCCCTAAAAGTAAAAGAAGGTTCTTCGCGTATTGCACTTCAAGCCTTAACAATTGACGCAGCGGAGAATGGACGTCTCGGATATGTTCTTTAGAGGTGCTATTCCAAATGCAATTCAAAAGGCTCAAATTGAAAAGAAGTTGTTCGTTGTGTACATCGCAGGTTCTGGTACGTTTTCTTAACGAAATTGCAAGATTTTAGTACGTCTGAGATTTGTTAATGCAGTCTCCAAGTTCTGCATAAGTTATAGGGACTAATTATACTTGTTCCCGGTCAATTCTGTAGATGATGACCAAGAATCAGTGAAGTTTGAGCAAAGTAGTTTGAAGAATGTTCAGGTATACTCCCTTTTTGGTCCCATTTGTTTATAGGATTTAGCTTTGAGCTTCTTAATTACTGCATTCAAATTCATTCAGGTGATTGAAGTGGTCTTACGGACAAGTATAGCCCTACGACTGATAGATGGAACAATTGAAGCCTCTAATTTTTCTTCCTTATGTATCCTTGGAGGGGGGTGGATTTTATATTTGATGTGCTTGTGCAAAAACTAATGGAATATTATGCTTGACAATTATCAGTGCAGGGTTTATTTATCACTATACAATGAATGTTGGATTTACTTCTTGTTTGGATGAGAACTATGTTTTACTTTAATCCTTTCAGATCCTGTTCATAAAATACCAAGTATTACTATCATCGGGCATAATGGTCTAATGCTTTGGCAAAGTGGTAAGCGCTTTTATAAAAAGAGAGGTGCCTAAGACCTAAATTTGTATTTTTAGGTTTTTTCTTTTTTAGGAATATATTTATGTTCTCTGCCAGAGAACTTTCATAGAATAAGACAACTACAAAAGAAACTGCTTTTCTTTTCTGAATAACAAACAGGAGGCGTCTGCACAAACGAAATCATTATGTTTTGGCAAATGTAGTTTTTTTCTTAACAGTTAGTTTGGGCTTTCAGTCAAGTGAAAATGCATGCAATGTCGTCTCTTAAGATATGCAAAGCATAACATCTATATCTTCATTTGTTATCTGATAAAACTGTTTACAGATGGTTTCGTTAATGGCGAAGATCTGATCAGAAACATTAGTCAGGCTTACGATATACATATGCTGCAGGTCTGGGTTTTTTGCATTTATAGAAAGAATACGACTGGTTAGAATTTACCATCTATGCTTAATCGAGCTGCTGTATAGAAGAATAACCTGGTTTGCTTTGAACTTTGAGTTGCACCTCAAGCATAATACTTTTTTGATTAACTTCTTCAGACTGTGTTGCAACATCTATATATTTAGATTCATTTAGCTCTTTCCAGAATCCCTGTCTGTCTGCAGAATGGCCTGTAAGTCGAGTTGGGCTATTAGATCCTTAAAGGGTGTGGTAATGAAGAAATCTGGAGGTCTGTAGGAAACTAATCAACCAATGAAGAAACATATTCTTTATTTTTTTCAGATCAGAAGATGAGTGATACAGGATTTCCAAAGTTAGATATGCATCCGAGATAGAAGAGCTTAAGGTCTGCTTCACTGAAGCAAGCCAGATAGTCAACTAGTACATTCTGATGTATAAGCAATCACTGACATTCACAATGCTTTTTATCACCTTCTGATCTCCAGGCATATGTTATGACCGTGTGTATCATTTGATTTGCAAAAAGGATGATCAAATCAGCTAATGCTTCGTTGCTTTGAAAATGCTGAACAAAATTTTATGGCTATACTTCTCAGTTCTAGATTGGAGGATTGATGTCATTCAAGTATAACATAGTTGTCAAGATCTTAATGTCATTTTTTTGTTGTGACCAGTTACAACATGCTGCAGCAGGCGCTACGATGGCGATGCTCTCTTCAGCAAACCGGATTTTGCAATCAAGTTCTAGCCGGTTGGATAATGTTCCGAACGAAAGTGCCAAGGTGGATGCAAATGATACTTCAGGACCTTTATCTACTTCTCATCCATCAGAAGAGGTGGATTCAAGTGCTACAACGGGATCTTCATCTTCTGTATATGTATCAGAAACAGGGGATCCAGATGCTGCAACAGGACTTTCGACTCCTCTGCAGGCTCAAGAGGAACCATGTTGTCAACAGGAATCTAAGACACTAAAGCAGCAAAAGGAACTCCACCATGGGCCAGAAAATCAATCTCTGTCAGAAGTTGACTCGGTAAAAGAACCCTTGCAAGCGAGTACTTCTACTATTCCATTGGATTCAAGACCATTATCCCGAGGGCGTCAAGTTCAGGATATTGAAGAAAATTATTTGGATAGACCATGTGTCTCTATTGCAAAATCTTCTGTATCAGTACCTAGTTTACAAGTAGAAGAAATAGTTACCACAGCTGATGAAGAAAAGAGTACAAATAATAAACATGCACAAAAGGTTGCAGGTGCAGTAATTTTGCAGGTACGGTTAACAAGTGGAAAGAACATTCAAATGAATTTCAAGGCAACAGATACACTGTCTATTGTTAAGGCATATATAGATGTGAATCATAATGATGGTACTGCTGCATATTCTCTGGCAGTCCCATATCCTAGGAAGGTCTTCATGCATGAAGGTAATTGCACTTTCTTGATGACAGCAAGGTTTTTTCCATGTTGACCTATGCTTCAGGCACTCGCTTTTACTTCTTGATAAATGGTGTTCTTTTCGGGATGAATTCATCTTGCTAATCAGCTGATTTGAGTTGCACCTCTTGTTGGGCATGTGCAGAGTATGAGAAAACACTAGCAGAATTAAAAATTGAATCTCGTGCTACCTTGATAGTCATACCAGAAACATCTTCAGCAGGCGTTGCAGTAAGCATGTCGAATTCTGCCCCTGTAAAAGAAGAAGAGTCAAATTCTAGCTCCTTGCTTGCGAGAATATTTTCTTATCTCAACCCTATGGCATATTTTCGTGGCTCTGGGGAACCCAGTGAATCTTCCAGCAGATCTCCTTGGGAATATGGTAATCATCAGAAAGCCAAAAAGCATATTTTTTGTCTTAGGTCCATTCGTAACTAGTTTGATTTTCTTAAATTTTTCCAGATCCAGACCCAGTTTTAGGAAGAGTTCTAAAGAGTCCCGGTGATGCAACTCCAATTGATAGTAAGTCACAAAGAAAGCAAGGCTTTGGACCAGGTGGGAATATTCATACGCTAAAACATGACGAGGACGATAAAATGTTCAAACGTTCCAATGCATTTTGGAATGGTAATTCAACAGAATATGGGGGAGATGATGACAAAAGATTGTAGTCTCTATATGTCATTGGGGGATTTATTTTATGCACAATCCGTGTCCAAATAAAATTTCGGAGCCAAGCGAAGTATCATACCAGCCATGTTTGTACAACATATATAAAGGTGGTCATTATCTATATTATAATTACAGAGATAGGAAGGTGTAATATCATATATGTTCATACTATCCCAAGAAAGAGAGACACTATTTTGGAAGAACGTGGTTAAAGAAATACTCAGTCAACATTGTCTACACACTGGCTTGGTAGGTAATGCTGTCTAGCTAATTGGATGTGCTTAGTCAGTTGGCTTTTACTCTTAAGATCTTAAAATGGTTTTAGTGTCGGCTATCTTGCTTGATCAAAGAAAGCATAATATCAGATGTCCATGAAACGTTTTTGTACCAAATTTTAAATTGCTTAGTCTGCTGCTTTTGGGTTGGGTGGTGACACTTAGTGCTAGATTCCTTTTTCATATCTTAGGGAATTAGTTGTTGCCACATCAACAACTGAATTGAAACTATACCCCTGTGGTTCCAACACCCCCTAAAGTTTTCTTAATTTTAAGCCAGGAAGTCCAATTTTGTCTTTAGCGCAACAGCCTAAACTTGAGTGGCACCTTATCTAGAAGGCTAAGCTATCCACGTGTCTAAAAAAGTGACTTGAACTTCCTTAATAACGTAAGATGCTGATCTAAAAAACTGGATGGCCGAGGAAAAAAGTAGAGTGAGCACGCTTGTTGTAGAACGGAGCACCCATTAAATCTTCCTTTTTCTCTGTTCTTTTACTTACTGCTGTGATGGACTTTTTGTCGCTAGATCAGAAGAGGTAAAAAAACAATTCTTCTGGTTTTTAGTGTATAGAGAGAGATGTCTTCCAAGCAGTTGACATGTTTTTTTAGTTGATCTACATCGCCTTGTGTTTTGCTGTATTTTAGTTGGAAGACCTCAGCCCAACAGTTGCAGATTGTTTCTTTTAACCGTTCACCATAAAGATTCTAGAATAGTTAACTTTTGAATGGCATTGAGGGCTTTTTGAGATACAATTGTAGCTCTGGCATTTGGCGCAAATGATGAAGCAAGACTCGTTAATCTTACAATAAGAAAGCCAAGTAGGGGCATTATATTATGCTGGCATGTGTATCCTATTAATTGTGGTATAGCGTCTCTTAGTTTTCCAACTTGAAAGGTGCCAATGATGACTCTTTCCTTATGACCAAGCCCCTTTTGACTTACAGCTCCTTTTCTAAAAAACAAATAATATTAGTGTATTTAGCCTGTCGTAAACCTTCACCATTAAAAGTTGAAGAAGAAATGGTTTTTGGCTGTGATTGTGCAGCATGCAGTCAATTTTGTATAATCCCTTCTGAGCTTGCTGAATCTATCAAGTTGTACCTGCTAGATTTAGCCACAACGGTTTGTCTTTGGTGGTCTTTAAGAACTGCTTTATCAAAATACTTTGACAGAACCTGTAGCATCAGAGTTATCATTAATTGTTTTCACGCCATTATCAAAGGGACACCAAGTTACCTATTAGAGACTCAACCACAGGTGAGCGCTTCAGTTGGCGTATCTATGCAAGTAAAAAATTCCTGTTACAGCATACTTGATGCATGTGGTGGCACACAGGCAGCACTTATTCAAGGTATGCTTGGGTAATGATCTGTAATCTTGAGTCAGAAATAGCTGAGCAGAATGCTTTCATATATGCAGAGTATGGCAGCTTATATGAAGCATATTAATTCACTAAGAAAATGCTCAAGCGAGGCAGAATCTCATGGACTGCCATTATTATGGCACATGGCAGCATGGACACGGAAACAAAGCACTAAGTTCCTTTACCCAAGAGCTTAGAAAAAGGACGACTTGCTAACTCTGCCAGCATCACATTGGGATTGCCCATAAACTGCTTTTCTTTGTCACCTGCCGAAAAGCACATCATGGTTTCAACACTTCAGGCAAATGAGTTACGAGACAAAATCATGGCTCAAAAGATCGTTACTTAAGAAGCACGATTTTACTTAAGCCTCTTACTATGTCCCACATACTCAAGATGTATCAAATCAAACTACTAATCTTTTTACTCAAAACATGAAGCTAGGCCTAATAGCTTATTTTTATGTTGAAAAAATACATGGATAGTGTGAAATATATCAACAACAAAATGGACAACTATAATGGACTTACCTTTTTAATAACCACTAGTAAACGTGTGCCCGGCGTTGCCGGGCATAAGTTGGGGTCTGTGTTAATCTAAGGCGATAAGGTGTAGTCTATGTTAATCCAAAATGGTTGTATAAGATAATGTGGTGTTCAAAATTTTCCATAATGCATACTCGGTGTTGCGACATATAAGTAGGAATTCTATTTATATGGGCCTTCATTCAAGTAGTATAAAACCATCTCATGAAAAAGCTATTCTTAGTTGAGCATGCAATTGAAATTGGCATGCTTATAAAATTTTAGTTGATCAACCTCTAGGAATCCACATCACAATCTGTACCAAGAATCTCTAGAAGCGTCCCCTAGCATAAGTAGGGGCGTGTTCATCTAGGCCTTTCGTGTGTGAGATCGCTTTGAGTAAACGTGTGCTCGGCCTTGTCGCGCATAAGTACAGACTTCATTTAAATGGGCCTTGAAAATTACTCAAAAAGCTCCGACCTCTGGAACATTCAAAAGTGTTGAAATTGTTGACCACATGTATTGAGCTTCACATATACCACAAAGTTGGAATAATCATGGCAAAATAAGCAAGAATTGCTTGCTCTTATGAAACTGGACCCTCTATATTTCAAGATTTGGTCAAAACATGCCATATCCACTATTGGGTAGAGAATTTTTTCCAAATTTAGCTTCTTGCCAAAAGCTCGTTGGAAAATTTGCCCTTGCAGTTGGCTCGATCTACTCTACCATTGCAAGTCTGACCCCCTCCTAGTCCTTTCAGGTCCCTGCATTAATGTCCTTTTGCATTCATTTCTTATCATCCTTTTCTTCTCCGTTGCTTTCGACTGCCCCAAATTTATCTCGACCTTAACGCCCTTGAAAATGCCTTCAGTTAGCATACATCAAATCCCACTCTACCACCTCATCCTAGTATATTTTTCACTTATGTATATCTTATTAAAACCCACTCTACCACCCCATCTTAATATGCTTCACTTACTATACCTTATTTTACCTTTGATATTTTAATGCTTCTACAATTGCACAACATTATAATCCAAAAATAAAACAATTGAGACTTCTTTTAGAAATGTTCTCTAACATATAACCAATACTCCATGTAGGAAGGACTAATTTCTTCATATAATGCAATGATATAGACTTCATAATCATTATATCAGTAGTGTAGCAATATCATTGTTGTCATTTGGTAACCCAATAAGGTCATGATTTTCACAATACAATTAAATGCAATTTTTCTGTGGACATTTTGCTTGATAGTGAAGCGTTTATAGTACTTTCCAGAAACTTAATGGTCCCAGAAATTTACGTTTTTAACACAGCAAAATTGGACAACCAAAAAAATTATTAGCCTCTTTATGGTGATTTTCATATACAATCTGATATAATGGTGCTCGGAGGAGCGGCTATGGAGCAAGAGAAAGAGAAAGAAAGACTATTAATTTAGTGAAATAATTGGAAAAGAGCTGCACGCAATAAGGCTAGTCAACATGTGTCACATGTCATGAGCGATTCTGATAATTTGCATGGAAGGGTGGAGCAGAGAGGAGGCTCTCCCTTGCCAGTTACCCAACAAAATAATGGGGGGGTAGAGCAGAGAGGAGGCTCTCCCTCACCAAGTGCTGAACAAAACAATGGAAGGGTGGAAAGAGAGGAGGCTCCCCTTGCCAATTTCCGGGATCGAGGTGGGCTGACCTCCCTTGAGAACCATGCGAGATGGACATGGTTGAGGTCGGCTCTATTAGTATGGAGGTGGAGCATAATATTTTGGCCACATGAACTGTTGTCTTGGAATGTGAGGGGAGTGGCTTCTTCCCCAAGTAAAAGAAGGGGTTGTCTCTTTACATCTAAGTTTTCTACGACCTTTTGTTGCCTCCAAGAGCATAAATGCCGCCCATTGGATGATGTACATAAAGTAGCTAATGTATTTGGACGGGACTATAATGTCTTGGTGTCTCTTTGATGCATCTAAAAGGCTGGGTGTTTATCTTGCATGGAAGTCATCCGTGGATGTCACTTTTACTCAAACAGAGATAGGTTGGGGCGGTGGATAATAATCAAATGGAAAGATAAGGGCCAAGAATGGGGTTTGATAAATGTGTATGCTCATAATAGACCTCGTCGGCGTGGTGCTTTGTGGGCAACTCGAGGAGCAAAGTTCTCCGGCTTGGACAAAATGTTGCATGGTTGCTCGTTGGCGACTTCAATATGGTCGAGTTGGAAAGAGATAGAAGTGGTCGCGACTCTCGAAGTGGTGCAAGGATTCGGCGAGAGCAATGGCTACGCCTTTTACATGATGGTCACTTTATGGAGATTGATGGTGATCACCCTTTACGTGGTGTAATGGTTGGACAGAGGGCGGGCAGAGCTTATGCAAGGCATGATAGAGGATACTTTAATACTTGTGCATTACTTTCGGCTAGCGGATTTTCGTCGCTCAAATCTTTCGGATAGCTCGTGGTCCGATCATAATCCACAACTTCTAACTAATGATGTGGCTAATTGTCATCGACCTACCGGGACCTACTTTTAAGCTTAATTGCAAGTACACGGAGGAGGATGATGAGTTCAAAGTTGGTCAGTAGTCGGGCTTGGTCGGGCCTTCTCACCTTGTAGGGGCATGTGCGGGGTTGTTTGCGTTGTCCGCAGGTGAAGTCATTTGCAAAAGAATATGGGAGAGTCGAGCACGGGCTAGAGGGCTATTGACCGCATTGTACCGTGAATTAGAAGTAATTCAAGCGCTTCGTGGCCATACTAATGGAGTCGAGAAAGGAGTTATTATCTCGGATCAAGGCTATAGAAACCGTAAAAGTTACCGGAAGCCAAAGTGAAGGCGTGGTTGCAAATGGTTCAAGGCGGTGATAGATGTACCAGGTTCTTTTTGGCCGCAAAGAAGAAGGAAACTCGCCACTTCTATACATTCTTTGGTTTGCCGGATGGTGCTCTTATCTCCGATCCGGTGAATCTTAAGCAAGATATCTTCATCATCACTTTTCTTCATTCTTTGCACGACACCCATTGCCCTTTCGGAAGGACATGCAATTGGTCGTGGTTGACTAAGGTCGCGTCGCATTGTTTCAAGAGCGAGAGGTTGCTTCTTGAGTCTAATATTGTGAAGGAGGACTTAAAAGCATTTGTGGCTCTCTTGAAAAGGATAAATGCGGGGTCTTGATGGCTTTCCTATTGAATTCTTTTGAAGTCTTTGGGACTGGTTGGAGGATGACATATATGATGCATTTTGTGAGTTTCAGAGATTTAGGAGCCTTGATAAGATTTTGAATCTGGGTTGTATCTCTCTCATTCCAAAGAACAAGGAACCCAAGACTATTTTTCGATTTGGCGACCTATTACATTGCTTTCCTCTGTGTACAAGATCTTTGCTAAGACATTGGCGAAAAGAGTCCGAGACATCTTGGCCGACGCTATCTCGTCAACACAACCGGCTTTCTCCCTCGTCGTTGTATTCTCAACAACGTGGGTTGCCGCATATGAAGGAATATATTGGGCCCCTTCTGTGGTCATAGAGAAATGTATCTTAAGCTTGATTTTGCTAAAGCCTACGATAGTGTTGATTGGGGCTTCTTGGAGAAGTGTCTTCTTGCACTTGGGTTTGGGGAGTCATTCACGAGGAATGTCATGAAGCTCCATACATCAGCGGATCTCTTGTCCTTTTTCGTAGGCGAGCCATCGGATATTTTTGTAGTGGGTAGAGGAATTCGACTGTGGTTGTCCCTTAGCACCCTTTGCTTTTCACAATTGTGGCGTAAGTCTTGTCCCGGCTCTTCTCCCGTGGCTACCCAAGATGGCGTTATTCAAGGCCTCCCAATGGACGATGGTTCTCAAGAGGTATGTAACCAATATGCCGATGACACTTTTTTGTTCCTAATTGCCGAAAGGCTGAGAATCTTCGTAATGCTAAGCTATTATTAGACACATTCTCCTTAGCATCGGGGAGTTCTTGTAGGGTGGCAAAATGTACTGCTTTTGTGGACGTTGGACGGTCCCATCCCTCCCCTCAGATTTTGGACTATCCTTGGAAGATTCTTACGCATGGCAATACCACAAAGTTGCTTGGTATCCCGGTTGGAATTCATGTCTCGCCTCAGATGCTTGGGATGAAATCATTAGTGGGTTGCAAAAGCACTTGTTTTGGTGGAATACAGCCTAAACCGGTCCATGCCCTAAGAGAATCACCGTGGCTAAATGTGTTCTTAGTAATACTCATGTCTACATGGCGTCACGCTTTTACTAGCTCCGCAGTTGTAAGATGGAGGAGATTGTTCAGTATCGTCGAAAATTTTATTTGGGGTGGAAATGAGTTAGGAGCAAAGGGTCAAGGTAGCTTGGGCTTAAAATGCATTAGACCTAAGGCGGTGGTGGTCTTGGTATGTTGGATTTTCACCTCCAAAGCAAGGTGATGATATCAAAGTTCATTTGGAGGATTTTCATTGGTAAGGATGATTCTCCGGCCCGAGGTTGTTGGTGCAAATCGATTCAGCATTGTCTCCCATTTCATAAGGCCTCCATTAAGCCCCTCCTTCCTTGGGCTTTGCTTTATCATATGCATCCGTATCCTAATGCTTCTCCCTTTCTAAAGGGGTTGCTTGCGGCTTGGGACACCTGTCGGTCTCTTTTCCATATTAATCTCGAGGCATGTCTTGATTGTCCACTCCATGCTGGTGGATTCCTTTGCAGACACTCCGGAGAATGTGCCTCTAAGTGTGGTTGTTCATCCAAAGACACAACGACGATGGGTAGTATTTGGTATAAATACTATTGCAGCTTGGTATGAGTCCGATCATCTCATGTCATGGGAAGCATTTAGAACAAAGTTCTTGTTGTACGATGGGATGAGTAATAACGGAATCATATTCTTTGCATTGTTGCCACGGGATTCTCGGGTCCACGATTGAGGTAGTCATATGGGGTTGCCATCGGGATATCCGGCCAGGCGGTTTGTGTCTTCAGGTATAAATTGCTTGTGCATTTCGAAATCCCCGCCTCCATCTAATAGATGGCATCTTCAGTCCCTCGACCACAATGGAAAAGTGTTTGGATATGGGTATGGGATAAGGCGCTTCACCCCAAAGTAGTAGTTTTGTGGTGGCAAGTGATCCATAGATGCCTCGAGTCAACGAGGTTAGTCCATAAAATGGATAATCGGATTTTGAGCTCGCCCCTTTATGCCAGCAAAGGGTTGAGAGTATTGAGCATTGTTTTTCTTGTGTGAGAGGCTTGGCGGGGCATGGTCTTGGTTGTTTTTGGCATCGTCTCGATCTAGCCAAAGAAATTTTGCTTGCTATCTATCCCGATGCTTGGCCCAAACAACGGAAACGAGCTTTTCATCTCGCATGTGGTCGGCTTTTATGGTCAATCCGAAGAGAAGGAGGTTGTTTATCTTTAAGGGCATAGATACTGCAGATGAGGTTGTTCTTCAGTGGGCGCAAGATAAAATTGTTATGGCTTACAATTGTTCTTCTCTTGATCAAGAGAAGAAAGTACTGATCTGGCATACTTACCTTCACATTCATTCTTTTGCATAGGCAGGTGGTTGTGCTCAGTTGGATCGGTTTGTCCACTGGGGTTATAATCCTGTCTTTGCATTTATGTTGCTCTGGTTTCTAGTTGGTGAATAAAGCTTGACGTCCTTCAAAAAAATTAATTTAGTGAAATTGTGAAACCAAATATCCAAGTTTAAATATCCAATGGTTAAAGTTTATTACTAAGGACCTTTATAATAAGTATTCAAAATAGAATAGAATATAATGGTTTTTTTCACCGCGGAGACCAATCGGCCTATGGGACCCAAAAGGAGTGCAATAGACTTATTACTATCCGAATTAAAAAACCCCGCCCCAAGCGAAGTTAAGAAGGAAGGGTAAAGTCCCATTTATCAATCTTAAAGTGGCTATGTTCATTTTTAGGGGTTTATCAATCATAAAGTAGCTGCGTTCATTTTTAGGGGTTTTTACACATATGGAGAGCATAGTCAATAGTAAGGTTTTTGTGGAGATATATATAGAAATTGGTACTTTGCTGACGTTGGAGCGCCTGTTTTGCCCAAAGGATCCTTTTTTTTTAGCGCAACAACCCAACCCTAGGTGTCATGTTATCTGAAAGCCTAAGCTATCCATGTGTCTTAAAATTCAACGTGGACTACATTAGATCTCGATCTAGCAAAAATCGCGGCTAAGAAAAATAGAGAACGTGTCTGGTGGGGAACGTCGCCCTAACTCTGAAACCCGAAATGCTTCTTTAATATTGTCTTTCAGACCTTTAGAGCTTTACGGCATGGCCTAGATGCATTTCTGCTAGTGTAAGCAATTTGCAAACCGTAGAAGCCATGAGCTCATTTCTGTAACCCTCTGAAATGCTAACCCAGAATATCCAAGCGGTAGAATCAAGCCTTCGGTAGTGGGTAAAACGAAGGACTTAATCTTTGAGGATAAGCTCATGACCCAGAATATACTAATATTACATTCATAGACCTTCAAAGTTTGCTTCATCTAACCAATGTGGTTTAAACCGGCAAAGGTTGAATTCTGTCACAATTTTGCTCTTGTATGTATGACATATTCAACAAAATTTGGACTTATTCAGATTTAATAGATAGCACTTCAAGAACGCCATTATAAGAATATATGTATTGTTTGAATCTTCTTGATTGTTATAATTTTTATAAGTTTTAATTATATAAGTTTATCTTTAAATTAAAACTATAATGGTTATCAAAGAATAAACTGATTTCCAAACTAATTTTCATTTGAATCTATTTAGAATTAGTCATTTCAAGAATATAAAATTTCAATTTTTAGTGATTTAACAAATTCAAAATTTAGCAATCATGATAATTAAATGAAATCTGATGGTTTGATAAGCGATTGACTTAAAACTATTATTAGAATTTCACAATTTACAAACTTTTACACTTATAAAAATACTTTAAGAAAAGTTTTAGGTTGAAATTAATTTAAATGATATAAAGTTATTTGTTTAATAATAACTATTGAATAATTTATTATTGATGAAATAAAATATATTGACATTTAATCAATAATAAACTATTCATTTTTTTTAAACATAAACATAATCATTTAATTAATTTCAATCTAAAACTTTCTTTAAATATTTTGAAAAGGATATCATTTTAATTATTCAGAGCTATCTTAGATGAAAATTTAATTCTAAATTGATGAAATCCGAGAACTAGTTTAGAAAACAACTTTAAACTTTAGTAATGATCATATTTTTTATCTAAAGATAAATAGAACAAATTATTAAAATCAGTAAGAGCTAAAAATACATATAATATTATCATGGCATGCTTGAAGTACAATTATTAGATTTGAATAAGTCCAAATTTTGTTAAATATGTCATATGTGGGTTGTTTATGGTACTCTGGTGTTGTTCTCAGTTGCTTGCCCTCTCTAAGCGCTTCCATTCCATCCAGTTTTAGCACTTTGGGGGTCATGAGATTTCAATCAAAGTCTCAAATTCATTGTCGAAAACTATAGTTTCACTATTAATTGCCTCTTCTATGCTAGATAACTGCAATTTTTTTGCTGAAAAATTAGGCAAATTTTGGAGCAGAAATAGAGGTTTTTAGACCTAACTATGATGGTTTCTAACCTGGTCGGCAAGCTTATCCATGTCCAGACTGATGGAAACTACGGTTTTAG
The DNA here is from genome assembly GCA_021234155.1 of Isoetes taiwanensis. Lineage (NCBI taxonomy): Eukaryota > Viridiplantae > Streptophyta > Lycopodiopsida > Isoetales > Isoetaceae > Isoetes > Isoetes taiwanensis. The sequence continues at coordinate 6,229,213 of JAJEKV010000037.1, forward strand.
ATCGTTTAGTGATTCTTTTCTTGTTCCATCGCATTTAAGGATCTGAACGGGACTTGAACCCACTACCTCTGGAGTGGTAATTGTGCATCCTAACCGAAAAGGCCACGATGATTTGGATCAAACCGAACACACGCTCCAGACCTGATGGTTAATCGTCACACTATCCTCCCCTCAAGACCCCCCTCCTTGAAGGCTTGCAACCGGGGGAATTTGGGGCAGACCGAAATCGATACGACAACCATCTGGACCCCCCAACCCTATTACGAGTTGCCCACACCACTAGGGCATGAGTTATCCAAATCATACTGTCACATTTAAGGGTCTGAACGGGACTTGAACTCACTACCTCTGGAGTGGTATCTGTGCATCCTAACCGAAAAGGCCACGATGATTTGGATGTTTTCAGACCTGATGGTTAATCGTCACAGCACGGTCTTCTACAAGATTTTTGGATTTATCCTCAACTCCAGCAAGATGGAGGTAGCATTTTCATTTCCTTTTATAACAGATGCTGCTCCTTTAGTTCTAACCCAGTTGGCTGAACAAGCAATTTCTTCAACTCTCCCGCACAATTTTTGCCTTTTATCAACATAAATTATCCCTTTGTCCAGATCCACCGAGATCCACTCCACATTTGCTTTCAATAGTGCCCAGGAACATGAAGCTGACGTGACAGATAGACCTGGCCCACTGAGAAAAATATTTGAGGCGTAACCCAGATTTGAGGCGTAACCAGAAGATTTGCTGGTGTCTCTTAGTGTATATCCTATACACCAAAATTTACATATAAACAGATATATAAACAGATGATTTGCTGGTGTCTCTTAGTGTATATACTATACACCAGAATCTATCTATCTATATATAGTACTAAAAGCAAAATAAGATGATAGTTTGTGCACGATCTTGGCCATTGAATTCCTTGCATTTCATCACTTTCATTGTATGTCGTGAGATTAATTTTTTTTTATTTTTAGAATGAACGCTTTGTTTTGTCACATGATCGGGCAAATCAGATAACCGCTCATTCTCTCTTTCGAAATGGCAGAAAAGAAGAAACCTCTTCTCTTCAAACTACATGAGGTGTCTATGCCACTGGATCTTTGATTATGGTTAAGACTTTCAGTCCTTTTGCCGCTAACATCTTATAGAGACTAGTGGGAGGGAAAAAACAACATTGTCCTTCTGCAGTACCATGGGCATTTTTTTTTTTAGTTTTTGATAAAATGGCTTCAAACCTAGAATGCAAGGATGCAGTAAACTTGATAGTGGCTGGAGAAATGCCTATGTGGTTGTGGAGATAGATTCAAACATCTCTGTGACATGATTGTCGTTAGCAAAAGAAAGTTCAAGATATGCATGCAACTAGATGATGAAGTTGGAGCCGCAACGCAGGTTAAGAAGATGACAAAATGTGTAGATTTTGAGCCGGATTACTTGACTCTTGCATCTCATAAATCTAGATCTGCAAAAGCACAAAATTTGCTATTTCTGCACTCTCTAGCTTGCTGAGTTTGAGCCCCCTCCCCCCGGAATGAGAGAAATAAATATTTATAGAAATTTGTTATCTCTGGCATTAGAAGATTTAAAATGTCAAACTAACTGTTTGAAGTATTTGAAGAAAGTTCTTGCGTGCATGGCAGAATTTGGAGCAGAGAGGTTATTTGATTCTGAAAATAAAGGACAAAGCACCTTCCTGTTGAAACTGTATAGTGAACTGGATCACTTATTGCATGAGTTTGCTGTCAATATCCATGATGCTCTTCCAGAGGAAAGGGGAATTGAATCCTGAAAAGACTCCAAGCCTGAAACCGCATCCCCATATTCATGCAGCAAGATGGTCATGGAAAATCAGAGAAGGATAGTCCTGGCTCTGCCCAATCCCTTAGACCTGAAAGCCGTCTCACACTTTTACTTAAGCTCTAAACAAGTTGGCAATAGTAAATTTGTTTTATATTTAGGACGAAATGTGTAGGGCTTTATTAGTTGACGATGTTTGAGGAATATTGAATAAACAAAAGGATTGGATAAGACCTTCAGATAGATGGAGGAATTTACAAACTGCAATCCTTCCATATTTTCTAGCTCTCGCCCTACTTTGCTTGTTCTAGCTAACAAAATGGAAGGAGCTTACCCCTTTATTTCTTACTCCTTTGCCTTTATTTCTTCTTTCTTTTATCCTCATATCTATCCCACCGGAATAAACTATGCACCCTAAGAAGAAAAGGAACATTGTTGTTGTGTGTAGTGTTAAGAATCGGATAAAGGCAGCAAGAATCAACGAAAGAGAGCAATAGAGCAAGCAAGAAAGAATGGCTAACTTCGAATTATGAATGTAGAGTACATGTACTTATAGAACAAAGCTGATTCTAACGTCTCTATCCTAACTAACTATGCCACGTCACTGATCCTTGATGTGGCTCAAATATGGCTTACATGCATGTATCTTAACATGTAGTATACTGGGCATGCATAAAAAGCAGCTGGAGAAAGAACAATAGCTTGGTCTAATGCATTTCGATTGGGATTCTTAGAATGGAGAGTTTAATCGTCATGCCATATCACGCATATGCCATTCAGGTAAAATGCCTTCCTATTACTTTTTTCTTGCATGCATAGAAAAAGGACTGGGATCGGTCACTCAAGAACATAAGTGTTGGCTATTTAATTAATTCTTAACTATTTCCTGCTTCGAATTCACATTAGAAAATGTGATACATATGAATTTGCCTATTTGGTTTCTTTTCAAGTTTTCTTTTTCCCTTTAGCCCTTGCTTTTCCTTCTCCAATAATCATAAGTTGTATACTGTCCCGATTTGATTCGTGTATTCCGGATACACTTTGCCCTTCTTGTTTAACCAAAGTGTATTCCAGAATACACTTCGCCTAAAGACAAAAGGTAAAATGTATTCCGGAATACACTTTGGCTTTAAACTCTAAGCAAAGTGTATTCTGGAATAAGAATTTGGTAGCTCCATAGATTTAGGCCTTAAGTTTAACAATCCCTTTCTAGTTAGTTTAGCACACAAAAAAGCATGCTTGTGCAACTTTTTTCTGACTATTTCTTCTGCCTTTTGCCCCCATTTGACACACAACTTAGCAATTGTTATTCTGGATACATCCTTCTTTTTTTTTACTCTTGACAGTCTTGTTTAAAACATTATATACTTTGGCAGGCAAGAAGGAAGCAAGAGGGCACCAAAGAAAGTGCTAAATCTTGTCAAACGACCACACCCACAGGGAAAGTTGCAGGACATTGAGGAGTCTGCAATTTACAAAAACTTCCAAACCCAGTGGTTTGTAACGAGAGATGCAGGTGGAAAGTATAGCACCCTGATATTTCTCCATGTTTGCAAGAGCCCTGGACAGAAATGCTACGACAACATCGAGTTCGTCAACCTCGGAACAATCAAAGATGTTTCTGAGGTTGCCGAGCAAGATGGACAAGTGGGGAGGCTTTCTTTTAAGACCTCTCAGGGCTTTATTGTGGTCGACATTGCATTTTTTTAGAATCATCAGTGCGCAACCAGAAAACTTGTACAAGTACATTTCACACTACAGGAACAAACAAAGCTTAGCTTCTATCATTATGAAGGTTTGTTCCAGTCAAAGCGAGGACTTTGCTTTTAACGAGTCCGAGCATGAGAAAGAAGAAAGTGGGTCTCCTATTGCTAGTACATCTGGGCAGGACAAGGAGGAAGAAAGTTTAGAGGAAGTGAAAGAGGAGCAGCCCAAAAAACTTAGCAGGCCAAAAGCCACCATAGCTGCTACGGAACCAAAAAAAAGAAAGGTACAACAGCTTGATATAGTGGAAGTCCCCGAGGAAAGCACAAAGAAAAGAAAAGGAAAAGGAAAAGCACCCGAGGTGGCAATAAAGGAGAAGAAAGTAGATAAAACCTCCGAAAGAATGGAGGCAATAAACATGGAGAAGTTTGTACGAGGGGTGATATATCTTCCAGTAACTTGCATGAGGCTGCCCCCTAAAAATGAAGCTGGTGAAAGACCACTTCAGGTTCGGAAAATCTACGCCCATCTACGCAAACCACTTGAGGAACCGAAAGGACAGAATAAGGAGTAATCCAAATGTTCATGTGGCCCCAATTGTTGTCCTTGTTGAGAGGTAACAGTGCACAGACCCCCAAGAATGATAGAGAAAATGCAGATACCTACACACATTATGTCTTGGGAGGTAATCACAGCTTTAAGGCAAGAAGGCAACTCTATAAAGAAAAAGAAAACCCAAGGTACCTCTCCGTCCTAAGTGCCATTTACTGTGGTCTTACCGATAAAGAAGTGAAGATTGTTGCCAACACACACAATGCTAACAACGAGTACAAATTGAAGACGAGCTTCGTCGACAAAATCCGGTTCATGCACAGAGAATAGCATACTCTTTGGAGCTTAAGGAGGCGTGCGCCATTGAATGCTGTTTAAAATATGACGAAGCTAACAAAAGACAGCCACGCATTGGTCACGACAACTGGTTTCAGTTGGCTTTCAGAGATGGCAAGGTAGGCATGATCCATATTCCGGAATAAGAAATCATGATAAAGTTTTTTTTATTCAGCTTTTTTGTGTTTGGTTTTACTAGTCCACCAAGTGACATACAATTTTCCTGAACAGATAGGAACTCCAAAATGAAATATTCACTATGTTCGAGTGCGGGGAGTTGAAGAGCAAGGGTAAGGAGACAGCCAAGAAGAAAACCTCCGAGTACCGCAGAAAGAAATGACAATTATCTGTCTGGAGGGAAATGCAGGGATTTTCCTACACCAATTTATTAGAATGGCTGCTTCAGAGGGTTGTCGACAAGAAGTTTACCCTTGAAGAAATGTGTTAGGAATTGCACAAATAAGTTCTCCGTTAAGACTAATGATGTGACAACTGTAGATCCTTAATAGCAGCGGTGTATTCTGGAATACATCATACACTGTAGTGTAAATTTTATATTCCGGAATACATATGCTGTAGTGTAGTCCAGCAATGTCTACAATGTTCTTTATTATTTTGTATTTCGGAATACACCTTTGTGTCTTCAAGCAGAAGAAGCTTTTAAAACTTCAAATTTGTATTTCAGAACAAACTCTCACTCACATGACAAAACAAAACAGTATTCCGGAATACACAATCATTTTTTTGATGCAGCACATATCTTTTCAAGATAGCACACATACTTTCTTTGGGGAATGGTTGAGTATTCCGGAATACAACTTGCTTTACTGTGAAAGCATGCTCTATTCCAGAATACAGTTGTGGCTACGAATGTTTTTCTTGTTTCCTAATACAGTATTTTCTCATTTCTTTGCAGCCAAAAGAACGTCATAACATGTCAAACATATTTGATGTAGCAGTTGAGCGTGGAGACCTGGGATAGATGTAAGGAGCTCTACCCTATTGCCACCTCCGACGAGCGCATCGTACAATATGCTCCAAATTTTGAGGGCTGGGTAAGTTTGCTCGTAACATTTTCTCTCAAGCTACGATGTGTTAACAGTTGCAGTTTTTCTTCCTCTTATAGAGCAAGAAAAAAAAACAAGCAAGAAAGATTTTGCATGTTTGATCAGCTTCAAGCTAAAAGATACCCCTATGACGACCAACCCTTTAAATTTTTGGAGTTCAATACATTTATCGAGGGCATCAAGAAGATCACAACGGCCAAGCATTGGCGGCTTGTTGTATTTCATTCTAGCATGCAGCCTGGCCTGGTAGAATCCACTTTTAAAAGCCACTTCGGTTCCCCAGTTCAGGCAAGATATGAAAATCTGGTCTGGTAAGTCTTATTCCAGAATACAGCTGCTCTGTACTTTGTTTTCTCTTTCTAGTCCTTGTTTGTGCTGACCTCTTCATTTACGTTTCACATTTTGGAATAGGATTACTTTAGTTCTAGTTTTTAAATTGTTTTCTTCCCTTTTTTTTTGTGCTAACTGGACTTCAAATATTTTATTAGATATAAACGAACATCAACTATCATGGTGGAGAACCAAGGTTTCTCAGTAAGATGGAGTATCTCCATGTTGCTTACTAGAGTTTTGACGGGAAAAGAAACATGGAGCACTTCAACACTGCCGCCTGCCAGAATTTTTTGAACGACTTAGAGTTTCCAGCATCTTACAAAAACTGCAGGACCCAAGTGCACAAGGCAGGATAGTAAATCACTATCAGAAACCACAAAAGCTCATCAACCATCTCCTGGACATGTTCTCGCGTCCAGGAGATTGGGTGCTTGATGCTTTTCTGGCTCTCGTACTACTATTGCTTGTGCACTTAAGAAGGGCCGCAACTGTGTAGCCGTGGACATTGACAAGAAGACTGTAAATTTTATGAGGATGAGATTGGCTGCCTTACCTACTCTACCAGATGAAAATCAAGAGTTAGGGGCCAAGTCTTCATCTGATTATGCTAGGCTGATGTCCTCAGAGATACAGCCTCCTTTCACAAGCTCACTAGACGACGAGGCCACTTTTGCAGAGCTGAAAGAAGTAGCTCTAGCTACTATTCCAGAGGACAAGGAAGAAGCAAAAGGTGATAAATCTCCAATAAAGGAGCAGACGACAGGGAAAGATAGTGTTGAGATAAGCAAGAAAAATGATGAGGATTATGATTTGGATCTTTGATATTTTTCATGCTAAATTATTTATTATTTACTACAATGTACCGCCAATATTGATGTATTGAGATATTAAAAAAAAAAATTAATATTATTCTTTCTTTCCTATTTCGGTCTTTTTTATGTCTTGCTTTCAGTCTTTTCAAATTCATGTCTAAATTTTGCCTTTTTTCGTTGTTTTTCTACAAATACGAAGTTGTCAAAATGCAGGAAAAAAAAAAACCGAACCTCTTGAAATTCTCAACAACTTTCAAAAAGGGTCAATTTCAGAAACATGGTATTTTTTAAAAGGGAATCTTCAAAACAGGGGTGCTGCAACACTCCCGTATAATTTGCAACCTTGTTGCAAGTTATAATTGCCAACTTTTACATTCTTCTTGTGTGCTTTCAGATTACATTAGTTAAGCATGGGCCATCTGCTGGAAAATTACATGGAAATAGGTAATTTATTGGGATTGTCTATTATATTGAATTGTCTAATACATGCCAAATGCAGGATAAATAATGGTCGAGAGCTGGCTCTGTTGTTTCTGAATTGCATGTAGGTTTCTGGTGATAAATTTCTTCTCTACATTTTTTTCTGTGCATTTCTGTGAACTCCATACTTGGTAATTTTGCCTTGGTATTGCAGTGACTAATTTGTCTTTGGCCGGGCAATTGTGCAATTAATCAGAGTTCCAAACTGATAGATATTGTCCTACCTTGTTGCTGCTGCAGAAAAAGGTCAGCATACGAATTTTTCTTTTAAAAATGAACGAGGTATTAAGACTTGCTATTAAGATGTAAAGAAACATGTCATGTACAATAAGACTCCAATTTAAAACATTCTAAAGTGCATGATGTGAGGCATATTAGTGCAAAGAAAATATGTTCTTCTACGAGGTTTTGATTCTATAGACCTCTTTCATTTACTAGATCACTACAACACATTCTAAGCTATAATAATCATGCAGGATCTCCAATCTCTTAACTCCTTGGTAACATAGGCAACTTTTGGAAGGGGAAACCTCCAGGAGCAGAGAGTTTTTGGGAGAAACTTGCCCTGGTGGCTCCGCCACATTTCTGGGAGAAACTTGCCCTGGTGGCGGCAGCCGCGAGTGGCAGCGGCGCCAGGGCAAGTTTCTCCCAGAAACGCGAAGGCACCAGGAGTTTCCCTCCGTAACATACAGGCTTTCCCTGAAATTTCTCTGATTTCCTAATTTCTGATCGCAAAAAGCTTTGGAAGATAGCAAGGGCGATCTGGTAGGTTCTGGCAAAGCTTTTAGCTTACGAACCTTGAAAACTATTCTAATCTATTGTTTCTCATCCCAAAATTATGTCGTTTTTTGGCGAAAGATCGGCCATGGCTAGGGTAGGGAGATGAAACATATTGTTGCTGAAGAAATGCTGAAATACGACACAACTAGGTAAGATCAAGGAAAGCTGGAACAACAGAACAAAACTTCCAGAACCACTAATAGAATATAATATAGTTTGTAACGTTTTTTGTAACGTAAAATACATTAATTAGTTTTTTTTTTATTTGCGTCACAAAAAATGTTTTTTTTTTTTTTTTAAGGACGTGAGACTCTTTTTATTGACAAGAACAAAGGCATAATACACAATGCATAGATAGGAATAAAACCCTAGTGGATAGACTGACTTAACTAGGCACAGGCACCCATCTATGCATAAGAAGAACCTCGTAAATACGTCTACCAAATTATCTCTTTTTTATCATCAGTTAGAGATGAGCAAGGATAAGCTTTAGTGATATTCTGCTGATCACAATGAAGAAGCTGTTGAGCAGAGATGTGCACACCTTGGAAAATACACAAACGTCGCCCCTGCCAGATAGACCACAAAATCCAACTAGAAGCAAGATGAAATGCCCGCTTACGCAAGTTCGGCCAATTAGGTTTCTCAATAACAATTTAGGGCGTCTGGGTGGTTGCTTTTTTGGCAAAATTCTGCTGTCCATTGGATTTTCAGTGAGCGGAGCCGAGATTGGAGGGAGATGAACGCATCTGAACATCGGATCTCCCAAATTCTCTTCGGTTGCTAAGCCGTGTGGGCAGCGTATTGCCTGAGCCGCCCTGGTCTGCAATATGGTGTTGGAAGGCACCTTCTTTTCAAATTCGGCTCCCAGTATGCTGATAACATGGTGTTTGCATTGATACTTGCTGGTGTTGGTGATGGCATCTCCTACTCATTCTTCTGCAGCCGGCAGCAACACAAATGCAGGTATGTTTTAGGCCTTGTTTTCTGAGAATTTAGGATGCTAAAGAGGTTAGCCAGGCAGTCGTTGCCATGCTTTGGGCACACAATAGATGAAGAGGGGAGGCCTTGCGAATTCTTAGTAATGCTCATGCCCTCTTAGTAGTACCTTCATTGAAAACGCGTCTGAGCAGTTGGAATTGGATGTGGAGAGTGTGTAGCATAAGCTTATGCTTTTGGCTGATGCCTGCAATCAATCGATTGGGAAGGGAAAAAAGAAAGGCAGGCCCAAGAAACCTTGTGCTGTTATGATTGCTGAGCAGAATGTGAAGGATGAGTTGAAAAGGCAGAGGGATTTGGAGAAGCAGCTGAGAAAGGAAGAGAAGGAAAAGAAATAAAGGGAGAGGCAGGAGGAACGTGAGAGATGCAAGCGGCAAAGAGTTGAGGCAAGGGAGAATCAAAGGCAAGAGAGAGAGAGGAGAAGATGTGGAAGAAGAAAAACGAGAAGTCCAATGTCCTGGATGTCAGTGTTACCATGACGGTTAGTGGCAGTGATGTTTGGGATGACTTGTATGACAGAGTCTGTGGTTTTTTGGACGAGCAATGTATTGCAGGCATGGTCGCAGTTGAGAGGGTCTGAACTGGACCACCTTCACTTGCAATGTGTATTCCATTTGTCAACCACAACACCAAGTGTTGTAAATGTAAGGGTGAAGCAAGCACTGGACTGGGTTGTGAATAGGCCTGCAAGTGGCGTTATAATCTGCAAGATGCTCAAGGACACTCTTCTGCATTGCTTTGAGGGCATTCTAGGTTATTGTCTAAAGGATGCTGGGAAGATGCATTACAAGAATCATATGAAGCTGGTGACTCCAGAGCAGTTGGAGAGGAGAAAGAATTTGTATGCGCTTTATGGGGACGGGGAAATCAAGCACTATGTTGTACTTGACAATAGGAACATGCTTGGGCGCGCTTGCCACTTTGTGCTGTATCATGGCCGCCGCCAAAGGATGCCCAGTCTATGTTATACTATTGCTAGGATGCCTCGCACTGGAAAGTTCATGCTATCCAGTGCATGGGTGTTGCCTTTCAACTCTTCCAGAATTAGTTATGAGCGAATAGAGGCAGCATGGCATCTCACGCTTGATCCTGACCATGCTTCCATTAGGGAAACAGGTGTGTGATTTATGGACTTCGTCCAGATGAGGAGCCCATTGACAGGATAGGAAAAAGATGCCGTAGAATCTGGGACGATGCTATAGACTGCAGGAAACTTGATAGGTTGGACACCATGCGAGACGAGGAAGATGATGAGGATGACGAGGTCGCAAATGTAGATGTGTAGGACTATATTCCAGACGAAGAATATGTTGATGAATCTCCTGCATTTCTACCTCCTACAGCACTGCCCTTCCCTTCCAGGACTTCATTCCCCTCCACTTTGCTGATGATTCTCTAGCTCACCTTGTACTGTGGATGATTTGTATTTCTGTATTCTAAGGTTGTCATTCTGTTTTGTAGATGAGAATGTGGAGCAAGTACGCAGTGGTGGCTCTGTGCCAGCTCCATTCTCTACTTTCATCTCTATGGATACGGATTCGGTAGAGGCGGCTCCTGTTGTGGCAGTAGGACCTTTCTTTGATGTTGATTGTCTCACACTTGGCGTATTGTGCATGAGTTGATGATTGCTCTCACAAACACATTGGATGTGTTGGAGGAGGCTTTGATAGGCATGGACTATCCTGGAGTGCAAGTCAGTGATCGTGATAGAAGAGTTTTTCGTGCTATGCTGATATCCAGGATTCGTCAGTTAGAGCAGCTTGCCATGGCGCATCCATGCACCATGTGCTCTGCTGGGCTGGATTTCATGTTGTGCATGTGGAAAAATTGTTTACTATGAGTATCTCTAAGGAGTAAAAGAATACAACAAAAAATTGATTACATGATACAAATTAACGTATACAAAAAAATATGGTTCAAATTGTTTCAACATGTTTATGCAGCATAGCTACTTCTCCTATCGTCATCTCCATCAAAATAATCTTGACACATGTGTATCTCATCACCCTCTATGCCATGGGGAATGCTATTGTTAGCAGAATCCACGTTAGGAACATCAATATTGCCTCCTCCTTCATCTCTTAGTCGCGCCATAATTCTCTGCAAAAGAATTATGATTAATGAACATCAAGAATCAATGTCGTCGCTTAAATAATGTCATATGAACTTACTTCTTGATCAGTATGGTGCAAGGGCCATTTGTTATGGCGAGCAAGATAAAGCTCCAACTCAGCAAAATACATTCTTTTAGTGAATTGGGCTTGGTCAAATGTTGGCTCTTTTCTATATTTTTGGTAATGAAAAAAACAATATAAAATAATTGTTAGCTTTATTTATACTCGAATAATAGAACCAAAAAAGAAAGAAGGGAAAAAAGAAAGTTAGGAAACTTACAAACTTCGTGGCAAACGTAAGTTCACCACCACTACCAAGTCGATGGGCCACATCCATATCTTCCTTTCTAGCACTGTAGCATAACCACTTCAATAAAAATTTTAATAATAAACAAGATACATCAAGTAATTTTAGGACTTATGCAGCAGCTGCTCTCTGATCTCCTGCCTTATCCAATTGGGCTTCTTTATTTGCCCATTCCCAAAACTCATCACTTGCTCGTTTAGGCTTTGGAGTATTCTTCTTCAAAGACATCATAGCTTTTTGCTTCATTCTATAACGTCGTGTCCTACAAAACCATAGAATTGGAATGTGAGTTTCAACTCTAACAAACACTTCCAAAACATCAAATCATCTTAAACATAATGCATTGGTATTCTATTTTATAAATTTCTATATGATTACCTCAAAACGCCAGACATCTTGTGCTTCACTTTAGATTTCAAATGCAAATATATAGTGTTCTAAACACAACTAGAGGAGTTCCAGATAAGTTATTTCACATTTCCTCATATATTGCTAGATACTGATGCATATGGAACGTAGAGTAATACCAGTTTTCTTGATTTTCACAAGCATGTATGATTACATTCCTGTCATTGCATTTGTTGATTATAGATTGCATTCCAGTCATGGCATTTTGCATCATCCATATATAGCAAAATAACAGGGGGTTACCTTTTGATGTTTTATACGCTTTTCTATATGGTTTTTCTATGATTTTGTTGTTGTATTCCGGTGCGGATACTAAATAGTATTTCTAGAGTGCGTCAATTTTTAACCGTTGATGTTTATTAGGGAAAAGAAATCGTGAGGCCATGGTTTCTCCGTTGATTTTCATCCTTCCTAAACATGCAAGCCTCGTTAAAAAAAAAATTAGGGCTATAATGCGCATGCCCTGGCCGGATTTTATTTTTGGAGGTATAGGACCGAGGCCGAGGGCGTTTCTCTGGTCCGAGGGTTTAGATCTCGCTTCTCATCTGATTTGGCCTGGCAGTGGCTGTTCTTGGCGATTCAGCACTTCTTGGGCTGTATTCCAATACTTTCAGTTATTAGCTCTGCCATTTCACAGAGAAATCGACCTACTTCAGGTCAATTCAGGGCGGTGACTGTTGTTGGCGATTCGGCACTTCTTGGGCTGTATTCCGACACTTTCAGTCATCAGCTTGGCCATTTCATAGACATATCGACCTACTTCAGTTCGTTTCAGAGAGTTTTTTTGCAGGAGTGCAATGAAATAGACCGGCCTTTTCCAGCGACCACCATAGCCAGACCTTGCCCTACACTTGCAAAAAAGGAAGAAGCACAGCATCAAAGAAGAAGGAGCAAAGAGGAAAGAGAAAATCCTAGAGTATTATGCAATTCTCAACAGATTATCCTAAGATGTTATAGTTATCTCTGCAGCTTTGAATTCTTCCTGGTTATGATTCTACTCAGGTTTCGGACTTAGCTCGATCTGTAGGCCTGAACTCCTGTTAGATTAACTACCCTTTGTATTTCTACTTCTGTTCAACTGCATTGGTACAAACATGAGGTATTTCAACTTCTATTTTAACAATTTGAAAAGTTGCAAAGAGTTTCAGTCGATGATTTTATGTTGAGGAAGCTATTAGGATGTAAATTTAGCTTCAAAGGTTGCTCTTTGAAGATCATAAAGCAATTCTGCAGAATCAGGTTTCGGGACTTAGCCTGATCTATAGGCCTGAACTCCTGCCAGATTGAGCACCCTTTGTATTTCTACTTCTATTCAACTGCATTGGTACAAACATGAGGTATTTCAACTTCGATTTTAATAATTTGAAAAGTTGCAAAGAGTTCCAGTCCGTGACTTTTATATTGAGGAAGCCATTAGGCTGTAAATTTAGCTTCAAGGTTTGCTGTTTGGAGATCACAAAAAGTAATTCTGTAGTGCATTAAGCTAAGTGTGTTATATAGGAACAAATTTGTAGTTTTCAATTCCCTTTTTACTACAAGCATGAGTTCCATTGATTTATGCCAATTTCTTGCATGCCTCATGAGATGTTTATTTGCAATTGGTGGTCATTGTTGGTGCAAAACTGCAAAATATCAAAGCAATACTCGTGATGGGAAAATGCAGGAATGGCAGCTCTATGAAATTTGAAACCTTGGTATCCTTTCTTCTTTTGTGATGGAAGCTAATGTAAATTAGAATCTCATATATGCTGCACTATGGGTGATGAAAAAAGATTAAATAATTGTATTAACCTTTAAATTATTAGGTGCACAGATATTACATGCACATTATTACATGGATAGATGTAAATATTGTGTCTTCATTATTGTGCTTAAGCTATTGTTCTGAACAATCAAACTATGTGTTTATGCCATTCTAGGCTTGTCTCACGTAATTGAATTACATGCAAAAGTGTTTCTAACATGCAAAGGTGTTATTAAAATTGTTACATGCATTTATGCTATTCTCAGTGCCCAAAAGTGCGTGAACATGCAAAGGTGTTACTAAAATTGTTAAAGTGCCTGAAGGGCTTTATTAGAGCCCGAAGGGCCCAAAATTTTTTGTAACATAACAACCAACACATAACTATCATTAACATTAATTAAACCATTGCATCCAACACATTTAAATTAAAATCCCCCTGAAAACCCCTTTGGTTTGGGTGTATATTCACAAGGGGGGTTACGTAGGGCAGCGAGAGCCCCTAAAAACTTACAATACATGTACAAAATTAACACCATTAAGTACAATCTGTCAATCCTTAGTAAATGTTATGGTTCTACAAAACTATTTGGTATAGCAAATGCCAAATAATGCTTATGTGTATTTCCTGACGAGGGATTCTTTGTTTTTGGCCCTTCATCCGTAAATTAACAATAAATTTTTACTAGGAAAACTGCTTACATAAGCTCACATTTGTTGCAGGGATTGTTAAAGTTTGAATATCTAGCATTATAACAGGGGGTTTTTTTTTGTGATTTTATACGCTTTTTGGCATGGTTTTCATATGATTTCATAGGCGTATTGCACGAGGCATACTAATCAGTATATCTAGAGTGCGCACTGGATTCTCATATTTGAATGGCATTTTATCTATAGTTTTGCAATGGTTTTGCCTTGCATGTTTTTATTCTTTAAAAAATTAATTGATTTTAATTTCATAAACGCCATGCAAGCAACGAGGCATTCAACTTTAGGGTTTGGGACTGAGGGGAATTTAGGTTTAATTTGTATTATTAAGAGGACCGTGATTTTCAATGGAGGATTCTGGTTAGGGTCATCAGATTGCAGGAGTCGTGGATTTAAGGCAAGAACTCTACCGTTATTGAGTTATACAGGAGAGATACATGGTGCTTGGTAATTTACACTGAATTTAAACTTGGATAGCTTGGATATGACTAGCAACGAACTATATGTAGAAATCGGCAGCCAGCATCAACATTTTATTAAGTTTCGTGCTTACAGAACAGATGCCGCACAGGTCGGCCATTTTCCTTCCTGGTTACAGTCAGGCCACATTCATTTTCATGCAATCTGTTACTTACCCATCGGCCGTTTTTAGCAAGTCACATGTCTGGCTTCCACGGTTTCTCTTCCACGGTTTCCCTTACAGGGTTTTCTGATTGCCATTGCTTGCCCAGACAATGTTGTATCATATAACCACCTCGTGATCAGTATACTCTCCAATCTAGCATTTCTGGCGTTAGTATCTTCGGATGATGGGTTCGGCTCTCTATAATTTCATGCCCTCCATTTTCCAAGTTTATAATGATTATGCATGGTTGCTGGTGCTGCCTTAGATTATAAGGTTTATTGGTGTTGCCAGCAGGGCCACCCCTTGATTTGGACGATTTCTCGGTTTGGTGTATTATCCTTATGCAGGACCATGCTGATCTCCTCCATATGCTTTGCAAGACTGTTACATGCCTTTCGTTTATCATGCCTTTCGTTTAGACATTCTTTAGTGTGTTGGTCACATGCAGTGATGGTTACAAGAAATGTCAGACAAGAGTAGAACATAGATTCAAGCAAAAGAACATACAAGGGGAGAAAGTAAATGGCATAGACTACTTTGGGCGAGGATAATCTTTATCTGCAATCTGAAGATTCTGTTGATTAGGTGATTTGAACATCATCTTTGGCTAACTTCAATTGGCTGCATATGCCATTTTGGGTAGATAATTACGGGTTAAAATCAGTAATCATTATAAATTCTTAGGCAAACTTGGACATAATTTTGGCTTTCCTTTGAATGCTTTGTTATAAACCAAACATCGCTTATTGAAGTGTTTTACGTTTTAACGAGGCATCCCTTTGATTCCTCAAAATGGGGACAGAATATGCAACATCTTAGTCGAAAGCGTAAGCGAGTGTTTGTCAAAGTTCCCAAATACTGGTAATTTCCTGCACTTGTCTACCATACAAATACCATGCATTTTAGTAACAAAAGCTGTTTCTATCAGGCACTGTTCTCCGACCTGGATTTATATATGGAAAGAGACGAGTGAATGGTGTGGATGTGCCCTTAGATGTCATCGGTCCACCTTTAGAAAGTTTTCTTTTGACCGTGGAGAGAGAAATATGTGAAGCCATTAAATTCTTTGCCAGGTTCTGATTTGCTTCTTACATCTCCAGTGAGTGTCGATGATGTAGCTGGAGCTGCTTGAAATGCAGTCTTAGATGATTCCATGTTTGGGGTCTTCAATATTGAGCAAATCTGGTGAGGCTCTCATTTCTGGCGACCAGAGCTTCCAGTTCATGCAAGGAGGTTGCTGGTTCTAGTTCATGGGTTACAATACAAGTTCCGAAATGGCTAGGAGAGCAAACGAGTATGACTAATTATGTCTAAATGGCAAATTTGTACAGAATGTTAGAACTGTGTTTAAAATGGTGGCTTCTGCAACTGCTGCTCTCAGTAAGTAAGTGAATAACTATATTTATGTCAGGAAGAGACTGAAGCATTTCTTGTGGGAAGTACAAGCTTATGAGCAAAGCCATCAAAGCTATGAAGATGGTTTCTTTTCCAAGCGGTATCCTTAGTACATATTGTCTTGGGTAACCAATTGTATCCAGTATATGTAGCTTGAAGAAGGTAGGTATCAGTTATTGTGATTTGACTTCCCGGGTGGTTCATTTTATAGGCAAAAAATTTACAGAAACAGAAATTTCCATGATGGTCGTCTTGTCATTGTTAGCATGTTTCTAAATTCTTAGTTTTGTTGCTGGACTTGTTCCTTTCAGATTTGGTGTTGAACTAATGTTTTCTGTCTTTTAAATGTGTTACCATTTGTCTATTATCTATCATGGTATTATGTCACACTTAATATTAGGACTTCGAATGTAATAGCTTGTTTTTAGCTCTACTACCATTTCTATTATGATTCATATGCACTAAGGAATCTCCATGCACAGATATTATATGTACAATATTACATGCACTAAGGAAACTCAATGCACAATATTACATGCACCCCTACCAAACCAAACCAAAGGGGGTTTAAGGGGGATTTTAATTTAAATGTGTCAAATGCAATGGTTTGCGTTAATAATGTTAATGGTAGTTGTGTGTTAATGGTTTGTGTGAATATGTAGCATAATAACAGGGGGTTTTCTTTGTGTTTTTGTACGGTTTTCACAAAGGTTTTTCTAAGATTTCATGGCGTATTTGAATGGATGTACTAATGCGTACATCTAGAGTGCATCATTTCTTAGTCGTTGATTTAGTTTTTTTTTTCAAAGGTCCAACATCGAAGGGCTCACAACAAAAGCCCTCTTTTTATTTTAGTTGTTATTTTCAGAGTTTGGCATGCAAGCATCGTGCCATCGTGTTTTAGGGTTAGGAAGAGAGAAATCATGTTTTATCATGTTTTGCATGCTGAGCCTCGTTTACTGTTTTTGAGAAGCTGAAGCGCAACAGAGGCAGGCAAACTTTGAGCAGAGTAGATCCGCAAGAGTAAGATCTGTTTTCCCAGGCTAATCAATTTTCTTTTTTGGGCGGGAAGTTATGGCGCCTCTGCTTTTCTTAGACGGAGCATCAGCATACTTTCCTTGGCGCCAATGGTTCAGGAAGAGTCTGAAGAACCCGGATCGGAGGTGCAGTCGCATTTGAAGAAGCAGGATCGGAGGTGCAAAATCTGAAGAAGCCGGATCAGAGGATCGAGAGGTTATTTGTGGTGCATAATTTGAAGATTCAGGTTTTGCTGTTGTGCAGTCGGCAGTAACAAAGAGACTCCTTTCAGGGTTTGCTGTGGTGCATGTTTGATCGGAGTTGCCAGGGTGTTCTTGCCATTTGCTTCTTTTATGGATCTTTGCTTGCAAAGATGATATCTGCAAACCCTGGATCCCGAAAAGCAAACTGAAACTCCTTCCTTTCCTGAATACGCAAATCTGTAGCTGCTCCTCGCTTGCCCGTTTTCATATTTATAGCTTCATTCGCTTGCATTGCTTAGTAGGGATCTTGCCTTCATCATTGTTCTTAAGAGAAAACTCTGGCTTCATCTTGCATCTGTATATCTGCTTGGGGTTTTTTCCTTATGGTTCGTAAGGAGCTGAAGTATCTCAACTATCTGCGCTTTATAAGTTTACTCAGTCTAAATCGGGGCATTTATTCTGTTTTGTGCATTCTCCATAGCACATACAAGGGGTATTTATCCTGTTCAGTGCATTCTCCATAAGCGCATGCAAGGTTCGTGGTTGTAATTGCTTATCCGTTGAAATTGCTTAAAGAAGAAGAACAAAGGTATCTTTATTTTCGGTTTTACAGAGAAGGCAGAGGAGAGGATTTCGTGGTTGTAATTGCTTATCTATTCTATTCTAGAAGAAGGGTGTTTCCGTTTTTGGTCAACACAGAAGACAGAGAAGATGATCTTGTGGGTGTGCTTATCTGAGGGACCGACTATTCAATTGGAAGCGGAACTATTGAGGAAATTAGAGGAATTGATTGGCAATTGGTAATTGGTGTTTGGTCTGGAACTTTTGTGTACGCTTTTTAATGCAGTGGAATATGATATTAGCCTATTTTGGATCTGTCAGAATGATGCCAGCATAGCATCTCATAGTGTCTTGTAGTAAATATTTTGAACCTTCACTAGTGTCTATGGAGTAGTTATAGAAAACCTCAAGCCTAATGAAGTTCCTTGGCTTTCCATCAAAGAAAGCTATTTTACAAGAGAAAATTCTATATAGTAATGGCTTAACAGGGAATTGATGCTACCCATGCAAGACATGTTGATTTGGCATTTATGCTATCTTATTACTGGTTTTGGGCAGTTAAGGACTCTGTGTATCTCTGTATTGAATAAGGCAACCATGAAGAGGACTCCGAGGTTGCAGAAAAGGACTAGTCTCGAGCTAAAGTATAAAAGTAAGCAAAGCAGATGGCCATGGATAGCCCTTCCCAATGTTTGACATTGAGTTCCGGTCCTATAGTTGGTTTAAAGCGTGGAAGAATCCAAGCACTTCCTACTCAGCTTGAATTGAAGAAGCAACGCGGCAACGGTTTTGCTTTAAGGTAGCTGCTTTTTTTTTATCTTGTTCATTCTTCTACTCCTTTACACAGAAACATCACTCTTGCAATTTGATGTCTAGAAAGAAGTCTTTCCCTGTGATTTCAATCTGTTTATTATATCTATCCTGTATCAACAAGAAATTTTGATGTGCGAAACGGGCATTGGCTTTAAATTTCTAAATAAAATGCTTTTATAGCATATATAATTATATTACATTATACTCATGTTTCATTTTACTATATACCCTTTTTTTTCTTAATGCTCAATATTACATAACACATATTGCTACATGTTTTAAATGTCTTTTATATTCTCACGTCGTTTTTTTTTTTTTTTTTATGGCCGAAGAACAAAAATTTTTTAGTATAATAACCAACACATAACTACCATTGACATTAATAAATATAACCATTGGATCCAACACATTTAAATTAAAATCCCCCTTAAACCCCCTTTGGTTTGGGTGCATATTCACACGGGGGGTGACGTAGGGCAGCGAGAGCCCTCATAATTGTATTTTGCACGTACGAAATCAACACCATATAGTATTCCGGTTGAAATCATATAGTATTTTGCGAATCTTATTATACAGTATAGCAAATCTTGTACTTGCATACCCCACAAACGAGGAACTTTACGTACGGTGTAGATTAAAGAATAAAGGCTTAATATGCCAATCCGGCTGACTCTCGATGCGGGAGTCACCCCCGTGTGAATATGCACCCAAACCAAAGGGGTTTAAGGGGGATTTTAATTTAAATGTGTTGGATCCAATGGTTATATTTATTAATGTCAATGGTAGTTATGTGTTGGTTATGTGCACAATAACAGGGGGTTACTTTTAGATTTTTATACGTTTTTTCACATGGTTTTTCTATGATTTCGTTGTTGTATTCGTTGAGGTGTACTAAATAGTATTTCTAGAGTGCACCCTTTATGGGCCGTTGATTTTTGTTGGTTGGAACAATCAGGGTTGTTGTCTTTCTGCGCATGTGTTTGTGCATGAACACATGCACATGCACCACATGCACATGCATGTGCACATGCACAACCAGCGGTGTTTGTGCATGAACACTGCGATGTGTATGCATGTGCATAATGCACATGCATGCATGTGTGTGCATGTGCATGTGCGCGCAAGTGCATGTGCATGTGCATGTGTATTGTGCATGTGCAAGTGCAAGTGCAAGTGCATGTGCATGTGTGCATGTGTGTGCATGTGTGCATATGCATGTGTACTTGCCCTCTTGGATTCTTATTGCCGGAGTGGATTTTACTACCACGAGATGGATTTTTGCTCACACTTACAAAGGTATTTGTTTTTAATGTTTCTTCAGTTAGCATAATGTTTTTTTTTTTTTTTTACAAGGTATTGGTTTTTTGCAAAACCCCTTTTTGTTTCCTTCCTAAGATTTCTTTGCAGATTCAAAAAGAGTTTAGAGTTTAGGCCCTATGTTTTGCTTCCAACTCTTGGATATTCTGGCTGGCGAATTGTTCATAGCGAATGACCTTTAGCTTCAATCAACAAACGGATTCTTATGCACACAACAGGCGGATTATTCCCGCCCTTTTCCATGTCAACGTAGATCGGTCAAGCGGTGGCCACAAGAATGCATTTATATTGTAGGTTTGGAACTTTAATCGAACCATAAGGTGAATCATGCATTACCTTTAAGCTAGAGATGGAGCATCCAAAATCATAATGGTGTCATTGTGAAAGAGAAATAGTTGTAGCGGAGTAACAATATGTAGCATAATAATGAGGGGGTTTTCTTTGTATTGCAAACTTTATAACTTCGAATAATGAGATCAATCGCTCTATCTTTATTGTAACTTTTACTTATGTTCTATTTGCTTTATTGTGATCAAATTCAAAAGCTACAGATGAAAGCCTCAAATAAATTCTAGTTACGTGCAAAATACAATTATGAGGCATCCAACATATAAAAATTAAATCCCCCAACACATAACAACCATTGACATTAACAACCAACACATAACTACCATTGACATTAATTAACACAACCATTGGGTCCAACACATTTAAATTAAAATCCCCCTTAAACCCCCTTTGGTTTGGGTGCATATTCACACGGGGGGTGACTCCGGGCAACGAGAGCTGTTGGATAGGCATATTCACCCCTTATTCCTTAATCTAAACCGTACGTAAAGTTCCTCGTTTGTGGGGTATGCAAGTACAAAATTTGCTATACTGTATAACAAGATTAACTTCAGAGAAATGCCAAGCCATAATTATAGCTGCAAAAAATGCCAGCATAGTATTTCTTATTACCCCTTGGCAAAATGTTTTGCAGCATGCACATTCAACCAAGCAAACTATGGGCAAGGAAAGCTGAAAACATCAACAATCAATGATTATTTGTGATATACATTGGTCAAATTTTATTGAGCCAAGCTCTTTTTGCTAGATATTCACGTGCTATTTCCTATTGGCAAAGATAATGGTTTCAAGGTTATGATTGCTTCAAGTATATTCACTACAAGGGTTAATGGGGGTTTGTAACGTATTGATTTGTGACGGATATTGATTTGCAATGCAATTTTAGATTTGTCATACGTGACACAAAATATAAAATTTTGTAATGGGTGGCACATGTTAAATAATTGTAACATGTTACTAAAAGCTATATGAACCTGTTTGTAACGTGTGACAAACATTAAATTTTGTAATGGGTTATAAATGAAGTTTGTAATGTGTGACAACCATTAAAATCTGTAATGCATTACAAGTGCAATTTGTAACATGTGACAAATATTAATATTTTTTAACGTGTTACCAATGTCTTTTGTAAATATAGCCGTTGGAAACGTGCCCATTTGAGTTCTTCTAAGCGTCCATTTGAGTTCTTCTAGGTGCTGGAGGCATTGAGCTTCTCTTTTAGGCACCATGGATGATCTATTTACTGATTTGCCTACAACCACTAGAAGAAGAAGATTGAAAGAGCTTGTTGATGCAGGTATACTAGATCCTAGTGCAATATCACGAGCTCCCAGAGGACATCGTGCTGATGAGTTTGAACTATGCTAGTGTGCAACTTGTGTGGGCCAACATAACCGATTATTGAGCGGCATCTTAATTGGTACCAATTGGAAAGCTCCTGAGATCTCTTGTACTCGTTTTCGTATACCTTACAGTTCGGCTCCGCCAGAGGGACAGGTTAGTAATTCTACTAGTTACGCATGAACCATTAGAACATGCACATTACTTGTTGTTTGTATTATAAAAGATATCTATTAGTATTCTAACAGACTTCAACACAAGCAGCCACAATTAATTTTTCGAGGGGACATTGAGGTTGATGATGAAATAGACTCTGCATAGAATAACTTTCGTTATAAGACCCATAGCATATGGATGTTGTTAGTGGAAGTAGAATCTATGCTATAGGTTGTGATATACCTGATCTAGCTATGCCTCATGACATTGAGAAATTAATAAAGCATGTCGACCGTAGAAGATTGCATCTGTTTAATGGTCCATTATCGAGTTTAAATGAGGAATTCAGTTACTGGGGTCATCGATATAATAAAACAGTCAACGATCCCTGGTGCCGGAAGAGGGTTATTCATTGCCCAAGATGTTCAAATTCGCTTTGGTACAGTTACTCCCTTGATGATCTATGGAAGCCCAAAATATAATGCATTAGAGGGGGAGGCACTAACTTTATATTCGTTCCGCATGATGGTTAACGGCTGCAATAGCAATGCATGCACGATGGAGATGAGGTTGGACCGTAGCGAGGATAAGAGAACCTTCATTGATGCTTCACCATTATTATTATTATTATTTTTTTTTTTGCCTCTCAATTTTTCAATTTAAATTGGAGGGTGCATTTGTCATGAACTTATATCCTTTACATTAGAAAAGGATATTCTAATAAGTTGCAAATTCCACATGAGGCATTTCTTTTTGTAAGAAATGGTTTTGGTTAAATGCTTAGTGTATTATTTTTGTTTATGTTGGCTTGTATTTCATAGATTACTATTATGACATAGGTTGTCAAGGTTCCATCTTCAAGATATGGAAAAGCTAGCACGGGAAAATCTCGTAATCACTGGGAATGTGGAGCAAATAAATAAGGATGTGTATGATGAGACGACCCGCAATTTGCTATATAAGCATGCACAATTTGAATCTCATTGAAGATATTGATAATTAGGTAGGTGCACAACATATGAATGACTCTGAAGATGATGGGGTAGCCTTCGAGGTAGATCTGGCTCAGTATTTCGATGAACATATAATCCATGATGCTAAAACAAAATTATATGAGGGTTGCAAGATATCGAGCCTGGCATTCAATTTATGTATTCTCAACTTACAAGGACAATATAAGATATTAAACGTGGCAATTGATGCAATATTGAGGTTTGTCTCTTCCCCTATAACTGCTAATTTTGTTTGCAATGTATATGATCTCCTATTTTGCTCCAGAGGAATCTATGAAACAGGGACATATCATGTTGAACGTGATTATCCCAGGTTTTCACATTTGACACTCATTAGTAAATTTCTATTACATGATTGACTAATGAACGTTGGTAATGCAGACAATTTGATGTCTATCTTTATTAAAAGCTATCTTAATGTGGACCATGCATGACTATCTTGGACTCAGCGTGTGTGCGTGTGTGTGTGCGTGTGCGTGGGCGTGCGCGTGCGTGCGTGCGTGCGTGTGTGTGTGATTTCATATCATATGACATGAGACAAAGCCACTTAAATTCATAATCTAATCATGGAACAAGTACATCTTTTGGAGTCATACCATAAAATTGCATAATATATAATTTCCATTAAACAGCTCAAAAGATATTTGCAGCATGGTTAAACATAGCAAGTCTATAAGTCCAAGCTTACAAATGTTACAAGAAGGATCTCTCCACATCCTTAAATTTCAATACACGTATCTACATTTTTGCTCAAGGGTAGAGGCGTGGTACCTGCAGACCATCCAGGAGCTTAAGTTAGTATAAGAATAGTAACTAGACCTGGGAACTGCAGGTGTCATAGCCACCACCTAGTTGTTATCCATGTCAAAGCTAAAATATAGATAAAAGCATAAAGTAAAGCTTAAGAATGCTATTATCATTAAAACAGAATTTTTAGAATAGCTCTCTTGGAATTTTTCAGACAATTATACCACCCAACTCTGTTCTCTCAGCCAAACGTGCATTTCATCTGGCATGTTTCATTGTGAAACATCTTTACTATTTGTATTTAATCATCTAGCATCCTTGCGTGTATTTCACAAGGTTTCTGCTGAAAACTAATAGTGACGTGGCAAAGAAGCAAAATTGAAGCAATTACCTCAGAAATGGTCAAGTAGATAGAAAAGGACATCATAATTTTAAGAAAAGAAGCAAACCGATTTGAAAACCATGGGGAGGTACAACATATAATAAACAAAGAGGCATAGAGAAGAAGATTTGGTACAATCAAGAACAAACAGACTGAAAACAAGACAGGTGAAATTGTTGCGCCAGAGTCATGTTATAAAGTAGGGGGAGTAGAATACACCGAACCTAAAAGCGACAAGTGAACTCTTTGGAAAAAAATAGAAAACAAGCGGGAAAATGCTACTACTTATGCATGCAAAGCCCTGAACAAATGTTAGACACAAGCATAGCAAAGGCAAGAATAAAAGGGCAAAAAAACAGCAAGAAAGGATAAATCTGCAATTAGCAAACAAATATGACCTGGAAAGATGCAAGGAACAGGAATACAAGGAACCTCATAGGAAGGATCAAAAGCTAGAAACAAATGAAAACAGCAGAGCATGAGAACCTTTGTAGTTAGATACAATGGGTAAAAAAATCAGCTGGACACATGAAAGGCAAGTGAGCAGGAGAAAGTTAGAAAACAAGCAGGGAAAAGCCACGACTTATGTATGCAAAGGCCTGAACAATTGTTAGACACAAGCACAAGAAGAAGAAATTAAGGCACAATTCAGCCACATTAAGGCAAGAAGAAATTAGATATATAAGCAACATGATCAGAAAATTATGGAAGAGATAAAAACTGCCAACGAAAAGTAACTAGGACCTGGGAAAAAGCAAGGTACGGGAATAAAGGGAATTTACGGGTAGAACTAAGGGCTAGAAGCCACTGAAAACAGCAAAACTTGAGAACCATTGTTGCAGTAGACATGGGTAAAACGTGAGCTGGAGAAAGAAAGGCAAGGTGTAAAAATAGACAATACATCAGGAGAAAAAGTTGCAACACATGAGGCCAGCTACAACAAGCTGAGACGGTAAAAAATTGAGCCTGAAATAATCAAGGGAAGAAATTGCAGTGCAGAATTAAGAAAAAGGCCCAGTAAAGTCTTGTGTAGCACCAAAGGTTAGAAACAAATGAAACCAGCAAAATATGAGAACAAAAGTTGGGTTAAAGCATGGTATAGTGTCTTATTTTAGTTGTCCCCCTGTCCCCCCCTAATTAGTTCGAAAATTAGTTCGAAAGGTAGTTAGCCACTTACCTATTTTCGTTTCTTGCTTCAACCACCACCTTACCGAGAGAATTCAAAATTTGGGGAGAATTTTGATTGCACCATCGATCAGCGATGAAGAAGAATGTATGGACTTTCTCCTAAGATTTGGGTCTGACAGAAGATCAAATTCGGCCTTACAAGAATGTAGAGCCTTTTTGCATACTTTCTTTCGAAGACAAAATTTCGGGTCTGTTGCTTTGCTTTGAATCCAAGATTTCTTTCATTGTAATTTGATTTCAATAGACATGACTTTGCTTTGTTTTTTATTTGCATGTACCTTTGGTTTCCTTAAATTTTTTGGTCTCTTATTATTTGCGAGAAGATCAAATTCAATTTCAAGATTGTAAGGCCTCTTGAAATTTCGTTTGAAGACTAAAATTTGGGTATGTTGCCATTCAAAGTTTGCTTTTAATCACAGATTATTCTCATTCTAGCAATTAAATTTGATTGTAGTGCTCTCTTTGTTTTGTGTTTGATTTGCATGTAGATTTGGTTTCCTTCTTGTAATCATCCAGAAAAATATATCCGGCATGCATTCAAGAGCCATGCATGAAAAATATATCCGGTTTAATTTGGTGAATTCTGATTTTTTTTTTTTTTTTTTTTTTTTGGCATATTGAAGACTTAAAGTATTACGCTATGTAATTCCTTTTCTATATGATACTTTCTTACGTCTCGTTAATTTTGTAGCGAGGGACTATTATAGGTGCGAAGGTGGCGTTTTGAGCAATCAAGATGGAAGAAGTGGAGCAAAAGAAACTTTATGGGAAAGAGGAAGAGGACAAGAGAGCAGGAGACTCTAAAGAAGAGGAAACAAAAAGAAAGAAAAAAAGAAGAGAAGAATGCTTTGATTTGGAGTCCAAAGCTTATGCCAATCAAGTGAGTAAACAAAAGATTGTGTCTAATCTAGTGTTCTCATTCAAAAGGCAAGTTTGTCAAATGGATTTGGAAGATAGAAGGGAAGTGCTAAATGATTTCTTGAAGCACAAAGAAATGAAGGATGTCACTGCTGATCACTTGAAGGATTCAGAAGTCAAAAGCCATGTGATTGAGAACATTCGAGAATCTATTCAGACTATAAAAGGATCTAGTAGTTTAGATTCTATGGCTGCAAGAAGAAGTGTACTTGCCATGTCTATTGGGAAGGAGACTTTAAATCAAGCTATTAGCAAGAGAAGTTTGGGAAAAGTTTTGGGAGTCCATCCTAGATGTATTGCAGCAGCCAAGGAAAAACGTAAAGAAGTGGAGTTTAATAAGGAGGGATGGGTATATTTTAGAAGGTCACGGAGGTTTGATTCAATTGACAAATATGTCATTGAACTGGTTCAACAAATACAAGAGTTTCCCCTAATGCAAAGGATGTGAAGTTCAGAAGACTGGAAAGAAATGTGAAGGAAGAACATGCTACACATTATCTGGAGGATACTCAGGTGCAAATTATCTTTTGTTGATTTTTTGGTGATATGTGCATCATTTGTAGATGTAGTTGTTGTTGCAGCTTATGTAGATGTAGTTGGTGTTGCAGCTAAGGTTTGAAGTACAGTTCTTAATATGCAACTTAAACATTTCGAGCTGCTGCAGTTGGTGGCTGAGATTCAACTTAGGTTGTTAGTCTGCAGTTGATGTTGCAGTTAGTGTTTGAGCTCCATTACATAGTTTCAGTTTGTGTTGCAGAGAGCATGTTAAATAGTTAGACTACAGTTAGTGTTTCAGCAAGTGTTCGAGTGGTTGCAGTTTGTGATTATGTTTGTTGCGATTCTGATTGGTGTTGCAGTTATGACCATTAGTTGCAGGTTGTATGTTAAGTAGTTTGTGTTTTGTTGTCATAGTGAGTTACAGTGGCAGTTTATAGTTGCAGTTAGAGTAGAGTTACATGTTCATGTGTACTTGTTATTTGACATGTTACTCACATATTTCTTGATTATGTTTTGCAGTCAGAGATGTTCATTAAATTCAAAGAGCAGCACCCGCAAATTACAATTGGCCAAAGAGCATTTGAAAAACTAAAACCATGGTATGTAATGAAATTGAAACAGTTCAATTCATGTTGTTGCATTCATCATGTGAGACTGCCGGATGCTCTTGGATGGCTTAAATTCACTTAGAAATATGCATGTAGAATGTTGCTTTTTGTGCATGTGAGGTATGCCAATCTACAGGCCAACTATGTGCTGCCAAGACTAAGAAGTATAAGTCAACCACTCAGCTCTGGCAATCCATATTGTGTCCTAAAGAAGAAAATCAAGAATTCCACAAGAAAGATTGCATTTATGGAGATTGTGGCAAAGTGTGGTGTGTCTCGGCTACACGTGTGTCCTCTAGAGTTGTCAGAAAGAAGGATTTGTAAGTTGGGATCTTGGGATTATGAGGAAGGAGGTAAGGATAAGTGGGGAAACCCAAGAAAGTACTCCGGCGTGCGTGGAGGAAAACAAAACCAAAAGATCTTATGCACACATTCATTGTGATTGGCAAAGTTTCCGATTACTGACTTTAGGCACAAATGGCAAGCGATGCGGTTTAGGGATATGTTAGACAACCTCCCTTTTGGGGTTATTGTATCTGTAGTAGACTTTGCAGAGAACTTCACAATTCAGTTGCAGGATCAAGTTCAATCTGCGTACTGGACAAGCAAACAGGTCACCATTCTTGTACAAATCACATACTATTTGGAGCCTTCATCAGGTGGTGTCATCAAGGACACCCATTACTATATATCTGATGATACAAAACATGACACACTTGTTCATTCAAAGATGCATTTATGATGCATCAATTCATGAAAGAACAGGGCATACATCCAAAAAAGCATTGGGTATTTTCAGATGGAGCTGCATCCCAATTCAAAGCTGCC
This sequence comes from Isoetes taiwanensis, assembly GCA_021234155.1. Classification (NCBI taxonomy): domain Eukaryota; kingdom Viridiplantae; phylum Streptophyta; class Lycopodiopsida; order Isoetales; family Isoetaceae; genus Isoetes; species Isoetes taiwanensis. Next base: position 6,257,312 of record JAJEKV010000037.1, read on the forward strand.
CGGCCATTCTATTTTGTAGGAAGGTATTCTATTTTGTAATATAACAACCAACATAACTACTATGAACATTAATTAACACAAACCATTACATTAGACATGTTTAAAATTAAATTCCCCCTTAAACCCCCTTTTGTTTGGGTGCATATTCACACGGGGGGTGACTCCGGGCAACGAGAGCTGTTGGATAGGCATATTCACCCCTTATTCCTTAATCTACACCGTACACAAAGTTCCTCATTTGTGGGGTATGGATCTATAGAATTTATTATACTGTATAACAAGATTTGCAAAATACTATAAGATTTCAGGCAATATACTATATGGTATTGATTTTGTACATGCAAAACATAATTCTGGGAGACTCTCACGCCGCCCTACGTCACCCCCGTGTGAATATGCACCCAAACAAAAGGGGGTTTAAGGGAAATTTAATTTTAAACATGTCTAATGTAATGGTTTGTGTTAATTAATGTTCATAGTAGTTATGTTGGTTGTTATATTACAAATTTTTTTTGGCCCTTCGGGCCACAAAAGTAAAAAAAATATAAAAATCAAAATAAAATAAAAGTACAAAATGATTGATGTGTTATTGCAAACCATATATTTTAAATTGCATAATTTATAGGCTCCAAAATGACAACATTGTAACAATGCGCTCAAATTGTGTTGAAATCATTCTAAAATAGCATTGTTGCAACAACGCGCTCAATTTGTCTTGACTGAATACAAACTGTAGGCATTGGTAGTTACACATAAAATAGAAATGGATCATGCGACAAACTTGATCTTCCGTAGCATTGCTAGAGATATCAACATCTTGCAAATTTTTTTTGAACCTGCATAGAGAATAGTACAGAGAATACTTTAGCACAAACGAGAGAGCACAAAGCATAATGAAAAATAGAAGATAAGATAATGCTTAGAAGGATAAGGGGTGAAATTTCACCTGGAAGTATAGCTCATTCTTGGAAGGATGAACCTTTATAAAATAATCTGTAATCCAGGGCATTGTACCCCTTGCTTCATCTAGCAATCCAGCTTTTTCAAGAATTCTCCATGCTACGGCATGCTTGTTGAGGCGCATTGGAAGTCCGACGAATACCTAAACCTACATTTCTTTCAGTATACTCAAATTCTTCCACAACTAGCTTTCAAACAAGCTGTGCAACTCCATGAGGACCATGTAGACGTCAAGTAGTCTGGGCATGTATATCTAGATTCTCGACTTAAACTATTGCTCACAAGGGGGGGAGTTACGGCGGTTAGATGAAATCTTTGCGCTTAGAATGATCAAGGAAAGAGCAACACCAATTAAGCTTGAGAGGGCAAGCTTTACCGCCACATCTGTCTGGCCGATAAGAACTATGCTAACAATAGTTCCAAGAGCGTTGATGCCCTGAGATGCAAATCCAGCTTGCTCTACTATGTATTGATTCCGACGAATTGCTGAAAAATCTGCAATAACAAGAGAAAGCCCCTTAATAGTACCACCCTCACATGTGTGACTATTCTCAATTTTACGTGCAGTCCAACTCCCCGCTCTCAAAAAGCGGCAGGACCTCCTTGCTCTTGGCATTTGACGAATGTCGGGTATGCCTTCAAACATTTGCTTTTCTGAGAGGCTCGCAATTCCTCAATTTCAATATCCAACTCTCCTTGGGGTAAATCTTTGAAACACATGTACAGCTTGATCTATCCTTCCCTGTTGGACAGATGGTAGCCAATTTTGATACTTAGCAAAAAACTAGTCTAGCATATGACAAACCAAATGGCTTCGTAAACATTAACATAACAAGACCAGCATGTTGTAATTCACAATGCTAAGGGCATGGAATCTATTCTAAAACATTACATTTCTATAAAGCCATCTTGGTGATTCTGGTAAAAAGAGCATCAAAAGTCTGCAAGATAGAAGGTAAACCTGCAGCACCAAGCATCCATCTCCAAGTACCTGGAGCGTGGGAAAAAACAACAACGCTAAGATGGACCTTAAAAAACATAGATGCAAAGCATAAGCACCTTTGTAAATGCAAGGTTAATCAGATATGATACAAATTGGCGTCCAGTGATCATCAGCACATTCAAGCTAACAAGAGCTCCTCTCTTTCTGGCAGGTGATGCTTCTGCCTACAAATACTCTGCCAACGAATACTCTGCCTATGATCAACATCCATGGCTTAGGTGCGGCGCCGCCATCGAATTGCACTATGGTAAAGAAACGCGTCGGCAATGAGAATTGAAGGCTTCCGACCAAATTTATCGTTTATTTTCCCCCCAACTGCAGGTACTAATACCAAATATTGCATTCAAATTTAAATCCAGAATAAGTGTGAATAAAATCATGCAGCAATACAAGGCATCGTAAAACAATCTTTGTGGAGCGACGTTCGATCATCTTTGGGGCAACGCAACTATGGCTAGGGTTTCTATTTGTTTCCACAAACCAAACACAAGAATACTTAACGAGCTTTACTTACTCGGTTCCTTTCTCCCTTAAGACGCGAAATTGCTCGGGTGTAAGCACCGCCCCACTCCTCTTCACTTTTGGCCCTTTGGAGAAGGATTTGTTTGTGCGCCATTGAAACCCCGATCATCTTTGGCGGCAACGCAACTATGGCTAGGGTCTCTATTTGTTTCCACAAACCAAACACAAGAATACGAACGAGCTTTAGTTACTCGGTTCCTTTCTTCCTTAAGTTGCGAAATTGCTCCGGTGTAAGCACTGCCCGCCACAAGAACATTAATTTTCTTGCAAGAATGCCCTGAAATGCTATCCACGAGGCTTGCATGTTCAGCCCTAAAATAAAAAAAGGGCTTTGTGAGCCCTTGGATGTTGGACCATTGAAAAAAAAAAGCTAAATCAACGACTAAGAAATGGTGCACTCTAGATGTACGCATTAGTACATCCATTCGAATACGCCATGAAATCTTAGGAAAACCTTTGTGAAAAGCGTACAAAAACACAAAAAAAACCCCCTGTTATTATGCTACATATTCTCATGAGACACTCATTGAAATGATGTGGAATTTTTTCGGCTCCAATCACGGCAAAGGGGAGCATGATGGGAAGGCTGCAGAGTTGAAACGGTGGCTAAGGGAGATGATGAAGAGATCACAGTCTGTAAAAGTAGAATGTGCTGCTGATATTGTGAATATAGCCAGGGAGAATTTCACTGCTGTTGCTCCATCTTCAAGTGTGAACAAGAAACCAGTAAGAAGGTCGTTTTGGGAAGTGAAAAATGTGGATAGAAAGAATGCATGGGGTGCTGAGACTGTGGAGGACACGAGGAACATTCATTCTGTGCATGCATTTAACTTAGCATCTCCTACGCAATTGCATATAAGGCGTTTATCTTGTTTTTGTGCATATTGCCTTGATGCACAATGGGAGAAGTGTCTGAACAAGGAATATGTAGATGATTGGGAGCTCGTAGTTGTTGAGCCAAGCAAGGCTATAGCTGATGAATACGAGTTGCGCAGATCTGAAAGAGCTCTATTTTCTGGAGATGCAGCTGTGTTGAGTGATTTGGTAAGGGAAGGAGATAACTTCGCTGTCGCAGCTCCAAAGGACAATGATGAGGACACTTTATTTTGGATATTATTGTGTATGAAAGAGAAATATGTGGTTCAGACAGATTTTGAAGCCTATGGGAATTGGTTTTATAAAGGGGAAGAAGTTTTAGAGGGCGAAAAGGCTTTGTTTATGCTACCCAACTTGATATGGCACAAGCAAAACATAGGCTGAAAGGAAACTAGGTTGTTTACAAACTTTGTGAAGCTGACAGTGAAAAGATTTTAGACAATCTCCCTGATGTGCTATCAGACGAAGAGGATTAAATATTCAGTTACAGTTGGAATGTAGTTAGTGTTGCAGTTCCTGTACTTGAAGCTTTAAGTGAAACAAACAGATCGAAGGGTCTGATTTATATTGTGTGCAGCTATGATGTATGCTGTTATTAAGTTCTTGATGTTTGCTGCTGCATCATCAACAAACAGTTAATTTTTGAAGTCAAATTTTGGACTTCTATTGTACTGTTCTTTTTTCTTGAATAAAACAAATATCCCTGCTTTGGTTTGGAAATATCAGATTGGATGTGTATTTGTATTATCACTGTTTTGATTTGGAAGGGCTCTAAGACAAAACTTCCTGATACAAAACATGAACACTTATATTACAAAACAGATTGGAACAAATCAGGATTGCATACACAAAGTCCACGCTCTAAATAGCGCGATCTGAGATCAAAAAAAGGCCAACCCAAAAAGGCCATGCAACCAAATTAGGCAAATATATTTATAAAAAGCATCTTTTCTGCTCCTAGCAGAATTCGCATGCATAGGAAGGACCCATCACTTCATACATGTACCACTCTTGCTGGCGACTTCAGGTTTAGGGCAGATCCGGAAGGAAGTGAACCGTGAACCCTAGAAAAAAAAACCAATGGTTATTGCTGGCGTATATCCCACAAGCCTAACCCAAATGAAAGGGCTTCACATATAAGCAATTAAAAAATTATTTCTAGTAAATGGGTTAATGTGGGGGCATTGGATGCCTTCTTGATGCACAGTTGTCTTGGACCTATGCACAAATTTAGGTTGGATTGGTTGTTCATGGACCCCTGGCATCCTGGAATCCATGAGCAGCCATTCCTTTTGCCAAATTTCCGTGAAACTATAGCTAATCTCATTGCTATCCTTTTGCAAAATTTTAGGTGAAACTATAGCTAATCTCATTGCTAGTTAATCTTTGTGAATTTTGCCAAATTTCCGTGAAACTATAGCTAATCTCATTGCTATCCTTTTGCAAAATTTTCGTGAAACTATAGCTAATCTCATTGCTAGTTAATACTGTGAACTTATTCACTACCTATTTGTTTTTTAAGCGTGAAAATCTAGCTCCATTTCTTTAGCCATAATTCCGTGATCATCACTTGAATATGGTCTACATAAGTTTCATATGGTCAAATTGTTTTACATCACATAAGTTTCTACATATGGTCACATAAGTTTCTACATCACTTGCATATGGTCACATCGTTTCTTTTACCTTCATAAGTGTGTTATGGGTTTAGGGTTAATTAGAACACATTAGAACTATTTATGATTCCATAGTTTTAAATGCCTATTGGAATTTGCCTTTTGGCACTAGTTAGAGTATCTTATGACCAAATGCACTAGTTTAAGGCATCTTCAAATGCATCCATAGTTTAAGTGCCACAATGTGCCTTATATTGAAATCATGACTTGTCTACATTGTTTCTTTTAACTATTGATGCTTCCGTAGTTTTAGATTCGAATGTAAAGAATAAATTTATGTAGAACATTCTCTTGAACACTTGAACTATTGATCATCACTTGAATATGGTCTACATAAGTTTCATATGGTCAAATTGTTTTACATCACATAAGTTACATCACATAAGTTTTAGATTCGAATGTAAAGAATAAATTTATGTAGAACATTCTCTTTCTGAAAAAATCTAGGTATGCTTGCATGGGCTCGGGTTAGAGGCAAGGACATTGATGGCACCTTTCTTGCCGTTTCTATATAATGCCATTTTTTTCGCGCGATTTTTTTCGTCTTCCACTCACTTGAGACATCGGTTCCTTGTTCTTCCCATTCGGATCACTCGGTCCTCCAATTTCTTCGAGAGAGACATGGCGGGATCAAAGTACACGGCCGGGGAAGGCCAGCGAGAATCCTCCCCGGCTTCCTCCACTTCCAGCAATGGGGGCATGCAAATGACCTTTGTTGCTAAATTTTCATGCGAGGGGAAGTCAATCGAGTCATTGAGCAAGGAGCTAAAGTTTCTAAGAGAGTTCAGCGATGGATTGGCCAGGTTTTTTGCCTCATGAGGGCGCCTTTTGCGGATGACCATGCAATCGATGGACTTTATCTTTATGTGGAGCTGCAGATGCCCCCCTCGATCACTAGCCAATATAATGTCCAGTGACTTAGAGCTTGTTTTTTTTTTTTTGGTTTAAGGTTTAGAGCTTGAGCTTGATTTTTTTTGTAAAGCATCCACCGATGGTTTTCCTTCTATGTAGTCTGAAAGCGTAAACTTTGTGTAATTTCGAGCTTGCTTTTTCCGTAAGACAACCACTTGATGGTTTTTCCTTAATATATGAGAAACTTTGTGTAATTTCTTATGTCGAAGCGTGTAATTTCTTTTGTCGGATCTAGTAATGTGTTTACTTTGTGAATCATCTTTTTACGCAAGTCCTACTTAAAAATCTTGTCAAAGGAAATACAAAAACCAAAGTAGTTACAAATGTTGCACTTCCAAACCGAGCAACCAAACCGGAAGCAAACAAACAAACACATCTAATTGAAATGGACACCACTATCGTGTTCTCCTTTCAACATCTAGTCTAAATTTGATCTTTCCGTGTTCTCCTTTCATGTTTCTCAAGCTTTTACACTTTCTCCCTTCTTTTCCGACCCTCCCACGCTTTTGATCGATTCAATTTCCCCTTTCTTTGCATCCACGTGCTTTAACATTGCCAAAATGAAGAGCGATTTTAACCTAAAGCCCAAAACTCTGCCATTTCTCCATTGTTTTTGGCGCTTCAAAAGAAGATCACAATCTCAGCTTTCAAACTTGAAGGAAATCTCGTCCAAAGGCTCAAACTTTCATTTCCTTTGGCAATTTTAGGGATCTTACTCTTCAAAGCAAATTAATGGAGCCTCTTTTCGACCCAGCGCCAATATGGGATAATCTTTCGAAAGATCCCAATTTCCTTGGTGTTATGCCTTCAATTGATCTTTCTATTTGGCATTCCCGAGCCTTATGGTATCCGCGCCCTCTTGTTGAAGTCCATTTCGATCTTTGCTTGGGACAATATGCTTCAAAATGAAGCGGCCTCAACTAGGATCTAAACTTGCTCACGTGGCACGGTATTCATTTAAACTCTCCTATGGTTTTGAGAAAATGAAATGTCTTTCCAATTCTCTTTGTCATTCTCAAAGTAAACAAAAGCAGGGGATCAACATAGCTAACCTTTGGTCTCACTTGCTCTCTCTGCAAAAAAGGCCTTACCATAAATGCTTTACCATCTTATAAAACTTGTATGGCGATTTCTTGCTCATAGGGTACATGGAGCTATCAGAGGTCATCGAGGAGAAAATTTGATAGAGGAGCGAGATAGGTTTGAAGTTGGTTATATGGAGATGAGAGAATTCATGAACACCGAGGTCAAGTTCCCTCCCCATAATCAATGGTGCATCAGACCGGATGATCGAGAGACAATGAAATAAGCAAGGCAAGAGAAAGGATTTGGGCAAGTATATATACAAGAGAAGTTATGCAAATGATTTACATGTTTTGGTTCATAAACTCGAACCATCATGAATTTCGAAGAAAGAGTTAAAGCAAATATAGGCGAGATGTTCTACACTCCGAGAATGTTAGGCTGATGCTTATGGCACCCTTATACTTCTCATGGTTCAGCAGGATTTTCTGATTAATAAGGGATAATCTATGGATGGCCGACTCCTATGTCATGGGAAGCTGGCGATTCATTCACTCAATCCTATAACCAACTGTTCAATACTGCCATAAACTCGATGATCCAAAGATTCCTACCATTCGATGAGACATACATTGTGATGTGCCTCCTTTGAGATGCAATAGTATCGTTTGGTTTTGCGAGGTTTGTTAACGAGAGGCGATTTTTTTGCTATTTGGACGAGATATGGGATTACCTCTTTGGAAAAGACCTCAGTTCGGCTCTAATCCTCTTCTACAACAAGCAGTTAACACAAAAGTATAGGACTCAAGGCTTCGACAAGACTTGGACAAGACCTTAATATATATTGAAACTTTGTGTAATTTCTTTTCACCGAAGCGTGTAATTTCTTTTCTCGGATCTATTAATGTATTTACTATGTGAATCATCTTTTTACGCAAGTCCTACTTGGACAAGACCTTAATATATATTGAGAAACTTTGTGTAATTTCTTTTTGACCCGAAGCTGTGTAATTTCTTTTCTCGGATCTATTAATGTATTTACTATGTGAATCATCTTTTTACGCAAGTCCTACTTAATCTTGTCAAAGGAAATACAAAAACCAAACTAGTTACAACTGATGCACTTCCAAACCGAAGCGAGAGACAATGTTGAACATCAAAAGTACAAATGCGAGTTCAAAAAGTACATCAATTTACATTATCAAGATGGCAACAACATGATCTTTGATCAATCACCAACCATAATCAAACTTCATTATCCAAAATGTTAAATGCAAATCGGCATCGGGTACATCAAAAGTACTTAAACTTTTCGGGATATCCATTGCTTGCTTAGATTCTTTATCCAAGCAGTTGGATAGTTTCTTCTCAAGCCGCGTAGTCTTTCACATTCTCAACTTCCAACAGACCCAAGGAAAGGTTTCAAATGCTCCAAGAGAAAATTACCTTCACGGCGAGATGGTTGATAAGCTGTTTGGGGTCACTCTCGTGCCCTTGATATTCTTGTAGTCAGCGGTATAACATGTCATCAATCAAAGCGTGTTGTGTTCAGCCCATGTTCCCTTGTATCTAGAGTCGTGGTAGACCTTGTTGAGATCTTTATTGAGAATAGGCTTTTTGCTCACTTTAAATGATGTGTTTGTGCACACATCGAGTGCCAAGTAAATAGCAACTTGTCTCTAAGACTCCTTGGAAAGGTATGCTTCAGGATTAAATTTGCAGCCACACTTTCGTCAATGTTGTCGGATAGCAACCTTGAAGTGCTCCACGCACCATTCAAAAACTCAATGCTCTTGGGACTTAAAACCAATATCTTTGAGAGATTGAGATGCTTTGCCCTGCATCATCTTGAAGGCTGGCGGGCAATAGTTCCCCTTTCTCAAAGCGAGCTTGCACAAAACTCCTTCAAGCTCAAAAATTAAAAGCTTCATAGGCGGTTTAAGCCGCTTATTGATTCATAACATAGAGGGACTGCTATGTATGTCACCCACGTTTACTTTTTTTCTTTATAGTAGCCCACCTGCTCTCTTGTACTTCTGTAGAATTTAAATGTTAAAAACACATTACTAAGTGGAAGTTAAGAGATGGAATTTCTAAGTTACCGGTGAATATGATTCCTCGATCTCAAGGATTGACTTATTTGTTTCGGGCTGCCTATACTCTGCTCCTTCAGCGTACAATTCTTTTTTCACGGGGTACTCAACATTCTTCTTCTCAAATTATTTGCTTAAGGCCTGGTTAGTCCCTCTTTTCTCCTTACATGGGTGTGATCAACTTTGCTTTTCATACTAGGTGATGATGCGGTATCACTTAGTTCTTGTCCATGATATGGCCTCTCAGGCATATGTTCTTTATCACGCAAACACTTTAAATATTGTATGGGACTAAGAATTCACTTATTGACCTTTCCATTTTTCTATAAGCTACCCGGTGGAAGTGACATTGTGGCCAAATCTTACGTCTCTTCAAGATAAATGTCATTCTCAACTTCAAAACATGCTTCACTCTTAATATCATTCTAAAACTTCTTTAACCTTGGTGTTCGAATCAAAACACTGCATGTAACAATTTCATAAACTTTGCACCCTCTTGTCATAAACTTTGCATGTCATTTTAAACATGCATATAACCTCAACTCATCTGGCCATTTACATTACCTTCTTTGACATTATTTTCAGTAATGACTAACGCCGATCTTTTGTGTTCTTCTTCAGCGGTCAAATCAGCACTCAAAGCGTCTTGGCGCGGCTTGTTTTCCTTGGCGGAGGACATGGATGTTGGAGTAAAAGGCGACCATTGCAAATCCTCCATTCCTATCTGCTCCACATGCATAAACATTCCTCAATATAAGGTATGATCATTTCAAACTTATCATAAATGTACAACCAACCATCACAAGACTCTATCATTGTGTTCATTTGCACTCTTTTTCGTCGGATTCGGACCAAGTAGAGATATCCATGTCATTGATATCTTGTGCTCACAATGGATCTCATGACATTCTTAGATACACTACACACGAGACATACATGGTTAAATAGTTAAAAGAAAAATGAGGCAAAAGAGTGTTAATGTTCAACTACACGAAATGCACAAGACAACAAGGGAGATGATACGCATGCATGCATTTACGCAACAATGGTAGGTAGAAGCATGCCATCTGTTTTCAATGATGCGTGACAAAATGGGCACGCCGTTCAATTCAATACTATCGCCCATTATTACTCATAACTATTGCTCCTGTGGCGTGCGGAGGATCCAAATCAAATGGCCCGACTCATAGTTTGTCTAGCAAGTAACATTCTTTTTAAGACAAGATTTCAACTTTTTTCAGCTCATCCAATGTGCCATCCCTAGAAATTTCGAAAGTAGCAAGTCGTTACTTGCATCCTTTATAATGCAGTGTAATCTCGGCCAAGTTCTTTTTACGTAGGTCAATGGCGGCCTCAATGCCAACCCTTGCTATAGTGGGTAAGGTTGCAATTAATGCTTCATATCGCCAATGTCACCCTCCAAGTGTGCTTGTTTTTCTTCGCCGAGGCCTTTGATTTTTGTCGGTTAAGTCATTGCACTGTCATTCATTATTTGGCTTTTCAATGCCAATCTGCTAATCTTATCTTCTATCCACGAAATCCATTCTTTCAACCCTGTTGACATTCTTTGTAACATGCATCGATTAGACAAAATTGTATATACAAAGCGCAACAACAAATGAGCATTGTTTGAGTTGAAAGCGCAACTAATAGCTAACTGAAACTAAAAACAAACTGAAACTACCACCAAGCTGAAACTACTACCAACAAAAACATTGAATCAGTAACTACATGCTGAATCGACATTCGAGCTATAACTCCAACGGTAGTTGCAACTTCGAGCTGCGGTGACACTACACTGCGAATCGACATTGAATTGTAACTCAAAGTAGTTTCAACTCGGTACAGAATCGCCAAAGTTGCAAATTGAACACCAAACTAGAACTCCACCAGTTCTAAGCGCCCTTTGCAACTATTATGCGCATATAAACAACTTCTAACACTAACTAAAAATAAGACTGCACTAACTAAAACTAACACTGCCACTCAAATGTCAAATGTAACCAACATGAACACGAGCTCAGAATAAACAACAGAAATTTAAACGTATGCAAACAACACAGACACAAACTATGAACTATGGCAAACTGCCAACTTATCTATACACTCATCAAACAAGAAAGATACATCTAAATTACCTTGTGGATTGTTGTTCTAAGTTGCTCTCTGCTTAGTGTTAGATGTTACATAGGAGCTGGGTGCTCTTGGAGACGATATGACTTTAGGTACGTCATTCTCCTCCTCTTCATCAATTGTAACGACATCTTCAGCACTATGACTCATTCTTTTAGTTCTTGAGGCTGAAGATGCATGCTCATAAAAGCTAAGCCAATCTACCGTCTGCCCATTGCAATGTAACACAAAAGCCATCGCTAAAGCACCTGGAACCTGCCCGCCTAAAACTTTATCTCTGTTGAATATTTTCTTGTATAGACCTTCTTTCTTTTCTCTTGTAGAAGCTTGTATCTGTAACAAGCTCTACCCTTCACTTTCTCACCCCACATCTTCCGCATCTCAATATCATCGACCTTCTCCTCAGATTTATACAAATCCTTATAGGTGATCCCTCTCTCTTTGTCGGTCACGTTCTGCTTATCTTCTTCCATGAACCTGAAAATAAAAAATAAAAAGCACAATTACAAACCACAAACTGACTATAATAATAAAGCAGAAAGACTTCTTTGGGAAAATGAGTGTTCTAAACTCTTTTATGTCGCATCATTACTGTTTCTTTGATATGTAGCAAGTCATTGACTAATATTAGGGCCATGAAAAAAAAAATGATACAAATGCAAGCTGCGAGACTTACAAATGTGCAAAACTTCCTGCAAATGTGCACTTACTGTTAGCTTCAATAAAAAGCAAAGCCTGCTAAAGCAAATAACAAGAAACACACAGCCATTTACATATACATGCGTTGAGACTTTAATAATGCTGTAATCAACAATGCTTTCTTTAATAAGAATTCTGTAACAAAACAAATGTATTCTAAATGGCAGCCACTTCTTTCATATTGCTCAACCTTTGAAAAGTTTCAATATGAAATTCTTGGCCACAGTTAGATGGCTTTGCTGCTCATATCTAAAATTTATCTTATCTGGGAACCAAAAAATTCTCTCAGGTCTTCACAAATCCGACTCCAAAGAGTGGATTTAAAAGGTTCCACCAAAGCTAGAATAAAGGGGTGAAGCAAATCGAATGCCAAGGCTAAAGAAAAAATTGTAATAGTCTATGTGCATAACCAATCTTACTCAATAACTTCGAATCTTCAAATGGTAGCTTCCCTGTCACCCTGTCAATACATGCAGTGCAAATTCGACCTTGAAAAATTCGAAATCCTGTTGTAACTGTTTAATTGACGCCACAATTGCAAGCCCCCAAATCGTGTTCTTGATGGAGGCGTCTGTGTGTGAACATCTGGTTCTGGAGATGCGGTAAAGGCTAAGCTCTTGGGTGCTTCAAACGAGTTCCCCCCAAAATTCCGTCATTCTCGCCATTCGAGTTGGTCGAAGTTCTTGGAGCTATTTTTGGACTAAAATTCCCACTATTTTGGATCTATTATTTGATGTTGCAAAACTAACATATTGAGCCACTATACCATGCTTTAACCCAGTTGCTATAGTCAAGGGTTAAATGTCAGCAGGGCAAGAGGAAGGCAAGGTGCAAAACATGACAATAAATAAGGTGAAAAAATTGCAACAAAGGAGTCCAGCTTCAACATGCTGAGACAGTAAAAAATGAGCAAAATTATTCAAGGGACGAAATTGCAGAAGCAAGAACTAAACTGAGCAAAAGCAACATCACAATAAACTGTTAACATTCAGCAACACAAATGCAACATGATCAAATAAATTTGCAAAAAGCAACCATCTAGATCAAGCAATTATGCGAGTTGCAAAGACACAGAAAAATATGAGATGCTCCACCTGCAATCCAATTACTCAGACAAAAGCGAATTCCCAAAAACAAGGTAACAAAAATAGAACTTCACAAGGCAAGGATAAATTAGACGTCAGAGGAAAGGGACCCACTTACCTTATAGACGTCCAAGAATGGAGAAAGGAAACGAAACGCAGAGCCCAACAAAACGGCGAAACGAGATCACCCAAATGAAGGAGGCAGGATTAAACAACAAGAGGGCACAGTTTAAAAAATGCGGGAATGAAAGGGCAAAGAACCCATAAGCACGTCTAACAGACTTCTAAAAAAAGGAACCACATTTCTTAATTATAAACAAGGGTTAAAAGAAGAGGACAAACCAAATAAAACACACCCGACAAAGGAGAGCGGTTAGCCAAGCAAACACATAAAGAAGGAAAAGTTCAAGGAAGGGCACGTCCAAACAAAAGAGAAAAAATGTTAATAGCCCACAATGGTGGGACATGAAAATACATAAAAAGAATTCAAATAAAAACTAGGCTAGAAAACCAAAAAGGGATCTACATGAAGGTTAAAGAGAAAACCTGTTTAAAAGGTTACAAATAAAAAATTTAATACCAAACAAACACTTAAGCAAAGGAAATATTAGACAAAATCAATCTTGCCACTAGAGAGAGAATCATTGCAGTATTAGTAATAGTATAGAGAGAGAGAGCGCGGGTGTGTACAAGAGAGCGACATTTTGTATGTGTGTGTGTGTGTGTGTGTGTGTTTGGCCCACCATCCAACCCACAGCACTGTGCCACACTATACCACATGAATATGATCATTTAGTTGATCAGATTAACTTGGGAGACAGCACTGCCACCTCCCATAGGGTATAGTGTGCAGGCTGCTCACCAAGTATAACTCTAGTTAATTCAATAATGATTCAGATGAGCATTATATTTACCTTTAGACAATAGCGTCTTCTGTGAACTTGTCTTGAATGCTTTCCAACGCATGTATAACCTGTTGGATATTGCACTTACTTCCAGGTAGAGATGTACGTTTAAGACCGTTTAGAATGGTTCCAATAAGCCGGCTGGTATGGAAACCATTCGCATGCATCAATTTTACTGTCCACAATATCTCAGCCATGCAGTCCATTATTATTAGAATAATAAAGCAGTGGATAAATTTGTGACAAGACCATTTTATAAGCACAACTCATAGGTCTGTTTGAAGACAACCAAATATATTGGCAATATTTGAATGGAAGTGTACGTCTCTTATCATATTTTCTTAACCTGTAATTGCCACTTTGACTATCCATAATATCAATTTCAAGGCTAAGAAAATGAGCCTTTTTGCAATACATATTATCATCACTAACTTCCACATCCTCAAGTTCTGGTTTAATCTCTAAGAAATTCAGAGGATATATGGTAAATGGATCAGTTGAGTCAACACATGATCCCGGTTTCAGAAACTGCAGAATTTTTGGGTTATTTAGAACACATAGATCATCTATATATCTGCTAGGTTCTTTGAACAACTTAAGTAACTCAAACTTCTTCATATTGGCTAACTTGACAATGAAGTTGTATTCATAGTAGGCTAGATATAGGTTACACCAAATAGGTGAGCAGGAGAATCCCATTGGGATACCTTTGATCTGTTTCCATGCTCTGTCACCTAAGCAAATATAGCTATGATTAATGAGCCATCTATTCCAATTTATGATTTCCATTTGTGAGATTTCAGTCCAGCTATTAGACTTGAAGTGTTTTTCTTTCCAAGCCAATTTAGCAAAAGTACCCGTTTCATGGGCAAGAACAGAATTTCAAGTGTTTTTGCTTAGCTAGATAGAAAGTCTCTTTAATTATCCAAGAAATTGCATTATCCAGACTGTCTTCCCCAAGTAGGGGGATCATTTCATAACATCTTGAAATGTCACCAACAAAGATGTTTTTAATACACTTTGGTAGGTTTAACGCTCTCTGAGTGGTTGAATCAAACACCCAAAAGCTTCGTGTCTCAACTTTATGGAAAATTTTCAGGTAATTATCATAATTATGTGCCTTTTCTTTGAATAGTACTGTGATATTCTGTAGTACAGCTGTTAGCATGGCTGCTATTTCAGAAAATATGCAATTTGCAGCATTTGTCAACCATCTCATGGAATCCTTGTGAGCTTTATATATTCCCATCAGATATGGTAGTTTACTACTTTTAATGATCAGGTTTGGTAATATGTCATGTAACTCCTTTAAGATGTTTTGCTGACATATGTTTACTGATAGTCTTTCACCAGTGGTATCGACACATGGTTCAAAATCTGCACTAGACAACCTTTCCAATGCCATCAATCTCAACACCTTTTTGCATATAAAGGATGGTGTATTTGCTGCTTTGTCTATCCCAGCGACATGCACATGAGATTTTAGCCATTTTAAATCTTGCATGGCCTTTTGATTCCGATCCAGATCTAAATTTCTGATTTTTCTATTCCACAATGATGCATTAACATATGATCTAATGATCTTTTGTACATGTCCATCTTGTTGTGGAATATTATATTGGTTCGCAACATAATCTGATAAAAATCCCCATGCTTCAAGCAGTGCTTGTTCAATTTCTCATTTTGACAGTCTTCGTAAAGGAATATTATTAAGGCCTTTTGCTGTTTCAGCTTTTAATATCTTATTTGAGATTATTGCTAGGTCCATGGTGGTTATGTGTGTGCCAATCTCCCCATAGTCCTTTTTAAATTTCTCAAATTTCTTTGAAACAGCACAAATACATTCAGGAATTTCAGAGCATGAAAATTTACAAAAGGTATCGTTAGGCTCATACCAGTAAGATTGCATGTTGTTTGTGTATCTCCATCCAAATCTAACTTGATCCAGAACTTCTTCCCCATCCATCTGGTATATCTCCTCGACACATCTCTTGAATAATGTCTTAATGTTAATGCGTTCAAATGCCCTGCAAGTGTATAGCACATGGATAAAGAACTTTTTTTCTTTTGATTCCTTTGTTAGAAGAAACTTCCCATTCTCCTTTATCAAGGACTTGCCAGACAACCCTTCTGCATCAATTTCTTTGTTATCAGTGAATATATCGTCATTACCATCTTCCATTCTGTTGTCAGAATTCTCTAAAACCTGAATCATATTTAGCACAGTCAACATCAGGACTTTATTGTACACTAGAGCATTTCTGAATTACTTTATTACTCTTATAAGAGTCAATCTCAGCATTTAATGTCTATATGAACACACCCTTTATTTAGATGTGTTCTATTATTACATTGTTGATCCTTCTTGCAATAGTCTTGACGACTTGTGCAAACCATGCAAGTTTTGCTGTAAATGAAAGGAACTTTTTTTGTAGCATTTTTCATTTGATATTCTACCTTCAACTTCAAATACAGGTAGGTACTACTTTCAGAACAACTAAATTTGAATATTAAAAGGCAACTGCAAATTACAACTAGTAGCAACTGATTACAGCCATCTAGAGAGTCTTATCCAAGATTTGAATCATCAAAATCATCCTAATCGATGATATTTCAGTTTCTTTGGAGTCATGCATGGAGGCATTTCAAGTGTTCGGCTGGTAGATGTAACAGAAGAAGCTGTTGGGGTTGCTTGACTGCTGCTACCACGATTGCCATTTCCAAAGCTCAGACGTGGGTTTGGTGTATATCCACGTGTACGTGGATATTGAGGAGTGAAATGTCTACCTCTGCCACCTCTGTTTCTGCCACGTCCCCTAGTGGTGTAATGAGGTGTGACAGCAGAACTCATATCAGAATAAGCATCACTAGCAGCTTCATTTAGGTTTAAGGTAAACCTCTTTTTAAAGGACTCATTCCGTTTCTTTGCCAAAGTTGTACTGAATTCCTGTGGAAGAAACAGCTGTTCTATATAACGTGGCCCATCATTCTCACCATAACCTTGAAGTAACCTTGTTTTCCCTTCGGCGTATTCTTCAGCTGCAATTATCATCAATTCTCTAGTGTACATAAAGACCACCAGAGCTCTTATAGCTTCTTTTGTAGAGTCAAGAAGCAGCCACTGTACAAAGGAAATGAACTGCACCTCCATTTTGTCAGATGTGATCCAGCAGCTTTCAATGTTATTTGCCAGATACCATAAGGCGTGATCAAACCATAAAATATTGCTTTTGGGGCATTGGTCACCTTGCTGGCAAGTGCATTTAATAAATGGTCTATTGTAATTCCATACCAGCTTGTAATAATCCTTACTTCGTTTGATGATAGGGGGAATTTTGCCTTTGCAGTGAAGTTTTACTGGTTTTGAGCATCTACCAGCATCAAATACTTCCATGGAGATGTCTTTTAATACTATCTCGCCTTGCACAGAACTGACATTATTGACAGCATCCCTGTAGCATTCTGCCTTAAACTCGTCCATGCTTTTTCCACCATTAATAGCTGTAAGTGTAATTAAAGCATCAAGACTGAAAGGGGCTACCAGCTGCAGTGACCACATAGTCCACATCTTGTTGCCATTCATTGCAGCAAGGTCCTCCACGACCCGAACAGGGATAATGGGGTACATATGCGCTTTGAAGCTCTCAGGAGATATCTCATCTGGTTGGGCCTCAGGTTCAGCATTTAATATATTTGTTGCCTCCTCACATAGCTCTTTTCCCTGCAACAAAGGGTGAGATTTGACAGGCATGGTAGGCATGGCAGTGGAAGGGTTATGTATCCCTTCCACATTCGCCCGCAGCAGGGCCAATGTGAACTTATTTATGGTGCCCAGACATTCCTTTATCTGGTCATAATCTTTTCTCAGAATAGTTGCAAGCTGGCTCCTGAAGTGCATCAATTTTTCCATTGGGTTCCTATTTCCAAATATTTCTAGCCACATAGCAATATCAAAATTGGCTAGGATGGACTCACCATCATTTTGAACAGCTTGTTTGTGACGTTCCAGCACAGTATACGCTCCCAGGACGTATAGTGTACTGCCACGTCACGCGTACACGCCACCCCGACTGACGTGTACGCCAACGTGTAGCCAAGTGGGTAGCCCCTAGGGGGCAACTTGCTAAGAATGTGCATTAGTATTAATGTGCACATTTTCCAATGTACACATTAATGTGGGCACACATTTCCATGTGGCCACTTGATGCCAAGTGGGCCATACCCATAGGTGCAATTAATGTGCACATTTTCCAATGTACACATTCATTAATGTGCACACATTTCCATGTGAGCACATTTGGGTGCACACATTTCCATGTGGGCACATTTGGCCACCTAGCCATTAAAGGCAAGTGGGCCCATTCCCAATTATCCCACATGCCTAAAGGGGATAATTGGAAACCCTAGCCACCCCCTTGTCTATTTAAGTAGGAGAACCCTAACTTGCCCATTTTCGTTTCTAGGGTTTTAGAGCTCTGTTTTGGCTGCCTCAAGAGCCAAAACGCCTCAGAACATCATGCGAGAGAAGGCGCATCATTAGTTTTCCTTGATTCGAGCATTTCAGCGGGATGGTCGAAGTTCAGTCAGGAGGAGGAACTCAAGGATCAGGTATTTAGGCAATTTAGTAGTCTAAACCCCATTTCAGCCATCGAATCAGTAGGTTTAGCCTCTTAAATTGCCCATAGCAGCCCTCTAGAACTCTAGATAGCAGATTCTAACTAAAGAACCTAACTCTATGATATAGATTAGATCTTGTTCTTTAGTTCTTATGTGATGTATATGGATGATGTATCTCTGTGAACTCCTTGTATTGGGAAGGGGGGTAGAAACCTAAAGCTTGGTAGTAGATGCTCCTAGATTAGCCTCTCTAGCACACTATAGATGCGACTTTGTGCACAAGAGCCACACTGGTTGTGGGTGAAGGGCCGGACCGGCTTATAAGGAGGTTCGTGTTTTGACTCTTGAGCGACCCCTATGGTGTGTTAGTGCTACGGGGATCATTGTGACTAGGTCTAATGGCTTGCCCTTTGCGTGTGGGCAAGGCATGGGCTCGACACTTCGTGAGGTGGTGAATATGACCTTCCATTGAGTTCAAGTCGAACGGGCAAAGGGCCCTCTAGTCACCTTGAGTCGGCATGGAGATCTACGGAGGGAGTGATCCCTACCGCCCCATCGAATGGGGAGATGCAACCTGGGATATAGCCCCCTTGGCTATGCATCCCGTGCCGGGCTCTGATCGAGTCCCAACACTTTTCAGCCTACTCCGCAAAGTGTGCACGGGAGGGGCGGATGGAGTGGACAACCCTATGCCATGTTCTTATGCCAGCCAAATCCATTGCCATGGGCCATGCGCAATGAACTCGGAGACCCAAGCCCGTCCGGTCATCCCTTTGAGTCCGAGCCTTGGGTAGGATTCCTATGTGATGTCTTGATCTTTGTCTATGCAGATATGTGGAGGACCATCCTTCGTGATGGTCATATGATGTTGATGTATGTGCTACTGACATGTATGTTTACGCTTCCGCAGCTAGGTAGGCCCTGAGGGAGACGGGGTGCAATGACCCTTCCACTCTTCCCACTGGAACCCGTCACGGTTGCAGTGTCATGTGGAGGGCCCTGTATTAGCATGGAGCTGGTATGGGGGATGAACTCCTGTTTGTATACGGTGAGGGCACCGTATGCGAGTAGGGGACGTCACAGTGGTATCAGAGCAATGTTCTTGGAGACCAAGAGCAAAGCACTGACCATGCTCCCAGTAGTACTAACTTGATAGGATCCTCAAACCTCGAGAAATGGGAAATTTTTTCTCATTTTTGTAGTATATGCTAAGCTAGCAACAGTTAAAGTGAATTAGTAGCAGTTAAAGTGAATTAGTAGCAGTTAAAGTGAATTAGTAGCAGTTAAAGAAAAAAAAAAAAAAAAAAAAAAAAAATTAGTGAGCCAAATAGGATGGTCTCACGTCGTCAGCGCCTTGAGCCGATTTCTAAAATGTAGAAACACATGCAGGCAAAAAAAATTAGTGAGCCAAATAGTAGCTTGATTAAAGTGAATTAGTAGCGATTAAAGTGAATTAGTAGTTAAAGAAAAAAAAAAAAAAAAAAAAAAAAAAAAATTAGTGAGCCAAATAGGATGGTCTCACACGTCGCGCCAGAGCCGATTTCTAAAATGTAGAAACACATGCAGGCAAAAAATTAGTGAGCCAAATAGGATGGTCTCACACGTCACGCCAGAGCCGATTTCTAAAATGTAGAAAACATCGGGCATAACGTCTCACATTTCTAAAATGTAGGCGCTTGAGCCGATTTCTAAAATGTAGAAACACATGCGCATGAAAAAAAAATTAGTGAGCCAAATAGGATGGTCTCACACGTCACGCCAGAGCCGATTTCTAAAATGTAGAAACCTGTCTGGGCGCAACGTCTCACATTTCTAAAATGTAGAAACCTGTCTGGGCGCAACGTCTCACATTTCTAAAATGTAGAAACCTGTCTGTAGCCCAATTAGGACCCATGTCTCACACGTCGCGCCAGGACAGATTTCTACATTCTCAAAATCGGTCTGGGCGCAACGTGTGAGACCTCCAAATTTTGAACCTCCATAACTTGAGCTACAGAGCTCCAAATCGCCTGAAATTTGTTGCGTTAGGACCCTTGAATTGCTTTCCCAAACTGTAGTTTGTTTGTAGATAGAAGCATACCCCATTAGTAGCTCGCAAGTACTGCTCTCGGCTCGAAGCTGATGCCTTACTCCTAGGTAGAAGTGCTCAGGAACACCCCTTTGTTATAGTCATCTAGACCTTAGCATAGCAACCCAAGTCCAACTGTTGGTACACCACCTCTGCTCGAGCCAAAGGCATAAACCTTGACCTAATTCTGTGTCCTTCTAATAGAGTTTGACTTATATAGCCGCCACATTGACACTCCCTATTGCCAGGATACCTAGAAAGGAGCTAGAGCCTAGAGCTGCCCAAGTCATTCCATGTGTAGAGATTGGACCCCCCCAAACCAACTTTGCTAGGACCTTAGAGTATACCTCAAACACCATGAGGGCTTTGCAAAACAACCCTCATGTCATGCCATACCACACGTCCTAATGTCCATAGACTTGTAGATTATAGATATGTCTCTAGTAATGCCGCTCGCTCGAGCCATCTTGCTTGCTTATAGAGCCCAGAATATTGTAGGAGAGCCCTTCAAGTAGACTCTTAGACTCTAGGATACACGAGCGTTGCTTTCGAAGGACGGGGGCGAGCCAGCGACGAGCTAAGGGCGCAACTTCCTGAAGACATCAAGGTCCCAGCCAATGCACAAACAGATAAGGAGAGGAGACCGAAAAGGCAGACCCAAGAGGGGGAAGCACAACGACAAACACCTCAACCGACAAACGAGTAGAACGGGACACCACCGACCTATCATCAATCTCCATCAAATGGGAAGAATATTGGTAACCAACGGCACCAAGAATGTTCTAGATGTCAACCTCCCGGCTACCACGTCCACGAGCTCACATCAGAAAGAGGATCTCAACGCCTTCACCAACTCGACGCACATGAGTTTCAAATGGAAGAACGCGAGACAACAAAATACAGGTACAGGAAGATGTTAGGCATCGATGTCGCGTTAGCATCACGAGCTAGGGCCAGAGGGCATAATCTTCCATCGAGGAGACAACTCATGGCGACACAGGAGCGTATAGAAACCGGAGGGAAGATCACCACGACCTTGCAGCCCAGCAGCTCAAGCGCAACGTCAACAAAAGGAGTAACCAAGCTAGGCAACCACAAAGCACCTAAGGCTGACCAAGATGAGCCTCCAGCTCCCTTGCACCAGCAGGAGAACTTTCATCGGTTCCAAAAAGGTAGGAGACCATGAGAGGGAGGAGACGCATATCAAGGAACATTTCCGACTCGAAGGCCTGTATCAGCACTAGGGGCAAGACCAAGGAGGAGAATATTCTGCTCAAACAGGAATTCCGGACCCAGGAACACCTAGAAACCAAAGGAAGGACGGCTTTACTACGTCAGCCAAGGAGTGCGAGACTCGAATGGTTAGGACCCAAAGGACGGAGGAGACGACCTAGCCAGCAGGTACAAATCACGCAAAGGCGACCAGAAGGAGCTATGATAGGGCAATGGAGATGACCACACTTCCAGGCACAGGAGAGCCACCTCGGAATAAAGCAAAGCCCAAGCAACAGGAGTCGCACTCAGAAATTCAACCTGCGGGGGAATGACAATGCCTGCCTACCGACCACGATCTCAGAGCTTCGAAGACATTCAAGAATGCCCGACTGCAACAGCCAGGTGACCCTACTCAAGCTCGATCAATGGCACCGCAAATCAGCAATCTTGCAACGATACACCGCATGTAGGGACGTGAGCGGTTACCGCATTCCTCGCGACGAATATACACAATAAGGAGGAGCATCTTTTTCAAGGGATCACATCGACGAACACTCTTCGCAACTTGAGGTGATCAGCTCGGATCAGACATAAAGCTCAACAATAGTAGCAGCATCTCAAGGAATCCCGGAGTCAACCAGAACGAAGAAGATGCAGCAAAACCGAAGGATCAAACGCGATCGAGGAGGGGAAACCTAAAGGAGTATAAATAATTAGGTAGATCTTCGTAGTTGTTTTGCAAAAGTGGATGAATTAAAATCCCAATGTAAATGCGTATATGTCTATTGTATATCTAGGGTGTCCACATATATAGTGGAGAAACATGAGTTTAGAGTCATGTTTTACGGATTTAGCGCTTAGATCAGGAAGCTCCTTCACTTCGACTACCAAAGGAGGAAGCAAGGAGGCACAACTATAGCCCAAGATCAAAATGGAAGAGCAAGTACGAGGGAGAAACGACCAGAGCCCAAGCAAACCTTCGACTCCAAACACGAGGAAATGCCCTCAAGCGTAAGACCGCCGCGGCCACCCAATGTTAGAATAAGAGACAACACCGATCATGTCAAGATCATCAACGCGGCACTCGGGACATCGTCCGTGGCGCAACACTACCTCTTGTAGCAAAGTGGCAGCACTTGGCTAACTTATGACATGAGTGGCCTCAACAATGGAAGGAGGAACACCCGACATCAACGAGCCAACTAAGAAGGCAACATCTCGACGACCATAATTCCAACTTGTGGTAATATAGGGGATGTGCTATGACACGGTATTAGATGGAGATGCACTTACGAAAGGCACCGCGACGAGGAGATATGCCCCCAACAACTAGGTAATGGCTTCACAGTACTCCTACCAAGAATTAGAAGAGAAGAAGCCGACCATATCTCCGACATGTGGCACGCCAAACGCCAAGGTAGAAGCATTCGACGCCTTTAACGACAAGGATAGCAACCAAGCACCTTCGATTTAAAAAGAGAGTTCAAGATAATAGCCGTGCTATTCAACGACAAGAGTATATCTAAGGCGATACTTCTTCAACGAAGGGTCAAGCCGCAGAGATAAGGATCCATCATCCCGACAACGAGCCATCAGGGAGGAGAGTCATGATGCCTTACTTGCCAAAGAGACCGAAATGCATAGAAGGACAAAGGTCGAATCGAAAGATGGAGAAGTCCTAGCAACCGACTTCTTCCACGAAGCTTCCCGGAGGCAACGGGAGGATCAAAACCGACGAGCACAATCAAAGTCACCGGAGGGTACCTCAAGGCAAGAAGACGGCATAGCATGCGGGAACGTGACAACGCCCAAGCCATGTGATCGAGGGATCAAACGAAGAAGTTTGGAAGCTCGATGGAGAACCAACTAGGTGAGGCGAGCCGATGACTTGCACGCTGCCTTGCATGCAACTTGGTGAACCCAAGAATGAACGATTCAAAGAACAACAAGAGAAGAGAACAACTCCGGAGGAGTATAGCCAAAGGAATCAAGACAACCTCAAGAGACGCCTTCAAATAGCTTCAAGTATCATGAGGGGGGGAACAATTATTGCCCGAGAACAGGATCAAGAAGCAGACTGAAATGTCGAAGCATCAACGACAAGCACACCTTAGTTAGAATGTGATGCAAAGCGGTTGTGCCATAGCCGACAAACATCGGAGGGCCCAAGTATATCAACAAGTTACCCCGGAGTACGAGCCGACGTACAAATAGGAGGATATAGATCGTCAACACCATTGCACCGGGAGGAACACCGATGACATTGCCAAGGAGTAGGTGTCCAACTCGAAGGGAGGCAC
The DNA here is from genome assembly GCA_021234155.1 of Isoetes taiwanensis. Lineage (NCBI taxonomy): Eukaryota > Viridiplantae > Streptophyta > Lycopodiopsida > Isoetales > Isoetaceae > Isoetes > Isoetes taiwanensis. The sequence goes on from JAJEKV010000037.1 coordinate 6,281,399, forward strand.
AAGGGAGACCTAATAGCTCTAGTAGTAATTGTAATTATGTAAGCTATATGTTGTGCATGTATAGTTCCCTTGTTATTTCTTCCTCCCATAGCGTAACACATCAAAGGAAGAGATGTCATGCAAGTTGCAGGGGTGAAGCAATCAACATCGTCAACACTCTTCGGGCAACACGATAACGACAAGAGGACTCGACGTATGAGACATCGATGGAGTCGAAGAAACAATATCGGATACAGAGTCATCCTTTAGCTGCCAAGACAAAGAGTTCAAGATGAAAGATCTCTTTCAACAGCGCCACTTTCAGGCATTTGAAAAGCGGCATGCAAGATTCAAATGATCAACTACACCATCAAGCCACCAGCAATAAGAGGCTTCTAGCGAACAAAGTCAACCTCTACATCAAAGAGGAGCCACTGTCAAGGAGACTGAAGTATCGAGCGACTCGGAAGAACGTTACCTTGCTCCTTCAAGCAGGCAACGAGCGGATGAGCTTCTAGCAAGCTCAAAGATCTAAGGCCATGGGGCCTAGTAGGTTAAATGTATGGATGGTAACATCCATATTGGGATTAGAAGGCAATTCCGGATATTCTCGTTGAAAGGATTGCCCAATTGGGAAGGAAATGCCTAGGAGTAACTATAATTATACACGATTGTTAACAGACATCCAATGTATTGAAACCACTTGGTGAGATTGATCTCCTCACTAAGAAGGAATCATTACTAGGATAATTGTTGACCATGTATAAATCTAGTATCTCCAAAAGAATAATCCAACCGAAAGAAAAGAAGTAATCTAACAAGTCCGGCCAACTTGTTACGATGACATCAATTCGATTGGTAGGAATATTCCAAGAGTTTAAATAACTAAGAAAGGGGGAATCTCTAGAATAATAAAATAATAGTACATGCAAGGTACATCTAAAATAAGAATTATAGTAATCAAATAGTCTTTTGAGACAAAAGGAATTGTCGTCATGACAAAACCTTGTGGTTTAGAATCGTTCTAACTAAGTAGATAACCCATAACTATATTGAAATAAATGATAACATAATATGTGCATCCATCTTAGATGGTTATATATGTTAGCTAAGGCTAGTAACTTAATGCGCTAAGTAAGAAGCGTATAACCTCTTAAGGGGAGAGAATAGATATGACGTTGTGCGCAATGTCATTGAAGGGGTGCAGGACCATTTTCTTTTCAAAGAAAGTGGGAGGGCTCAATCTTATGATTGAACGTACTTGCACCGAATTGACTGACCCGTAGAATAGAGTTCACTCCGGCAATAGCCGAAGCGAATAGAGCGTAAGATAGATAGATAGATAGCTCAGGAGGCCTTCAACGTGCGAGACTGACGTAGTAGTGAACTACACCAACGAAGTGGAGCAAAACTATGGGAGCAATGAACGACCAAGTCACCTCCAAACTACTCGACGCCGGCTCAATGAGTGGATGCGTTTTAGCCTTAGGTAAGGTATGCGCATGTATTATAAGCCTTAATGTGTCTTATTGATAAGTTAAAGATAGACCCTAATAACTGCATAGAAATTGTTGTACGTATATGTATCATAGGGAAATAAGTTAAATAACAACGATAATGTGAAGTAGCATGTTAATTAATCCTTCGCAAGGATGCAATTCCTTCCAAGGATAGCTATAGGTCCTTATAAATATAAATAGAAAATAGAATTCGGATATACTTAAGTGCATCTTAGGGATATACTTCCAAGGGTAATGCAGGACCCAAGGAAGAGAATAAGAAGCACATCTAATTCTTGTGTATGATAATTAAAACCCTGTCTATAATACAATAGGTCTAAATCAGGGTTATTGTTTAAATAATCGCGATCTAAAAGTCGTTAAATATTGCAAAGCTTAGAGTAAATATAATTGTACTATCGGAAGTAATGTATCCGATACTATGATAATGTTAATTCATAAATATTACCTTAGGGTAATTATGTTAATCACATGCATTAAAGGAGCCAGTAAAAATCGGCTCAGGCATGTCAATTTGTGTAGATTAATTCTATGTGTAGTTAAGATTAATCTGCGCATGCAACCTATGCTAGGTATGGGTTGCATGCGTTGTTACCGATGATGAGACCACTACGGTGATCTCTAGGGCGTGGTGTAATGTCAATGTAGGCATGACCGCGTTTCCGCTTGGATGAGTGGAAGGTAGATTAGAAAGTCTACTTCTGTTCCACGGAAGTAGACAACCTCGAGAGAAAGGAGGTCATTAAGGAATGCATTGATAGGAAAGGCACCTTTAGCCCCATATATGCTTTGATAGGAGGAATCTATCCTTCACGCCCCCCACGCGGGAAGGATATCCTCCACGCTGGGCAACTAGAGGTGTAGGCATGAGCGGCATATAGGCATATAGGCATAATGGAAGATCCACCCTCTTCCTACGCCGGGAGATTAGCCATGCATCCATGTAGATAGGTGGGGTGGTCACCATATAACCAAAATTTTTGTAATAATTAATAATAGGTAGTGTCGACCTGCAGGCCTAGAGCGCTCCGGAGGGCAAGGAGGTCGAGCTACGAAGGCTTGCAACACAAAATTTTGTTATAATGTGTTGCAAGGGATGAAGAGCACCTTAGAAGTGTAAATTTTGTATGAAATTGATAAACTTTGATAAACTTAAATGTTGTATTAAGTAAGGTTAATAATTACCTTGCGTGGATTAAGTTATGATGTGATAAGTTAATAGGATAACGAAATAGTAATGTCTTAAACATTACCTTAGAGTAATTCTAATAATTAATATAGTAAGTATGTAATTATAGATATTGTAAAATTAATGCAGGATTTTAAGGTGCGAAGACCTGCAACACAAATTTTGTTGGAATGTGTTGCAAGGAATGAAGAGTACCTTAAATAATAATTGTATATGAAAGTGTTAAATTGTGATAAACTAAATGTTGTGATAATAGAAACTAATAAGTACCTTATTTTAGTAGAAGTTACGAATTGACAACTTATTTGATAATGTAATGGCGTAATAATGATTTAAAAATATTATCTTAAGGTAATCGTAATAAATGTGTAAGTATTATAGTAGTATATCGTATGCGGGTTGATTGCGGGTTAGGAAGATTCCAAGGTGGGGAGAACCACGATGCTGCGGACAGCATCATTTCAAGGTGGGGAGAATGTGACGTTCCAAAGACAAAGATACGCTCCGGGGCGTATATAGTGTCGCCACGCCACGCCGCACACGCCACCACCCGACCGACGGTACGCCAAGCGTGTAGCCAAGTGGGTAGCCCCTAGGGGGCAACTTGCTAAGAATGTGCATTAGTATTAATGTGCACATTTTCCAATGTACACATTAATGTGGGCACACATTTCCATGTGGCCACTTGATGCCAAGTGGGCCATACCCATAGGTGCAATTAATGTGCACATTTTCCAATGTACACATTCATTAATGTGCACACATTTCCATGTGGGCACATTTGGCCACCTAGCCATTAAAGGCAAGTGGGCCCATTCCCAATTATCCCACATGCCTAAAGGGGATAATTGGAAACCCTAGCCACCCCCTTGTCTATTTAAGTAGGAGAACCCTAACTTGCCCATTTTCGTTTCTAGGGTTTTAGAGCTCTGTTTTGGCTGCCTCAAGAGCCAAACCGCCCCCGAACTGCTGTGAGAGAACTGCGCATCATTAGTTTTCCTTGATTCGAGCATTTCAGCGGGATGGTCGAAGTTCAGTCGAGGAGGAACTCAAGGATCAGGTATTTAGGCAATTTAGTAGTCTAAACCCCATTTCAGCCATCGAATCAGTAGGTTTAGCCTCTTAAATTGCCCATAGCAGCCCTCTAGAACTCTAGATAGCAGATTCTAACTAAAGAACCTAACTCTATGATATAGATTAGATCTTGTTCTTTAGTTCTTCTGTGATGTATATGGATGATGTATCTCTGTGAACTCCTTGTATTGGGAAGGGGGGTAGAAACCTAAAGCTTGGTAGTAGATGCTCCTAGATTAGCCTCTCTAGCACACTATAGATGCGGCCTGTGCACAAGAGCCACACCTGGTTGTGGGTGAAGGGGCCAGACTGGCTTATAAGGAGGTTCGTGTTTTGACTCTTGAACGACCCCTATGGTGTGTTAGTGCTACCGGGGATCATTGTGACTAGGTCTAATGGCTTGCCACTGCGTGTGGGCAAGGCATGGGCTCGACACTCGTGAGGTGGTGAATATGACCTTCCATTGAGTTCAAGTCGAATACGGGCAGTGGCCCTCTAGTCACCTTGAGTCAGCATGGAGATCTCTGGAGGGAGTGATCCCTACCTGCCCCATCGGAACTGGGGAGATGCAACCCAGGATATAGCCCCCTTGGCTATGCATCCCCGGGCTACAGGGCCAGTCCCAACACTTTTTTCGTCTACTCGCAAAGTGTGCAAGGAGGGGCGGATGGAGTGGACAACCCTATGCCATGTTCTTATGCCAGCCAAATCCATTGCCATGAATTCTCGCCTGCAATGAACTCGGAGACCAAGCCCGTCTACCATCCCTTTGAGTCCGAGCCTTGGGTAGGATTCCCTATGTGATGTGCTGATCTTTGTCTATGCAGATATGTGGAGGACCATCCTTCCGTGATGGTCATATGATGTTGATGTATGTGCTACCGACATGTATGTTTACGCCTCAAGCAGCCTAGGTAGGGCGGGGGGAGACGGGTGCAATGACCCTTCCACTCTTCCCACCGGAACCCGCCACGGTTGCAAAGGTCATGTGGAGGGCCCCAGATTAGCATGGAGCCGGGTATGGGGATGAACTCGCTTGTATACCGGTGAGGGCACCGTATGCAAGTAGGGGACGTCACATTGTTCATGCCTGATGAGGAATTCATGAAACTCCCTGTCTTTAATCTAAATGAGCAGTGCGTGGGCTAAAGGTGAAGGTGCTGGCATTTCTTCAAGGTATCCAAACTCCAAGAAATCTGTAGCCCAAGTCTGACTTGCTTCATTTCGTGCCATCTGTTCCACATGCAAAACTTTCATTTAGTAAATAAAATATGATGTGTGAATGTATGTTCCATCAAAGTACTTGTATTTGATGAGACTATGAATTTAGCACTCCAACCAAGTAGTGCAGGGCGGGTGACTCAGCACGGTGTGTGTAATTTCATATCATATGACATGAGACAAAGCCACTTAAATTCATAATCTAATCATGGAACAAGTACATCTTTTGGAGTCATACCATAAAATTGCATAATATATAATTTCCATTAAACAGCTCAAACGATATTTGCAGCATGGTTAAACATAGCAAGTCTATAAGTCCAAGCTTACAAATGTTACAAGAAGGATCTCACCACATCCTTAAATTTCAATACACGTATCTACATTTTTGCTCAAGGGTAGAGGCGTGGTACCTGCAGACCATCCAGGAGCTTAAGTTAGTATAAGAATAGTAACTAGACCTGGGAACTGCAGGTGTCATAGCCACCACCCAGTTGTTATCCATGTCAAAGCTAAAATATAGATAAAAGCATAAAGTAAAGCTTAAGAATGCTATTATCATTAAAACAGAATTTTTAGAATAGCTCTCTTGGAATTTTTCAGACAATTATACCACCCAACTCTGTTCTCTCAGCCAAACGTGCATTTCATCTGGCATGTTTCATTGTGAAACATCTTTACTATTTGTATTCAATCATCTAGCATCCTTGCGTGTATTTCACAAGGTTTCTGCTGAAAACTAATAGTGACGTGGCAAAGAAGCAAAATTGAAGCAATTACCTCAGAAATGGTCAAGCAGATAGAAAAGGACATCATAATTTTAAGAAAAGAAGCAAACCGATTTGAAAACCATGGGGAGGTACAACACATAATAAACAAAGAGGCATAGAGAAGAAGATTTGGTACAATCAAGAACAAACAGACTGAAAACAAGACAGGTGAAATTGCTGCAGCAGAGTCATGTTATAAAGGCCGGGAGCAGAATACACTGAACCTAAAAGCAGCAAGTGAACTACTGGAAAAAAATAGAAAACAAGCGGGAAAATGCTACTACTTATGCATGCAAAGCCCTGAACAAATGTTAGACACAAGCATAGCAAAGGCAAGAATAAAAGGGCAAAAAAACAGCAAGAAAGGATAAATCTGCAATTAGCAAACAAATATGACCTGGAAAGATGCAAGGAACAGGAATACAAGGAACCTCATAGGAAGGATCAAAAGCTAGAAACAAATGAAAACAGCAGAGCATGAGAACCTTTGTAGTTAAATACAATGGGTAAAAAAATCAGCTGGACACATGAAAGGCAAGTGAGCAGATAACACTGAACCTAAACGCTGCATGTGAACTATTGGAGAAAGTTAGAAAACAAGCAGGGAAAAGCCATGACTTATGTATGCAAAGGCCTGAACAATTGTTAGACACAAGCACAAGAAGAAGAAATTAAGGCACAATTCAGCCACATTAAGGCAAGAAGAAATTAGATATATAAGCAACATGATCAGAAAATTATGGAAGAGATAAAAACTGCCAACGAAAAGTAACTAGGACCTGGGAAAAAGCAAGGTACGGGAATAAAGGGAATTTACGGGTAGAACTAAGGGCTAGAAGCCACTGAAAACAGCAAAACTTGAGAACCATTGTTGCAGTAGACATGGGTAAAACGTGAGCTGGAGAAAGAAAGGCAAGGTGTAAAAATAGACAATACATCAGGAGAAAAAGTTGCAACACATGAGGCCAGCTACAACAAGCTGAGACGGTAAAAAATTGAGCCTGAAATAATCAAGGGAAGAAATTGCAGAATTAAGAAAAAGGCCCAGTAAAGTCTTGTGTAGCACCAAAGGTTAGAAACAAATGAAACCAGCAAAATATGAGAACAAAAGTTGCTATAGTCAAGGGTTAAATGTCAGCAGGGCAAGAGGAAGGCAAGGTGCAAAACATGACAATAAATAAGGTGAAAAAATTGCAACAAAGGAGGCCAGCTTCAACATGCTGAGACAGTAAAAAATGAGCAAAATTACCCAAGGGACGAAATTGCAGAAGCAAGAACTAAACTGAGCAAAAGCAACATCACAATAAACTGTTAACATTCAGCAACACAAATGCAACATGATCAAATAAATTTGCAAAAAGCAACCATCTAGATCAAGCAATTATGCGAGTTGCAAAGACACAGAAAAATATGAGATGCTCCACCTGCAATCCAATTACTCAGACAAAAGCGAATTCCCAAAAACAAGGTAACAAAAATAGAACTTCACAAGGCAAGGATAAATTAGACGTCAGAGGAAAGGGACCCACTTACCTTATAGACGTCCAAGAATGGAGAAAGGAAACGAAACGCAGAGCCCAACAAAACGGCGAAACGAGATCACCCAAATGAAGGAGGCAGGATTAAACAACAAGAGGGCACAGTTTAAAAAATGCGCGAATATAAGGGCAAAGAACCCATAAGCACGTCTAACAGACTTCTAAAAAAAGGAACCACATTTCTTAATAATAAACAAGGGTTAAAAGAAGAGGACAAACCAAATAAAACACACCCAACAAAGGAGAGCGGTTAGCCAAGCAAACACATAAAGAAGGAAAAGTTCAAGGAAGGGCACGTCCAAACGAAAGAGAAAAAATGTTAATAGCCCACAATGGTGGGACATGAAAATACATAAAAAGAATTCAAAAGGAAGGAAGGAAGGAAGGAAGGAAGGAAGGAAGGTACTTTTATCGTCCACGGAGACCAATCGGTCTATGGGACCCAATACAAAAACGCAAAAAAGCGGATTCATCGCCGGATTAAAAACCCCCACTCAAGGGTTTTCGAGGGAAAAAACGTGGCGGCAATCAATCACCTTTGACAAAGCATGCTAATCATATAAAATGCAGAAACATCCCAATATATACAGCCATGCACCACCCCGTAGTGCCTAGTCACGACAGCCGGTGGGGCAAATGTGACCTCGCAGGTCCGGTACCTCTGGATGTATGACCCTGTGGCACGCATCTTGGCGGTGTGTTCATCGGCAAATGCAAGGGCACGTCCGCTGCATACTAAAGGGAGCGATCCGCCCGGACCGAATCAACACCGGGCAACTCACGGAAAGTGTGAGACTCATCCTCAATGGCACCCTTTTTGACAAGACCGACAGAGCTCGTCCCGGGGGCTCCCAATCCACCGCCCGGCCTCGATCGGCGAAGATGGTGGGCACCTGCGAATGGAGGCAATGAGTCCGGCGCTTTCAAGGCGGTGGGAACGGGAACGGTAGATTTGTGGGCCCAGGGCTAACACGGGGTTGATGTGCTTCTTGTAATGGGCCATTTTGACCCGCTCTAGAGCAATGGGGTCCCAGAGCTTGCCAAGGAAACAAGCATCTAGGTACTCCCGGTATCCTGATCGGTCGTGCGCCCAGTCAGACGATCAGTGCTCTGCCCGCGTTCCATCCGGGCGAACCACAGTCTCTTCTCCCCCCAACAAAGGCCCTTGCCGCTGCGGACTCATGTACAGTGTAAGCCCAGGCGGAGTCACATCACCCATAGTAACCACTTTCCGAAAATAGGCGATATGTGTCTATCAAGGGCTGCCCCGCTGCAAGAATCCGATTTCCGCAGCAGACCGATAGGGAGGCGAAGGTTTCACCCAAGTGCCGTGCCAAAAATGCCTTACGACCTGCTCCGTCATTCAGTCGCTCCGAAGAGACGGCCCATTCCCAAACCTCGACGCATTGAAGGACGAGCTCGACCAGTGCCGGAAGAGATGCGGACCGATGGCCCCAATCATATAAGCTCTGCCTGGTGACTGTTGTTGTTCTGCGATGGCATAAAGCTTTCCGGCCCAATTTACCCACATAGCCGGATAAACGCCTAGAAAGGCGAGGAGGGGAACTCCACCCCTAGGTACTTGTAGGTGGGCGGCGTCCACAGCCGCCCCCGATATGTGAGTGCAGGAGGCATGGGGTGACGTGAAGAGGATATGAGAACCACCCCGTCTTGGCCGATTGACGCCAAGATGTCGAGCCCGACAAAATGTGTCTAGGGCATCGGGTGAGGCTCGCAGATAGCTTCGGGGTGTGGGCCAAGAAGGCCAACATCGCCCCGAGATAGATGAGCCTGGCGGATGACCCGTGCAAAGCCGTATGCCATCCCCCATGCTCGAGAAGCCGTGGCTCTGGCGATCAATGTAGAGGCTAAAAAGTGTTGGCGAGAGGGGGGGCAACCCCGCAGGACCGATATACTATTGGTGAATGCTTGGCCCATCGGCAGAGATCCTGCCAAAACAACTCTCATACAACACGTATATAGCATTTCGCATGTGCGGCGGGGAGCCCCAGATTGATTTGATCCCCAGCCTACGCTTTTCGGGGGACCAGATCAAAAGCCTTTCGCGAAGTCCACAAAGCAGCAATACAAGTCCGGTAGATGATTCCTACTGTCTTCAATCGCCCGCAGCCAGAAAGATATGGTCAATCGCTGAGTGGCGGGTCGAAGCCTGCTTCGTGTGAGGGCTCGCGACATCCGCTTGCCTCGCCCGGGTCAAACAACGCTGCCGAGAATGCCGCCAACAGTTTGGCAAATACCGACCGACCATGATCGTCCGTAATTGGTCGGACGAAAGGTGGGTCGCCCGCCTTGTGAATGGGAACAACCCGCTTGTGGTCCATTGTCGGGAAACCCTCCCGCAATGCTCGTTGAGCGGTAGTGAGGGACCGCACAAGCGGCCGCCTGCCCACTTGAGTAACTCGCCTCGGCATACCATCGAGGTCAGTTGCCTTCCCATTAGCTAGCCGCTGCGTGCCCTCCTCAACATCCTCGCCCACGAACCAATGGGGGCCATCTTTGTGGGGGTATGGGCGCACGCTGCCCCCTGGCGGGTCATAGAGTCTGCCGGGCAGTACCGGTTCCCACGCCTGCGTGATGTCCCCTCAGAGGCTGGCTGGCCTTCGCTAAGCACTCAAGGCCAAAAGGTTCGGGAGGATGAGTGTCCAACAGTCAACATCTCCCCCGATGTTAGCAAGGCACCCGCTTTGTGTCCTTCGATGGGCGCGGCATCGCGGTGGTGGCCTCCTCAAGTTTTTACCTGATCCACGTCGACGGAGCTGCCTGCTATGCTTTTACAACCGCGATCAAACCATCGGGTTACGCCGGAATGTTGCTGACCCCGAGCGCGACGGGGTTGCCAGCACTCCGCCCGCTGCATCCTGAATAGCGGTCAGCTAGTCTCGGTTCGCCGCTTCTAGTGTGGAGGTCCGCACTACCGGGAGGGCGCCCATGAGCATCTCTGGGCGTAGTCCTTTGCCTCGCTTCATAATCGAAGTCTCAACCGAGGACGGGCGAGGGGCTGGTATAGTGGAGGTCCCCGCGCTCGCCAAAACCAGTCCAAATAAAGTGGGAGGTGATCCGAGTGACCTCCTCATCCCGACCGTCTGCGGCCCACCCGAACGGCCGGGATGAGATGCATATCTTGTAACTACAAGCACATAGTCCACCACACAGACCCTCCCCCGATTGTCCTTGCGATGTGCACTTGGCAGAATCGCCATCGCGGAAAGGCCATTGCAAATTATCAAGTCAAAAATGCCACATAGCAGGAGCAATCGTCCCGCCAAAGCGAGTGACTGGGCCGTCATCCGACCAGCGTGGCGGGCTATTGCGGGCGGAAGGCAGGACATCGTCGGCCGAGGGGGTCAAGTCGCATGGGCTGCTCTACTCCCGTCGCGTGCATTGAAATCTCCAAGAAGGGCGACCTTACCCAAAGCGCTGATGCCGCCGTATGTCATCATATAGATCGGCATACTGGGTCCATCCTATCCGCATCGGGGTGGCTGCGATAGAAGGTGCTGCTGTCTGCGAGGGAAATAACAGCGCCGAGAAAAGAGGGTTGCCACCGGTATTATGCACACGAACCCAGAATACGGTTGTGTCTGTCATCTTCCGAGGGTAACCCAATGTGCCAAGGTTGTCCGGTGAGTAGCAAGCCACTCCCCATGACCCCTCATCTGCAGGTGCATTGAAGACCGAGAAATGTTGGTAACCCGCAAATCGTAGGGGAAGGCTCAAAGATGCTCCCATGTTCCAGGGAGGGAAGATGAGATCCATACCGGCCGCCACGGAGTTCGGGATCGCCCCTTCGCCCAAGGGAAGCCTCGACAATTCCATGAGACCACCCGAGGCACAATTCCTATTTGTCAATGGGATGGTATCTGCACGAGTCAGGGGGACTCCGAAGGGAGGGGCTTTGGGAGAAGTAGATGGATGGAGGCAAGATGTGGTGAGAGGGCGGGCCGCGAGGGAGCAGGAGTAGGAGCGAGGAGAAGGGGGGCCGTGGTAGTAGAAGGTAAGGCGGGGGCGGCGTCGCGGGTTGGGGTTGGGTCTCCGCAGCAGCGATGCAGGCCGTCGGAAAATGTGCATCCCCTCGAACCAATCTGCGGCACCCCCGTTGGCGAATGCCTCGACCGCGACAAGCTCCCCGCTGCGTGCCTCCCGTTGCACGTGAGGTCCCGGCCCACGCATGGGGATGTCCCTTCAACATCCGCCCTCGGGCGCAATATGGCATCACGCACTGCATCCGCAACCGCGTGAATATGACAATGCGGTCACGCTCCCGGGGCGGAAGCCCATGCCGGGCTGCTCGAGAAATGTGAACTGGCCTCGAATGTCATCCGGATCGAGAATGTGTGTTCGGATGTGGTGGGCGTGAACTCTCCCCGTGCTCGCATGCCTCAACTACCGACAGGCCTCTCGCCAAGGCTTCCTCGGGAGTTCCGGCCGCTGGTCCAAGGTGGGCGAAGGCCGGGTCCTGTGCTGGGGGGGTGGTGGTGGTGGCTGGGATGGCGTGGAGTGACTGGAGTGTGGCTGGGATGGCGTGGAGTGGCTGGAGAGCGGGGCAGCAGTGCGGGGGCGTGGCTGCCGGTGTGGAGGGCGGTGGGGGATAGCCCGGTCGAAGCGCGTTCACAAACCCGCGGAGCTCTTGCAGAAGAGCCGCCGCTTGGCCATCTCCGCCACAAGACCGGGCTGCAGGTGACTATGAACCTGGTAGGGAGACCACGGCTCGTGCGTGGGCGGGTTGCCCGCAACCCACGGAGCTCCGGCTCGGGAGTAGCGGGCGTCTTTCGAGCCCGCCCCAGCACACGGGCGTCGAGGGCCGGGCTTGCTGTTCCGATCTTACTCTGAAGATCCTGAAGCTGTGTCTGGCTGTCTGCAAGAGCAGCCTGTGCTCCCCGTGCCATGGTGGTGGCTGCCTCTACCTCTGACTGAAGCCGAGACAGCGTGACCATCGTCTCCTGCATTGCGCGCTCCCTCTCCTGTGTCATGGTGTCCAGAGTGATGAACACAGAGTCTAGGCGGGCCCGCATGTCAGCGACCTCCTGCCTGGCCTGCTGCCGCTCGAAGTGTGCAAGGCCAAGGCCATCTTCCACATGCAGCGTGCGGGTCTCCAAGCCTGTGATACGGTTCTTCTCGACCCCGATTTGCCTTTTGAGCACATGGGATGCCGAGGACTCCATCTCCACTGCCATGCCGGCCCAAAGGAACTGATTAGCCTCCCACACGAGCACTTTGTTAGCCTCCATTCCCGCTTTGGCGTGGCTCCAATTCTCTGCCGAGGCGGGGAGTTCCTATGTGGTCGAGCAATTAATCCCTTCCTACGGGCTGGCCTCGTGAGGGGGCCTTAGCCTTAGCCGAGCCTCCTTCTTCATGGAGGATGACTCTCCCCTGTCCATGATGGCTGATGGGGACCCGTTTGTGTGGCGGGCCCTCGCCTTGGGTTTCCGTGCCGCCCATCTTCGTGGGCCATGACTCCCAAAGTTTGAGGGGTCTCGGCTGCGAAAGGGTGCCTAGAATTGAATTTGGGGACTCAGAAGCAGGCAGAGCACCTTTGGGTTAGTCAGCGGAAACCCTAAGTGGTGGGGCGGGGGGTGTCGGTGTGTTTCTAGCGAGCCCAAAGAACACCGGGTGGGGGTGCCCACCACCTTTGACTTTGACTTTGACCTACCGCCACCGCTTCTCATAGGTCTTTCCAAAGCTTTGTATAACACGACACCATTTAACATGCCATCGCTTTTCTAATCCATCGCCTTTGCTTCTCATAGATTAGAATAGAACTTCACTCACAATTATTGCAGCCAACTACCCGCAGGTGTGGGGGTTTTGAGGGCTCCAAAGTCCGAGGGGTCTCGGCAGCCTCAAGGGTGCTTAGAATCCAGCTTTGGGGGGGCTCGGAAAGGCTGTGGAGCGCCTTTTGGGGATTTGGGGGTTTTGGGTCTAGAGAGAGATTGTAAACCCTAGAGAGAGAAAGCCAGAAAGGGGCAAATCAAGGGGGTCTATGCAAGGGGAGTGAGGGCGCTAGAGAGAGGGAGCTGGGCGCTGTGGGGGCGCTAGAGAGAGGGAGCTGGGCGCTAGAGAGAGGGCGCTACAAACCATACAAAAAGGGAGTCAAAGGGAGCAAGGCTTAAAAGGATAAAAACTAGGCTAGAAAACCAAAAAGGGATCTACATGAAGGCTAAAGAGAAAACCTGTTTAAAAGGTTACAAATAAAAAATTTAATACCAAACAAACACTTAAGCAAAGGAAATATTAGACAAAATCAATCTTGCCACTAGAGAGAGAATCATTGCAGTATTAGTAATAGTATAGAGAGAGAGAGAGAGAGAGAGAGAGAGAGAGAGAGAGAGCGCGGGTGTGTACAAGAGAGCGACATTTTGTATGTGTGTGGAGCAAATAAATAAGGATGTGTATGATGAGACGACCCGCAATTTGCTATATAAGCATGCACAATTTGAATCTCATGGAAGATATTGATAATTAGGTAGGTGCACAACATATGAATGACTTTGAAGATGATGGGGTAGCCTTCGAGGTAGATCTGGCTCAGTATTTCGATGAACATATAATCCATGATGCTAAAACAAAATTATATGAGGGTTGCAAGATATCAAGCCTGGCATTCAATTTATGTATTCTCAACTTACAAGGACAATATAAGATATCAAACGTGGCAATTGATGCAATATTGAGGTTTGTCTCTTCCTCTATAACTGCTAATTTTGTTTGCAATGTATATGATCTCCTATTTTGCTCCAGAGGAATCTATGAAACAGGGACATATCATGTTGAACGTGATTATCCCAGGTTTTCACATTTGACACTCATTAGTAAATTTCTCATATATGCATGAAATATTACATGATTGACTAATGAATGTTGGTAATGCAGGTCCGTCGCAGCCAAAACAATTTGATGTCTATCTTTATTAAAAGCTATCTTAATGTGGACCATGCATGACTATCTTGGACTCAGCGTGTGTGTGCGTGCGTCCGTGCGTGTGTGTGTGTGTGTGTGTTTTTAGCACACCAACCCAACCAAGCCTACAGTCTTTCTTGCAATTCTAGCCTATCCACATTGCACGTCCACCTCACTAAAATCTGAGGTGGCATGTCCCTACACCATTAGATTCTTTTTTTTTCTAGATCTAAGGCTAGGGAAATTAGGAACTCCAAGAAAAAAGCCACAGAGATGGAGACGATCATGGAGAAGGCTTATGCTATCTATGAGCTAAGGCTGTGATAACTAAATTTCAACCATAAAAAAATATATATGGGTTATAAATTACAAGAATTTGTCGCGGCGGTCTTCACCGCCACTGTTTTGTACTTTTTGGTCTGTGTTTTAGAAGGCTTGTTCATTGAAGATGGAGGCCCAAGGTTCTCCAGTCGAATATGTTGATTTTGCTTAGACAACATATTTGAGAACACCAAAGAGAAAGAAAAAAAAAAACTAAATGCAAGTTACAAAATTTGGATTTCGATCAAACCTTTTGCTTTGATAAGAAAAATAAAACTTGGACTTTGATCAAACTTTTTGCTATGACAGGACAAATTGGGGAGTAGAGGGTGTACAATTAGCATTTCACTGAAACGTGATAAATCAAATCACCTCTCTAAACAACTTCGTTCGTTAAATGGCCTCGTAAATATTGAATAAGACTTGTTTAGAGGAAACATAACTAGGCAGACACTACATGAATAACAAAATGAACAACATAAGTTGACAACAAAATTGTCCGCATAGAAAGTAATTCCATGAATATGAGGTTGCAATTGTAAAAGTGTTTCAAATATACTAACTCAATTTTGAGTAGAATGACCACATTGCATATGCTTGAGTATGTCTCCATAACAGGAAGATCCCCATAACCCGATTGGGTTCCGTGGACGTTAAAAATTTCTTCCTTCCTTCCTTGGTGCCTATCTTAGCACATTGCGATAATGCCTTAGCCCTCCACCACTGTGTCAAAAACAGTTTTCTAGACAATGCATAGCACATATATGCAATTTTAACTTATTGTTTATGTAACAATACATCAAAATCATCCGACCAAACTACAATACCAATTGAAAATAACAATATAACCCCAAAAATTTGGCCAATTGTGCGTTACACTAATAACTCAAACAACTCAAGGGTCTACACAGCCAGTACCCAAGCAAGCAAAGTGCATGATAATAGCTTTCAACCTCATCAACATTTAGACTTGACCACACACTCTATCTCATCTCATTTCTTGATTGCATAACTCGAATGCAAAAAGAAAATTTATAAAAAACTTACCATGGAAAATATTAGAAACTTCAACATGGGACATATTATCCGTCCAAATCACACATCTGAATCCCTCTTCAATCCTAATATATATAATAACTAATATAATAAAGTATGAGTCAGGACTGTTACCTATTATAATAGCATGACCGATGATTTGTATTGGATTCCATCAATTAGAAGATGAATAATCTCCAATGAATGCTTCACTATCCACACAACCATAAGTTTCTTTCCACAAATCGCTCCCCCGAAGAACATGAAACTGTGCTGCTAAATGGCATTCCGAACCATGCAATCTTTTGTAAATAATTTGTTTCACACTTGCAAAATAGTTTTGATAGAAGTTAGAATAGAATAGAATAGAATAGAATAGAATAGAATAGAATAGAATAAATTTTTTAACGTCCACGGAGACCAATAGGTCATGGGACCCATACAATGGGCTAGTACAATCATTACTACTAGGATTAAAAAACCCCTGCCTCGAAAGGTTTTCAAGGGAAAAACCTTTGCAGTAATGATGATACTAGACAAGCAGAGATAATGACTACTGAGGGCTCAGTAATTGCAGACGTTTATCTAGAACCTCAAGTATGTATAATGCCAAGTCATGCACAGATGGTGCTCTGAGAAGTTGTGGAAGTGTGGAATGGAATGCTAAGGTCAAAAAATGATTCCGGACTATCTCAAAAGTAGGGCAACTCAGAAGAGTATGGCTTTCATCTTCAATAACCTGTAACTGGCAACATGCACATAGTCTCGCTTCTCGCGGCAATTGCGGCCGCTCCCATCTGCCCGTCTCAATCCGTAGCCTGTGGGACCCCGTGCGAATTGATGCAATAGCTACAAGCTTGTTCCTGGACAATGAAGCAAGCAAATAAGCTTGGGGCCCTGGTGCCAAGGTGGGATTTATGTGTGCATGATAATGACCAGTTTTCACTTGGGCCAAAGTAACTGCGTCCCATATCTTTTGAGAAAAACGACCATTGAGATATTGTTGCAAAAGCTCAGGATCAGAACTGGCAAGCATCAGGCAGTGCTCTGGTTGCACAGCCCAACGGGCAAACCATGTAGTGCAATGCTCTTTCCAACATCGTTTCAAACGCTGAGGAGATTCAGCCATGGCAAGTGCAAGAACAGGATACCTAACATCATCCATGTGGTGCACCTTGCGGATATAGTGGAGATGGCGCTTCATGGCAGAATGTTGAAGAGGCCAAAAACATGTCTCTTGTAAAAGAATAGCATAGGGCACCGTTGTTTTAACTCCAAGGTTGTAAGTGAGAAAGGACTTTTGCACCCGCTCCAAGCTCTCCCAGGCACTAGCACTAATGGCAGGCCCCCACACTTCAGACCCATACAGTAAAACAGGCTCTACCAAATCCCAAAACAAGTGAGCTTTCCGTGGCCAATCATGAATTTCTGCGCGAAAACAATTGTTTTGCATTGCATAGAGTGCTCTCCATCCAGCAGCCACCCGCTTGGTAATACACTGTTCCCAAAGTGTGTTCTTACAGAATTCTACACCAAGATACTTGTAGCTATCTACAACTTCAACTTCGCGGCTATCATAGTGCATAGTAGGAACATTGTGACGAGAAGATTGAACTACCAAAAGCTTGGTCTTTTGGAGATTAACACGCAGACCTGTGTTCTCACAAAAACTGTGCAGAGCATGTAAATGTTGCTGCATACTAGCAGCGGTATGTGCCAGAAGTGAAACATCATCAGCATACATAAGTTGCCTAATGATATAGTGTGCCAAATGTGGACCTCCGCCGCCATGATTATCAAGCCATTCTTCCAATTGATCAATGTACAAGCCAAAGAGTGTAGGAGATAAAGGGCAACCCTGACGAACTCCAATATTGCTAGTGATTTGAGTACCTGATGCTGGAAATTTAGCAAAAACCCTTTCATAGAGCTGATAAACTGCATTTTGAAGATCTTGTGGAACCCCAAGTGCCTGCAAGCGCTGCCAAAGAAGCTCTTGTGGTACTGTATCAAAAGCAGAAGTAAAATCCACAAAGCATATATAGAGGTCTTGTTTCAAACTTCGACTATGTTCAATAAGCATGCGCAATGTGAAAATATGGTCTATTGTAGAATGGCATGGACGAAAGCCTGCCTGTCCTACAACACGTACACCAGTATGTTCTGCCCATGATGTCAACTGCTTCTCAGTAAGACTGGCTAAGAGCTTTGAGAATATGGAACTTACCATGATCATGCGATAATTAGAAGGGTCATGCTTATCACCTGCTTTGTAAAATGGTACGACCTTACTGACAGCCCAAGTTTCTGGCAAGCCTTCTTGCAAAGCTTGATTTAAAAGAGTAGTGATGATTGAAAGCAATAGTGGACCCCCCCATTTAAGCAATTCTGCTTGCAAACCTTGAAGATCAGGAGACTTGCCATTAGATAGATGCCCCAGTCCTTCTTTGACTTCCTCCTCTGTGAATTGAAGAATATCACCTACCAAAGGAGGCACGGAATTAAGGACCCCAGGATGATCATATAAGTGGACCAATCGCTCATCCCATTGCTGCATAGAAATATGTCCAAGAGTAGGAGGTGGTCGATATAATATTTTATGCCAGAAGCTCTGAGGCTCACGTAGCAGTAATTCAAACATTTGCTCTTGATGCTCAGCAACAAAGCGTGCCTTCTTGCATTTCAAAACAGACTTATAATTCTGAATGGCATTATGTCGCATATCTGGCTCAACTATCATTCGCAATTGTTTTTTAAGCTGCTTGCAGTCTTCATCAAACCAGGCATTTTTAGGAAAGGATTTCCTACCAGCATGAGCAACACCAGAAGTGCTTGTACCAAAGCAAGAGACATAGAAGTAAGCAAAGCATCAGCAAATGCTGCATTACGCTCTTGAAGAATTGGGTAATCCAAAATACCTGCAAGCCCAGGAGCTAATGTCTGTTCATATTCAAAAGATCTAGAATAAGTTAAGCGAATGCGAGGGGCAGGAGCCTGGATAGCAATGGGTTGAAGAGGTGGAAGCTGCCACTTTAATGACAAATAAAGTGGATAGTGATCAGATTTTATCTCCTCATCTCTATGCCTTGTGCCAATTCGAAAATCTGAAATAAGATCCAAGGCTTGCACTTGGGAAATGACATAATCAACAACACTAGTACCACCACCCTACCTATCCTGTCTGCATGTAATACCTTGAGAGTGTGGCCATTGCTCTAAGCCATTACAAAGTACCATCTCAAGGACTTCACACAACTGGATGAGCTCCCTTCCAAATGTTGAGACAGGTTTGTTAGCATCAGGCGATGAACGTGGAAAGACTGTATCATTAGCAGACATCCATAACGGGTCACAGACATCCTCAAGTATGAGTTGAGCAGCTTGCATTTCAGCAGTGCGAGCATTGAAATCACCAAGAAGAATAACATGCCCCAACTGTTTGAATTGAGCAATGTCATCATAAAGATTCACCATAGGGATCACTGCGAGCGACATCATATTCATCATAAAAAGGTGATGATGTAAGTGGGAAGTAACAGGCAGCAACAAAAATTGTGCTACTATTGTGGCAATGAAGTTTGATCCACATGTAGCGATTATATCTATCAGCTTTATGAAGCGTGATATATGGAGCAAGGGCATCCTTGAAATAGCAAGCAACTCCACCGCAACCTCGTTGCCCATGACATTCATTAAATAATGAAAAGAATTGATAGCCTGTAAAATGAGGTAGCCGTTTCGCTGAATGCTCCCACGTTTCCATGAGCAGAAGGATATCCATATCTTTTGCAATGGGATTCAAGCCCTCACCTTTACGCTAGGGAAAACCTCGACAATTCCAAGACACCAACCGAAGGCACATTTCCTAGGAAGGTACATTTGAGGTATGAGCAGTGCGAACTGAGGAGGCTGAAGCAATAGAGGCGGCAGCGGCAGCAGTAGCAGCAACATCAGCAGCAGCAGCATCAAGGGTACCATTAGCAACATCGTGAGAGGAATGGCCTTGAGCAGAAGAAGATGTGGTGGGTGCAGAAGATGGAACAACACGAGGCGCATTTGCAGCGTTGGTGTGTGCATGGGAAATGGGAGAATAGACTTCAACACCAGCAGTATGAGTGGCCTTAGCATGATGAAAGGCGTCAGCAAAGGTTGCATGTGAAAAACTTGTCTTGTTCCACCCAAACTCATTAAAGATAATGGCATCTCTGCACAAATTAAAAAGTTTCTGCTTCTGGCAAGTGGGCTTTTGTCCAGCATTTCTATCCCGCTTGTTCTCTCATATCATGTCTAAATGGCAAAAAAATGCTTTATCTACTATTCGACTCACCTGTTGCATGCATAATTTTTGAATAGCCACTTACTGGAATTTGATGCTCGCCCCATACTGTAAATTATTAAGACCTCTCGGAATTTAAAGATAGCATTCAGGAGGATATCTGAGATTAACTGTAAAAGGGGTACTTACCTTCTGCTTACTGATGACACAAGGAGCCTGCGAAGAAACTATGCCGGAAGGATAGAAGCAAAACCGAAAGTACATGGATCTGCATTTTGAATTAGCATTGGCCACAGCTAGGGTTGAGCATCAAAACATACATAGATATAGATTGCTTCAACAAAGGCTTCTTGGCGACTATCTGATTCCGACACGAATCTAAAGAAGGCATTTTTAGAGCACAAAAAACACAAATGGCCACTCTCTGACCTTCCGGAACCTACTTCTCGAGCTTCTAGAATCTGGAGCATACTGTAAGTTCTAGAACCACTGTGAAGATTCTAGAGATTATGGGACAACTGTCAATTCCCAAAAGGCAAAATTTTTATATTCTTCCACGTGCTCAACCCTAACTAAGAAAAAATAAACTTACCATACCCTAACTAAGAAAAAATAAACTTACCATAAACCACATTAAGCTGCCCCTTATCGTCCATATTACAATTATATATTACAAGAAATTTATCGCGGCGGCTCTCTACCAACTTGGCGTACGTTCTCATTGGCTAAATCCACATTGGCCAAACAACTGTCAAGAGTGCAGCATTATTTGGTCTTTTCTTAGGAGCTGGAAGCTTCATCCATTGTGGAAGGACGTAATAGCTCTCAGAGATGTTTTTATGGTATGTATCATGCTATTAACATCCCTTTTGCTAGATCAAAATATTATTGCATGTTCTTATTTTCAGATTTTTGATATGCGGCCACGGCTATATGCAATAGCTATTGCATAATCATTTAATGCCTTTTAATTAAGGATGTTATGTGTTTGTATTGTTGTTCCAAGATTTTTTATAACATTGCCAATACCAAATGTCATTTTTCTCAGTAGCTAAAGCACAAATGAATCAAATGAAACATGGCTTCAAGTGTGCGAATTCTAAAGTGGATTTTTGAAGAATCTATAATGCCACAATTTTGTGAATAACATTTCTGGTGATTTTTAATCACGATCCGTCTCTGATCTCTGAAGCACAAATAAATCAAATAAATCATGATTTCAAATGTACCAATGCCAAAATGGATTTTTGAAGAATTTATTTATCTTGAGTGCTATTTTGCACATTATGTACACATTGGATACCTTGCTATTTTGAGTATAATTATTCTTTTAAGTGTCTCCTTATGTCTATGTGGTTCTTTTGTGTACTGGCTACAAATGCAATGCAAAAATTGAACAACAAATGCAATGCAAAAATTGAACAACACAAGGGTGTTGAGTGGAGAGAACATCTGATACACAGTAAAGATTTGATGTAAAGATTTGCAATAGGCAAAAATCCGAAGCAAAGATTTGATACAATTATCTGAAGCAAACTCAGAAAAAGAGCAATGGTAAAGGAATCTTCTTTTGTTTAATTCCATGTCAATCAATTTTCCAATGTATCTATATACAGTTTGCCCAATGATCATATGCTCAATGATCATTTAAGATTTATTTATGGAGAAGTCATCAGGTGCTATTGACGCCACGGCAATTCTTGCGAATCTGGCCATCTTGACCAGTCTTCACATCGATCTCGCTCATCTTTATCATGGCATTAACAAAATTGTTAAAGAACACTTTCTTATTAGTGTTTTGCTGGACTAAGTTGGCAGTAGAGGGATCTGTGAGAAGAGCTACATCAGGCCTTTGTGATGGGTTAATCCAATATAATGCTTGCTGTCAAACGTGGTGGAAGATTCGTCCATGTCCACCAATTTGAAAGCTTTCAGGAAGGACCGTCAGACTGCACAATTTTACCACTTGTGTAAGCTAGCGCTAGGCTCAGCAAAAGCAACAATGTCACGCGCTGCAAAAGCAACAATGTCTGCACACGACACCACGCTGCCTCCACCCTAGATTATCATCGAAGAACTTAACCCTTATTCCAGCAAACAAATCAACCACAGGTTACATGCAACCAAACATGTACAGGGATATTTTCTAAGAACACAAGCCGCATAGAACAGACATAATCTATTAGATTATGTAATAACCAGACATTTGCTTCTATCCTTGCCATGCCTTCCATTCGTCTATTTTGTAGCAACCCTATCAACCATATATTCTAAAATGGCTCTACTTATTTATCTTTATCTAAGGAACAAAGGGCCTTTTGGATCAAATAGAACAATGAAGGATTATGTAAAGATCATAAGCCTGACTATCCAGCCGTGAACCTTAAGTATGACCATTGTATATCCTATTTATATTACAATTTTAACAGAACTCTAGCGACCAGTTCTGGCACATGGCCATTTAAAACACAGTGCCTTCTAGAACGAATACAACTTTGAACTATTTATGTAAAGATCATATGCAGACAGATCAATAGCATAAACGAACCTGAATGCTAGCGCCTCCAGACCCAGCCTGGTTACCATTGTTAGGTGTTTTTCCACCATAGTTACCGCGGCCATATTTCTTTGATGGACTGCTTCCACTTCCAGCGAAACCAACCTTGTTTTTGCCCAGGCAAAATGCCCCTCTTGCGTCAAACCCGTCTCCGTGCTTCAACCTTTGATTCTTCTGGACTTAAATGTCTGCAATATGGCAGGCAGTTTCTTTTTCCTCACATATTAGAAGAAAACAAAGGTTTGGGGGGCGAAATCAGCCGGATTTGAACCTGATTGCTTGCTGGATTATGCTGGATTGCAAATCGGTTAGCAAATTGCCTGCATACTGCCATAGCTCGCCATAGCCCACCCGCCATACTCGCTCTTCCCATCAGATGCTGCAAACATACCTGTGTTTACCTTCATTTACTTGCAGAGCAAGAAATTATACAGAGCCAGGGCAGGAATGGCAGAGAAAGAGAGGTGGCTCCTCTAAGTAGAATCCGGCATAACAGGGGAATAACAGGGGAATTCAGGCGTAGCCATAAATGCGTCTCACGAAATTTGAGGGTACACATGTCGCTTTAGGAAGTCATCTACATGTCGCCCCCAAATTTATTGCTGGGGAAAAAATATTACAATCAAACAAAAATTGGGACTGCCTTATATTTGTTGAGATATTAGAGATAAAGGGCAATTGTCAATTACCATTGTTGCAAGTATTAAATAACTTCAAAAAAGACCAGATTAAGAAAATTAGCAAATATTGGCTTGCAACGAGTCACAAGTGCGGCAAATCCTCACAAACATAAGCCTAAATTTTGTTGTAATCACAAACTGAATCCCAAATTGTTCCATCGTTCTTAATTCCCGCCAATCTTGCTGCTGATCGATCTTGTTTGCGGTGCGGCTCATTCAGTTGATCTGTAGGCGCTCCTCATCTTTATTCCAGGATTCCAGGTATTTTTTATCCCTCACATCCAATTTAAAATTGATGCTTCACGCATCTAAAGCTCCAAAATTTTTGATCAAATTTACCTTATAGAGAATGCTTTCTGTCGCAAGGATTCAATATGCAAAGATTTAGTTGGCTTTGGTAGAGTCATTTGCTAGGCATGCTACAGTTATGGCATTTATCATGTATAATTTGTAATTGTTTGTAAGTGAGAGTTGATTTGTCTAATTCTTTCTTATCTATAGAGGTTAGTGTTCCATTGGATCCTCCATCGTGGGATTTGGACATAAGGAAACTTGAAGCTGCAATCACTTCTAGAATCAAGGCAATAATCATTAATAGGTTGAATGCTCACAGAACCGTTTACTTTATCAGGCTGTTGAGTGGGATTAAACTAATGCGTCATTTGCTTTTATGCTAACTGCTGCCGAGGGTTTTGCAATTTTAACACATCAGGAGTGGTAATGTGCATCCAAGTCTAATCAAGTATTTAACATAGCCTTTAGGATCATTTCTTGCATTGCATTATTGGCACTTTCAAAGATTTTTACAACGTTTCTGTGGTATGGAACAATGAATGCTCATAGAGATTGAGCTGAACTGTGACTTTGCAACAACTAATGAACTAGTAAACCTGAGAATCCAGAAATTCTGTCTCTTGAGACAGAGACAGCTGTCACAAATCCACATTTCTTAACGAAATATGAGTTGTTCAGATGTTAAACTGATGGTATAAATCTTGCTTTTCCTTTTATGAAAATCTACAGATCTTAGATGTTGGCTCTGGATAGAATTGGCCAGCAAGATATCTGGATTCACTTATGCTGCTTGTAACTACGACTTCTAAAAGAGATCCAGTCTTTGTATCAATTGCCTTTGAGAGAACTGCTAAGTATCCCACTGCTAATCACAGATTCCATAAACTCTGCTTTACAATGTACATTTGGCCGCCTGCAGCAACTATACATTTCACTGCCACTTCAGCTCTATTTTCTATGCCACTGGCAGCAACGTGCCCTTCCACCATGATCTTAATCCCTCTGGTTGCTCTTTCTTAGAACAAGTAGGAAATTTGTTGTATATCCATAATATATTGCAGAACCATTCTCCAAGGAAGTTGAATGTGACAAAATGCATGATGCTTGTTAATCTAGAGAGTTTAGATAGATTACCAGATCTATGGAACGATCTTGTTTCCTTACGTGTAAACAAGAATCTATACACAACTAGGTTAGGATTTTAGCAATCTAGTTTCGTGTTTAGGACAGAAACATGCCATTGTTATGGTGTTGAAGATGTAAAAGCCTATGCCTTGTATTAGAAGGGAGGTAAATTGCATTATAAGTTATATCAGCTGGAATAATATCCTATTATCATACAGGACTAATACCTATATAATGATGACTTGTCTCACACAAAAATCCCCAAATCTTTTATGTATCTTGAAGAAGTCATGGACACTAATTTGGTTCAATCCTGCTTTGTTTGGTAGAATTCTCTGTCATCTGTTGTTTGGCTACGATAGAGAATGGCTTTATTAGCAATCAGCTATATCTACAAATGCTACAATTTGTAGCTTATTCCATGAAAAAATTAGAAACGGCAGATCATCTATATCCAGTCAGGTTTGTGCAAGCAATTAGCTTTCTTTCCAGTTAGAAATGCTTACTTTGTAGGTTGTAAGCACATCAAAAATAAAAAAGCCTAGCTTTCACACTTGCAGCATTGACCTTAACCATCAAGTTTTGTTATGTCTTCTTACTTTCTTGGTCAATGTTCAGGTGGAAAATTTTGAACAATATCTGCTCTTTGCTTCCCAATATGCTAAACACATCCAACTATAAGGTGGAGGTGCCATTCCATTAACATCATCTCGTCCAAAAAACAACCCCTAGCGCCTGTTCTACAGCCTCAGCAGGCAGCCTGGAGTAACCACTTCCATCAATCAGCTCCCAAAATGCTGGAAATAACTCCAATATTCTGGAACTACAGTTTGTACAATACTCAACCTTGTTCCAATTCTGAAGTCTGGATCTTGTATGGTCCAAGTTCTCTGTTTCTGACAAGCCTCCTTAAATTCTGCTAAGAAAGCCCTTATTCCTTATCTTACCAATTCTCTTGAAGCAATTTGAGCTGATATATCTGTAAATATTGTGACAGGAGAATTGAATGATTCGGTGGGCTTTGCTTGATCATCCAACCTGTTTCCTTACCTGTAAACAAGAACGGGAAGCTATCGAGGGCCTGATATAGATAAGATTCGTATTTTTAAGCTTGAGAGTGGACATTCGTTTCATTCAACTGAACGGATTCCAAAATTGGCCACTTTAGCCATAAACCAGGAAAAAGAGTAAAGAATAATGCAAAATGCTGTGGCAATATTGTAATTTTGACCATGCAAGCAGATGGCATAGGTGATTATAAAAAATGCAAACAATAATTGTTGCAAACAATTGGATTGCAGGAAAAGATCCACTCTATGGATGCCATTGTTATGCATATGGGTTGCGGCAAGATTGAAGGTACGATGAATCTAGTCATCACCTTGTTTGTTACAGATTCTTTCTAGTTTGATAACATTTTTCTTTAACCACTTCATGGAAACGACTAATTGCAAAATATGGGTAGGTGGCCGATCCATGAAAGTCTCCTCATGCTTAATTCCCTCCCATACTTTTCCTTTTCTATTTCCAACATTTTTTGTTACGTGCCAGACTTGCTCTCCATTTTGAAAGCATCACTTATAATTAATCACATTGGTCTGCAGAAACTTATAATTAATCACATTGATCTGCAGAAGCTTGTAATTTATAATTAATCACATTGATCTGCAGAAGCTTGTAACCTCTGATCGAATCTGCGAGTCTTTTCGAACACCATAGGCATGCCTACGCTTTGATTTTCCCAAATCTTTGGATTAAAATGCTGCTGATCAGGTTCAAGATCTCCAATAATGCTTGCATATTAAACAACCTATTCTCAGACGATCTTAGAAATCTGCAAGTTCTTTCGAACAGCATAGGCATATCTAGGATTTTATTTTCCCCGATCTTCAATTTAAATTGCTGTTGAGCTATCGGACTCTGATGGATGGAGCATTCCAGGCTGTTTTTATTTCCTCTTGCTTCCTATTAGTTCCGATTGCTTCTGATTGCTTCCTATTAATTTAGTTCCGATTCTCAATCTGTCCCCATCCGACAGATTGAGAATCGGATGGGGACAGATTGAGAATTGGAACTAAATTAATAGGAAGCAATTGGAACTAATAGGAAGCAAGAGGAAATAAAAACAGCCTGGAAAGCTCCATCCATCAGAGTCCGATAGCTCAGCAACAATTTAAATTGAAGATCGGGGAAAATCCATCCTAGATATACCTATGCTGTTCGAAAGAACTGGCAGATTTCTAAGATCGTCTGAGAATAGGTTGTTTAATATGCAAGCATTATTGGAGATCTTGAACCTGACAAGTAACATTTTAATCCAAAGATTTGGGAAAATCAAAGCGTAGGCATGCCTATGGTGTTCGAAAAGACTCGCAGATTCGATCAGAGGTTCGAGCATGGAATGCTGGACAGATCTTCTAGACTTCTAAAATATCTAACAAAACTCTGACTAGTTCTTATCTGGGGATGTTCGAGCAATAAAAAACGACCGGATTAGAGGCTGGAGCAACCACGATTGCCGGATTGGAGGCTGGAGTAGACGCCAAAGGGAACGGAGAATACGGGAAAAAAAGACCTCTGTTTTTTTTTTGGCAAAACTAACATACGTGATTTCTCGTTATGTTTTTTAATCACGAATAACGCGCTAGCAAATTGGGGCTAACGCGTGATTTGCCAACCATGGTTACGATTGCCTGTTGCTTGGCATTTTCAACCTAGGCCTCAACCCATTGCCTCTCACTTATTCCAAAGCTACAAAATTAGAAAGTCTATTGCCTCAGTTTGGAGCATATACTGTCAAAATTCAGACCATGGAACTGAAGGACGATTGTGCAGATAGATTAATCACAGAAGATATGATCACTTGAGCACATTATGAAAGTTTTGAGTTTTGCCAAATACAAAAAAACTTTTCGAATCTTGTGTACAAATGACGTCTTTCTATAATAAAATTTGTGTCCAAGTATGAGCTAACTTGTATTGATATTTGGGCGAAGATGATAAATGTCCTACTTGTTTGCTTAAGCTTTTCATTATGGGATGATGTTGTAGGTGGTTTGCTTGAATATTTTTGTTGCAGAGCTCTCGTTGTACCTTGGCAAGGCAACACGCTATTTCCATTGTGTATTTGTTGGTTTGATAGAAAAAAGGAATCATGGAGTTGTGATAAGCTTTCAAATTGACTTTTATTGGATTTTATATCAAATACATGTTTTTTGTTTTTGTTAAAACTACTATCTATCTATCTAACTTCCAATGTTGTTAAATACTTTGCATACCGTACGGGTACCATACGTTTTTTAAGTTTTTTTTAAGTTTTTTATTTTTGGTTTTTAAAATCTTAGAATACGTTTTTATAACATTAAAAACGTTAAAAACGTTGCAAACGTTAAAAACGTAAGAAACGTAAAAAAAACTTTAAAAACCCCAAATTGCCCCTTTGAAATAGATTATATAACATTTTTTAATACCAGCACCATATTTGGGTTCCAATCAAATCACAAAAATGTGTATTCAATTCAAAGGTTTAACTTAATAATATAACAACTAACATAAATGTTTAGCTTATTATCATACTAGAGGTAGATAGAAGAGAAATGAATATAGGTAAAACAGAATTATTTGAAGCAGCTATACCTTTGGAACGGTTTTGGGTCACTTCCTGCTTCTATTTGTCACTTATGGCAGTCAGATCTTCATAAGCAATATAGAAAAAAATGAATTGAAATAAAACTAGTTGTAAAAGAAGAAGAATGGAAAAGTTACCTTGGTCGACTGGTCTTGGATTGGCACAAGAACTGTTTCCTGGTTTGCATGGTGGAGTAAAAACCTTTCTTTCATTGAGCAAAAAACCAAAATCCTAGTTCTACATGCATTCGGCATGTTTCTACATGCATGCGGCCGCTCATAGTTCCAAAATCTTGTTTGCTAGACTAAAAAATCTAAATGAAAGTCATTCAAGGCATTAGTAATAGTTTTTTTTTTTTTTTTTTTACATTTTTTGATAACCCCCGATGGTTGCAAACGTTTAGAAAACGTAGGGGTTTTTTAAGAAGTACTCTATGGTTAAAAACGGGGTTTTTTAACAACACTGCTAACTTCTCAATCTATAGGCGATTCGCAAGATCATTCGTGATTGATATACAAGATATGGATTGTATTAGAGTATAGTCGCAGTCTTGAAAGGCAAGCAGGCGATCTTATTGATTTTGGCTAAGAGGCTCATCAACTTAGTGTCAAAAGGTAATATACAAATTTGTTTGTGTTTTTAGAGCTTGAATATGTAGCATTATAACAGGGGTTTTTTTTTGTATTTTTATACAGTTTTTGCTATGGTTTTCATATGATTTGATGGGCGTATTGTGCGAGGCATACTAATCAGTATATCTAGAGCGCACACTATATTCTCATATTTGAATGCCATATTATCTATGATTTTGCAATGGTTTAGCTTTGAATATTTCTCCATGAAAAAACCATCTATTTTTTAGTCCCAGAAAACACATGCAAGCATCGAGCTCTCTTATTTTAGGGTTTGTGGAAAAGAGGGCATGCTTTAGGGTTCTACAGTCCATTTTTCTTTCTCTGAATTCGAGATCTTCGTTTTCTGTTTGTTCTATCCTTCTTTCTTAGCATTTTTAATGCTACCGATTGCTCTGATTTTATCAAGACAGTCCCAGATTAGAACAGATTGGCATTCTCGCGATCTCAAGCGCTTGGCAGATCTTTCCAGCAAGGAAAAAGCGACATGTCCGTGTGCAGAAAGTGTGTATATAAATTGGACAAATCATATGTCATTTTGTATGCTGAGCAGGACAGATTCGGGGAAGCAAATGTCGGTTCTAATAAATGAGGATGTGATGGATTCATTTTGCAACACATTTGGGATGCAGACTCGGTCCGGTGCTTGCAAATCCAGCATGCAATAATGCAATACTGACCCCCAAATCTCTGTCTCAGCATCTTGTGGTTCCGGCCGTATTTCTGGAGATGCTTATTTCCGTCATTCAAGGTAAGCCCTTCCTTTTTAGCTTCTTAATCCTTTTTAGTTTCCCTTTTGACCTAATTTCATTTTCCAAACTTTTCGCCATATCTCTACCTGATTCGGCAGGATGGAAACGTCCACATTGTAATGCTAAACTTGGGCATCAAATTGAGCAGGTACGTATTAGAAGGGGGTTATTCATTTGAGAAAGCACATAATATAGAGGTCTTGGAATATTTATGAGGTCATGGTGCAGGATATGTTTATCTACTATTCTTGAGCATTACCATGGCTTTGCCAATATTTCCTCACTTGTTATGTTGGATGAGGCTTCACTCTTGCTACATTGTCAAGAAATATCCAAATCTCAGGTGCACGAATTTGGATCTTCCACATGTTTTGGCTAATTACGTAAGACATGAAATATACACCCATATTGCATCAGAGAAAGGAAGCCCCTCTGGTAGCTCTTCTCACTTTTACTCTGCTTATATACTCCATAAAGATTTAACGTTGATGTTTTTTCTTTTCAGTTGCCTCAGGAACTTTTGCGAAGGTTTATAGTCTAATGCCAGAAGGTCCTCAAGAACTTTTGCGAAGGTAAGTGTTGCTTTGGAATGAGTTTTAGATAGATACTTTGTGAATGCTAACACAATTCGGCATGGCTATTTTCATGCAGCAGGTCAATTTTCTCTGCTTCTGGCTATCTGGAAGTATGCATTTTGCCCTTTCATTTTAGCTCAATTTTTGTATTTGGAGCTATGCCTTAGTTCTGAACTATAGCAAAGCTCTTTCTTGGATGGAATATTATGCTGAAATAGCTTTGCTGCTGATAATAGCAATGGCAAATATCTGCACTCTTCATTGTCATGAGCAATGGGCGGTGCCGGTTACAACAACTGCAGTTGAAAAGGTAGTGCCAGTTGCAACAACTGGTTTGTGTTGTGAAGATGAATTTGATCTTGCAGTGTTGAGGATTCAAGGTCCATGGTCCGAAGAAGATTCAAGTGTGAGCGCTTTGTCTATTTAATTTTAAAACTGTGAATATGGTCCCCGTTATCAAACTGTCTGCGATTATGGCTTATATTTGAGAAGTCTTGTTGAATATTCTGTGTATCTGATCTAAAACTAACAAATATAACTCTAGTCATTATCATATTATCTGTTATTCTATTATCATGTATGTAAAGGGATGACTGCTAGATGCTTGTCAAAATCTCACAACCAGTTACCACGAAGCACAGCCAATCAATTTAGATGAGGAAACAATGGTATTTGGTCGGATTCATTGTAAAGCCTTGAAATATAAATTCTCTTAGAAACATCCCTCTGAGTATAGCTGTTGGTGAATTTGCTATACCCTTTGTTCCAGCTGGTTAACCTACTAGATTAGTTAATCTTTTTGGTTGAGCCTTTTAATGTTCAAGCTAATGTATTTGAAGAAGTTTCTAAAAGGTGAGCTTCTAAATATTTAAAGGATGGTTATCTGTTATTCATAGTATACTTCAAATATTAAATCCTTAGTGCATATTTTGATTCCAAGGTTCAAGATGCAACCCTACACAAACCATTAACACAAACCATTAACACACAACTAACATTATTAACACAAACCATTGCATTTGACACATTTAAATTAAAATCCCCCTTAAACCCCCTTTGGTTTGGGTGCATATTCACACGGGGGGTTACTCCGGGCAACAAGAGCTGTCGGATGGGCATATTCACCCTTTATTCCAAGATCTGGACCGTACATAGCGATCCTCGTTTGTGGGGTATGCATGTACAAGTTTTTATATACTGTATATTAAAGTTTGCAAAATACTATAAGGTTTGAAAGAATGTACTTAATGGTATTAATTTTGTACATGTATTATAAATTTTTTGGGGCTCTCGCTGCCCTATGTAACCCCCCGTGTGAATATGCACCCAAACCAAAGGGGGTTTAAGGGGGATTTTAATTTAAATGTGTCAAATGCAATGGTTTGTGTTAATAAGTATTATAACAGTTCTTAATTTTAAGAGTTCTTAAATTAAGACATTTTATTTATTTTTCATTATTTTGCAGGACCCATTTAGTGTTGCAGTGCGTATATTCTCAGAGATATACAAAGCGGCCGAGGGGATAGAGGAACGGATTAATGGTGGGTACAGGACACTGTTAGTACTATGCAGCTTACAAGGAGATTAAACCCAAGGTTTGACCAGACTATGAGGGATCAAGAGCAGCCACAGGAGCAGCGACGCACCATGGGGATGATCACACATGTTGCCCATCGGATACCATTGCCATCTCCAGGGCATGACACCACCCCCTCCGTAGGTCCTACATCGACGGATCCTACAGATATATCTAGAAATTCGGCAGATCCTACATCTATGACTTCCACAAGTTCTAGAGGTAGAGGGAGGCCACGACGCCCCCCACCTTCATGCGAGGAGCAGCCTGTGCAGGTATGTATAGATATTATATTTTTTGTATTCTACTTCCTTTATTTCTTGTTTTTTTCTTATGATATATTGCACGTTGGTTGCTTTAGAGATTAGAATCTTTAAATACGAACCAGACACAAAAGTTATACAAGGTACAACGGGTCTTCCTCTAATGGCTATAAGCAATTTTAGAAAGCAAAAAATTGGGCAGGGGTCAAGGGTTTTTGCAAAATCCATAAAGAGGGTCGCAGATGGTCTGTTTTATGGAAAGAACCACATACACACATGAACCAACAAAATAGATCTATCGCATATAGATCTATTTTGTTGGTTCATGTGTGTATGTGGTTCTTTCCATAAAACAGAACCATCTATCTCTTATGGATTTTGCAAAAAACCCCCCATCCTAATTTTTTGCTTTCCCAAATTGCTTATAGCCAGCCATTATAGGAAGACCCATTGTACCTTGTATAACTTTTGTGCCTGGTTCATATTTAAAGATTCCAATCTCGAAAGCAACCAACGTGCAATATCATAACAGAAAGAACAAGAAATAAAGGAAGCAAAATAGAAAAAAATATAATAACTATGCATACCTGCACAGGCTCCTCACATGAAGGTGGGGGGGGGGCCTCTACCTCTAGAACCTGTGGAAGTTATAGGTGTAGGATTTGCTGAATTTCTAGATATATCTATAAGATCCGTCGATGTAGGACCTACGGAATGGTGGTGTCATGCCCTGAGGATGGCAATGGCGTCTGATGGGCAACATGTGTGATCATCCTCGTGGTGCATCGCTGCTTCTATGGCTGCTCTTGATCCCTCATAATATGGTCAAACCTTAGATTCGACCTTGTGCAACAGAATCTTGCCAAGACATCGTGAACAACAGGCAGCAGAGAGAAGAAAGCTCGCCAAACACAGAAAAAAAGCTCTCGAACGTCCATTGCAATATATGTCTATTGTAATTGATGGAATGGATCAAAAAAAGACAACTCTACCCCATTTCCTCAATATTCCAAAAGATGTGCCAGAGGAATGTTTTGTTAAAGTCCACCTTGTAGGAGCCATGGTCTTTAAAGGAAGTCTAAAGTGCAAAGTATTTTTGACGTATCCAAACTTGCATGGTAACCCAAACCTGACATTACAATCCTAAACAAGGTCCTGTGCGAGCAAGAGCAACTACCACTCGTGCTCTACTTACAACTTGACAACACTACAAGAGAGAACAAGAATCAAACACTCTTTGCTTATTGTGCTATGCTAGTGGAGCTAAGGATCTTCAGAAAAGTAAAGCTCGGATTTTTACTTGTAGGGCACACCCATGATCAGATTGACCAGATGTTCAGCAGGCCTTAGAAGGAAGAAAGCTTTTTGTCTTCCTACTTTAGTTCGAGTCATTGAGAATCTTACACTCCTATTCCAGTGGTCGAGCTTCTTAAAGAGACTGCGGACTTTAGAGAGTTTGTTTTTCCTCAACATTCAGATAGAGAACTAGTTGTGAACAAGTTGAATGATCTTACCTTTCAACATCACATCAAGTTCTACTTGAAGGATGGACAAAGCTTCTTACAGGGGAAGAAGTATACCACAATTAAGGATTGGAGTCCAGCAGAGGGATTGCACTTCCTTAAATTTGTTCCAGACTATTGCCTCATAGAGCGTGCTGAGCAACTTCCTCTCAAAAATCCTAAGGAGTTCAAGCAGAAGAAAAGTACCCCATTGACACCCTTAAAAGCCATTGAAAATGGCATTTCCTCGGGCTTCAAGTACTTCTCAGAAGAAGATCAATTGTGGTGGACAGATTTCTTTCTTGACCAGAAAGATGTCTTGCAAAATCTAGCTCTAAGACAGTTGCAAGAACCGTTTCAATGGTCTGATACCTTCCATCAACCCCAGAACCAAACAGGTCCAAGCAATGCTACAATGGCACCTGCAGTAGAGGAAGACGAGGACCGAGTCATGTACCTTGGACCAAGACGTAGGAATGAGCCTCAAGGCAATATCACAGAAATTGCCAAAGGTATGTTGATTGCTCTTCCAACTGAGGAAGATGACAAAGGTCGACCCTTCTGGATAGCAAAAGTTCTTGATACAGTCAAGGAGGAAGGCTTAGTAACTAAACTCAAGATTCACTGGCTGGTGACACGTTCAGAAAATGCTTTTGAAGGTAGGTATGAATTAGAAATGAGAAGTCAAGGAAAAGGGAGGAAGTTTAAGAAAGTGGGTTGTAGGGATGAGCTGAACTTGAGTGATGTGACTATATTATGCTATGATTTCAAATTGAAATCAGACAATTGTCTGCGCCAGAAAACTGTCAATTTGCTTAAAAAGGCTTGTAATTACGAGGAAGAGGATGAAGAAGGGAGTGGTGGTAGCAATGCTTCACCATCTGTTGATAGTGATGAGGAAGACAACTCAAGCACTTCCTCGAGTGACAGTGAAAGAAGTGAACGAGATGAGGATGGCATAGATGAACATGATGACGTCCTGGATCCCTCCTTCATCACTCCTCACACTTTTGCACATAACTGAGTCTTAGAAAAAGACTGTACATTTTGCATGTGAATATGAAGATTTTATCTTCAAATTTTGGGAATACTACAGCATCAGTTACAGACTTTACTTCAATTTTTTGTTAAATATTTTATCCTTTGAAATTAGAGTTTCTCTCTAGAAACATACTTCAGGAACATTCTATTTGCTATGAAAAGTGTCACTTTAAAAAAGTCGATTCTTTCGTTCCACAAAAAAACTAGTCATTGGGGAAGGGGAGGTCAAAATTGAATTTCATGCAACTTTTTTTTACCTCATTTTACCCCCTTTTTTGTAAAAAAGGAATCTTTAAGGAATATTCCTTTTGCTCTCGTTTCGATGATTTGCTCTCGTTTAATATGCAATCTTGTTGTGAGCTAATGTGATTATTTTTTATCTTGAATCTATGTTTTTTTTTTATAACAACCCATTCAATTATTTTAGGGATATATGGTGTATGGTTTCAGGAATTGTTATTTTTACATCCATAACCACGATTTCGTTATTTTGAAATTATTCCACTGTTCATTTTTTTTACCTCGAGTTTTTTCCCTATGTTTTGAGCTTGAAATTGTGTCCTATATTTTTTTTTAATATGAATTGGTGGCAATATTGCACCATTTTTTGAGTGTGTTAGAAATTAGTGACAACAAAACCAAGGCAAAAATGTATAGTGTAGTGGAAAGTTACTTTTATCATACACAATGTTGTCAAGTTATAGCCCTTCATCTAACTAATTGATGACTTGAGCATCATGGGCTCTATTACCCTTGAAACTGAAGAGATTTCTTATTTTCAAAGTTGACTAAATAATCCATGTTGAATGCAGATTGTTAAAAGAACTCGGGTACATTGCTAATAAGACTTGCTGACTATTCAAATTGCAGTTCAAAAGACTATTGATAATGTACTGCTTTGTCTAGCCTTCAATTGTTCATCTTTTTTATCAGATGAGAAACGACCCCCCACGTAAAAGTAGATTTAATGCCCCCCACATTTCTTAATTGTTTTCTCTACTGAAATCCATAAACGCAAAGTTGTTACATTGATGGTATTGTCATTAGACAATTTCAATAACAAAAATAGTTACAAAAGCAAATAATGTCCATTCTTGCCAATATCAACATGCGTTATTGTTGTTGGAGTTGCACATATCAATGTCAAAGGCCGAGTAAAAGGCACATGTTAGGACATTAGCCCGGCAACGCCGGGCACACGTTTATTAGTCTACTTACTTAAAAAGTTTTTGCCCTTTCTCTTTCCTCCCGGTGTGCCCTTTCCGGCTCCCAAAACTCACGCTTTTTCCGGCAAAAACGCTTTTTTCCGGCAACATTTTCTCTTTTGGGTCGTTGGCGGTCTGGCGATGGCGGTGGGCAATTATGGCTGTAGGCTGAGGGTAATCAGCCGTTACACTGGATGCTGAATCTCGTTCCCACCTCTTCAAATCCTCGCCAGTTTCTCTTCTACTGCCGCTTTGTTTCAACAGCAAGAAAGGGAGGAAGCTTGCAAGATTCAACCCAGCTCTTGCATAGGATTTGATTTTGGGCTCTGGGATTTGCAGCTTCATTTCTTTGTGGCATTTTAGGGTTTGAAGTCTCTATGATTATGCCAAAAATGGAGCGGGAGTAGTCTCGCTGATGATGCTTGGTGGCTTGGTTTAAGAAAACGTCTCCATTCAGCGATTTGGCAGTTTTTAACCAGCAGGAAGAAAGACAACATTGGTTTGTAAGACGTCTCCTGCCCGTTCCTCTTTGTTAGCCTCCTCTGTGTGAAACGGCAGCACTGCCCACGGTAATGACAGATTCTCCTCCGTCTATCATTATTTGGACAATATACCAATGGAGTTTAAATTTTTCTTTAGGCTTTTACCCTAAACATGAAGAGCATTCGGTGCAGGCAGCAGCATTCTTCAGGGGTTTTCGGTAGCAGAGGATGTGAGGCAGCATTCTTTGTGTGTTTTTTTTGTTGAATCCGGCAAAGCAGAGGCAACAACTGTGTTTTTTTTGTTGAATCCGGCAAAGCAGAGGTCGCTGGAAAGGAAGCTGGCTATAGCAGGCATTAGTTTGGCCGGTTACAAATGGTGGGGTTCTCCTCTGCGTTCCACGATTTTTTGGGTTCAAAGATGGGAGGGAAGATGTTTTTTTTTCCAGCAGCTAAGATCATGGGACGATGATCCCCTCTGCCGGCCATGCTTAAGGCAATGGAGTTTAAATCCAAAAGCTTTGGGGGCTCCTTCAGGGATTTCCCAGTTTTCGCCATAAGAAGTTTAGTATGTTTCCTCCTCTGGCTCCATCGTGGGTTTGAAGGTGAGATTTAACTTACCTCTCTCTTTTTTTTTTGTAGCGGAAGAGCATTCGACTACACAAAAAAAACGCCTAAGGTAAATTGTTTCTTGATCCTCTGGCCCCTTTACAGCCTGCATCAGATGCATGTAAAAACCCTTTACAGCCTGCATCAGATGCATGCTCTGTTAGGTTGAATGCTGAAATGCATGCTCTAATGCTATGCAGGCATCCTGCAGCGTTGGGATTGAGGCGGCCTTTGCAGTTGCAACCACAGCCACAGAGGTAACTAAATCTTCCTTTATCTGATGCATTTGGTAATCCGGTTATTTTTACAGATAGGTAATCTGGATAGATAGTAATCCGGCAGGTTATGGATGGATAATGAGGTTTAGGAAAGGGGAAGAGATATGCTGTAAATATGCAAAATAAATGTAAATGCAGGGGAAGAGAAGCTGTAGATGGATCTAGATTGAAATGTCAAAGCCATCATTTCGTCAAAGCCAAGGACATGCATGTAGATATGAGATTAGAGTTTGGGCTTGATGGATTTCCCACAGGTTTGGATTTATTTGGGATTTGTGCTTGTGAAAATTGTAAAGTCTGTGGGCCTACTACAGGACAATATTCTTAGAAATCTTTAGCAGGTAATCGTGTCATTTTTTTCTTTCTTTATGAGCAAGCAATAATCTAAACATCAACATGTTTGCTATTCAGGACTCATGACTTTTGCTATGCCGTCTTCTTTGAACTTCTTATTTGAGGTAAAAGACTTGATGATGGTGAAGCTGCAATTTGTCTCAAATGTATCTACCTTAGGTAGACCTGTTTCTATGCATGTCAGTTTAAAATATCCTATTTAACTTTAGTTTATCACTATCATGCATCTTTGCTGTCGCAAGTTACATCTTTACATGCCAGGGCTTCATGCTTCAAGAATACTCTTGATTCTTTTTCCCTTTTTTGTTTCCAAATTGGTTAGTTTTGTTTGCTTAAGGTAAAAGGTTTTACTATGAACATCAATTTTATTCTGACCTCATACATGTGAATGTGAATGTTCATGCATTTATAGCACAAATTGTCTCTAATTTGTTTGTCGTCTACTGCGTAGGATTCAAGCATAGATTTAGGCTCGGGTTCATGCTTCAGGCAATTTTGATTTAAACGTTGAATTGCCTTTGCACCCAATGACGTCTAATTACATTGGTATGTATGTAGTTTCTACTTCTAATATATGTATGTCTATAGTGTTATATTGGCATGACAAAATGTTCATGCAGCATTTGGTCTGTTTTTAAGCTTTTCAACATCTCTACTATGCTACACTGCAACAGACCAAAACTGCAAACCAAAACCAAGCTTTACCTTAATTTGGTTTTCATAAATAGAGGACACATATTTTTCCAACTCTACCACATCAAGGGTTCAGGTAATTTTACACCCGTTCCTAATACTTTTTGAAGAACTTTTTGTGGCAACCCATCTTTCCAATATTCCAGTGAGGATGTTACTCACCTTATGCAAACTGTAGTTTTATGGTAAAAGAATGAGAGGTCAAATTTGGAATATGTGGACTCTGTTTGATGGGGAGGCAATAGAAAAGCCTAATCTTTGTGGCTCATTTCTGGAGTCCTTTTAATACCACATATAAGTATGGAGCTTCCATTTATGGCCAGGGTTTTTGTTCGATGTTCATCATTATGTGATCTTTGTATGAACTACAGAAGCAATGGCAATTATAGTAGATTTAAATTGTTTACTGCAAATTCTTCATTCTCCTACTTTCTTGAAGTTTAACAAACGTTGTGAAAATACATAGAAAAATCTAGCAAGGGTTAGCTTAATGCGTGGATATTTTGCTGTGAAATAAAGAGGATAAGATTATGGTGCAAGGAATGCACTAATTTGCTAATGCTGAACATGACAATAATAATCATAGCAACATTTAGAGGTTTGTAGTATTAGATGCAAATGCTATGCATGCATGCCGTTGTTTAGACAATAATGTATGGATAGTTGAAGTTCTTATTACTGATTTTGTGTTAAAGGGCATATTCCAATGAAGAAAGGCAAATCCCAAAGGGCTTTCGAGCCCTGTGACATTGTGGAGGCAAAATCTTTGTATCCGTGAAGGATTAAGCGCAACATCACATGTCATTCCAATGAAGAACAATAGCAATTTACAAAGAGCTTTCTTTGCATAAATATAAAAGAATACTTTGTGAGAAGCTAAAATGGCATTCACAAATCTATTTTGTGGCATTCACAAATCTATTTGCCATGGATCTTTTCAAGACTTTTGTGTCAAATGAATGTTAATTTCATTATTACTCATGCACATCTTTAAAAAGCATCATACATAAGCATTTTTATTAACTTTGTTTAGGCCAAGATGATGACTCTAGCGAAATGTTGACTCATCACATATGTTTTCTAATCATGCATTCAATGGCATTGCCACTTTTTATGCAAAAAACCTAAATGGATACAAGGTTAAACATACCAGGGAATCATATGGGGAGATACAAAAAGACGCCACCTGTAGGAGCTTCTGTAAAATGTACCCCGGTCAATCTTAGTAAAAAATCCTTACATTTACTATATGCATCTTGATCAACCATTTACTATATGCATCCTTTCCTTGCATTAATCTGGTCTTTGGTTTCATTGCAGTGGTTAACGTACAAATGCTTCGACCTCGATCAAGCTGCTCCATAGCAGAGCAATTGGAAAAAAGCATAACGGAGAAAAGCTACAAGTTCTTTGCAGCTTCTGCAATTTCTGCAACAGTTTCCATCACTGCTTTCATGAACCTTGGGTTATACCATTGCTGATAAAAAGTATATCTTAAAGCATGGGCCTAACATAATTATGCACCTTGAATTTAACTTCAGAACCTAATAGTGCAAAGCATGCCCTTGCCTCTGCATGAATTATGTAGTGTATAATATTCAAAACATCAAGACAAGTTAGTTCCACTGTTAGATGCATCTCAGATTTTGATGCCAACATATTGACAATTGCTATTGCGACGCATCAAAGGTTTAAAATCTTTAAAATATGCAAAATATTGCAAGTACCTTAATAAACTTAAAAGTATTGAATGCATAGTATGAACTTTCAAACCTTTGTATATTTTGGCGATAATTATTTTACAAGCCTTTTTCATTGTGGATATTTAATCTCAAAAGTTAGTACATATACATATTATACATATGTTAAAATATTATCATTTTTTA
The DNA here is from genome assembly GCA_021234155.1 of Isoetes taiwanensis. Taxonomy (NCBI): domain Eukaryota; kingdom Viridiplantae; phylum Streptophyta; class Lycopodiopsida; order Isoetales; family Isoetaceae; genus Isoetes; species Isoetes taiwanensis. The sequence continues at coordinate 6,321,369 of JAJEKV010000037.1, forward strand.
ATAATATATGACCCTATAAGAGAATGCTTTAAAGCTATGGTGCCTTCTTTTTGTTGGATTAATATAATTAATATTCCAAACATGTGTCTGCATCATTGGACACACATTGCGTTCACGATAATACATATGTAGCTTAGGAAGTATATTTGACCAAAGAGATAATTCTTTTAATAGAAAAAGAACTCACCTGTATTGGAATATGTAATGGAACGCATTTTAGGGTCTATAAATCTTTTCTTCCTGAGGTGGTATCTGATTCCATTATACGAATTTACTTTCGGGATGAGTTATCTCATGTGCTTCATAGTCGTGAGACATCATGGGCAGTTCGAATCGATGACTCGCCCATACATTTCACTTTTACCCCCTCTAAGATGTTATCTGTTGGAGAAGTGAAGATATCACGGGAGCATCCCACAAAGTACAATATTAGACCCTTGGTGATGTGCGCCATGTGGAGATGCATATTCACAATTCCATCATGAACTAAAATACGTCAATGAGTCAGAACAAGATTTTGCGTTTTGCATTTCTATACCTATTTTTTGTTGATGTACTTAACTACTTCTAAGGGTGACATTTTGAGCATAAGTTTTGGATCTGTCTTTCTAGATTTTCGTCTTTACAGGTAGATTTAACTGCCCTCCACATTCCTTATGAAGCATTATTTCCTCTACTAAAATCCATAAGTGCAAAGTTATTATATTGAGATACTGTCATTAGACAATTTCAATAACAAAAATAATCACAAAAGCAAATAATGTTCATTCTTGCGAATATCAAAATGTGCTATTGACAAAAATTGCAAATAATATAGACATTAAAGGCAAAAAATAAAAAATATATACTAGGACATTAGCCCGGCAACGCGGGGCACACGTTTACTAGTCTACTTACTTAAAATGTTTCTTGGGGTTTTGGCTGATCCCAGTGTGCCCTTTTCCGGGTGTGACTTTTGGAACACAAAATGCATTTTCCGGCCAAACGTTTTTTTCCGGCAAACTTCACCTTCCCACCAACGTTTTACTGTTCCTAATGCTCTGTTCTTTATTACACGACTATCATGGCAGGAGCAAGAGGAGTCGGCATGTAATTATGGGGCCATTCAAACTAATCCATCCATTTTTTCATTCCTCGGTTTAATAAGCGATGCCAAAGTCGGACAGAAAACCTTCACTCCATATCTCAAAATTTTGAAAGCTTTTGCAGCCAGACCTTTGATTCTGGAGACACTCTGGCAGGATTATTGCATGCATTTTTTGTTACTACACAGTAGGATTGGTGATGGCGGACGGAACTTGCATCTGGATTTCTTTTCTTCCATCCCGATTATGGCAGACAGAACTTGCATATCTTTTTTCTCTTGCACAGGGCGATGTGCGGCATTTGGCTTGCCTTTATCTCGAATGGGTTGCTTCTCAGACCTGCATTTTTCAGGTCCTTCTTTTCACAATCTTTTCCATGGCGCCAGGTCTGCATCAATTGGCTCCTCCTTGCATTATCTTCTTTCCCCTTTCGTTTTTGAGTCCGGTTTCCTCTTACCTCTTTGCTTCATTATTCGTTTCTGTGTTTGTAAGTTATTTTAGCAAGATTTGTCATTCCCCAGAGACGATTCCGGGGACGAGAATGATTTCGAGTAGCCAAACACATTCTTCTGTTCCCATTTCTTCTTGCATCCTGGCCATGTATTTTTTTTCCTTCTTTCCTCATTGTGATTAAGCAGAAAGCGGTTGTTGCAAGCCCATTGCAGCATATTTGACCTTGAAAGCGGCTTTTTAAAAAAAGCAGACTTGGTTTTGAAGATCAACAGGGGACAGAAATCGATTATTGAATGAATTGTGAGAAGAAAGCAGAATAGAGGAGCTGATGCAGCAGAAGAAGCGATTTCATGACAGGAGATGACAGGTGATACTCGAAAGCAGGAAAAGCAATCAAAATCTGTGGAATGTGGGTACGTTGCTGAATTTGAATGCTTCGTGCCATTTTTGAAGTCGGGGTTGATTTTGATTTGTGCGCCTTTGTTGCCAAGATTTTGAAGATTCTGGAGCTGAAAAAATAGGTGCTTCTACAAGTCTAGGCTTTCTTTAGAGTACTTCTTGAACTCATGCTGGTATAGCATTGCAAGCAACGGAATTGCTATTCCTCTTTTCTCTCTTGGGCAAGCATGTTTAAATATTTACCGTTCAGGATTCAGATTATTTACTGTGAAGGCCGTTTTGCACGAGGTAAAATTTTTGATAATTCCTAAGCTGCAATTCGTTTCTAATGCATCCATTACATTTCATGTAGGCCTCTTTCTAAGCATGTCAGTTCAGATTGCCATATTTAATCTGCAAAATGAGCTGAGGGACTGGTGTGCATTCCATTCCATTTCGGCATGCAGAAGATATGGATGGTAGATATAGAGCTATGAAGCTCCTGTTTCAAAATAGCTCCATCTAAATGGTAGCCTTAAGCTGTCGGGTAGGTTTTCTTGCATTGTTATGGTTTGCGGTTTCTAATATTTGGCATTAGAATGCACCTAAGCATTTTGTGTTGTTTATCTTAAAGGCCTTTGTCTCAAGAGGCACTTTGTTTTGGGATTGGATCCTTGCAAGATCCTTGAGCATTCTCATTCTCATTCACGTTGGTTGCATTTTCCATGTAACAATTTGGTATATTCATCACACGAGTCCTCTTTAATGGTCGTTCAAGTTTAACATCATATTAGTTTAGCATTTTTTGCACTTCCCCAACATTGCATTTTGTATGCATTTAATAACACTTTCCAGTTTAAGCTTGGATTTCTTAGACAGATCATTTTTCAGTGAGACATTGGTCATCCTCTCGGGCTTAGCCAAATTTAGCTTTGTTGGCCCATTCCTTATTGTTGTCTTTTACATTTAAGTAGGATATTATATTAACCTTTTAGAATGTTTAAAGGGTTAACATTGCAATCTTCCATCTGAAACGAATGTATTTCGTAGTTTAGATATACACCAAGGTTTAATATTTGTGATTCTCCCTAATTTCCATTAAGTTATTTCTTTTTTTTCCTTACCAGAGTCTCGCCCATTGCCCTAGACCAGTGTGTGATCTTTTAGAAGGTATATCATTCCAAATATTCTCTTACTTCCATTAGTTATAGGCTGCATGAAGTTTTGTAGTTAGATAAGCTGGAATAGAGCAGAAACAAGAATTAAGCATTAACGCAACCAAACATCTATATCATCATGACCACAATCACAACTATCTACATATATCCAATATAATAGACCTATGTATATCCAAATTCTCTTACAAGATTTATAATACATCACAACAATGCTATATCAATGTTGAGGTATGCTGCTATAAGGTCATTAAATATTTGTACAAGTATGTCTACAAAGGGCCAGACATGATCAATCAAACTTAGACGCAACGAGTGATGGTGCCTCGACTAGCAGGGCACCCACTATAAACCATGATGAGGTTGAACAATTCTTAAATCCACGCTATTTCTCAGCTTCCGAGGCATCATGCAGAATTCTCTCATATGAAATACAAGCTGTGCATCTCCCAATGCAACAAGATGTATACTATGAGAAGGTATGAACATGGACATTATAAGAGGTAAGAATAATGGGACAACATTGATAGCCTTTTCCGAGATGAATGCATCTGGAAATAGAGAGGCTACTCAATTGCTCTACTATGATTTTCCTAAAAAGTTTACCAATGATAAATCCAAAATGCTAAGTTAGATCCAACAACCAGAAGTTTCTCACTATTGGGCGCATATACTTTGTTAATTCTTCAGAAGGAGAGCGATACTATCTATGACTCTTATTGACCCGTGTGACAGGTTCAATTAGTTTTGAAGATTTACTCTCTTTCAATGGGGAGTTATGTGCAACATACAAAAAAGCTTGCATTCGTCGTGGGTTGCTGGCACAGAATGGCTCGAGTCTCTTCAAGAAGTAGCAACATGGGGCATGCCACCACAATTGCGACAATTGAATGTTAATGGCCAAGTAAAAACACATGGCAAGATATTAGCCCGGCAACGCCGGGCACACGTTTACTAGTTGCACCTAAAATTGCTATTCCGGCCAATATGTTACGTGTTTTTCTTCATAGTTTTCATGAGTGTGCCGCGTCCACGCAGTGCATCGGCGGAGCATCCGACTCACCTTGGGGGACGGGGAATGGAGCATGCCGGAAGAAAGGGTGGATCTCAGCCTGGCTTTCTGTTCCACGGACCGGTGTCCGGTCGAGCCTCGGACCAAATACGGCGCTAGTCACCCGGGATCATAGGGGTTGACTCTTCTTGTTTTCCCTCTTGTGGGATCGGTCCCAACGAATTCTGATACATAACCACGAAAACGTGGGATGGCCTGGCGACAGCTACGGAAACGGATGGCCCGTAGCAGCAACCGCGAAGGGGTCAAGCGACATCGTCGTGGAGAGCCGCATGTGGGGAAACTCGCCAGCACGGTTTGGAGGAACGGCCTCTGCTCTGGCCCCTACTTCAACACGGCAACCACTCTCCTATTTCCGTAGCATTGCTTCTATGATCTTAGGAGCACTGGCCGCTATGGCCCAAAACAAAGTCAAAAGACTTTTAGCTTATAGTTCTATTGGACATGTAGGTCATCCTTGTATTGGTTTTCCGTGCGGGAGCATAGAAGGGATTTAACTACTACCAACTGGTCTCTCGATTTATGTATTAATGACCATCAATGTATCCGCCATAGTTTTGACATTGCGGCAGAAGCACAACCGGTTCAAATATATAGCGGATTCAGGCGCTTTGGCCAAAACTAATCCTCTATCGACTCTCACCTTGTCTATTACTATGTTCCCATACGCAGGAATACCTCTGTTAGCCGGCTTTCGTAGCAAATCCCATTCGTCTCTCGCCGCTTTGGGCTGCGGGGCTCACTCATTAGCCCTAATAGGAGTAGTTACTAGCGTTATCAGTCGTTCTCACTACATACGCTCGGTGAAAATAATGTATCCTGATACGCCTAAAATCTGGATTCTATATGAACCAATGGATCGTGAGAAATCGTTACTATTAGCCATTACTTTATTTCTTCCCACTCTTTTCTTTTTATATCCCTCTCCCTTGTTTTTAGTGACTCATAAAATGGCATTAAGCCTCTGCTTGCAACCCGGATGGCCATGCATGATTCTCTGCCCCGTTCTTCGACTTTGGTTGGCTCTGCTACCCGTACCCAGCCCTGCGCCTCGTTCACCCGATGGAAGTTGCCTTTCCCCCTGGCTGCCAGTGGTACTCGTGTCTCTGGTGGACGCAGGCACTCTCGGCTATGTATGTACTCCCAAAATCCAACCCTGCCTTTCGACATCGCGAACCTTACTCCCCCTTTTCGTCCTCGGTTTTCGGGCGCGCCTCGACGAGTTGATCGCCTAAAACCTCGGCGAATGAACAACGGGACGGGGATGTTCGACCCCGCACAACCGAGATGGAATATTATTTGATCGTGGAGATGCCATGTCAGGTGCACCTATGAGACGAGGATAAGGCAACCTTCTCACAGAACCGTACGTGGAACAACTTGTTCGTGCGACTCCCCATGAAGGGAAGAAACGGCAGTCGACTGACTACTTCTCGACATTCGTGGCAGCGTCACTTTCTACTTGACGCATCGTTGCCCTGGAAGAAGCGGCTGGGTGGTTCCGATTGCCGCCTGGTTCCACAGACCCGATTCTACCAGTGTTTTTTCCCCCGCTCTCCCTGGCCCACCTCGCACTGCGTACGGGGGCCCGCGTTGGAATCAGTGTCATCGACACAATGCTTTCCAGCACCAGCAGAAGGGATGGATCCCACCTCGCACATCGAGACGGACCGATTACCAAATCCACCTATCATCGCCGTAGGGGTCGAGAGATCCCCGCCCTCCGAACCGTGCATGGCAGATTCCCGTCATACGGCTCTCCGCCTCACCCATAGAATCAAGAAAGAGCTCTCAATCTGTCAATCCTTACTATGTCTGGACCTGGTAAGTCTTTCCCGTGCTCTGCTGGGGCGTACTACGGGCTTCAGCCTCCTCATCCGGTTCACCGGTTCCACCAAATAGTGAATAATGGACACACACAGGTTGCGCTTCCGATGCCGGCCGATTCGATTACCACGCTCGGTCTCCACGCAGTGCATGAGTCAGTCGACTGCCATTTCTTCTCTTCAGATCAGTGGGGAGCTGCATGCGAGGACCCTTCCATATTCCTCAGCCCCGTTGTTATGTTGCCACCTCACCAGGGCAAAGGGGGGATGATAAATGAGCTCCTATCTCGTTCCGACCTGGGATTTTGAGACAACCTGCCATTGAGACAAAGAGAAAGAGATGGATGGGAGGGGAAATCAACCGAGACTCCGTTAGTAGCGACGAGCGAAAGTGGATTGGACCTCGCTATGGTTCCATTCCGTCCATCGTGGGCTGAAAGAAGAGAGATGATGATAATGGGGTGGTCAACCGGAAGAAAAGAAACAACCCTCGCGTCGAGACGACGCAGGTGGATCGAGTACGCCAAGCACGAGGGGCAGACTGTGAGGTGGCGAGAGATGAATGAGGTGCGGTTGTCATGCCCCGCTTAGCTTATGGGTGATCGGAACCGGGCGGACTTTGTCCACGACAGTCTGCTTATATTATGAGTCCTTGTTTTAATGGTGGTCTGTGCTTTTAGTGGCAGTCCATTTAGATGATCTCTTCACTATCTGTCAAAAGATTTTGGGGATGCTAAAAGATGCTAAAGCCCTTGGCAAATGGCTGATTCTTCTGAGCAAGTTCTGTCACTATAAATGGAAAGTTCCAATTGAATATCTGAAGTTGAGAATTTCCTACAAGTTCTTACTTCTGGAAACTAGTGCAAAGATACCAGATATCTTTGTACTAAAATATGTTTAAAAAATGTGTTCTTTTGACTTCTTTAGCTCCAATATAGCATGATCAACATGTATGTTCTTTATCAAATCGATTGCAAAAATAATATTCACCACACCCTTCAACTTATATAATTCTTTTACTTTGATTCTATTCTTGTATTCCTTGGTTGCATGGCCGACAAGTGGCAAACCTTTTTTTGGGGAGGAAACAAAATAGCTTGAGATAATAAACAAGAGAACTTCATAATGCCACCTTTTCCCCCATCCAAAGCTATTAGATTCTGATTCTTCTATCTCAATATTATGATGTCAACAACAAAACGGCAAAGAAAAATAGAGATGAAACACATATTGATCCAGATCCAACATTAACTTTTTGTGCATATGTGCAACGCTTTTTTTTTTCATTTATGTGCAAGGTAGTGCCTTGTACCGATACAAAATTCCATGTCATCTGATGGTGGCTATTCTAGATCCTATTGCCCTATATTCTAAGGAAAAAGAAAAGTATAAAATTGGCAACACAATCCTATTACATCGCAAAGGGGTAAGAAATAACATTCCTGTAAGCTTAAGTTTTATAAAATGCTAAAATGGGTAGCAGAATGGAACTGATGTTTGTTTGGTCGTTGGCCAGTTCTTATTTTAGTTGAACTTGGAATTAAGACAATAGGTTGACTCCAGTGTATGCCTTATAATGTTAAAAATTTCTAAAGAACCATCTTGTGGTAGGATTATAAGATCTTGAACATTTGTAAATCCCAAATAAATCTTGAAATTTCCTGTTGACGGTGGCAGCAACTATCCAATGAAGCAAAGAGAGTAGAAAAAGTAGAGAACCTTTGTACAAATGAAACGGGGTTTAGCAAATTTGATGGGGGATACTCGAAAAATTACTGGTGGCAAGATTCGTATTGCAAACTTGGAGATGTGAAATTCTATTCTAGGACATTGTTGCTTACATGCCATTCCTTTTAAACTCTGTTTTTCTCTCAAATGCGTCACAGACTAACTAAGAACACTAAAAATGGGACAAACTCACAGAGCATTGATGAAGCAAAAGAGGCAAAAACAAAGGGTTCTACAAAAGGGTGAATGGGATTAAGCAAGCAAAAAAGCTGCAGGGACAAACCCGAAGAAAATATTGAAGGCAACATAGGTACTGCAATTTGGAGGTAGGAGCTATTATACTGGATTGCTAAAAGTTGCATACATTGGCAAGGCTGTTGATTCCCTTAGCAAATCCATTCTATTCTAAATACACACCGGTCGAAATAGAAGCTATAGCGCCCCTGCAAAGATGGTTAGGAAATCAAATTGGGACAAATCTAGTTGAAGACGTTTTTCACCAAGTTGAATACAAACCCCCCATAGTGAATGTTTGGGGTGGCCAAGACGATAAATTTTTTGTAATGATAAGTATAGAAAAGAAGGATGTTCATCTTTTATTGATCATTATAGCACGATAATTAGGAGTTCAAAATCAGATAAGTGGTATAGCTTTATCATGAAGCTTCTCTAACTCATTCATTAGACTCTTTTCCATTCATTTCATTTCCATTCATTTCATCTATTGAAGCATGGTAGATATAACATTGGTTTCCCATTCTAGCTATTGACAAAAGAAAAAGGAAGCGTCTATGGAAGCCATTTTTCTAAATATACTGAAGGCATGAATGTCTATAAATTTTCGACAATCCAACTTTCATTCTCCAACATCACTTTTCATGGCGATGAGGCAACAATTTATCTAATAACTATGATGGCTATATGGCAACAAAAAACATGTATAATCTACTAGCAGCATTGCCTCCTCATGTCTCTCAACAAGACATTAGTGTAATAGAAACCTAACTTCTCTGAATTACGGACAAGACAAATGTCTAATTTTCTGCACATATTCAATATTCACGACGTGTCCCAGTGGACTAAAGGAAACAAAATGGGACGATAACGAGGTATAGATGGCAATGAGAACATGGTTGAAGAGACAACAGATATAAAACGTAATGGTTAATAGAAGTATACAATCTGGATTGGTCAAGGAATCCAAAAAAACAACAAAATAGGGAAAATAAGGCGAGACATAATAATGAGATTTTAGATGGGCAGTCATAATCTAAAAATTGAAAAGACAATGGGAAGATAGAAGATGAAAATCACTTGATCAAGAATGCCCGATGTACGCAGACCAAAGAATTAAATTCCAGAAGGTCAGTTGAAACCACCCAATTCCAAGGCTGATGGCATAGGACAATATATTAATAGACTTGGTGAAAGCCATTGGGAAAATGAATGCACCGAAACAAAGGGCTCGTAATCTAAGACACATGAGATTTGGATCAAAGGAGCGTACAAAGAACAACTCAAAGCTGTAGATAACAATGCACACATGCATGGTCAAGAAGGCAATTGTAAGGGGTGTGCGGCTATATAAAAGAAACAAGCTAAGTTCGCATCATGGATACCTTATTTAAGCGTCATATGCTAGTAACACCTCCCTTGAGGGGAGATTGAAAATACTACACTGGTCCAATTGCATTCAGGTCTTAGGGACAAAAATGTATTCTATTCTATTCTATTCTATTCTATTCATAGTATGAATTTTTAAATTCTTACCAATTTTTTTCCCCAACGCTAAAATTTATCAAGCCAGTTTTGTATTGATTATGAGGCAATATAAATCTTTACCCACTAAGCAGTATTGTACCTCCTCAATTTTGCCAAGAAGAAGTAATTGAAGTTGCTTGATTTCCTCCACTTATTCATAAAGTGAATTATCCAAGCTTTATCACATTCATGCCCTAGTTAGCACGTCTTTGCATTTTTGGAATGATAGCTTTCAAAAGCCTATTTGGTTGATGACTACTCTAAATTGGGGCATCAGTTTGTCTAGTAGAAAGAAAACTTATATACAAGAAATATTAATTTCCCAATAGCCATAGTAAGTGATGGAATTATATACATTAGATGAACAAGAGTATACCAGTTTGGACGTCTACCTTCACTTATCACTACCAAAGTATCAAATTTTGTAGGTGTTAGTATCCATTGATACATAAAACAATCCATGTGCAATATCAAAGTAAGTAGGCAAAGAGCTATTTCCTTCTAGAAAATGTACATATGGCTTGTTACCTGTGGATATCATCCCCTACAAAAACTTCAAGTGGAAGGCATGTAGCATCACAATATTGAACTTCGTAGTAATAGCTGGTATTAGAGTATGAAAGCAAAGTAGCCGAGTAAGCTCAATCAGATATGTTGGCCCTATTCTTTGTCTCCCCTATCATTGCTCTATGAAGCCTTCCTTGTTGGCATATGTGATACCAAATCAACCACATCGTCTATAGATTCCCGGTGTTAAAGTGATATACTAAGTGATGCCCTTATAGTTGTTAAGCCCTTCAAGGATTTGCATGTGGGTAATTTGATTGCCCTGTAGAAACATATTAAGACTGTCCTATATAAGTTATGAGTTTCATTGAGATACCATTCGAAAATCTAAGGTTCATTCTTCACCAACTTTGGGACTGCAAATATGTGCTTTAATATACTGAGCTAGTGACATAAGTAGTCAAAAACACATTGTGGTGGCAAAGATAAGGCCCTTCTCTTGATCCACAATTTTGGAGCACAATAGTGAGATTATCTAAATAGAAACGCGGGTGTTATCCTTCTCACTTATTGGAGCGACATATCTATATAGTGTAAGGTATGCCATTTTGGTGCCTAGCTACAAATTAAATTCAAAAGTGACGTTCTTGTTGAATTGGGGCTTAAAGTGCAAATTCCATACTAGGTTATCCTTTCGGAAAGGTGTTTGATGTCTTTGAAAGGGAAAGTATGTGCTAATTATTAATTATTAAGATACTTCAATGAAGTGAAGCATATAGGAAAACTCAAATTATTGTCTAAAATTGCTTTGGAGGCAAACAAGAAAGAGGAGGACACTAAGATATTGGTTAAGTAAATGAGGCATTTACATAAAACTCCAGTTGTCCAGACTTGCTTTAGAGGTAAGCATTAACTTGTTAATATGTAGTAATAAAATCAAAAGTTTCTAGACTCTAGAAAGTGTACCTACAAATGCTAGTAGATTATTTTATCATTTAAGGCTATTTGAACATTCGAAAATACATGAATTGTTGCCGTTTATGCCATTTGGAAGGCCGTATGCCCATGAGAAGAATCCTTACAATGGCTGGTTTGATCTATATATAGGATCAAACAGAGAGACAATCCAAGGTGGATGATGATAACAATAAAAAGTTATTGGACAGAGGAGTCTATTGAATGAAATAAAAGGGAAGAAGATATCTTAGAGGAGTATATTGAATGAAATAAAAGGGAAGTGGAGCGTACTGGAGCGTAGTGGAGCTGGTGCCTATGCAAATAGTGAAGATGTATATGGGAGTGATTTGACCACCCCTTGGGGAAGGCCTGTACGATGTTCTACTTAGTTGGAAGAGAGAGGAGAGAATCTCTTAGTACATTACTGGAACAGAGACCCGACCTCTTTTAGTACTTCTATGCAGGAAAATATAGCAGACCAAGTTAACGCGCGGAATGACAGTTGCTTTTGTGAGATCTTCATTAGCTTGCATCTTTCGGTGGAGGAGCTTCAGAGGGTGACAGCTTTAGGACTTATAGTGATCTTTATCTCTGCTCAAATCAAGGATTGAACCTGGTTTTAGACCCTGGTCTTGGATTGATAGCTTGAATTCTTCCTATCTTGGATTGATAGCTTGAATTCTTCCTATTTGATCCATAAGGGATCATTTGTGTTTAAATTTTTCCTATCAGGCCTATTGTGGAGCCTCTAATAAGTGTAATCTTGTTCACTATATTAATATAAAAACTCTTACCCTAAAAAAAATAAAAAAATAAATAAAAGGGGAGAAGATATCTAGAATGAAGCGATGGTTAATGAATGTCTCCAGAATTTGGAAGTCGTGGGATAGCTTGATTATGTCAACAAAGCATGTGATTAGAAAAAGGAAAATGGGAACATTGGGGAGTGGATCAAAGATTAGTAAATCAAAAGATTTGAAGATTTGTTACCATACTAAATCAAACGATTAGTATGGACAATAAAAAATAGGCTAGAGTCAAAAGTCAAGTTAGTTTTGAAATTAAGAAGTCCGTTATTATCATTGTTCTTTGCAACGTCAAGTTGGTTTTGAAATTAAGAAGTGATTGTTGTCATTAAGAAGTCTGTTAGGTATAGTACCTGAACATTGAAGCCATTGGAAAAAGTTGAAGCACTTCAACAATATCAAGATGTTGTAAGGATGTTGTGCTTGTCAAGTATCTTGTATGCATCCAATCATGCATCCCATGATTATGCTTATGGTCCAGACCAAGCATAATTTTATTTTATTTTTTGGGTTGAAGACTAATATTTGGTAGAGGTAATGTTCTAAGCAGAATTTACGCGCGGGTAAGGACTGGCGAGCCCGCGCAGTATGGAAGCCCGGTCCGCACTGCGCGTAAGGGCCCTGGTATAACATTTCCCTCAATAAAGTTCAACATAGAGTATCGGGAAGATATTTCTTGCCGTAGTCAAGCCATCATAGCCATGAAAAGGTTGATTACAATATTAAACCCGTTTCGGCCCCTGCCTAAAGACGGAGGAGATGAAGCCAACATCGGTGGAGAGGAAGCCATTATTGTCCATTTGTTAAATCTAGATTTGAAATATGGGTGAAGAAATATCTTCCTCTCTTTTTCATTATTATAGATAATTCTGGAAGTGCGACAAATTAGGGTCCCCGTATGAAGAATGTTCTTGAGTCTTCCAGTCTCGATAGTTTCATATCATGATTTATGTCTTCGTCATATGGCTTTCAGTTCACGAGACGCAAGATAAAACAAAACAAGGGCAGACCACGAAGCAGGAATTATCAAACGTAATAAACTTTACCTTCAAATTACTTAAGAGGATGATTTTTTCTGATTTGGGGTCACGTTGCATAATTACAAGCATTAATAGTATAGAGGTCTAAAAGGAAGTCAGTTGGGCTTCAAGCTTTGATATAAAATAGCTTCATCTGTTTGAATCAATTAACTGTATTTGATTTTGGGCGAATTTGGATGGCGTCTGAAGCAACAATTTCGCGCAAAAACAAAGGATTATGAGCAGAATCAACAGATTTTGGACCCTGGGCTGGATAGACTAAATGGAATCTGTATGATTTCTGGTCTCTCTTGATGTTAAATTATCATTGTCTGTTCAAACTGAAACATGCACAAATGCTCGGACTTCACTAAGCGTTCAGTTAATTCGATTTAAGAATTCAGGCCTACCAAGAAAATGTTGCACAGGGTTTCACGGCTATATGAAAGCAAGAGCATAAAACCATAACAGATGAAGATGAATGATGCTTTTCATCTTCTTCCGACAATACAAAGGAAGAAATCGTTTGTTCTTCGAGAAACTTCAAACAACTGAGAAAAACAGGGGATGCAAAAAAATCCTGGCGGGGAGGTTAGCGGCGCCGCTCTCACAGACTAGGGACGTTTTCTGCCTTATAAATTAGACAGAATTTAACAGTAATTTGAAGGTAATGTTTATTACGAGTACTATGGAGTAGATAACGCCCTGGGCCGAGGGTGTTACTGAAAAAAAAAATTGAGGGCCATCAAAATGGCGAGGGTGTGCGCGTAGCGCACGCCCGAGCCATTTTGATGGCCCGAAAATTTTTTTTGAAGTAACACCCGAGGGCCAGGGCGTTATCGCCCTTAACACACTGCCCCGAGAGTTTTGGGCCATCCGATCATTATCAAAATCGATCTGGATCCGTTCATTTCATAACATCCTAGGGTGTTATGGAGTAGCAGTGTGTTATAGCTCCAGTAACACACTGATCAAGATTGATCTGAACCGTTGGATCACTATAAACTTGAGGGGCAGTGTGTTAAGGAAGGCAGCAGTATTTGTGAAGTTCAATAATAAAGATTGTCCTCTTAAACCTTGAAGTGCCCTGGTGGAGGAAAGCCGCACTGAGTGCGGATTTAAACTGCAGGAAGTGCGACATCTACTCTGCAAAGAGAGAACCCCTCTGGATAGAACTAAAAGATTGCATCCATATTCAGTTCACGAGACGCAAGATAAAAAACAATATGACCAGAGCAGGCTCTGAGCAGAAGCTCTAAACTGCCAAGATCAAGAAGCACCTATTGAAGCACCAACGTTTGCCATGTACAAGCCTGGTATAGAGGGAAAAAAAGCAAGTAGCGGCTATACCTTAGCAAGAAACCTTCCTGTAGAAGACCTTCTGAAGATCGAAAAACATGAATATGTGTGTTACACCAAAGATCTGAGGAGCCAACGGTAGCCTTTTTGCGCTGCTCCTCAAGCCATTTCGTATGTGAGATTTGACGCATAAAGAACGTAATCATTTTGGCCTCTCTTGTTCGAGTACTTGAGTTCTCTTCTGCCATTAGGGTCATTAGGGGTGGCCACATGCAATATTTGCTGCCTCCACCTCCGTATCTGAATCTGATACGAGAGCAGCTACGAGAGAGGTGAAGAGAGGGAAAATTGAAGGGGGAAGAGGGGGAAGAGCTGCAGAAGAGAGGGGAAGCAACAAATTAAACTAGTTTTTCTGGATCCACCTCCCTCAGAAGTGGAAGATTGAAAACTGGCCTCCGATTTGAAACGGAGGCCTCCACCTCCATTTTTTCATGAAAATCTGCCGGTGGAGAGGAAAAAATAATCATGTGGCCACCCTTATTGTATCTTGTATGACATACAATGTTCTTGATTCTTCCAGTCCCCAGTTTCATATCATGATTTATGTCTTCGTCATATGGCGTAGCCAAGGCTTCAACAAAAGCAAGGGCAGATGCTATGAATTCAGGATGCCCTGGTGCCCCTAATCTTTGAGCTTCACGCTTCAGAGCTGTAAGATTTCACAGTGCAGTTCATCCTCAGAATTTTAGCAATCAATTCCGCCATAGCCATGGGGAAATTGGAAGCAGATTGGCTATGGCATGGTAATCAGCGTCTCTGTTTTGGACTGATCCAATTAAACAACGGAATAAAATGCCAGAGGCTTTTTTACACTAAAGAATCTAAATAATTTTAGAAGAGGTAATTTTAGCCACCTGAAAATTTCAGGGGGCCAATTTCTTGGCTGGCCCCAGGCTCTCCGGCAACTTCTGGCGGCCGCCAAAAAGTTCCCCCCTGGAATTTTTAGGAGGCTAAAAAGACCCTGAAATTTTCCCAATTTTCCGGCCGGTTGGGGATCGACTGGAGATCGATATACAATCTCTGGATGAAAAATCGCCCTGTTTCTGGGCGAAATTTCAGGTCCCTCTTAAGCGAATTACGAGACTGAATCCGGTGAAGGCGTCCAAGAAGAACTAGAAGGGAACAAACCATTTTTGCACTTCTGGGGAGATCCGATAAAATTGAAACGATACAGAGAAGATTAGCGTTATCCTGCACAACGCATAAACAGAATCATCACAGACAATGTGCCTATACGTACCTGATTTCCTTGGGTCAAGAATTGACGCCATTTTTGTGTGCCATGGCTGGCATTGAATCCAAGTAAAATCCCTGTTTATCTCCATAATCACAATGAAAAATTGAGCCAGTTTTTCAAAGCCCACTGCACATAAGCCTCCGTTCCTTTCCCTAACACACTGACGATTCGGTTCAAGCTAAAATTGGATCATTAATTTCATTCCTTTCCAATTTCTAGTACCTGATAACCTGTGCAAATCGAAGGAAATTTACTTTTTGTCTCCTATTTGTACCTGATCAACCTGTGCAGCTCCAAAGAAATTTACTTTTTGTCTCCTATTTCTAGTACCTGATCAACCTGTGCAAACTCCAAAGAAATTTATTTTGTGTCTCCTACATTAGATCAGATAGGAATCTTCTGATACTCTTCATCGAATATGCTATTGTTCCAACGATTGTGGATTGCTTAACGTTGATTGAAAAGCAGATCGAAAAGCAGCATAAAGCAGAAATGCATGCCAGAAACGACCTTTGGTGTTCTGCCCAAAAAGAACCCATGACTACCGTAATGTGATCAGGGAAGGGTAAAAACTTTTGGACGGGCAATCTAGGACTACTCTGGTCATCTTCTATCTCTAACAATCTTTCAATTTATCTCAGGACCTGAATGTGGACAACACTCTCTCTCACACACACATGGTAATAAGCCTGTAATTAGTATACGCTTGAGAGGACAGTGTCAACTTTCATACCTTTGGGGAAGTGCTAATTAGATGATAAAAATTTTGATGTAGAGATTGTAGTCACAAAGAAGGAAACATCTCATTTCTCTCTAGAAGCCATGCTAGCCTAGTTATTTTGAAAATTTCGATATAGGTAGATCTTGGAAGACAGAATAGGGAACATTTCTTTCCAGGGGCTAAGCTATATCCTTTTTTGGCCTGTCTAGTGTACCTAGAGCATTTTATTTACTTCGAAATCCCCAATAGCCCTAACCAGATAATTTGCAGGTTTGTGCGTCATGCTCCACCGGATTTTGAACATACACTCAAGATTATTTGCCGGATTTTGAAGGAAACCCCACAATTTGTTTGCCAGCAAATAAAAATTCGAACCCGAAAATAAGGATTGTGACCGGAAATTTAGGAGGCTAACTCCTAGTTTTTGGATGCCTTGTTTCTACTTTTATATAAGGCATGATGATTTTCAGGACAGAAGTACTAAAAGACCAAACCCAAACACTATAAGTATAGTTCCAACTGACCTGGCTTTCTACAGTTAGCTTTACTGATACTCCATCCAATCCACTTATTCGCAAGACTTGCAATCTCATACTTGGTAAGGAATTGAGCACCTTGCACAACGTACCATTACCACCCTTGTTAACATCCACCAGTATATCAAAAGCTGTTGATGTCGTCTGCATTACTTGAATACATGAACCACTTGAGCTTCTGCATCCATCATGATCATGTTTTTCAGAATTAGAAGCATTCAAGCATTCATTTTCTTCCTTTAATTGCTTCAGGTACTGGATAGCGCTGGAAAGGGTAGACAACTTGTCACCCTAAGACACAAAGATTGGGAAGAAGTGTCAGAAATTGAACTTATTGTCCAAAGAGAATAAGAAAAATAGCATATTTACTCTCTTTTTTTCTTCGTTACCTTGGTTTTGTTGGGAAGTAGGGATCTTAAGGTCTGCATAAGCTCTTTATGCTTCTGTCGCCTAGTACGCTCTGCCATAACATGGTTATGGCGTTCCTGTAATTGGTCCCTGTCAATCTCTTTTTTGCATTCATGTTTTTTCATCAAATGTACCACATGATTGAGACAACGCTGCAGCATCCACTGCCCATGTGGCGTGCTTCTCTTCACAGGCTTAATTTGCTGGGGGTTCCATCTCTGAAATGCTCCCCTCTCTCTTTTTTCCGATTCTACACTGCAAATGCTGCTTGATGAGGCCAGATCTGCCTCGCTTTCTAAGAGGCTGCCGCTCCAAGCTGATTCAAAAAGCCCTGTTCCGGCAAAATCTTGACACTCAAAATTTGATCCAATAAGATTCGCAAAAAGATCAAAATCCTCTGCCTGGTCAATCATGCACAGATCAAGATATAAAGAGCTCTCTTCTGAGAAACAGGTCGGCGATTCGGGCTCTTGATTTGTGCTCAAACCGCTTTCAGACTGGTCGGTTAAGCCTGTATCCAGCACGATTTTGTAGATACATTGTCTCAAGCTCTCGTCATGAGGTATCTGCAGAAATTGTTAAATCTGCCGTATGTCAGAATGCAGATCATAAATTATGCATATTGAACTAAGGTGACTTACGAAATTTGTGGTGCCAATTTCCAGAGCTCCATCAGGCAAAGGTATGCAAACTACAGTCTGTGTTTAAAACCAGAGCATATCAGAAAAATATGAAGATTTAGAGCAAGAACAGGGGATCAATTAAGCAAAGGGTCACCTGAATGCCTGCCTTCTGCATAAAGACAGGAAAAGGAGGAAATCATTTCAGGGAGGATAATTATTATCAAAGGTCAATGCTACAATAGAAAGAAGAAGTTTTCGGCAATAAATTTACCTTGAAGAAATCTACTTGCTCAGGAGCGGCTCCTTCAAAAATATCCTCGTCTGTTAGCCACTGGTAGTTTTCACTTGTCATTCCAACAAATCTGCGTTCATTTCCGTTAAAAGATCTGCATAAATTCAAGCAAAAAGGCCGCAAAAGAACGCAAAGAACTTACTCAGAGCTAGGTCTGCACGCCTTATAGAGAGAATGGAAGGCGAGCTTGACGGCATAATCCGGATGAATGCAATCGCCATCTTTCCAAGCGAGTTTTCTGTGCAGGAGAAAGGAATGTTAGTAATGCAAAGATTAAAAATGTGGATTAAAGAGAGAAAAAAACAGACCGGTCGATGGGGGATTGACACCAGAAGACGGAATAAGACCATCCGAGATGACGAAGAAGGCCGGAATGGGCTGAAGCCATAGCCGAAGCTCAGGCCGGTTCTTGAGCAAATGAAGTGCGCACATCAGAACCAGATAAGAAAGAAAGAGTTTTGGGTTCTTGGAAACTTCATAGGAAACCCTCTATCATGTGGCCTTTTGCTTCTCTAACTTTTTAGGAAGCTCCCTACATTTGAATGCTTAAAACGTGTGTTCGAATTTTTATTGACGAGAACTGACCCACGTTTTTCTCTCTTATTTTATTTTGCACATTGCGTTTTCTCTTCTCCCCTGCATATATTTTGGAACAACAATGTTACTCTGACCCTAGACGTGATCTAGGAATGAAATCCATGGACATTCGTTTGCCACATCATTTGTCGTATAATCATCAGAGGAGATCGTGGCCGCATAAGGTTCTAGCCCCCAAATTCATGACACGACAAAATTCATGCTCAGTATATGGTCCAGTGAGTTGTCCCCAGTGCCCAGTGAGTTGTTTCTTGGCAACTTATGAAGGCAAAAATGTCATATACTTAAATTAATTCTGTCTATTCAGATCACATGTCATTTATGTTTTTGTTCAAATGACTACCTACCTAATGCATAATCATGTCTTGTAAGTTGATGCATAAATTTGTCAACTGATTTACCATTTCGAGTAGTCTCCTACGGGTAGATCTTCAATTGTATATGCCTTTGTTCTTCAAGAACTTTTGCAAGCAAATATGTTTTACTAATTCTTCATAATGCCTTAAAAAGTATTATATTGCATATCATAAAGTAAGATGGGGACGCTATTTAAAACGCATATAGATGTTTGAAGATGAGTGCATGGGAACATTAGCAATTGGCCAAAGTGCCAAAAGTAGTATTAATGCACATGTTGCGATGGTGAATGAACCATTGACAAAACATCACTTCTTGACACATAAGCATATTGTTCATGTGGATCACAACTTGTGTAAAACCAATTATCACGCAACTTTTTGTCGATGATGTCCATATGCGCAAATTGAATAATGCTTGCATTTTTCTAAGTCAATGCTTCCATAGAATATATTGTAGTCCCAAGAGCTATCAAAAGCACTACCCTCTCTTCTTATTCTGATAGTTTTAGCACTATCAAATTTTGTTGAGAATTATGTGGAAAGTCATCATGTAGGCATTAATTGTTGTGTACATAATATGTTTACAATAAAGCAGGAATTTATGTGATGAACAATGTGAACTACATAAGTATTGAATTGAATGGAATGAGCTTTTATGTCCATGGAGACCATGAGGTCTATGGGACAGAATAACAGAGAAAGAGCACAACAAGACTTTTATTGTCCAGGATTAACAAAACCAGCTTTGAAGGGTTTTCAAAGGAAAAAATTTAACAGTAATAGACTCATTGAGAAACTCTATCTTTGTGCCTATCAATCTGATGATGCAGGACTTAATTCATCTCACTTGTCAAGAACCTCCAGGATAAAGAATGATAATGCCATTACTGCAGGTGCCTATTATAGCAAACATAGCGGTTGATTAGATGTAATCGGATCAATATATAGTGCTCGTATAGTCACATCACATACGCCGGGCAGATCTTAAGAGTGTGATATTCATCTTCAATGGCTCCCAGCGGACAACATTAACATATCCTGTTTTCACGCTCCTGTCTTGTGTCTCCCGTGTTCACCACCTTCTGGCAATAGGGTATGTGTTGCTCCAAAGTGGCACAATATAGGGGAATAATCATGTTTCATGGAGGAGAATTAAGTACGGAACCGTGGACTTGACTTCGAAAGCCCCAGTTAGAAAGACTTTCTGGATTCCTTCTAAATCTCCCAAGTAGCAAGGAATATCACTTGCCCCCATAGTTTCCACTCTATATAAAAGAATTGGTTCCCCCTAAACCCAAACAAGCGCGCCCGATAGGACTAAGCATAGAGCTTTGTTTTGTGGCAAATATTCTGCAAGGCATAGAGCGCCTTCCAAACTGCCGTTAGTCATTGTTGGGTACAGGTGTTCTAATATGTGATGATAGTGAACTTTACTCCAAGATATTTGTATGTTTGTACCACCTTTACGTTTTGACCATGAGAAACGAAGTGATGTTGTGTATATTATTTAGAAGATAATATGAGGAGAACCGTGGTCTTTATCAACTTGACTCGTATTTCAATATCCTGACAGAAAATTCTCAGTGCATCCAGATGTTGCTTGCTGGGTTATGAGCTAAGGGGTCCACATCATCTACATATATCAACTGCCTAATCATATAGTCAGTGAGCTAATCCTTTATGCAAGGCAACCCATTCCTTCGCTTAAACAATATATAGTCCAAATAGCATGGGGGGCAGTGGGCATTCCTGGCGGACTCCCACACTATTGTTGATAGGGTGGCATGATGAAGGCAATCAAGTGTGACTTTATTGCATTTCGTAGTTCGTATTAGATGCCTAGCCACAATAATCTCACCCCCATTTTCTCCATAGGTATAGTGTCAAAAACCTCCGTAAAATCCACGAAGCAACAGATCCTGTTTTTTTTTTTTCTGATGCCTTGGAATAGATTGCGCAATGTGATAATATGATCAATAGTGGAATGCTTCAGTCTAAGATTGGCCTGCCCAAGTCTGTCTACTCCTGTCTCCTCTGCTCATAATGTCAAATGTTGTTCAAGGATTTTGGTGAGCAGTTTTGCCAACAAAGGGCTAACTATAATTGTACGATGATTGGCAGGACAATGTGAATGCTCTACATTATATCTTGGAACTACTTTATCGATGGTCCATTGCTTGAGGATGCCTTTATGGAGAGCCTTACTGAACAAAATAGTTAGGATTGGGAGAATCTTAGGTCCAACCCACTTCAATACCTCTACCTGCATGTTGCCTGGATCTATTGATTTGCCATGTGCAGACTGTTGCAAGCCATGAGTGACATCTACCTTCGTTAAAGTCAGTGGCGAATGAGTTTATGCTGGTACAATATTTTGGATCATATGAGGATCATAAAGCTATATCAAGTGTTGCACCCACTAATCTGAAGAGATGTTGTCAAGAGACTGCATAGGCTTGTATAATACTCTCCTTCAGAATAGCATGGGGTGGCGGTCAAAAAGGGACAAAAAGTACCAACGAGGACGCTATTTGAAAAGCATGTAGATGTTTGCAGATGAGTGCATGGGAACATTAGCAATTGGCCAAAGTGCAAAAAGTAGTCATGCACATGTTGTGATGGTGAATGAACCATTGACAAAATCATCATAGTTTGATACATAAGCATATTGTTCATGTGTATCACACGCAAATTCTTGTCAAATTGAATAATGCTTGAGGTTTTTTAAGTCAATGCATCCATCAAATATGTTGTGGTCCTCCGAGCTATCAAATGCACTCTTAAAGTTTTAGCGCACTCAATTTTTGTTTGAGAATTATATGGATAGTCAGCTTGTACGCATTAATTGTTGTATGCATAGGATGTTTATACCAGGTTCCTGATACTTGATTATGATGTTCAATTAAAGCTATATGATAAACAATGTGAAGTACATAAGAATTGAATTGAATTGAATGAACTTTTATTATCCATGGAGATCATGAGGTCTATAGGACCGAATAAAAGACAAAGAGCACAACTGGACTTTTACTGTCTAGGATTAACAAAAGCCGCCCGAAGAATTTTCAAGGTAAAAATTATAATAGTAATAGACTTGTATTTGTACCTATCAATGCAATGCTGCAGGACTTATTTCATCTCGCTTGTCGAGAACCCCTGGATAAAGAATGATAATGCTATCACTGCATGTCTATATATGAGCAAATATAGCAGTTGAGTTAGATGTAATGAGATCAACATATGTGCTCGTATAGTCACATAGGCAAATCTTAAGAGTGTGGCATTCATTTTCAATGGCTTCCATCGGACAACATTGACATATCTTGTTTTCACGCTCCTCATGGTCCTATCTGCCTGTTTTAATTTTGAGGCAGTATGCTCCATTATGAATGGATACAATTGTTCCTTCTTCATAACTTGTTCCCTCTTCATAGACAAATGTGATAATATGTATTGTTGCTGGCCATGGGCAAGTGTGGGATTAGATGGCTTTTGTAGCGTATTTTTCTGGTCTTTTCTAAAGCATTGGTATCCCAAGGCTTGCCAAAGATAAATGTATCGAGATACTGCTTTGAGTGAGTGTGTCCTTCATTATTCTGCACCTGTACACATCCCTGCTCCTGGACATTCCATTTGGAGAACCAATATACAGGTCTTAAGTCATTGTGGACCCATGGCCAGTGTGTAGACCAGATTCGAAAGTCTTGTGTCTCTCATGTTCACCATCTTCTGGCAATGGAGTATGTGTCGCTCCAATGTAGCACGATGTAGGGCAGTAGTTATGTTTCATGGAGGAGAGAGAATGGAGTACGGTCCACTCTATATAAAAGGACTGATTCCACCTAAACCTTGAACAAGTGTGCCCGATGGACTAATCATGGAGCTTTGTCTTGTGGCAATTTTTTTGCATAGCATAGAGTGCCTTTCAAATTATCGTTAGTCATTGCTCAATGAGTCCCCGTGTTGCTTGCTGGGTTGTGAGCCAAGGGGTCCATATCATCTGCATATATCAATGGCCTAATCATGTAATTAATGTTTCACGTCTTTTTATTCACCATCAGACCATTTGTTTTAAGGGAAGCTGGATGCATATGATGGTTTACTGGCTTCTCCTATATCATTGATCTATATCATTGAGAAGGATATGAACAAGCTGGTAGATTGATGTCCCAATGTGGGAAGCTGCAAGACTCCCAATATATCCTCTTTTAGCAACTAGGCATAATCTTCCACTTTATCATAATTCAAATGAAGTTGAGGCACATAGGAGGGTGGCCTGACACTGGAGCTGTGTTGGTTGCCAATCTACTGTCGACTGTGACGAAGAAGGGTTTGTGATCTTAATCGACCTCCTCATCTCTACTTTGTGTGCCTGTCTATACATATGTGAGAGATGCAGATCTTGCTCGACCATGAGCACATAATCCACATGCTAGATCCTCCACCCCAATTCTCCTGATGAGAAGTGTACGAGGAGGCTGGTTATTATGCGAGGCCATTGCAAATAATCAACTTGAAGGTGTTGCACAACTAAAGCAATTGCTTCTGAAGCATGTGATAGGAAGATTCTTAGTAAGATTCCATAGAAAGATTAGTATTTTGTAGGTAAGTAGATAGCTAACAAATTAAAAAGTTAGCATAAGAGACATAAAACTACCAAGTAAAATACATTTTTCTGGGCCAAACTTAGGCTAGATACTCACAGAGTGCACCCAGGACCTTAGCAAGATTCTTGGTACAACCTCTATCGCATTTCAAAAGTATATGCAATGTATAGCACAATAATAGTGGGTTTCTTTTGTATTTTTATATGCTTTTTGCTATGGTTTTTATATGAATTGATGGGCGTATTGCACGAGGTGTACTAATCAGTACATCCAGTGTGTGCAATGTATTTTCATGTTTTAGGTGCACATTCTTAATGGTTTTTGCCCTTACCCATCTCAATGGCCACGATCGACTTAAGCCCTTTAATCCAAGGGTTCACAGTACAAGCCCTTTTCTAATGCCATATTGTTTTACTTTTTGTTTAGTGGGTAATCTGCAGATGTGCGGCTATCCACACTTAACATATGTAACTATTGCATCAAGAAATTGCTAGGATGAATGAAAAATCCCATCCATGGAGCTTTGCTAATTTATGCGAGCCCATAGTGAGAATGGCAAAGATTGATATGTGTAAGAGTGGATGTGGTTCGTTATTACTATTATCAAAACTGAGAGTCAGGGTTTAAATACCTAATGGTCCGGGCCACAAGGTTGCTAATTTGGATTTTCTTGTCGCCAAAATCTTAAATTATATGATATCCTATATCGTTTTTTACTGAGAGACGTCTTCCCTTCCAATCAGAAATGCGTGATGCAGTTCTGTCTAGGATTTCTACCATCATTTTTGAGGAGCAGCACCTATCAATAAAGGCGGCTATAACTGCGACTGATTTGGGTTGGTAGTCTTTGAATAGAAAAAACAAAAAACAAATGCCCAGGGTATATCAATTGAGTTCGTTCAGGAATATTGGGAGAGGTTGGAGTCGTATGTATATGATGCTTTTTGTGACTTTCGTCGATCTACTATTTTAGATAGAATTCTGAATATAGGTGCCATCTCACTCATCCCAAAGGTCAAAGGTTCTCAAACTATTTCTGATTGGTGGTCAATCACCTTATTGTCATTTGTATATAAGATCTTTGCCAAGACATTTGCGCGTGGTGAATGACATGTTGGCTAAGTCCGTCTCTACAACTCAATCAAGAATTCCTTTCAAAATGATGCATTATGAATAATGTAGCTGCTCGTGCGAGGGAGTCTATTGGGAATGTCGGCATATTCCTATTGTGTATCTTAAGATGATTTTGCGAATTTGAGATTTGAGCAGCAATTCATGTCAGACAAATGAAGCTGCATGTCTCTGCTTGGGCGACTGTTATGTTCCATGGTGAGCCATCAAAGGTTTTCTCACTTGGGAGTGGTATTGCCAGAGAGATGCCCTTTAGCACTATTGCTTTTCACAATTGTTGTAGAGGCCTCTAGGATCTTGCAATGGAGGATGGCACATAGGGAGTCTTCAATCAATATGCAAATGAGAATCCAGAAGCTGCAAAATTCTTCTTAGATAAATTTTCACTGGTTTATGGTGTGCTTGTGGGGTCGAAGAAGTATACAACTCTATGGGTGTTGGATATTCTTACTCTGACATGTGTTAATGATTATCCATGGAAGTTCCTTGCTCGTGGATAGACCACCAAGTTGCTAGGGATTTCGAGTAACATTCATGTAAATGTTGGAGCTGTATCGGAAGAAATCATTAAGGTTTTGGAGATACACGTTTTCTGGTGGTCCACTATAAAAGTGTTTGTTGCTGGTCGCATCACAATGGCCAAGTCAGTCCATAGTATCCATGTCTAGATTTGGCTTCCTTACTGCTAGCCCCACGGGTCAAAGTACATGAGCTCATTGCAATAGTTCAAAATCTTATATGGGCTGGTACTGAGGAAGGTGTTGTGATTAAGGTGGCTTGGTCTAAACGCATCCTTCCAAAATGGGCAGGTGGTCCAGGTATGATGGACTTCTTACTACAGAGCAAATCATTTCAAAGTTCATTTAGAGGCTCCTGAATGGTGAAAGTGACACTCTTGTTTATGCCTTCTTAAACAATCTCTTAGTCATTGTATCCTTCTAGGTAAGAAAGTACTGAAACTAGTTTGACTTGGGCATTATTTCATCCTCTACAGCCTTTTTCAAGTGCTTCTCCTTTTTTTGTATAGATTATTGACAGCGTGGAATGCAGTCAGACATCTTTTGATCATGTCCTTCTATCCACACCCTACTGAAAATTCCATGGTAGTGGGCACCATTGCCGCCAAACCTCTCATCACCTCCATTGGCTGCATTAGTTCATTCCCTCTACATATAGATGATGGGTTCTTGCAGGTGTCATATGTATTCGAGCATGGTATGGAGGTGGTCACCTATTGTTTTGGCCTACGTTTCAGGCAAAAATTCTATTCTCGCACTGGGATGTGTTTGTATGCAAGGTGGTCACAAAAAAATTCTCTTATGTTGGAGGTTGATGTTACAGAAAGATGCCTCGTTGTTGTCACAAAATATTCACAAAGGCAAGCACTTCATCAAATCTGTGTATCACCTCCTCTTGGCTACATAGCCCTCCTATCACCAGAATGGGTGGCGCCTGCAGGTTCCACAACCCAATTTGGTTTCGACATGGTGTTGGCTCTATGATAAGTTACTCCATCTTAAAGTGTCTATATTTTGGTAATAGGTTATTAATAGGTGCTTATATGTTTACGATATCGCTATATCTTCGTATATTTGTAGCATACCCCCTCTGCCTTTTAAGCGTTGAGACTCTTGAGCATTGTCCTTTTGTTTGTTCAGAAGTTCAATTGGCATGGTCCTGGCTACAAGGATTATTTAATAGTGCACTAGATTGCCAATGCATCCTCTTGGCTTCCTATCCCAATGTATAGCCTCCAGGTAGACAGAGAGCATCCCATCTTGGTTCTGATTGGCTCATGTGGTCAATCTGGGAGCATAGTAAACTTCACATTTTTTAGGGCATTTATTCTTATGCTGGTGGTGGTATTGTTGTGACCCAGACTAAGATACTGATGGCTTATGAGTGTTCCTCCCTTGAGCCAGAAGTGAGAAAAAGTATTTAGATTCAATATCTTCAAATTAGTTCTTATCATTTTTTGGAGTAAGCACATTGTGCTTCAGGCTCATGTTCCTATGGCATCTTCTTGTGCTTACACAGTTACGCATTTACATTACTAAGTTCTGCTTAGGTGTTGAGGTGTTGTTGGAGTAGGATGTAGTTGGACATATGGACTTTGGGATTTGAGCGCAAGGTATTGGTGTTTGATGCTTGGTATGGCACTATCTTATAGCCATTGCTTGAAGGATGTCTACGCAATCCAATCTAACGTATAGAATTGCAAAAAAGTTTAAATCTTAACACAATGGTTATGGAGATAGGGTTAGGGGACATCTAGGTATAAGTCAATGTAGCCCACTCAAGGTATAGAATTTGCAAAAAGTATAAAATCCTAACATGACGATTATAAATTAGGGCAACATACCTTGGGAATGCCTTGGCAATAGCAAGCAAGTCAAATCCAAGCCACAAATTCAAAAAATCCAAAGCTTTCGGCACTAGAAAGAATAATCGTAGAAAGAAAAATCGAGAGAATTAACATTAGTAAGAAAAATCAAGAGAATTGATTGAGGCACAACTAAAAATGTCTAGAACATCCAAACCAAATAGGAGTAACCAAGATCCAAAGGTTTCAGCACCAGAAAGAAATATCAATGAGATTTGTCAAAGGCACAAGTTAAAAATATCTAGAACCTCTAAATTCAAATACGAATAAAAAGTGAATTGTGATCAAACGCCAAACACTATGAAATGGAAATCTAGTGGTTCAAGACTCGTTATAAAGATTTAGAATAAAATTGGCTTCCTTTAGAATGATTTAACATTACCTTCATTGCGAAACCATCACTCACATTGAATAAACTGTGCCCCACAAAATTTAATGATCTTGTATAATGGTCTAGATATAACATTATAACCTTCTGTTTGTACTTGCAATTTCTGTTTGGCGATACCCAGACCATGGCTCACGCCAAATTGAAGCTGTCCATGTCTGACTAAGTTGTCGCCAAACATCTGTAACCTAGTAGCCTTCATATTCTTGAAACATCACCTACAACCAAGCATTGCTTACTGATGCTCGCAAAATGTTTTTGTGTGCTTCCAGCATATTTTGAGGTTCGAGAAATTTGTCCTCATCTGCAGATCAAACCCCAAAATGTCAACAAATGTTTCTTGTTTACATAAACGATTACAAACTATACCAACTCACAAACCTGAATGCACAAAGATGAAGCCAGCATAGAAAGATCCGAAAATGCTGGCAAAAATATTAGTTAGAACTCTAGGCAAGGACTGCTCATCTCAAAAGAATTTTGGCATCTCTTCAGTCTTTTATATAAAATACCTGGTTCCATCGTAGCAGCTTGCATAATGTGCTAAAAAACATCGCTGAAGATAACTGAGCCTTTTGGCCTTAATCCAAGCTCTGCCTGCAACAAACCAAAATATACATTAAAAGATGCCAAGGGCATAATATTGCTTCTTCATTTTTACAAAAACACAGAATCCACATGCACAAAGATGAAGCCAGCATAGAAAGATCCAAAAATGCTGGCAAAAACATTATTTAGAACTCTAGGCAAGGACTGCTCATCTCAAAAGGATTTTGGCATCTCTTCAGCCTTTTATATAAAATACCTTTAGTCACTGCAGGACATGCTTACAATTTTAGATATTGAGATGCGTTTCACATTGATTCGACGTTGCATCAAGGTAACAACTACCCTCATAAATTCAAGCAACCTGATCAAAGGAATAACCTCATTCTTTGAGCTTCTTGACCATATTGAGCAGCTACAATTATATTTGGAATGAAAAAAAATTGGGAATTGGATACACTGGCAGGCTTCAATTGCAATCCATTCACAATATCCAATGCAGATTGTTTTCTACTATCAATTGCCATAGTATGTCTTCCAGTTCCTGTGAACTTTGTATTTCTGGGCAGACATTCTACTACAATTTGTAACAAATAGAGCACATTCTGCATGTGTGCAATTGATCCATAGTGCAGGCAGTTACACATAGCATATCCAATACATGTCCAATTTTCTCCTGCAACTATATAAACAGAAGAATAATGGTTGTCTGATCAGGATGTAAACGCACGAAAGAAACTAACAGTTGCAACAGGATGTCCACCTTGCCGAAACACATTGAGGTCGGCCACACTGGAGTAACATCCTCAACTTCAGGGGAACATCCTTTCATTTGTCTACCGCTTATGGCTTAATTTGCATCGCAGTAAGTTCTTCAATCTATTAGAAAGCTTAAATTTTCTCCAAGTAACCAACAACACCAGATGGCAGTGTATCTGTTTATGATGTGAATGCATCATATTCTATCTTTGCTTTTGCTGCACCATCGACAAATGCAATTAAATACTCACATATTTGAAAATCAAGAATCATACTTACATAGAAGCAAAAGGAAATGGGGAAGAGTGTTTGACGGTATTGATTCGCTGGAGCTTCGAGGGATCATGGGCTTGCGTGGATATTCCTCTATGCCTTCACACTTTGTGAATGGCTTCTATCCCTTAAAACTCCTTTCCCAAGATCAGCGAACTAAGTTTCTCAACGACCTTAATAGTTATCTAAAATTCTATGAATAGATTTGTTCATAAATCTCCATTTGGTCATTTTGTGCTTTGAGAAGAAAAAGAGCACTTTCTTTGAGCCAATAAAGATTTTTGCAAATCTCTATTTCTTCCATAGTGATGCCCATCTTTTGTGCCATGGATTTTGCAGCCGATAACAACTCCGCGGTTCCTGCTCCATATCCACTGCCAGACTTTGCTATCTTCCATTTTAAACACCTAGGCAAATGAAAAAAGGCAGAGGATGATCTGAACCTAAATGGTAAGGGATTTTCGCAAATAATCAATCCTCTCGGAATATCAAAAGACTTGGTGAAAGGCTAAACAAATGTTTTAAGAGGGTGGAAATATCTCGGATTGGGATATGGCACAGGGATTATTTCGTATTGGATCATTACCAGAGAAATTGATCCGCTCCAACATCATCGTTTCCAGCTTATACCAGGTCGGTTCTTAACTAAGCAGGTCGGTTCTTAACTAACCATTTTCGAACCAAGATATGTTCTTATTCTTCATCGCATTGAAGCGTCGATCCCTGCCTTGCCAGTTACCCGGTTGGCTTCAAGAAATGAGACGTGCAGTTCTTTACCATCTGACCGAGAGTTTACATGAAATAGGAGGTTTGGAGCAGTCACCAGCATATCCTAGGGATATTCTAGTATATACCTAGGATATGCCAAAAACCCACATAAACAAGGGTTTGCCCCCCTAGGGGCAACCCAAAAATATATAAATTATGTGATATTAGGGTTTTGAGGTATTTCTATTTTGAACATGGCAACGCATAGTAGTTGGCATGTAGATAATGGTTTGGCAAAATAAGGATGGTATATACAAGGTAAACGTGGAAAATACATGGTTTTATATTTTCTTATTAATGCCGCACATAGTTATATAAATAGTTATGTTTTATTTTTAGAACTTTTTAAAGACGTCCATATTTTTGTAGAGCACTGTGTGGCGATGGTTGTGACAGTCCGACAACGATTCCTAGGGATGCACATGCATTGAAATTTGTAAGACCAGCAAGTACATTTGAGCTTGTGCTTTTAATGAACAGGCCACGGCTTTTGCTGAGCTTCTGATTCTGGCTAGCAGAATAGTGTTTTCGCTTTTTGGCTAGTTCTAGAAGCCTTTATTTTCTTAGGCAAAAGGTTTGATGAAAGCAAATTTGGCCTATTAAATTCGTGGGACACCTTCGTTTATAGGCCTCCCCAAAATACACGACGACATGGCACAGATCCAGGTCACACGATCAGCAAATCAAGAGCTGGGATAATGCCACATTTGGGGGGAGGGGGAGGCTACAAAAAAAAGTCTATCCATTTCCTCCTGGAAAAGATTTGATCAAAGCAAATCAGCATTTTGCCATATAACTTCAAGACTTATCTGTAGCCCATTCTTTATTTGCTGTGAATCTGGCTAGGCAAGATCGATTCTATACAACAGGTTTCCAGAGCTTACCATGTATTTAGATGTTATGCAATTTGTAGTGCAGCTTGTGTATTCAATTTGCAACGTTACCAAATATTCAGGTGTTATGCAATTTGGAGTTCCAGTAGTGCAGCTTGTTTTTTCAATTGAGATGCAATGGACATTGCATTAGTTTTTAGCTAGGCCTGTGTAGGGTAAAAGATGTCTTGCTTAGATATTTGTGACTGTAGAAATTGATTCTCTAATTTGGAATTACAAGCATATATGTCCTCTTATATGTTCAAAGATGTCACGGGTGGTGTCACATGGTGACAAATCTCAATAACATATAGAGGTGCCTGCAGAGCAACGTCCACATTGTTAGTATGCTTTTAGATACCTTTATTAACATTTTAGACATATACCAATATATAGATATGTGTTATCATGCATCATATTGTACAGGATTCTAACCCCTTGAACCATGGACACGACTAAATTATTCCAGTACCATTATTTTCTAGCAGGCTGTGTAGATTATTAATGAAGAAACATGTACAAATATTTTTCTATTTATTTCTCGTCACACACGCTTGTTTGACATAAGTCAATAGGACCACTTCTACCTAATAGGCATTCATAGATTTGGAATAGTGTTGCACAACGACATGTCTTAATGACAGATAGCAGTCCAGTAAGCAACATTTAGAGGATAATTGACTCTGACTCCACATCGTTGGCATGCCCCTTAAATCATGACAAGATTCCAAATATAATCCCATTACATTATTTTCTAACAGCTTGTGTAGATAGTGAAGGGACATGTACAAGACACGACATTCATGCATTTGTCCAAAATGTTTGATATTAAGACAAGAGGACCACTTCTACCTAATAGACATCACCTTTTGCAAGTTGATAAATTAACTTTAGGTAGTTGGCTACGAGAATTAGGTAGTTTGGTATGATAATTATTTTAAATTGATAGATATCTTCCTTGTACATGTCATTATTCAAAAGGTGTTATAGAACTTTGCATCCAGATGCGCTTTACCAATTTTCTTCTAGGGTAACTCATGGTGTGATCAATCTATGTGTTTGAAATGTATTACATCCAAATACATACCCATCATAAAGTGGGGTAAGATCATAAGATATGCCAATCATCCCACTAAATAATAAGTGTATATTCTAGAATGGGGCTCGCATGAAAAAACGACAAAAACCTCCCGGCTTCTCAGGTTTTAGATGGGTTGTTGCCCTTGCATGTGCCGTCCCATAACCCGTTGGGTTCCCGTGGACGTAAAAAATCATCTTATCTTATCTTATTCATCTCAGCAGATTTTCTACAATGGTGGATAGTGGGTACCGCACACATGCGAACTACCCACAAAATAAAGGGAATGTCCAATTATACAACTTGGACCCAAAAAAATACAATGCTAATAGATGTTTGGTTTGTGTACCTGCCGAAAGCTTATCACCGGGATTAAAAAACCCGCCCTTTTGGGCTTTCGAGAAAAAACCCTAGTGATAAGCCTTCGGCAAGGGACTTGGACAAACATAAGGCTGAAAAATCGCTCCCAAAAAACCCACGAATGGAGAAGTCGAAGCTGATGTCGCTCAACACTAGAAACAAATGTGAAAAAACAAACCTCCCAAAGTGGAGGGGCTGATCACACGTGTCACGCGACAACAAAAGAAAAACCTCTTCAAATAGAGGGGCTGGTCAAGTGTGCCAGGCGACAAATACATTAAACAATTAAGGGGGGAAAGGTGGGTTTCAAAAAATAGAGAATAAGGTATTGCTGAGGGAGAAGAGGAAGCGCCGATGAGATGTTGATGAAGAACCTCGCCTAATATAGCGATCTCCTAACAAGAGAAAGTATGCAATGCATGCATGCGAGACGTGCATGTTCGCCCTCTCTAGAATCTCGATCCGATGGCTCGGATCGATGGGATTCTAGAATGGAGCTCGCATGAAAACGACAAAAACCTCCCGAATAGAAGAGAACTTCCTTATCAAAAATGGGATCCAGGGCGAAAGGTCAAAGGATTATGGCCAAAGAAGAGGCAAGGCCGAGAAAGGGCATGCCGCAGCATGAAAGAAATGCCAAATTGGTCAATCCAAGCAGGGAGAAGCCCCTTGCATAGTTTCAAAGGATAGAGAATAAGATACTGCTGAGAGAGGAGGAAGCGCCGATGAGATGTTGATGAAGAACCTCGCCTAATATAGCGATCTCCCAATTAGAGAAAGTATGCAATGCATGCATGCGAGACATGCATGCTCGCCCTCTCTAGAATCTCGATCCGATGGCTCGGATCAATGGAATAACTTCCTATACATTTATAACCATCCCAATCACCAATAGTTATAGGATAATTACATCTTTTTTTTTTGCACAATATAAGGATAAAATTAAAATTAAATGTTCAGGGATAGGATTAGGCTATATACGTGGAATATAGGCTAAGAATATAGAAACTTGATCTCTAGCTCAAGCTAGTTCTAAAATTATCTCCATTAATTAAAACAATATATGCAATACAAGAATGGCTTGTTACAATCAATATTATTAGGCATATCTAACTTATATACACTAGTAACAATTGTTGGCATTGCCGTACTTTAGCATATTCACACAGGGGGTTACTCGGGGCATCGAGAGCTGTCAGATGGGCATATTTGGCCTTTATTCCTTGATCTTAACCGTACATAGCAATCCTCGTTTGTGGGGTATGCATGTACAAGTTTTTGTATATTATATATTGAGATTTGCAAAATACTATAAGATTTGAGAGAATGTACTTAATGGTGTTAATTTTGTACATGTATTGTAAACATGTTTTTGGGGCTCTCGCTGCCCTACGTAACCCCCCGTGTGAATATGCACCCAAGCCAAAGGGGGTTTAAGGGGGATTTTAATTTAAATGTGTTAAATGCAATGGTTTGTATTAATAATATTAATGGTAGTTCTGTGTTGATTCTTATATTAAAAAAGAAATTTGGGCCCTTCGAACCCTAACTAAAGCAAACATAGGTAAACTTTTTGGGTCTAAATATTAATTACTAAAAAGCACAATAATATCAAGACAAACAAATTATTTCCATTGCAAACAACTATGAGTGCATTTTCTAATCTCAATTCCCTGCATTGCATACCAAGAGCCGCCCATATATTTCAGAAATTTAGGCATATAAAAGCTCATTCAAATAAATTTACTTGTGCCTTAAAACTGTAAGATCATATCACAACCCTTTAACATGGAGAATGGTGGCATTCCTGTAAAATACAAACTGTAAGATCATATCACAACCCTTTAACATGGAGAATGGTGGCATTCCTGTAAAACTAAAATGCTTGTGAGCAAGATCTTTTGATGATTATCTTGATGTAACTGCATGAATATTATATCCCATGAGCAAATTCTTTTAACCATTTCATATTGCCTTCATGCTTACCATAGTATTCGCTCCTTTTTCCCAAACCAGGCCATTCTGCAAGACACTTTGTATTTTTCCTCCAACAGTACTTTGATTTTCAAAAACAGTTACTTCGACTCCTTTTTTCTTAAGTCGGTACGCCGCAGCGAGTCCACTGAAATAGGAGATAAGAAATACTATATAACTCCAATATTTGCCAAGTTAAATATCTCTATCTTCGAAATATCTGTGACCTGCCACATATGGACCTGTTGCGTGAATTTTGGTAAAATGTTTTGACACAAATCTTCCAAAGTAAATTAGTCAAATTTTGAAACTGCTTGGAGAGATTGTGATTTGGCCATTAAGAAAACTCCATCTCGGTATATATAACTGAATTGCACTCTAAACAGCTTTAAATCTTAAATTACTGGCTTGAACATTCTGCAGTTGAATTCCCTTGTACATATGATTTAATTTTAGTCCAAATCACGTGTGAACGAGTATTCTATGGAGACCACCGGTCATTTACCTAATGCCAGCACCTATGACTGCAACAGAACCAAGACTCCCCGTAAGTCAGTGAAAATATTTATTAGAGTGCAAAACGTCAATGCACAATGTTTTCGGTACAGTCCACCGAACTAGAGACAAGTTGGGATAATCATCAAGAGAAGACAACAGAAATGAAGAAGTAAATATCAAGTTTAAACAGGAAGGTAGGATCAGGAAGTAGCATATTGATATTATCCGGAAGCTGGTCGCCCATATCCAGAACTTAAGCACTAAATGTCCCTCATCTCCATTTATGTCCTATGCTTCAAGAGGATTATTATATGTTATCCTCAAATAAATATAGGTAGCATTGCTTGGGCCAATCTCGTTTGATGATTCAGATGGTTCAGAAGTTCTTATTCTTGATGATCCAGAGATGCTTATTCCTGAGTAGGAAGAGAAACAAACTCTAGGATTCGTCATTTTGAAGCCCCACAAAATCGAAAACATGGAGAGTGGAGGCTGCCTTCAAGAATGGAAATAAAAATCTACTGGGTGAATAAAACGTACACCGGATGAAGCCAGATTGAAGATGAACCGCGATGTTCTACCATGTTGTGCGAGGGAGCCACCCGAAACCACTCGATTTGCGCCATAAGCAGGCCGAAATGATCTAAGAATCCCTAAGAAGGCAAAATCGGGATGTGCCTTGATGATTCGGGCTGGATTCTATGGCCTGGAGGCCGGATTCGTGAGCTGCAGGCCGCCTCTGTAACCTGCACGTTAGGTTTAAAAGAAAATAAAAATAAACAGTTAGTTCGAAATAGTTAAATGGAGTTAACACATGGGATTTAAAAAAAGTCAAGTTAAAATGGTCATGCCCTAATCCACACAAACCCTAAAAAAAACCCTAAAACTAATGGGAGGATATTCACCAGAGATTTGCCCCCGTTTCTAAAATCAACGGCTTACAAAAGGGTGCACTCTAGAAATGCTATTTAGTACACCTGGATGAATACGGCCACCAAATCATATGAAAACCTTAGAGAAAACAGTACAAAAACACAAAAAAAAAACCCGTTATAATGCTAGATATGTAGATGCCATTACATTTGCAAATGCCTTTTTCAAACCTTTTTGTTGGAAAAAAAAAAAGTTATACTAAAGAAAAAGGAGATTTTTGTGGCAAACCATTATTAAAAGAAAGACATCTAAGTCACTAAAGATAAAAGATAAAAAAAGAGAAATGTGACGAAGGCCTTTTATTTCTTAGATTGCCACCACAACATCGCATTATTTATAAACAACAAAAAGATCCAACCTAAAATAGGCAAAGCTATATATTTTCTACAAGAAATTTATCGCGGCGGCCTTGTTTGGTGAAGTGGTGCCAGGAACAATTATCAACAAAATGTGAATTGGTGCCATGAACAACTATGAGCAAAAGTTTCTAATCAACAGAGGGGATATAACCCAAGTTTAAGTCTACATATGTTTGATGCATTTTCCCATTAACCCAACTTTAAGTCTACAAATAATGCTTTGATGCATCATTATTTAATGCATTTCCCTTGCCAAGCTGTTGGCGGGCATTCTCGAACAGCAGGTAACCAGCTGGGTAGAGGCAGCGGAAATCAGGGCACTTACCCAGGCAGGCTTCCGACCCCGACATTCGACCATTGATCACATCTTCACACGCAGGGCCCTGGTCGAGGACAACAGGAACCGTCGGGGGGACCTATACTGCTGTTTTGTGGACTTTGCAAAAGCTTTCGACACGGTACCCCGGGAAAAGTTGTGGGCGAGATTGCACCATCTGGGGCTCCCTGTGGATCTGCAGAACGCAGTGTACAGACTGTACGAGAGCTGCACATGCCGTATGCAACCGGAAGGACAGTCATTTGCCAGCAGTATTGGAGTTAGGCAAGGTTGTCCTCTCTCACCCACACTCTTTGGACTTTACATTGACCAGTTGGAAGCCTGACTTGCTGCCAATGGGGGGGACGGTATACAGCTCTTGCACCAGGTCATCCGGCAGCTCATCTATACGGACGATGTGGACCTCTTGGCCCATACACAGAGGGCATGCAGGCACACCTAGATGCCCTGGACACATTGTGCCAGGCGACGGACATGCGTGTCAACCTGGCCAAGACTAAGGTGGTCCTCATATCCTCCTCACGTCATCCAGCACCTCCGGCGCATTTATCAGGGGCAGATGGTATAGAGGTCACACCCAGCTACAAGTACCTGGGGGTGGAATTTCCGTCCTCAATGTATTGGGATGCATCCATTCGCCTTCGGGTGACCGCGGGTTGGAAGGCGTTGTACGCAATGCAAAACAATAGTCACAGGGCAGAGCTGTATGACTGGGGCCACCAGTCACACTTGTTTCGGGCACTGGTGGAGCCAGTTCTTCTTTATGGGGTTGAGGTGTGGGGCCCAGTGGTGTCTTTGGCGACTTGGAACGACTTGGAGCAGGTCCAGAAGGCATTTTTGATGCGGGCACTTGGGGTCAAGCCCTCAGTTCCATATCAGATCTTGTTGGAGGAGACAGGATTCATGCCCCTGCAGCATGCGGCCCTCCATAGACACATTGTTTATTTCCAGAAGGTGGCCAGCATGGGCGACACTCGGCTCCCGCACTTGGCTTATGCTGTGGCGATGAGCTCGCAACGACTCAGGGCTTGTTGGAAGGACAAGAGAGCCCAGTGGCTGGCGCGCTAGAACGTAGAGGCACATAGGTGCGTCCAGGTGCACACAGACGCCTGCCGGGATAGGCTGAGGGGGTACTTGGACTCTTGTTTCGTGGGGAAGCTCTGGGACCACAATGCTCTGGAACAGGTAAAGGTAGCACACTACAAACAACACATAAACCCCACCCTGGTTCGAGACCCACAGCTCTACCTGCATTCCGTCAGTTGCCCATGAAGAAGCGCAGGATCATCGCGTCCATTCGAACAGGGGCCCACCATCTTCGGCTTGAGACGGGTCGGTGGATTGAAGAGCCGTGCCAGGACAGGCTTTGTCAGTGTTGCCCGCTGGGGGTTGTTGAGGATGAAAGCCATGCCTTCCAGAGCTGTCCAGCCTATAGTCAGATCTGGGCTCGCTACGCCCTCTTGGTGCGACCTGGCCTGCCACTGCACGAGCTACTCAGTACGCCGTCAGTTCGATCCCTTGGATCCTACCTTCAGGAGGTTTTGGATCTGCGAACTCACCTCTGTCCCCGCGCGTCTGCCTGAGGTGCCGGGAATTCATGTGTATATGTGTATTTGTACAGCTGGCAGCAGGCTTGTTGCTGCGACGGTTTTTCCCTCGTAAGGGGGTTTTTTAATCCGGGTAGCAACGGGCTTGCTGCAACTGTGTAATTTGGGTCCCATAGGCCGATAGGTCTCCGCGGACGATAAAAGAACCTTCCTTCCTTCCTTCCTAGTTTAAGTTTGCAAGTAATAATTTTGATGCATGTAGCTGGGGAGGTATATGCTAAACTTAGATGCAATTGAACTTGTTGAGGTAAAGCCATGACACATTTACCTTCGTTTTCAACGAATACAAATGGACTTCTAGAGCTAGGTGACAAGTGTCCTAGGTAGTTAGGAACTGCCAGACTCTTGCC
This sequence comes from Isoetes taiwanensis, assembly GCA_021234155.1. NCBI lineage: Eukaryota > Viridiplantae > Streptophyta > Lycopodiopsida > Isoetales > Isoetaceae > Isoetes > Isoetes taiwanensis. The sequence continues at coordinate 6,359,491 of JAJEKV010000037.1, forward strand.
TATTTGTAGGTTGGCATTTGGCTTTCTCGCATCAGCGCTTCTGTGCGCATCTTCATTCTAAAATTTTTCCTTAGCTCACTTGCCAGATCCTTAGCTGCTTGTTCATTTCTATTCTTGCTTACAATTTTTCCAGAGCATCTCCATTTCTCTGTTTGCTTTGCCGTAGTCCAACGCTTGCTACCTTTTTCTAGTTCTATTTCGTCACTGTGTCCCTGGTGGCGTACAAATTCGTGCTCTATCTAGGGTTGTTGCTGGCAAAATAACACCTCCTCTGATAATCGGCATTCACTGGGAAAGTTTTGATAATCGACTCAGAAAGAGCATTTAGGTTTGTTCTTAGGGTCGCAGCCCAGCAAAGAGCAGTTTGTGCCTTTTTGTCAAGCAATAGAACTGAGTCTCTTTTGTGCTAGACAAGCCGTTGCTTATCCGAAACATGCCATGTCATCTGTAATCAGATCTAGGTTTCAATCTGGTGATTTAAGGAAATTTGGTTCCACTGGTTGTGGCTTTGGTGTAAGCAGATCGCTCCTTCAAAAGAGATCGGCATTAGAGGGGTTTAGTTTGCGGCTGCAACAGTTGACCGGATCCTTCTCAGAAGTAGTTTTTCTCAGAAGCAGTCTTGTTGATATCAGACTGGTGCCAAGAAATCTGTCAATCTAGGATCAACAATTATCTTCAAGATTTTCAATACTATGTTATGGGGACGTTATTTTCTTCATAGCCAGTAGCGTTTGTTCCAATTTATTTATCCTTCCAAAAGATGGCTGCACTTTTGCTAGCCCAGTGCTGCGCTTCAATTTTATGAATATGGCTATGGATTTCAGCAAGCTTTGTAATGGGAATTAGATGGCATCACGAATTTCCAGATCTTGGCTTCTTGTCATTGTACTCTTGTTTTCAAATGATCTATGCCTATACTGCACTAGTGTTTATCCAAGATTTCTTCAACATTTCCATATGGTTACATTTGTGCAACTGGGAGCAGAGGATAGAGGATGGAGTCAAACTAGCTCATTCCAGATAAGTGACTTTGCTTGCCCTTTTCCTTTTGTGATGCTAATGTTTAGATTTCTTTGCCATAGTTTTCTTTGCTTTGTCCGTGATTTCGTTTACTCTTGGACGAATATTTTCCCCCTTTCCCTTTGCGGAGTTTGGTTTCGGGCTATTAAGCAGAGCAAAGGCACGATTGCAGGCATTAGCCGTTTGCTCCTTTTCAAGTATTTGCAGTTCATTTCTTCATATTGCAGAGATTTTTGCCAAGTTGGGGATTCGGTTCTTACAGCTAAGAGAGGTTTCCATGGGATCTTGAGCAGACCAGTTGCCATCGGTTGATCGGGCTTGTTGCTGGTTATGCCCAGACCTCCACCAATTTGCTTGCCAATATGACTTTTAGTGACAATACTCTCAGACGTCCATCTTTTCCCATCAAGTTGTGGCATGGTTGAGCATAGTGCATATGGTTGAGAAGTTCTTCAGATAAGTTTATTCATCCTTGAACGCAAGCAAGATAGACTACTTGGACAAACTGTAACATGTGCTTTACTATTCTCGTTGGTTTGGTCGAGGAAGAAGATATAAACAAGGACTGTAATTTCTTTTTTTTGCAACTAAGTCTATTTTCTTGTTCGAGATATTTCTTCAGTAATGGCTCTGGATCCAAGCAGACTTAGACTCCAGTTTTAGAAATATAGCTGCTGTGGTTGTATCCACTATATCAGGTCATTCGAAGATACCTTTTTCTTCAGTGGAATTAAGTCCATGATTTTTTCACACGCATATGATTTTAGCAACCTTCAAGGCAAAGACTATTTCTTTGTAGGGTGAGAACAACTCCAGTTGCTGGTCATTTCAGTGTGAGGAGGGAGCCAATGCACCAGGTATGTGTCCTTCTAGAAGTTCCATTTTTAGAACAAGTGCTCCAAATCAGTTATTAGAATTGCTCTTATTGAAGTGTTTCCAGAATTTCCATTATATAACTTGGTTCAGTGAGCAATTCCGTTTTGAGCTTATTAGAAGATCACATTTATGGATGCTTAGATGTCTGGTTGTTGGAGCTCATCCTAATCGTTTTTTAACCACCATGCATTGCCTAGTTTTCAAATGCAGTATTCTTTCCCAAGAGCCTTTAATGCAGCCACTTGGGTGATTTAAGAAGTGTTCTTGCTTAAATGTGGCACTTTCCCTGGGATCAAATTTATGAACTTTTTTGGCTATTTTTTGAACTTAATAAGAAGCACGATCCGTAATCTCAAATGTTGGTTACATCGCTTAAACCTGAAGCATAGTTATAAGGGTATTTCAGAAATGTAGTTGGCTGGAACCTATCATTGTTCTACAACCTCTATTTGTGCTTAATACTACCCCTATTGTTTACAAAGATGCCTTAGATTTTCCCTTTCCCTGCTTGTTGCAAATACGATTTGCGAAACCAACTTTATATACTATTTGCAATGATTGTAACTAGTCCCTCTTTTACCTCATTGTGTTTTACATTTAAAGACTATCATCCATAAAGACCTCTTTCATTAGCTTCTTCTATACTTCGTTTTCATAGTCAACAAGAAGTCCAAATTTACAATTTTGTAAATTTGGACTTCTTCTTGTTGTTGTGAGCTTGAGATGTAATAGTAGTTAATCCCTTGTCTACATAGCCTTTGCTTTTCATTCTTGTGCTAGCCTTTTTGTATTGTCTTCATCCATAAATGAAGTCAAAATGGTAGGTTAATATCCCGTCTATGTAGTCTATGTAGCCTTTGCTTGTGTTTCACCCTTTTTACATTGTCTTCATCCATTTTGATGCTTCCCAATCACATAAGTTAATGGTTAAGGTGGGGATTTGTGCTTTTCAATTCTGAAGGCTAGAAGCTCGTGTTAGGGACAATGATTGTGCATTGGATTATCATGTTATATTTTTCCATATGCATGGTTTCTATTTTAAATAGTATTTTTCATTGTTTTGCCCTAACCTTTAGTCGACAATCATCAAGTACCTAACAATATTGTAGCTTTTTGTATGGTCATCTACATGCCTTGCGTCTAAGGTGTGGCTTGATTTTTTGGATTTATAGGTGATTATCACCGCCGAAACATTAGATATGTTGTGCTTTAGTATGTTGATATTAATTATTGTGTAGAGCCATTGTGAAATATACGTGCTGGAGTTGTCTAGATATCTTTGAGGCCTACCATATCGTCTTTGTACCTTGCTTGCTCATGTGTCCAAAACATCTTAATATGCACCTGAAATGCACTTTCTCATCCTTGTTTGCCTTCTTCTTCCACAAACCTTTATTAAATAACAAGACGGTTTTGCGGCGGCGCTGCCGCCGCTATAGTTTGAGGGGTTTTTTGAAGTAAGAGTGTGGGTGAGATGGAGATGATATGAAGGTGTGCTATTGAAATGTATGTATGCTAGTGAAAATTTTCAAACAGAAATGTCACCTCATGTAGAAGTTAAGTTCAGGAACACATAAATAACCAGTTTTCTTGACCTATCAAATATGTGCCTGGTGAAATTACTGGCTAATTATCTGGTCAATCCCCTAGGCAAACTATAGTTCAAGTTCTGGCGAAACATCTATCAAATGCATGGTTGGATGTCTGATCAAATTGTAGGTCAACTTCCTGGTTAATTTATGGTCAAATTTGTAAGTAACTTCTAGTTAGGGATGAATCCAAAATGTGTTAATGTTTAAGAGTAAAATGAATTCATGTTACAACATGATGGAAGACCTTGTTGCACATCTTTTGAGCCCTGCTTTGCATATTGCAAATCTCATAGACTCTTTAGATATGACATGAGCAAGCATGATTATGCGCAAAGGACATTGAAAAACTTTCTAAACTACTACTTGGTCATTGAGTTTGTTGCCTTTGAATTATGTGGTGGAATCTAGTATGTACCGCAGGACGTTCACATAGTAATAATATTTATTTAAGCAGAACGTTCACATAGTAATAATGTTTATTTAACCAAATAAAACACGATAAATTGCATGAGAGAGATCTAGCTCTAGTAAGACAACATTGGGAAGTTGGCTTTTCTTGATTGGAGAACGACGCTAGGTGGCAGTATGACATTATCTTATTATCTTATGATGATGATTAGGGGTGTTGATAAGTAGATGTAAGACACTAGGGGCAATAAGCCAAAGATGTTGAGACAATAAATCAATGACTTATTTAAGTTATTGGGAAAAAGGTGGGCACCTTGAGCGAAACCAACTAGAATGGAAACCCTCTGAGCAGTGGTGGAGCGGGAGGTGCTCTGTGAGTATGGAGGCTGCCGCCAATCATTGCCATGTGCGTGTTGCCACATTTGCAGGAGCCATTGGACGCAGGCTATTATAGAAGCTCGGGTGAAGAGCAACGATTTTGGGCTGAGAAATGGTGGGCGATCAGCATGCAGACTTTTTTCCTTTATAAGGAAGCTTCAGCATAAATCCGGTTTGCTTAGAAATTTCAATATAAATTTGCAGATGTGGCTTTGAAAGGAATCAGCCCTGTTTCTGCATCAATTTGCAGATGATGACAAAACACAGATTGCTAAAACCCGCTGTACATTGGGAATCTGGGTAAGTGCTGAACAAAAATTACAGTACAGATTCAGAAGTGTCTCGAATATAGAATACTCCAGGTCGCTTTTGGATGTGCTTGAGTGTCCTCGTGAGGATAGAGATTATAAGCAGTCTGTAAAGCTTATTTGTATTTGCCTTAAAGCCATAAGGCCGTCTTTAAAAACTTGAAGCCAGTTTCAGTCCGCTCAAAATCTTTGTAGGACGGCCTTTGCAGAAGAAACATTGGGTTTGAGCCCATAACCTGATAAAGAAAAAAAAAACACCTTCCTCTGAGCTATGCAAAACAAAGATGCAAGGATCGTTTTTATCTGTTGTTGCGTCACTCACTTCAGTGATTCTCAAATGCCCCAGGGACAATTAAGCATACGCATGAAATAAGCATGAAAGGGCCTCAATTCCGTCGTCTCCTAATTCTCTGCAGAGAAGCCAAAGCTTCATCTACTCTATTATTTGCAACAAAGTGCATTTTATTGCATTCCTAAAACCAACAAAAGTTCTGCTCCGGAAAGAGTACAGAGATTTAATACTATTTTTTCTTCTGTATGGTTGAATCTAGTTGATTTGTATCCTATGGGCAGTTTGCAAATAAGCAAAATCTGCAAATTTGTACGCTGCAATTCTTTGCAAAAGGGTAGTTTCCAGAGATGCGAATTCGCCCAATTGGGGATGGATTTTGCTGCTATTCCGGTGGAGAAACAGATTCATCTTGCCTCAAATTGCTTCTTTTGCTGCTGTGCTGTAAGTTTTCTTGATCAATCTGCTAATTGACGTCTTTGTGAAATTCAGATATTTCAAAGATTCAATCTTGCCTAGATATGCAAGAAATGCACTGGCTAATTGGGCAGGAATCTCACAGTATCTTATAAAACAGAAAATAGCGTGGTAGTAGCAGCAGCCCAAAACCTTAAGGACTGAAGGGCGTTCATAAAGCGGAACAAACTTGACATATGAAGAAGAAGCAAATTCGATCCGTCGTGTCCTGAATCCAAAGTAGGTTTAAGTAGGTTTGCACGCTTCAAATCCATGTGGAAATCAATAGAGCGGCTATGGCGTGCATCAAGCGCCAAGCAGAGGGACTAAATTGCCCTATTTGTCTAAAGAAATCCTGGCCCTCCATCCCAATCTAACTCGCTGATGTGGATTTTTTTGCCCCTGTACACCTCATCTTTTTCTTGCTTCGACAATTTTATATGATGGAGATAGTATACAGCCTTGATGGCTTATTGTTGATATGTGATGTGACTTTTGGTCTATGGTTATAAAGCCTTGGTGGCTTATGTTGATATGTGACTGTTGGTTTATACTTATAGAGCCTTGGTGGCTTGTTTATGGTTTTAAAGCCTTGGTGGCTCGTATATGGATGTGGAGCCTTGGTGGCTTATATTGATATGTGGACTGTCTTGTTTTTACCTGTGTTGGTGGTATTGAAGCCTGGTTGGCTATCGGGAGTTGTTGGCAACGGTAGTTGCATTGGTAGCCTCTGGTGCTAGTGGGCCCGGGGCTTTGTGTTACTTGTGCCTTTGTTTTGCAGGACGGCACAGTCGTATTTACGATTTATGTTGCGAAGATGATGCTTTCGATCATGTTCTTGTATAGCTAGCAGCTCATACATCATGACGAGGCAGTCGTGTTTACGATATCGGTTGCAAAGATGCTGCTTTCGATCATACTTCCTGAATAGTCCTCAACACATATATGATGCCGCGGTCGTGTTGGCGATTTGGTTGATGAAGACGCTGCTTTAGAAATGTTCCTTCATAGTCAGCAGCTCTCACCCGCATGTGGAGTTCCTTCTACAACTTATTTGTAAACCCGAAAAGGCCTGTAGGCATGAGGGTCCCTTTTTCCGCTTCAGTTGTGTATAGTGTCTCCTAGACAGTTGTTTATCTTTAGGGTTTCCTCGAAAACCCGAAAGGGCGAGGTTTTCATCCCGGAGATAAGCTCCCTTCTTGGAGATACATCAGCATGTATCAGCATGTTTTTGTTTATGGAGATGCCCACAAGGGCCATTTTGAGCATGTTTCTGTTTATGGAGATGCCCACAAGGGCCATATATGCTAAACTTAGATGCAATTGAACTTGTTGAGGTGAAGCCATCCTGTAATTTCTTGTATTTCATTCTATTTCATAGTTAAGCATACGTTTTGAATATTAATGATAGGGAAATTTACCAAAATAACCTTAATTGTTTACAAATAGCCCTTTGTATCCAAAAAATCACCAAAAAGCACGTATATACATAGAGGATCATTTTTTACAGAGGAAGTGTTTCGTATAGAGACAATAATTTGGAAAATAAATTTCAAAAAATCATTAGGACAAAAATATGCAACAGAAATGTCAAATAGGATTTCTGCAACTACATTCATTTTGTCCGACATTACTACAACATGTGCACTTGTACACATGTTTTTCTCTATCCCTATCTTCTGTCTTATCCCGTTTTCTTTTAGGTCTGCCAGGAGAATGACATGTTGCAAAGGCAACATTTCATTATTTTCAAGAAGTTCAATATTTGGGGGATAAATAGCTCCAATATATCAATAGCAAAATGAGCTCTACAAGTAATCTGGATGGGTCTGAAGCAGCTTCTCCACAAGATGCCCACAAAGCTTCTCCTTCAATACGATTTTTATAAAAGCATTAAATTAGTTGGCTTCGATCATTTCTAGTATTGGAATGATAGGCTTATCTCTAGTGATTTTTAAATTACAAAGGGCTATTTGGGAAAATACTTAAGAATTAAGGGGTTTTGGGAATTCCAAAGATACGAAGGGCTTTTTGGAAAGTAAGTCAATAATTAAGATTATTATTTTAGCAAATTTTCCTTAATGGATAAAGATGCATTTTTTGGTATGATGCATTGTTAAAGAAACTAGCACCAGACTGATCAAGATTTTCTCAATATGGCAGGAGCACATTTTAGAGGAAGGTTAAAGGATATGGTTTATTGGTCCTATAAGATTTACCCTAATATATAAGTTGCTTTGTTACTGCCAGGTCCTTAATGATTTTTCTTTAGGTGCAGTGAATGTGAAGCTATACTAGGGACATTGAAAATGTATAATCACCAGCTATGTGTCAGTAGATGCCTTATGTTACTGTCTTTCAAAAGGAAATGCACACTCTTAGAACCAACTGATATTCACTTTGCTGTGATGTTGACTAAGGCACCATGAATCAGCATATGTTGAGTTACACTAGATATATTCACCACTAGCAAGGGCAATTTAGCAATTTCTAGTAGCGACTTCCATCTCTTCACATGAGCGAAGAATGTGGGAAGTCTGTTCTATAACTCAAGGTCGCCATTGTGTTCAAGCTGCAAATACTTCCTTCTTACAGATTTCTCTTAGTATCACCTTCTGGATTTGTGCCATGACGGCCATTATGGAGGAAAAGAAAATGCCCTTTATGGAGTAAATGGAATAGGATTTGAAGCTTTCAACATAAATGATGCCTCGTCGATTGCATCAGAAGGTTTTGTAGAACAAACAATGGGTACAAACTAATGCTGCCAAATAATGATATCATTTCGGCTTTGTTGCTGGTAGCAATGTAGATGAAACAACTGGTAGTCTGCATGGGCAAAAGAGAGGAAAACTGAAAGCAGTCAACCATGCAACAGTGAAAATGAGGGAAAAAAAAAAAAACGGGAGAGAAAAGACATAAAACAATCTGCCATTCAAGCTCCAAAATGAAGAAGAGATCTAAATAGAGTATAACGTCCAAAACATGGTTGTTATAAAGGCAAATCATAAGAGTTCATGGACAGTGCTTAGAACTCAAACCCTTCACCTCTCTCTATAACCAAATGGATGATATGAAACTTGAATAAAAAACTTGAAAATAAAAAGAATAAAATGGCACAATAGTGCAGAATAATTAAGCCTTATGTGATAAAGAACATTGGAAGCATGAGAAGTACCTGCAAAGAGAGATTCAAGGGAAAACTTACTTTGTGCCTTATGCCTTCTTTTTTTCCTTATTGCCACTGCACTGCGCTTATCCATTTCTCAGCTAGCATGATTGTTTTGTTGTTGCAAATAGGACCAAGCAAACAAACATGTCAAGATGTGGAACAACTTTGAAAGCAATGCCAACCCCTTGATACAGGTTAGAAATGAATCTGAGATGCTTAAAACGAGCCTGCCAGTCTGCATCGGAGCCATAGAGGCAAAATATTCTGCTTCAAAATCTTCGGCCAGGAAAGGGGATACATTTTGTAGGATGAAGCAGCAGAAATAAAGCAAAAATTAACTAAAACGTAAAGGGCAAGCTTACCTTCTTGGCATGTTTCTGTGGCAGAGTTGGTGAAAGAAGCATGGTGCATATGGTGCCATTCTTCAAGCTGTGGCAAAAATAATAGGACTTTGGAGGTATCTCCAGTTGCAGGATCAGCCTCAAGGCCTATATTAAGATGCACAAACCTGGCCCCTTCCTCAAACAAACCGACCACAAACGCCATGGTCTGCATCAAAATCTTGAGGTAGTCCATTAAACCCCTTGTGAATCCAAAGCAGGGATTCCTTGCAGAGCAAATGGCTTCAAACCAGTGTCAGCTGGAGAATGCTTCTAAGGTGCAAATAAAAATTCTATCTGGTAAGCAACCAGGAATTGACCATGTTGCCTCTTCAACAAGAACTTAAAGACAAATGTTTGGCTATAAAGGATTTATTGTCTGAATCAAGTTTTTCTTCCATTGCCTCCGCAATAGCAATATAATGCATCTACAAAATAAAAATAAAAAAATCAGTCAAAAAATGACCACTAAGGCTCATAAGCACCGAAAAGAGAGAGGATAGCTCCGAATTTGCCCTTTCTTACTGTTTTTTAGATGGGCGATAATCAATCGCCCATCAGAAAATCCAGATTTGCCCTTGCGACACCGCCATAGCCAGAGAAACAAACACAAAAACTCAAAAAAAATATTGCCTGGGTTATGGCGACGGTGTGCGAGAGCAGAGCTCACCGGAATGGAGCAAATGAACTTTGAGAAAGCAGAGCCTGAGGAAGAGCATTTGACAGAGCGGAGTCCTCAGAAGCCAATAACGTGTCGAAATTTTCTCCCAATTATTTTTTCCTTGCTAATTTTTCCCCCACTCAGGAACCTAAGGCATCGAATCTTAAGAATATGCTGAGAATGAATTATATAATTGTAGAAAAGACCAATACAACTGTTTAAAAAGGCCCACAACATCGTATGCTTTATAAACGGAAAACGAATGTGTTGATAATGCATTGGAGAATGTTCTAGAGATGGAGAATGCTTTGGTTTTTTATGTTGTTGAGTGTTAAAATGGGAAAGCATGCAAGAAGGAATGTCTATGATCTTCAAGTTTCATTGTGCAACACCTTTGACATCCTAGAGTGATGCTTGATGGCGATTGAACGAGTGAGAGTGTTAATGCAAGAGCGACATGTGTTTCGGGCGAAAATGAACCGGGTGAGAGCCCTCTAGTTGTTGGTAGAAAACTTTAAAGAATTCATTAAGCTTGTGCGAGAGCACCCATGGACAATGGGAGCAAGAGACCAAAAAAAAAATTGAACTTTTCAGTTGTGGTCATATTCTAAATGAGGTGCACCTTTAGTCGTCAGATCCGTCGATCCTACAGCCCAGACCGTATGTCGGAGCCTTTGGGCACCCTTGTTTTGCTTATAGTCATTTAAGATTGGGGGCATCTATGATTTTGAAATATGAAATATGAATTCACTTAAGGTTTTGATGGAATATCGAGCCTCTATATGGCTTCGCCTAAGGTTTTAGAATACGAAATACGAGGGCTCGAACCTCTTATCAAAATAAATCAATATCCTGATAAGAATACTTTGACCAATGTAATCAGTGAACTAACGTGATTATTTTTTATCTTAAATCTATGTTTTTTTTTTTTATAACAACCCATTCAATTGTTTTAGGGATATGTGGTTTCAAAAATTGTCATTTCTACATCCATATCAAATCCCCCCGGAACCCTCTTTTATTGTGCTACATATTCGTGCCAATGTCATCCCTAGGCTTTGAAAGTAGTGTCTTAAATTTGGGTTGCGATTAAGTTAGTCGAGAAAGAATAAATTAATAAGATTTGATTTTTATCATCTAGGGAGACCAAATAGTCTATGGGATCCAATAGAAGAGCACATAAGCCTATTACTTAAAATAACCCCATGTTGAAATGTATTCGAGGGAAATTAAATGAAATAAAATTTGATTATTACGTATTTGAGAGCGCCAAGTCATTCAACATTATAAAATAAATCATCTAATGCATCAAGAAAAACGTTGATACTAATAAGAATATATACAGAGTATGACATCACTATGTTAAGTGCAGGGCATGAATGGATCGTTAGTCAAGAACCTCCATAAAATAGGTTGCTAACGTTGCAGGCGTCTGCAAACATGTAGCGGCTGATTAGGTGTAACTAAACCAATATATTTTGCTCTGATATTTGCAAAATGATGGACAACATTTGAAGAGTAAAGTGCTCATATTCAATCACTCCCATCTGACATCGGCATATCATATTCTCGTGTGACTCACGGCCCCATCAGCCTATTTCTATTTTGAGATGATGCGCGCCTGTGCAGATAGGTGCAATTATTTTACCTTTTGATCATGGATAGAGGTGGCAATAGGTATCATTGCAGACCACGAATTAGCATAGAATTAATATGTATTTTGTAATGCCATATCTTAGTCATATCTAGAGCACTAATATCCCAAAGTTTCCTGAGAAAGCTTGCATGCAAGTATGTTCCAAATGGTCCAAATCCGCATCATTGTGCACTTGTACACATGGCTGCTCTTGCATATTAAATCATTAATGTGTAAGAGTAGGCATGTCATGAAAATAATTAATAGAAACATGGACACTAACCATCTCATGGATGTTTCATCATATACATGTATAAATCTACTAATAAATATACTTGACGTTAATGATTTGAAAAAAGAATTGAATAGAATAGAATTTTTAATCTCCATGAAAACTAAGAGGGCATATGATCCATACAATGGGCTAGTACAACCATTACTACTAGGATTAAAAAACCCATACCTCGAAAGTTTTTCAAGGGAAAAACCTTTGCAGTAATGATAATACTAGATGATCACGAAAAAATAAGTAGATCGTGATAGCTATTGAGGGCTCAATAATTGAAGACGCTCATTTAGAACCTCAAGTATACATTATGCCAAGTCATGCACAGATGGTGCTCTGAGAAGTTGTGGAAGCGTGGAATGGAATGCTAGGGTCAAATATTAAGGCTGACCATCTCGAAAGCAGGACATCTTTAAAGAGTATGGTTTATCTAGTCTCGACTAGTATATTTCAGGCTTTGGGGGTTTTTTTTTTTTTTTTAATTGAATGCATTATTCTATTGATAAATTACAAGAGTTTATATTTTTTTAAAGGAAAATGTAACCCTTGGATTCTGCTTATCCAAAAAGCAAGAAGTCTGAAATGCTAATAAGTTGAAACAGGAAAAAAGAGAAAATTATTGGCTCGAAGTCCACATATGAGTTCCAACTGAAGTGTTCAAATTTTCATCCTTTTATCTTTTCTTCCATAGTCTCTGCTGAGATTAGTGAAAGAGCAGTAGGAGCATCCACACAGATGGCATTTTGCTAGACTGAACCGACCTGATGGGTCAATAGCTTCACAGATTGCTCCTCTTCTTGCATCCAAATTTTGGATACAAGAACAGTCACAATATAATCTCCATGGTTGATGAGAGGAACAACTTCAAATTGATTGTACCACTTAAGCCTTTTCATCCCGATCAGAGCATTTATATGTAAAATAAACAAGGACTAAGGTGAGAAAACCATCCTAATCCAAGAGAGATCATAATTTGTTTGTTGGATAACAGCATAAGGCATGATGATCTCTTGGTTAAAGATTATAGAATCCTGGCTTTCCACATTCTTCAAAGGAGGAGGTAAATTCTTCAGTCACCTGAACCATGAGGAAAAAGAATACCAACAAGAGGTCTATTAGATAAGGAAGGAATATAGTATTCCTCTGCAGCTAACTCCAGGACCCACTCCGCCCACAAACATCCCTTAAATAAATGATACTCATCCTCAACATCCTGGAGACATCTATCACAAAGGTTAGAATCAGACATATTCAGCCTATACCTTTTGGCGCTTTATGCCAAAGTTGCCAAATAAAGGACTTGATCTTGGGATTAATGCATGGGAGAGCCCCAAAGCAATTTTAAGTTTAGTAACACAAATGTCAACAGAAATATCCCACTTAAGATGGATGGAGATGCTAAAGCTACGGGTGAGATACTTGTAGGCCTTCTTAACCTTATAACCAAAATACCAATAAGGTGCCAATGAACTCCCTGGTTGTGCCACTCGCCTTCCATTAAGCTGACTTTGATGGCTTGATAAAGCATGGCATGATTATCTCCTAAGTCCGTAAGGACAGAGTTATGGAACTCAAGAAACCCTTGATCATTAAAAAGATGATGAAGATGTGTGATACCCAAGTCCATCCATTTTTTCCACTGAATAGGGAAGTGTAGGGTAAAACACATATCAGGAAATCATGAGCTACATCTGATCGGCTATCACTCTCGAAGATTCCAGGCAACCGAAATCAACTATCCAATTTATGATAAAGAGTTGTTGGCTATAGTTGATTCTTTCGAAGAGTGGAGACGGTTCCAAGGATCCCCTCATACGGTCATAGTCTATATGGATCATCGAAATCTGGAATATGTTCAGTCTGCTCGAGTGGTCAACTTTCGCCAAGCTCGGTGGCATACTCAAGTATTATTCCGTATTGATTTCGTGATCAAGTATCGTCCTGGATCTCTCCAAGTGAAGCCTGATGTTTTGCCTTAATGTTCCTACCTTGAGCCCAAGTCGGGTGATCCTGCATTTGATCAACAATCACAGGTTATCCTAGGGCCTGGTCGGTTGCAGTTTATGGCCATCACTTTTCGAGAGGCCTCATTATATAGTCTTGTTGGAGTCTATTCGGGCATCTCTACCCTCTGATCCATTGGCTCAAGATGTCTTTTCACGTCTTGGCTCAGCATCATCTTCTTAGAAAATGTGGTCGGACTAGATCATTTTGAGATTCGAGATGGACTTCTATTCCATGGTGGGCTTTTGTATATTCCAGATGGTGCTTCCTGACTTTGGGTTCTTCAGGCTTGTCATGACCCATCTATGGCTGGACATTTTGGGGTCGCCAAGCTCTTGAACTTATTAATCGAGAGTATTGTTGGCCTGAGCTTCATCGCTCTGTCAAAGCTTTTGTTCGATTTTGTGATATCTGTTGTCGAGCAAAGTTTCCAAGACATCTTCCCCATGGCCTTCTTCAGCCACTGCATGTTCCAAATGGACCTTGGAAGAGTATTTTTCTGGACTTTATTCCGGAGCTGCCAACCTCTCGGGGACATGATGCCATCATGGTCATTGTTGATCGTTGTTCTAAGATGGCTCATTTTATTCCGTGTAATGTCACCATCATTAGTGAAGGAACAACTGATATTTTCCTTCGTGAAGTAGTCAAACTTCATGGACTACCAGACATTATTGTCAGTGATCGTGGACCCTAGTTTGTCACAGGTTTGTGGAAGCGACTTTTGGAGTTATTGCATATTGAATGCTCACCGACATTCGGTCATCATCGAAAAAGTAATAGGCAAGCGAAGCGCACTAATCAGACTTTGGAACAATGTTTGAAGTGCTTTATTAGTTATCACAGCAGGATGATTGGATCAATTATCTTCCACTAGTTGAGTTTGCCTATAATAACTCAGTACATGCTTCCACTAGCTAGATTCCGTTCTTTCTGAACTCTGGCCAGCATCCTCATTGGTCCCTTGGTGTTGCTGATGGTGACTCTATCAATCCTAGTGCCGAGTCCTGACTTGAGAAAGTCGAAGCATTTCAATCAGATCTTTAGCACCATCTTCTCCGGGCATAGGAGCGCTATCGGCATTATGCCGATTTACATCGGCAGACAGCTCCTACATTTCATGTTGGTGACCTTGTCTGGTTTCTTCATAGGGACCTTCCTACTTCACGTCCCTACAACAAGCTTGACTATCGCCGCCTTAGTCCTTACCGGATCGCGGTCCAAATTAGCAATGTGGCATTCAGGCTCGAGCTTCCTCTAGTTGTTCCTCTCCATCTAATATTTCATGTTTCGATCTTGGAGCCCTACATAGTTAATCCTTCCCAAATTGTGTTCCTCCACCGCCACCACTAATAGAAATTGATGATCATGAGGAGTTCGAGGTTCGAGAGATTTTGGACTTCAAGTTTCGGCATCAGCGATTGTATTACTTTGTTGATAAGGTTACTCAGTAGTGATAGAACTTGGGAGCCTGCCGAGAATCTGACTAATGTGCCCGATAAAATTGTAGAGTTTTACCGATGTTACTTCGATAAGCCAAGTTCGAGTACCCCGACTCCAGCTCCGAGAACTCGTCGCCGTCGTGAGAGGGGGATGGTGTGACGACCATACGATTTTACTCATATGTATGTACAAAAGATGGTCGTCACACGAATACAAAAAAAATAGTTGCACGAGGTAAAGATTGAACTCGCAACCTTCTAACTGCAAGTCGCGTACCTTTGCCAAGTGCACTACTGACACTTGTTGAAAACATTCTTTCACATCTTCTATGCAGGGCTATTTCCAAGAGGTTCTAGAATATTCTAGAAGCTACATGCATGCGTGACACTTGACGCTATCCCATCCATTGGAGTGGCGTGATCCTGACCATTGGCCTAGATATATATAGAGACGCCTCCTTCTTGTCGAACCATTCCGGTTCAAAATCAGTCTTGAGCCTTTTAGGCATCTCTCTTGTGTTTTTGCTTACCTTCAGGCCATTATAGTCTTGTTTCTTCATCATATATCCATTTTCTTGCCGATCTTTGTGTATTTCTTGCATATTCTTCTTGTATTTTCCTTGTTTTCGAGTAGGTTCATGACATTCTCCATCTTTGTAAATAACGTGTCTAAATGGTCATCTTAGCTGAGCTTGAGACTTGAGCAGCCTAGAGCATACAATTCAATCACTAGAGGTCCCTTGGAATATAATGATATCAACGTGGATAAGCAGCCTTCCAATACCAACATCTAGATGGTCATCCCAAGTCTTTGATCATTTAGACTATCTGATGGATCGACTACTATTATGATCCCCTATGCAAAGACTATATCAGTGCATGAATGCACCAGAAAGCATTCCATTTTCTTCCACTCCAGCCTAGGGCACTGCTTCACACTTGCCTTGCAATTATGTATTTCAATTGGAGTCGTTCCCTAAAAAACATAGAAAATTCAATTATGTTGAAAATGATATGTGAAGAATTGCAATATTTAAAACATAATTGGCCAATTAGCACCTTGCAAAAAAAAAAAAAAAATGCCATTGAAGGCCGTCTATATTTATATTAAACTTTTAGAAAATGTTACAAAATAACTTTTTGCAAGGGAAGTATAACCCTGATTAAAATATAAGCTTCAAAAATTATAACTGAGAATGCGAAAAGTGATGTATAACAGAGTGCTAAAGGTAGTTTGTGGTGCTCTGGTCCAAAGAAAGGATGCTAGTGAAATGATCTGAGATTCAGATTCCTGCATTTCCTTGCTTTCCCTTTAAGTACCATGTGAAAAGTGCAGTATATGCACATGCAAATTTTTGCCTTTGCCATATTAAATCTGCCTTTGGAGTCTTTGGCTTTACACAGCAGCTCTCTTCGAACATTATGGTTCTGATCGCAACAGCATCTACAAGTACAGATATTTTCTCCGTGCTCCACAATGTTGGCAGCTCCAAAAAGTTTTGTCCAATCGTTGTTAGTACTGATATTGATTCTCCTCCATTTGAGCTTCCTTGTCAGCATAAACAGAGTATCTGAAATTGTAACCAAATCAACCATTAATCTCCTGAATCCAATTAATATCATATCGAACCTGTTTAATTATTCCTTCAGGGGGGGGGGGAATAATTTCACAATTAAAAATGAAGGCATTCCTTCCTTTCCAGATTCTCCAGAGGAGGACATAAATTCTCCAATCATTGGGGTTTGAGGGCATAAAGAAGTCAGTTTCATTCAAAGCTACCAGCACCTTGCAAAATATCCTAGCAACTTTAATTACAAGAACCTTGGAAAATATCTTATAAACTTTAACCGCATTTTGAAACCTTTAACCATGCCACGTGTCATGTTCAGGTTGCGTTCGCTAATATAGCGATTTTTTTTTTTTTTTCGTTTACGCGAAATACACTATTTAGCTACGTGAAAGCGAAATAGTTGGTTTGCGTAAGCAAATTTATATTAAAAATTAAATAAATAATAAACAAATAAATAAAAAATTGAATTTCGATTACGTGAAAAGTGTTTCGCATAAGCGAAAAAAAATCTAGAAGCAACTTCCAAGAAAATTCTCCTTTCATTTATCACCCAATCATGGAAGGCTAGTTGGCAATTACTCCATGTCGAAGAGCAGCTTCCTTCTACTTCCACTCTCGACCTCTGAAGCAGCTTGCTTTATTTTGTTCGCTCCCCACCTCTCAAATTGTTGCTTCTTTTCTACTCTCACTCTAGGTCGCACATACTAAAATAAAATTGGAAATACCATCGAATATTCCAAATCAATGGCAATGACACCCTCTATAGACAAGTTGGTTAGAGAATCAATCTCACCCACACATAACAAATTCTGTAGCATATTTTAAAGACCTCTCTCTCCCAAAAACTCCATTAAAATGATCCTAAATTATATTGAGGCAGTAGTGCTGCATTAGCAACCTATGCCTCCCCTCAACACCCACCATTTTCCCCTTTTTTCTTTAGGACCATCCTCCACCACTGGGATGGTCTCTTACTATTTAAGGGTTGAAAGCCCATAACAAGATTCGGACCCATGACATTCAAATCCTTCATTTTTCTGAATGAACATCCTTAATACTTGGTTTAATTCAAGAGTATACTGCTACCCAAAAATGCATTTGGCCTAAAAATGTAGGATATGCTCGGCTACAAAATAGATTAAGTCATAGAAGTTTAAACCATTTGAAACATAAAAATGTTAGAGGATGAGCATTTTATGAATAGAATATAGAATAGAATATAATTTTATCGTCCACGGAGACCAACTGGCCTATGGGACCCAAGTACAAAGAGAGAGCAGCAGGCATATTACTACCATGATTAAAAAACCCCTGCCCCGAAGGGTTTTCGGGGGAAAAACCTTAGTAGCAATAAGGATGCCGACATACCGCACCACCGATTATATACATAATCACAAGTACACCGAGGTTAATGCCGGGACGGGGGCATAAGCGAGTCCGCGTGATCCATTACCTCCTGGGAGGTACTGATCCCAACAAGCCTACAAAGGCCATGCTCTTCAGAGCTCATGCGGGGGCCGATGGGGCACAACTAACCGGCAGCATACCGAGCCAGGATATGCTCGTGCACGGAGACTTGAGGCCCGGAGGGCGTGACTTTCATCCTCAATGGGCAACTGCTGGCGGCCGGCGGACTCTGCCCTCACGCGGCTCCCGAATCCATCTCCCCTGCCTCAACGCGGAGGTGGTGTGCACGCGAATGGAAGCAATCACCCCGCATTTTTTTCATGGGTAGATGGGTGCGCAGGTAGTGGTGTGGGCCCCTCGTGAGCATGGGATTAACCTCATGTAGATAATTTGCCACCTTGACATGTGATAGGGCCTCTGCATCCCAAAGCTTGGCCATGAAGCAAGCATCCAGAAATCTTTGCTTCAAGGCAGCGTTCCTTCGGTGTATGCACCGGTTCGCCCGGTGTGTGCCGCACATTCCATCGCGAGAACCACTGGGCTTGCTTGTCTTTCAAAGCAGGCTTTGAGTCATTTGCCGGGCCCATTGCCTTTGCAAAAGCAAGGTTGGGCAGCCGGCTTCATCCATAGCCACCACCTTACGGAAGTAAATAATGTGACGTTCCAAATAAGCCCTCTCAGAATGGAAGGAAGCCCGTCTCCGGAGCAAGATCGATATGGGACCGTGGATTTCACTCCCGTGCGGGGCCAAGAAGGCCTTCGTACTGCTCTAGATCGTTCCAAGTGGTGAGGGATATCACTGGCCCCACACAGCCCCATAGAGGAGGGCCGGTTCAACCAAGGCCCCGAACAAGTGTGCTCGGTGACCCCATGCATATAGCTCGCCTTGTATTTGTTGTTTTTGCATTGCATCTGGGGGCTTTCAAAACTGTGATGACCCGTAACGATGGATGCATCCCGGTGTGTGGTAGTAGAAAACTCAATGCCTAAATACTTATAAGATCTGAGCCACCTCCACTACCACCTGGTAAGTAAGTGAATGAGGGAAGGCGTGGGTTGGGACCCTCGTCTTGGCCAAGTTAACTCTCATGCCGGTGAGTTGGGCGAAAGTGTCCAAAGCATCCGGTGGCGTTGCATGTCCTCCAGGGTATATGCGGCAGGTCAACATCATCGGATATATGAGTTGCCGGATTATGTGGTGCATCAATGGCGCCCGTGCTCGGGCCTAGCCATTCTTCTAGGCTGGTCAATGTACAAGCCAAGAGCTGTCGGGGATAGAGGTTAGAGGGCGCACCCCAATGAGAAGCACACACAATATTGGTAAAAAAAAATAGGCTTCATTCATGGAAACAAAATAATAGGTTAGGGGCCCGGTATAAAACCTTTAATGCCCTCCTCCTTGGTTTACAAGCCATAATTCTATAACAGTATCACAAAGGCCTAAAATGCCCAAGGGACTTCCCTATGTTGCCCAATTTGATGCAGTAAACCCTTGAAGGAAGGCCGTATGGCCCTCACATCTTTTTTCTATATCGCCCTCAGGCCATGGCATTATCTACACCCTCATTATCTACATTCATCTGCCGATGAAGAATGCCATGTATGCATAATGTTAGGTGTGCTATATTCCTATGCATTCATTGGTCGGGAATTGAACCTCCTATACTCCTATAAGTGCTTTGACGGCTTATCATGGAATTTGTGACAGCATTTTCAACGTCTATTGTAGACCACCACTCTAATATTGCTCTATGCTATGGTATACTTCCAGTTGTTGAAGGCCATGTAAACCTATGGTTTACTCAAGGATCTACAAGTAAAGTTTTTTGAGGAGCATATAATTGAGAAAATTAAAAGCTGTTACGATTGATATGCTGTTGCGATTAATGCGTGAAATTATCAAGTTGTTCAATGCAAACTTTCTTAAATGATTAATCCATGCAAAATTATTTCTTGACGTTCTCATGCACACCAAGCAATAGACCCAAATTTTGTCTTACATTTTGTGCTTACAGGAGAAGGCTGTGTAGATGTCAAACCTCCCTTCAATGTATATTGCAGGTTTGTCAAACGTTCTAGTAAAAAAGACTTGTTTTGGTATGTATGAACAAAATTGTCATTTACAGAATCTACATATGGACAGTCACATTCTCCAGCAAAAGATTAGACAGGTCCTGTCCTACACAGGAATAGGATCCTGTCCACCTAAGATAATTTCAGGACAGATTAACGAATCAGGGTGAACCATGTGGCTTTATCTTAGGACAGAGTGGCATGTGGTAATACGATATATCTTCACAAGTTTTGACAGCGCCCAAGAATTTGTAGTTTACAAGGCTGCATACACTAAAAATGCTTCACTCGAAATGTCCATCTGGCTTTTACAGCATCATAAGAAACAAATTCAGCTCCCTGCTGCTCTGTTTTCTTCTTCAACCTTGTTATGAACTTTTCCACTTCTTTACCTTCAGTATATTGCTGATTCGTTTTCTTATCAAAGCATATTACATTCAGAAGAGTAACCTCCGCCGGCTTATTTATACCTTGTCCAACAGGAGGCTTCGTAGTTTCATCCATGTAGACAAGCACTTCACACTTGTTAAACTGAATAATACTTTCAAGATCCAGATGCCTGACATCTGTTTCCCCAAATATTTTCACAAATCCATATCCTTTCCGTCCAATGATAAAATCTTCTACCCTTGAACAATATCCAGATTCAGTCCTTTCTTTTGCAAGCAGCTCTTCTATGCTAGGCTCGGTATAGTAATCTGTTGGATGAAGTTTTGGCATTAACAATTTTACGTTTGTACCATGTGGACTTTCTGTTGTTTTCTCAATATTTGGATTTTCCTCCTGCATCACCTTTTCCTTTTCCTTCACCCGTTCTATTGGAATGCCTGCAAAAGCACAAGCCCGTGTAAGAAGTCTATAAGCAGATACAAAATACCATAACGTTCTGACCTTCATGCTTCCGCAAAGAATCAGGAATCTGTGGCTCCTTTGAGTGTGACACTGTCAAAATAAAAGAATTGTAGTCAGATTCAAACATGTGCTAATTCAGCTTAAAGTTTGAACCTTCACTGGTAGATCTAATTTTAAATTGGCTAGTTACCTTTTGCCCCATCTCTTTCAGCATTGACTGCGCCATTTGAAAAGCCAAAGTTCACACTAAAGCTCTCGGGTTTATGAATGAACAATGCACGTGGATCCTCCCGAGGAATAAATGTAAGATCAGCTTTGGGCGTCGCCAAATTTTCCTCGTTACTGAAGAACGAGACTTGCTGCTGCATAGAGAAAAGTCAAGTAAAATACTATAGAAAACCACAAGAATGTGTGTTAAAGATAAGGGTATAAAAAAAGCACCCTTACCTTTGGGCTGCCTTTCTTAGAACGGTATCTCCTTGAATGCATCCGAATGCTAGACCCTGGAGATACTGAAATCGGAGTAAGCAGGGAACTAGGACGTGCAGTTGTTGACTTGTCAGATACCTATAAAAAAATCACCTGATTAATTTATCCCATAAAAAAGATACTTCAGGAGCAAATTGACATATTAAAAAAACATCATCTTACAGGAATGCTTGATATTCCATATTGAGCTGATGATCCACCGACCGTACGTCCAATTGACAGGGGAGCCATTGCTGGCAATGTGCCAAACGGGGCACTCACGGGTATGGCTGGAGTAACAGTTCCAAAACTTTGTACAGGCCTATCAAAGGTTCATACAAATCTGTTACCAATCCCAGGACTTTGAAAGCAATAGAAAACACTTACTGTTGTCCAAGAGATGGAAAACTCGTTTGAGGAGTGAATAAGCTGCTTGTTGCTGCAAAGAATCCAAAACATTTTTATCCAAGGTTTTCCTTAAGTTTTATTTTGATAAATAGTCACAGCATTGAATCCATACCTTGAGGAAAGCTAAAAGAAGTTTGAGCTGGTGTTGATGGTGCAAATAAAGCCTAAGGGGATGCACACAGGGTGAGCAGGTATACATGTCTGCGAACTCAAATTACATACTAGCAATAGTGATACTTACAGGTGCTTTTGGTTGAGAAAAAATTGACGAAGAGCCAAATACATTGGATCCAAATGTACTTTGAGCTGTGTTGAAAAATGGCGATGCGGAAGGCGTAGTAAAAATCCCTGTAGTTTGCGGAGTTCCAAAAGTTGTGGTCGATCCAAAAGGTGAAGAAGATGGTGCAAACAGACTAGATGAGCCAAATGTGGGCGCTGCAGCAGACCCAAAAGAAGAAGCAGCACCAAATGTTCCAAATGGGGAAGAAGTAGAACCAAAAGTCGATGATCCAAATGCAGAACTGGTTGTTGCTCCAAATACTGCAGGGGATCCAAAAGAAGAAGAGCTTCCGAAAGAACTTCCTGTTCCAAAAGTCCCAAATGGAGTTGTGCCAAATCCAGTGGAAAAACTTGAAGTTGAGGAACCAAATGTTGGTGCAGATGAGGAACCAAACGTAGGCTTTGAACCAAATATACTTGGTGAAGGTTGTGCACCAAAGGATGACTGTGTCATCCCAAAGACGTTTGGCTGCGCAGTAGCTGGCCCAAAGAGACTAACAGTAGATGGCTGCTGAGATGGGCCACCTGCATTAAGAAAAATACATGCTCAGAAACATACTTATTCATATAAAGGAACAATGCAATACTTGGTAAGGGATCAGAAAGATGTAGCAAAAAAGAACATGGCTATATAGTTTCCGATCTCCTAAGTAAGCTGTAGTTTGGCTGCCTTGGCAATGAAGACTGATCTTGATCTGCCAAGCCATTGATTTTGTATGCCCAACTTGTATCATGTTAAAATGGTAGGATGTCAAAACCATGGCCATCCCCATGTTGCAGATATGTTAAAAAAAAGGACCATAGCTCCAAACTTATAATAAGGTCTTAATACTTAAATATTTGGTTATACTATCCCGAATAAATACGTGGCCTAATCCTCCTGTCAAGAATAATGCAAGTTTTTAGCAAAGATATCCACTTATCCAATCACTTTAGCTTAAAGGATGGTTGAATGCCCTTTGTGGTTTAGGTTTCTGGGATGTTATAAAAAAAATGCAGTCTCACCTCATCGGTGTAAATGCAAACTAGGATGTCTTCTAATGGACACTTATGGAATAGCCGAATGCAAAAGAAGTGATGGACCTCACATATATATGCTCCAGTGTAGATATTGTCATGCATTAAATGTGTACTCAGCCAAGAAACCGAGTACACAATAATCGAACACAAAAAATGCGATGCTACATATTATGCTACAACGATAGATATCCCTCATGCATTGAGCATATAGTCTCCTGATAAACTAGTTTATAATGGCTGAATGCGGAGAATGTGCACCTTACGAGCCTATGCTTCAAATACCGCAGAATCAATAGATATCACCCATGCATTAGACATATACTTGGCCAACGTTGGTAACCATAGTAACCATAGGAAAGGTAACCATAGGATCGCACAACCAACAATAGTTTGAGCCTCTTGGCTGCATAGGTTTTACTTTTGAATGCTAGGTGTATATTAACATAACCACAAATTGAAAAGCAACCAAGTAGTGCTTAGAAGAATAACGTTACCTTTATCACCGTTTTGATAGTCCTCCCATCTAAGTTCCTCTACACTCTTAGACTTGTAGGCAGGCATTGCTGATATAGAAATGAGCTTTGCAGTCGTGCCAACTGCAGCATCTGGATCATTTGTTGGTGAATACGGTGTGATTCTGCTTCCACTACTTACCAACGCCCCTGCAAAAGGGGTGCCTCCAAAAGTCGATGTTCCAGCTCCCCCTATAATAATGATGGGCATCAGGCATAACAAAGAAACAAGAATGTTCAAAAAATGATACTGAATTTACCAAAGGCAGCAGACGTCTGGGCCCCAAATGGTGAGGCTGAAGTGCTCCCAAATATCGAGGTGGTTCCAAAAGCAGGAGTAGTGCTTGCTCCGAAGCTGGGTGCCGACTGCCCAAAGATACTTGTGCTGCCAAAGGCGGCACTTGATTGTCCAAATGCTGGCGCAGACGATACACCAAATGCGGGGCTTGAAGATGCGCCAAATGCAGAAGTAGTGGCACCAAAAGCCGGAGTTGATGTCCCAAATGCAGGAGTAGCAGCTGAACCAAAAGCAGGGGTTGAGCCAAAAGTTTGGCTACCAAATGCCGGTTGTGTTTGACCGAAAGTAGGACTTCCGAATGGATTTGTTTGACCTTGTGTTGCCCCAAATGATCCAAAAGGAGATGTTGCAGGCTTCTGACCAAAGGTTAAAGAGCCTGAAAAAATGAGGAATTGCCATAAGAAGATAATCCTAGCAATGTATATGTGTAATAACAGAGGTTAAAACCCTGAGGCATGCAAAAAATCTATAGTAAGAATAGAAAAAGAATGTCCCATAACAGTGAAGAACAGCTAAAGAGAAGGTTTTATGTGTAACCACAGGATATGGACTTTTGAAATCCAGCATCTTATTCTTCATATACCAATCATCGTCTCGCTTCAGATAAATAGAAAGAGCTCTTACCTGCTCCGAAAGGTGTAGGTGTGCTGCCAAATGCAGGTGTAGAACTTGATCCAAAGGCCGGTGTGGAACTTGATCCAAAGGCAGGTGTGGAACTTGATCCAAAGGCAGGTGTAGATGTACCAAATGATGACGAGGTAGCACCAAATATTCCTGTTGAAGTCCCTCCGCCAAATATGGAGCTTCCCGTCTGTCCTGCAAACGTGCTTCCAAAAGGTTTGGCCCCAAAGGGGTTTGTTGTTTGGGTCGATCCAAATGGGCTGCTAGATGGGGTTGCTCCAAAAGAAGATGTTGTTCCAAACAAGCTTGAGCTTGAAGAGCCGAATGCTAAAAACATTGACAACGTTTTATATCAGTCTACTATGCATATGCAAAAATTCCTGAATTTCGACCTGTGCAACTATTCTGATTATCGCGAAGATGTAGCCGGCTTATTTTTTAACCAAAATTCAGAGGTAACGAATTATTCATCTAAATATCAGAAAAAAAAACAAGAAAAGCAAGCGAAACTGAGGGAGATGAGAATATATGCATATGGACTTACGATTAGTGGAGCCGAACATCTTGATAGCTGGAGTTAAACTGCAGCCAAGCGATTTGAAGCAAGATGCATACCGTTTTCTACGTTTCGATCTGCTCCAAAACTGCTAAAATAAGATCAAAACACAGTATAGCAGAAAGGGTGAAAGGCAGACGGATCCGAATTAAGCTCATCCGACAAAAGGGTATTTTTTGTCATCCATGCCATACGCTGTGCTGGACCCATGCACATGACGTGGTATGCCTTATCATCTACTCATTTCCGCGTGTACATGATCTCCCTAAAAAACTTAAATTATTATTTTTCTAAATATATATAATTCATTTCAAAGGAATATTCAAGGGCTAGGTGGTCCCGCAAAATATAGCAAAAATCTTTTCACTATGGGCCTCGACATATGTGCAGCACCGACATAATCTTCTCCTCACACCAAAGCTTGAGTGAGGGCCAAGGCAGGTCAATTAACATGGTTTTTTCTTGTTTCTTAGTTTCGACAGTGAAATTCAATAGTCAAGTTTGGCTCTGAAATGGACTCCTACATTTCTGGACATTATAGTTGGTTTCTTTTTGGTAATTTGCACCTTCATGTTTCCTGACAGAGCCTCTACTACCATGCCGCCACCAACAGAATTGATTGCATTGTGTATCTTCTTGTATAATTTGATTGCTAAAACTAGAAGTTGGAAGGAGGGACATTTTGGAAGGAAAACAATTGTAAGGCGCCAAGGAACCATTCTTGAAGCGGTTCTCAGGTAAGTCTTACATCAGGGTCGGCTCTTGAATTGTCTGAGTGATGTTCTTGGATTGCATTCGAAGGTGTTTTAGATTCAGTTACTTGATATTAATGGTAGTTGATTGAAGAATCAATGATGCATAAGAAAATGAATCACGCTGGATGTTAGTAAATGGAAAAGATGCATTTTGATACATTGGAAGCCAAGGGAATCATATGACATAGTCATGTGGGATGCCACTTCTCTATGGAGAGAAAGCTTTGGGAAGCTTATGGGGGCTTCCAAGGACATGGCTATGGCATGAAGCCACTGTGGCACTAATAAATGTTTAAGAATTGGATTAATTAACGAGAAACATAATAATATAGCTAGTAGATTCGATTGACACACTAATATGAGATGTTGCATTCCTTATGGAGGGAGTGGTTCTACAAGGACATTGTAGGTGATGATTTACCATTTAATCTGTTTAACTAGTGCATTGGCCATCATAGAATCCTATGATAATCTTTCCTTATGGAGGGGAATGCGAGTATTGCTTTAGACTCCTTATGAACTATCCTGCTATTTGTAATGCCTTCTTGTATGTAAGAATCACATAGCTATGACACTTTACGGTATATTTGTAGCCTCAGTACTTCTTGAATGAATACTGCAAGGATATGCTGATATACATGGTCTCTTGGATCTAAATGTTATACCTTTGCATTTCAAACACATATTCATGATGCCACTACCAATGAGACTAGCATGTGCTTGTATGATTCTTGTATATGAGCTAGCATTGTTAAGATTTGATATAAACACAGTATGTAATGGTATGGTTATGCACGTGGATGTGGTAGTTCTGACTATGTCACGGATATGCTATTGTACCATGGAAATGACGATGATGATTCTGACATGTGGGACATGTGTTGATGGTGCATGAGTGCATATTCTCCAGGGCCGAAGTCCATTTGTGGTGGGCTTGGAACCGGTCTCCTAGTGCTGGACGTAGGCTAGGAGGGCGTATGCACATGGGGCTTACTCCACCCAAATCTGCTACATGGCCTGATCAACCTAAGGGACCTTCATGAAACCGGAGTCTGCACTGCATGCTTATGTTTATCCCATGGTTTTCACTGTTATTTCATGGTTGTCTCATTATCTGCTTATGACATCATGTAGATATTTTTGGATGCATTGGTAGTGCTCTATATTGTATTCTCATAATGCAACCCTTATCTCTTGCTAGCATATTTTTGTATGGACTACTGACAACGTATAGGTTTTGCACAGTGGGACTCTCACAGTAAGTTGTTTTATATGAATAGACATCATGGTTGTATTGTTATAGGCACGATGGTTGTGTATGATATCTTGGGTTTCTATTAGCACCCGTAAACCCCCACTTAGTCTTTATGCCTAACCCCATGTATTCATGATGTAAGCATATATATATGAGACTTGGAGGAGTGTTTGAGCGCCACAACTGAGTTAGAAGACTAAGGGATCTTTGTAAGCCTTTAACAAAGCCTTTAGGAATGTGGAGTTGCATTGTACACATTTTATATATATATAGACATTTAATGGACTATCATTTGTGTTAAGGTTTAAGTGGGTTATCTGAACATATCTGATACAGTGTGTGATTATTCTTTTTTCTTTTCTGTTCTACCACGCCTACTTTTTCTCAGCTGTCAATTTTAGAATTTTGAGCCTTTATCCTTTCACATACAGTTGTACACTTTTATTATGATTTATTTTCCATTGCCACGTTTGTTTTTAAGCAAAGTTGTTCAAGGCAGCGACAGTTGGCAGTAGTCGTGTTCCAGAGCAAGCGATGCTCTGCCAGTCGAGCAGGACTCGGGTAAGATGCTTCTTAGTATTTCATTGAATAGAAGAACTGTGCTAATTTCGAGAGCACATGGAATCAGAAGACAACCCCTGTAAAAGTTTTTCACATCCTCAATTCCGATTATGTCTGGCCTAGCCCTCAACCAAAAGCAGGGCCAGAGGCCATCGACTTAGCAAGGGGGTTTCTGCTCTGCATCGAGTTCGAAACCAGAAATCCTAAGCCACAATAATTTTCAGGTTGAATCAATTCAACCCAACAGATTTACTTGCTTTCCGGGGGTATTTTCTCAGGTGAATCATCATCAATCATTGTAGGTCTTCAGCTTCGATATCCACAGCAAACAACTGCATTTGGTCACCTATTCCACAGTGAAGCTCTATCTTAGTTTTTTGGGCCAAGCATCCACAGCTAACGCAATGAAATAACATCACTATTTCATCATCTGATGGCTTTACCTAGGCGCATAATACCTGAATTTAGCTAGGTCCAGTATTCATAAGACCTAAAGCAACACAAAAGTTGTATCAATCACCTGAAGCAACACAAAAGTTGTATCAATTTGCATAAAATAGACCTGGATAAAAAGAAAATGATTTGGCATCTGGAATTTTTTGTGGAATCAAAGAATCAACGATTTTTCAGATAAAACTCACAGTTTCGTTTTACAACATACAATTACTGGAAATAAAAAAGCAAATGAGGAAAAATGAGCATAAAAAAACTTATGTGGTGGTTGGATCTGATCTTGGAGAACTTAAAAAAGGAGATTTAGAAACTTTGATGGATAGAATGTAGTATAATAGAATCCTGAATGAGTTGAAATTTTGGACCAGATCATGCCCATGTGTGTTGATCATATGGGGAGCACTATCCTTGAGATGCATGATGCATATGTATGAAATTATATATAGCATCCACGATGCAATTTGAGAGGATGAGAATAAAATTTAATGTAAGAGCTAAAATCTTACAAGATATGAAGCATATATACGTCTACACTTGAGAAATTTCACGTGAATATGGAATTGCTTATGATTGACATTATAACAATGGTCATATGAATTTATTGATTGCAAAACTTATGCTATGTTTCTTTGCTTCATAACAAGCATAACGGAAGGATTCATCTAAATAATCTTTGTTTCTTCTAGGATTCATCTAAATAAAGTTACCTTGGATTCATCTAAATAAGTTACCTTTGATTCAATTCTACAGATTGTATATACTGTTAATTTCAGTCCATGTCTGAAGAGAACATGTTAACTTGGACTATAGTGATTGTTGTATATGCTTAATAAGAGGATGCTCAATACGATGAGAATAAGATCTGGGTGATTTAAACTATACTCTGCACAACTCTCAGTTACAAACTTTATACTATATAAATCTTGTGCCTTAGGTTTAACCTCCACAAGGCAATATTATTAAAAAAAAGGGTTCAATAACGAATGCACCACACCTTATGCATGACTCGAACAATGATTTATGGCTTCCATGATTTTGCTAGGGCAAGTCTTTTTATTGGTTGTGAGCACCTATTTACAGTGCTCGCCTTTTGGTTCATCATGTACAATTGATTCTTTGAGTTTGAAAGCCTCAATTAGGGTCATCAGATTTGTTAATGGGCACCCAATGATCTGGTGCTCGCGTTTTGAAAAGATAAATGTGGCCGCCGCGATAAATTTCTTGTAAATATCACATTCTTTGCCAAATTGTATTCAACTCCTGTATATGAACGTGCCATTATTTCATGCAAGTCTTGATGGGATCTTGGGTTACCTAAGGGGATAACCCGGCAGGCCCATCATAGTTGGTATCAAAGCATAGTTGGATCGGTGGACATTAACAGGATTACGGATTCAAGTTGTGTTGGTTGGATGATGCTAATGGTATTCCTTCAGATCATGTAGGGATGATGACCTAGGAGATCCAACAGATTTGTCAGGTGTGGAAATGTGATGGTATGGTATCCTAGTGTTGATTTTTTCTATTGTAAATGTTAGAAACTCTAGCAAGATCAAGAAGCTGAGCTTGGTTGAAAGATGCCAAAGACATGAAGGATGCTAAGAGGGGGATGTCCTCATGCAGGCATGAATAATGTGCCATGATGATGTGAAGGTATGATATTTTTATTTGCTACTATTCTCTGCAATTGGTAAATGGTCTAATAGTAGACCTTTTTAGAATAAATAGTGCACAACGTGTTGCAAGTTACCACAGTGAGTTCTTTGTGTAGACAATGGAGGTGAATTTTTGTGACATTGAGGTACATTTTTCCATATGTTGGGTGATTTATATCTGTTGAGGTGATTTCAGATAGGTTACTTGGATTTAAATCACAGCAGTATAGTCATAGAACAAGATTTAAGTGAGGCTAAGTATGCTTGTGTGACGTTCCAGCACAGTATACGGTCCCAGGACGTATATTGTACTGCCCCGTCACGCGTACACGCCACCCCGACTGACGTGTATGCCAACGTGTAGCCAGGTGAGTAGCCCCTAGGGGGCAACTTGCTAGGTATGTGCAAGTATTATTAATGTGCACATCTACCAATGTGCACATTAATGTGGGCACACCTTTCCATGTGGGCACATTTTGCCACCTAGCCATTAAAGGCAAGTGGGCCCATTCCCAATTATCCCACATGCTTAAAGGGATAATTGGAAACCCTAGTCCTAAACCCTTGTCTATTTAGGTTAGGAAAACCCTAACTTGCTATTTTCGTCCGTAGGGTTTTAGAGCTCTGTTTTGGCTGCCCCAAGAGCCAAAACCACCTCCCAGACTCTGTCTAAGCAAATTGCACCATTAGTTTCCCTTGATTCGAGCAGCGCAGCAGGATGGTCGAACTCAGGTCAGGAGGAGCAACCCAAGGATCAGGTATTTAGTCAATTCAATAGCTTAAACCATCTTCCAGTCATAGAATCGGTAGTTTTAGCCTATTAAATTGCCCATAGTAGCCATCTAGGGTCTCAGATCCCAGACACTAACTAAAGAACCTAACTCTATGATATAGATTAGATCTAGTTCTTTAGTTCTTCTGTGATGTATATGGATGATGTATCTCTGTGAACTCCTTGTATTGGGAAGGGGGGGGTAGAGGCCTAAAGCTTGGTAGTTGATGCTCCTAGAGTAGCCTCTCTAGCACACTGTAGATTCGGCCTGTGTACAAGAACCCCACCCGGATGTGAGTGAAGGGGCGGTGGCAAAGAAGGAGGTTCATGTTACGACTCTTGAGCGATCCCTCGGTGTGTAAGGCCTACCAGGGGATCATTGTGACTAGGCCCAATAGCTTACCACCGAAAGTGCGGGTAAGGTATGGGCTCGACACCCGTGAAGTGGTGTTCACTTTCCGCTGGGTTCAAATAACACGGGCAAAGGGCCCTCTAGTCACCTTGAATCGCATGTAGATCTCTCGGAGGGAGTGATCCCTACCGCCCCATCGAACCGGGAGATGAAACCCGTGAGTAGCCCTTTGGCTATGCATCCCGTGGACTCTGATCGAAGTCCCAACACTTTTCAGCCTACTCTGCAAAGTGTGCACAGGAGGGGCGGATGGAGTGGACAACCCTATGCCATGTTCTTATGCCAGCCAAATCCATTGCCATGAACTCTGTCTGCAATGAACTCTGGAGACCCAAGCCGTCAGTCATCCCTTCGAGTCTGAGCCTTGGGTAGGTTTTCCCTTATGTATGATGCTGATCATTGTTTATGCAGATGTTGATGCGCCACCCTTCAAGGTGGATATGTGATTATATTGTGTACTGACATGTATGTTACGCTTCCGCAGCTAGGTAGGCCCTGAGGGAGACAGGGTAAAATGACCCCTTCACTCTTCCCACTGGGACTCGTTACGGGTGCAGTGATGTGTGGAGGGCCCTATATCAGTGTGGAGCTGGTATAGGGGATGAACTCCTGTTTGTATACGGTGAGAGCACCGTATACGAGTAGGGGACGTCACAGTGGTATCAGAGCAATGTTCTTCGAGACCAAGAGCAAAGCACTGACCATGCTTCCAATAGTACTAACTTGATAGGATCCTCAAACCTCAAAAAGTGGGAAAATTTTTCTCATTTTTGGTAGTTTATGCTAAGCTAGTAACAGTTAAAGTGAATTGCAACATAATAAGACTAAAAAGAATGAGCCAAAACCTTCTCAGGCAAGGTGGTCTCACACGTCGCGCCTGGTCAAAGAACTGAACTTTAGTTTTTGAACGAGGCGCTACCTGTGAGACATTGAGCCAAGAAGACCTTAAAACTTGATAAATTTCACCAAAGTAATATGGTAAGGCAAGTTCTAAGGAAAAATTAGTTAGAATAGTATGTTTAAATCACTTAAATTACTTAAAATTGTGTAAGATCTCACACGTCGCGCCTGGTCTAAAAACTAAACTCTAGTTTTTGAACGAGGCGCTACCTGTGAGACCAATAATTAAAAATCTCTGAAACAAGTGTATGTTTTAAGTAATTAGGTGCCTTGGCACGCTAAATAGAGCAACTTAGATTTTGACCTAAAATTTCCCAAGCTATAAATAGATGTAGACCCCACCCATTTGCACGTTCCCGCCCTAGAAATCAGCTCTCCCTTACTTAGGCGATCTTTGGGCGCTGATATCCGATCGACGAACCGTCAAGCATGGCACGAACCAAGCAAACTGCCAGGAAGCCTCGTCCAGGCGAAACCACCAGCGCCACAGACGCCAACCTCATTCGGCAGATGCTTCGTGAGAGGCTCGCGAGGGGGGGCCGTTCGCCTTCGAACGAGGAGGACATCCCAGGAGATCAAGATACATCTGATCTGATTGATGTTTTCAATCAGCAGGTGGATCAAGATGAGGCCGCATCACCAACTTCCATGGACGAGGAGACAAGGGAAGTTTACGAGGAGATAGAGCGGGAGATTCAAGAGCAGGAGGGGAAAGAGGACCACTCTGATGCAGCAACAGAGATCCTCGAAGACGAAGAGGAGGAAGCACATCGGGAAAGGAGGACAAAGGAGCAGCAAGAGCACAGCGGGCCAAGGCTCGACCCAAGCGAAGAAAAAGACCTCGCGGCATGGATTGCAAAACACGAGAAGAAACAACGGCGCCAGGAAAGCAGGAAGAGGAAGCGGCCGAGGAGAAGAAGAAGGCAAAGGGGAAATTTGTGGAGGGCCCAAGGAAGCTCAAGGATGTTCCACCAAGAAGGAAGCCTAACCCCAAGGTCGTCATCAACGAAAGCAGCCACCGACCAGCCCCGAACCCTCGGGACGACTCCGGACGAGGACTTCAACCCCAATATGAAGGTGGGAGCTCTTCTAAACTCCCAGGCGACGAGCGGGTAGTACTGAAAGCAGACGGCGCCCGAAAGCGTAACCGCAGGACCTAAAGGTAAAAGCCCCTCCTTATCCGGTGGGGACAGAAGAAGCAACCACTACCGCCTCGAGAGTCCTATGTCACGGACCCTCGGCCAAGATCTACGAGAGGAAGAAGAGGGAGCACGATGCATACATGAAGGAGTGGGAGGCGTACAACAAGTACTATGAGGAGAACAAGGTCGTTTATCGAGGGAGGACGCCCAACTAAACAAGAGACCTTAAGGCCTCCCCACCAAAGCCCAAGGCCCCCAAGAAGCCACCAAGAAGAAAGTCGGCGGGAAGGAGGTGGAGAGAAGAGCACCGAGGGAGATTAGGCACTTCGAGGCGCAAGATTCGGACTCCCT
Organism: Isoetes taiwanensis; assembly: GCA_021234155.1. Lineage (NCBI taxonomy): Eukaryota > Viridiplantae > Streptophyta > Lycopodiopsida > Isoetales > Isoetaceae > Isoetes > Isoetes taiwanensis. The sequence goes on from JAJEKV010000037.1 coordinate 6,392,720, forward strand.
AATTCCCCCCGTGCCCCTTTGCTCGTTTGGTCGTCGAGAAGTAATGCAGATTTCGGGACCGACATGAGGGTCACAGATGAGATCGGGCACCCGCAGAAGCGGGCCGAAAGCGGAGGATAGTGCAACATTTTGAAGACTCGGCGACTTTTGTAATCGTCCACCTTGGGTTTAGTAACCCTCATGAGGAAGGACATGCAATTAGCTAGTTTAATTAAGGGAGATCCCAAATAAACATTTTGTAAATAATCAAAAATTTTGTAATATAAATCAACTTTGAAGTACTTGATGTGTCTAAACTTGTTTAATTAGGACAAGTTAGCAGGTTTTAGTTTTTGTTTTAGTGAAATAGGACATTTACAGACCGAAAAGTGTGATGTCTCACAGGTCGCGCCTGGTCAAACTAAAGTTTAGTTTTTGGACGAGGCGCTAGCTATGAGACCTTGGCCAAAATTACCCAAAACAGCTCCAAATTGACCAAGTAAGGGGTCGATTCTGCTTAAATTAATGAGTATGTTACCCTTACACCCTTAGTTTACCCAAATTGGACATGTTCTGATCAAAATGGGACTGATGTCTCACACGTCGCGCCTGGTCAAGAAACTAAAGTGTAGCTTTTGAACGAGGCGCTACCTGTGAGACCTCCTACAATTTTTCCACCATAACTTGTCCAATTGATCTCCAACTTGTTGTGTTAGAATCTATAAGTAATCCAGTCATGTTCAAACCCTTAAGTTAGTCTTCCAAATCCCATTTAGACCTCAATATAGGCTAGAATTGCCCAACCCCAAGAATTTTCCAAGTCACCCAAAAATTAGGGTTTCCCCCTTTTCTATAAATAGGTCCCTCATTTCTTATGTAGCACCTTACGAGTTTGCTCCTGCTCCCTTAGCCGATTTCTCAGCTCCCTGAGGCGCTCTTGCATCCGTTTGTTAGTCTCTTCCTCGCTAGACTCATGGCAACCTCTGATTTCAGGCGATGGTACAGCGCCAGCGCTCATGCTGCCGAGGCTAACGTCGATGAAATTTTCCGGGTCTTCCGCAAGGAAATAGATGTCCAAGCAACCTTGCACGCAACCCCAGCATATAACAGAGTCCTGTCTGAATTTCAAGCTAGGGTAGAGCCATCATTAGTGCAGCTTCCACCTTGCATAGACTACTTTGTCCCTGTGCAATCCTTCAAGCAGCTTTTAGGCGATGTTCAACATTGCCAAGTACTCACAAACAAGGCCCAACAAGACGCCGAGCCAATGGTCCCGACCGCCGGGACCAAGTACTTTTCTTTCAACACTGCCTTAGCCATTTTCCTCACCCATCGTGCCGAGAACCCCATGGGAGAAACATCCATTCCACCCATGGACGTGGACCCATTAGCCACAACAAGAAGACAGACTTCCCTTACGCAAAGAAGAAGGAAAAGAAGAAGACGAGGAGTCAAGAAGAGGATGAAGACGACGCCGAGCGCCACCCAAAGGAAGAGTAGCGGCAAAGCGTAACAAGAGTGGCAAGACTTCTCAAAGAAGCCGCAAACTCTTAGGATCGCTACACGCCTTTGGGCTAGGCATCACAAGCCTAGCCCCCATCATTGTCGAGGGCGAAGAATATTTGCTCCTAAGCGACATCCAAAACCTCCCGGAGTGCAGGGAAAGGGAGTATCGACCTGACGAGTTGCTGCACCAACTCCAGAGAACGGACCTGGACGACTTCATCGTCCGAGGAACCTCCGACTTCCCACTCCAAGTAAGGGAAGCCGACACTTACAGGGGAGAGTCGACCTCCGATATCCAAGCCTACAGCAACATCAGGCAGATTATGGAGGCAGACCAACTACCGACGGAGGAAGAGTTCCTTGCTCTACAGAACAGATGGGGATCCGCCCCACGCCTCCAACATCTTAACGGCAAGCTCTTCGGCAACGCCTCCCCGGGAGAGAAGAGGCGAGTTCGATCTCAGGAGAGCTTCAGCAACAGTCAGAGACTACAGGGAGCTCACCACAGTGGAGGTTGATGACTGGCGCGATTACACAAAGTCGGGAGGCCGAGCTGGGCGAGGATTGGCCACGCTAAATCCGTGTGTCGCTATGATTACCTTCCCCCGCCGATGGATGGAAGAATAGCGGTAATTCACATAAATTCACCCCCCAGGCAGGAAGGAGTATCGATGCTAATTGGCGCCTCGGGCTTTGTCTAAGATGATGCTCGGCTACCCCTCAACACCGAGTATGCCATCCTGGTGAAGAGAGCGGTAGCACTCGATATTTTTGATTTCGCCATTCCTTACAAACGGCAGGGTAGACTGGCAGTGACCGCAGCCTATACCTCCGAGCGCAGGATAGAAGATTTGGCGAGAGCTTTGCAGGGTGGATCTTCAATCAACGTCCTTAGGAACTTGGGTCATTCAGTGGGAACAGCCCAAGTGAAGAAGTTTCTAGAAGATAACCCAACATACCGGCGATTCCAGGAATAGTAGATTCTTGATCCCGGGGGTCTTTCTTGTATTAGGATATTATATAATATAAATATATAATTTCTTTTGCACTCTAAATGTTTTGTTGATGTATTTTGTCCCCCAACTATACCAACAAACATAAATAATGCAAGAGAACAAGTAAAACTAACTATATAGCCATAAACCACTTGTGTATGCAGCTAGAGGCCTAGGCTCAGGAGAACGACAACGCCGAGACCATATGGAAGAACAGTCTCCGCCCAGGCCACCCCCGGCAAGGAACCTGTTTGAGGAATTTGGACCCATGACCCCGGAAGAGGAAATATCACAGATGAGGACAGACCTTGAACAGATAAAGGCCTTGCTGGCCGCACAAGCAGGAGCGGGTTCGGTGGGCAACGCTCAGTTGCCGCAAGCATCAGCTCGGAAAACAAGAAGAGACAAGAAGAGGAGCAAGAGAAGGAGGTCCCCCAGCTCGGTATCCTCCGACTCAAGTTCAGATTCAGATTCCGACTCAGAGGAAGAGGAAGAGCAGGCCCAGGACCGAACAGACGCAAGGCAAAGGAACACGGCAGATGCAAGGCAGAGGGACACCATAGAGGGACGGCAAAGGGACACTAGAGCCTCTGACTACCAGAAGAAGGTAGATTCTGCACTGGGCAATGTATGGAAGGCCCGGAAACTCGAACAGTTCTCGCGGAAGAACAGGTCAGGATTCGAAGCAGAGGCATGGCTGGACGAAATGAGTGAGTACGGCAACGCATATGGCATGAAGGATAAGGACAAAGGTAAAGTGGCTACAGCCAACTTGAAAGGAGCCACATGGATTTGGTGGAAGGGTTATGCAAAGGCCCATGGGTTGAGCAGGGATGCTTGCAAGTTCAGAAAGTTTGCTAAAGCCTTCAAGCGCCATTACGTCCCAAGAGAGCACAAGTCCAGCATGATGCAACAGTTCTATAGGTTGCAGCAAGGCAACAAATCAGTCCAGAAATATACAGAGGAGTTCATGAGGCTGAGGCTGTATGTGCCAAAGTTGGGTGAGAAGCATGCAGTGGAGAGTTACATTGAGGGCCTGAATGAGGAGATCCGCAAGCTTGTAAGGGCGATAAATCCTAAGACAGTATCAGAAGCAGAGTCCAAGGCAATAAGCTTGCAAGGAACGGGACCTCAGAATAGCGGGCAGAGGCAGCAGTACTACCAGGATAAAGGCAAGGCAACAGGGAGTTATAGCCCTAGAGCAGCCAGTCCAGGCCCAGCTAGAGCCCCATATGGTGGCAACCAGGGGAAGCAGCAGGAGAAGAAGCAAGTGTCCTTCAAGGACAAGCAGGAAGGGTCAAACTACTCCAAAGCAGTGCGATCCTTTTTGCAGGCGATGCCCAAGGAAAAGAGACAGGAGTGCATAGAAAAGCAGCTTTGCTTCAGGTGCTTCCAGCCAGGCCATAGGACATCGAACTGCCCCTACGTCATGAGTGCAACGCTAGCAGAGTTGGGAGATTGGGACACTGTGTCTGACGACGACGGCGAGGAAGCCCGCGACTACATTCAGGGTGAGTGTCATATCTTTGCTGCAATAGATACAGAGCAAGCAGAGAGCCAGTATAAGGTAATTTCCACAGTAGGGAAGGCCAAGGCCAAGTCCTTCATAGTCCTAATAGACTCAGGAAGTAGCCATAACTTTGCATCCCCCAGAATGGTTCAAATGTTGAAGTTGAAACCACTAAAGTCAAAGCCAAGGCCCGTCGTCTTAGCAAGTGGAGCAGTAAGGCAGACAGCAGGCAAGAGAATTAACTTCGACATCGACTTACCAGGGATTAATATCCAGATGGGAGCAGAAGTAATGGGCATTGGCAAGTATGACTTGATCATACATATGGAGTATCTTGGACCAGCAGGAGCCATCATTGATTGTGGAAAGCGGAAGGTGACCTTCCCAACACCCGACGGCAAGATCATTGAGATCACAGGTAAAGAAGTTGTTCCCATCATGCAGTGTATGTCTTCTAAACGGCTGTTCAAGTGCATCAAGAGCGAGCAAGTAGCTTATATCTTCAAGTTTGAGATCCAAGAGCCTGAACCGGAAGAAGGTAAAGAGGATAAGGGGCTCAGCAGATTACCTAAGCAGGTAGCTAACTTGATCACAGAGTTCCATGATCTCTTTCCAGATGAGATCAAGCAGCTTCCTCCTTATAGGGGAGTCGAGTGTGAGATAGCACTCGAACCGGGAACGAAGCCGACAAGCAAGGCTCCATACAGAATGACGACGCAGGAGTTGACGGAGCTAAAGAAGCAATTGCAGGAGTTGCTCGACCTAGGCTTCATTAGACCTAGCGTCTCGCCATTTGGAGCACCCATTCTCTTTGTAAAGAAGAAGGATGGCAGTTTAAGGATGTGCATAGACTATAGACAGTTGAACAAGCACACCATTAAGAACAAGTATGCGCTCCCAAGATCAGATGACTTGATGGATCAACTCCAAGGTGCAAAGGTCTTCTCCAAAATCGACTTAAGGTCGGGCTATCACCATATTCGGATAAAGGAAGAAGATATTCATAAAACCGCTTTCAAAACGCGGTATGGGCACTATGAATTCACGTAATGTCTTTTGGCTTATCAAACGCCCCAGCAACGTTCATGAGGCTCATGAACGATATCTTCAGGGAGTTCCTAGACACCTTTGTGATAGTTTTCTTTGATGACATTTTGGTGTATAGCAGATCCCTTGAAGAGCACGTGCAACACTTAAGAAGAGTGCTGGAGAAGTTGAAGAGGCACCAGTTGTACGCCAAGTTGTCAAAGTGCCACTTCGCAACGGAGAAGGTGGAATACCTTGGTCATGTGATCTCAGCAGAAGGAATCTCGACGGATCCCGCCAAGATTGAAGCAGTAATTCAGTGGCCGGCGCCGAAAAATGTGCATGAGGTCAGAAGTTTTCTCGGGCTAGCAGGGTACTACAGGAAGTTCGTGAAGAACTTTGCGAAGATAGCGGCCCCGCTAACAGACCTGACAAGGGCGGAGAAGGTAAAAGATTGGGTAGAGCATTGGCACAAGAAAGCCCAAGCAGGGTTTGAATTGTTGAAGGAAGCTTTAACAACCGCCCCTGTCTTAACCTTGCCGGACCCAGAGAAAGATAAGCTTGTAGCCACAGATGCGAGTAAGATAGCTACAGGTGCAGTGCTTATGCAAGAAGAGCGTGTGGTAGCGTATGATTCCAGGAAGATGAACGACGCCGAAACGCGCTACCCCACCCACGATCAGGAATTGCTTGCGGTTGTCAGGGCGTTAAGAATTTGGAGACACTATCTTTTGGGAAGGAAGTTCCAATTGGATACAGACCATCAGAGCCTCCAGTATGTATTCACGCAACCACACCTCAACCTGAGGCAGAGAAGGTGGATGGAGTTCCTTGAGGAATATGACTTTGATATAGTCTACAAGCCAGGGAAGCTCAATGTGGTAGCGGATGCGCTTTCAAGGCATCCCCTGACAACTAGAGTGCATTGCAATGCAATTTCGACACTCTCCAGCGACTTTGGTAAGAAGATTGAAGAGTCCTTGCCAACAGATGTGGATTTCAGGGAAGTATGGGCAAGCCTTTCTAGGGAGGCTAAAACAGATGAGGAGCGGGAAGCCTTCAAAAAAACATTATAAGAAGGAAGGCAACCTGCTATATCACAAGAACAAGTTGTGCGTACCCGAATCATCAGGTGTAAGGAAATTGATCCTCCACGACACGCACAACAGCCCAATAGCTGGCCATGCGGGATTCATGAAAACATATATCAAAGTGCGCAGCAGCTATTATTGGCCAGGAATGAAGAAGCAGGTAGCTCGCTACATCAAGGAATGTCAGCTATGTCAGCAGACAAAGACGGAGCAGCTCCGAATTCCAGGGGCATTAGAGCCATTAGCGGTGCCAAACGCTAAGTGGGAGGTAATCAGCATGGATTTTATCACAGGACTCCCAAGGACCGTAAGAGGGAAAGATGCTTTGATGGTAGTAGTCGACAAGTTGTCGAAAATGGCACATTTTGTGCCCTGCAGGACCACAGATACCGCTATGGATACAGCGAAGCTCTTCACCAAAGAGATCTTCAGGCTTCATGGCATGCCAAGGGAGTTTATATCCGACAGGGACCCGAAGTTCATGAGTGCCTTTTGGCAAGACCTCTTTACGACGATTCAGACCAAGCTATCCATGAGCACGGCATATCATCCTCAGACGGATGGCCAAACGGAGCGGACCAACAGGATTCTGGAAGACATGCTACGGAACTATGTCTGGAACAAGCAAGGTATGTGGGAAGAATTTATTCACTTGGTGGAGTTTGCCTACAATAGCACCAAGCAGGAATCATCCCAAATGTCGCCGTTTATGATCAATTACGGCTATCAATGCCTAACTCCAAACACTTGGCACAATCCCGTGTCAAAAGTAGAGGTTTCGCAGCAGATGTTGTCCGACATGCAGCAGCTCGTGGAAGAAGTTCGAGGGTATCTTCTGGCAGCAAGGAGTCGACAAAAGAGCATCGCCGACAAGCATCGCACGGCCAGAGAGTTCCAAGTTGGGGATGATGTATGGCTCAAGATCAAGGTAAAGCAGGCGAAGCTCCGCATCGGAAATTGCAAGAAGCTTGCTCCAAGGTGGGCTGGACCTTTCAGAATAGTCAAGAGAGTAGGTAATCAATCCTACAAGTTAGACTTGCCAGCACATCTAAAGATTCATAAGGTCTTCCACGTAAGTTTGTTGAAGAAGCATACTCCAAATCCGCATTTAAGTCTTGGACACTCCAACGTTGTTGGAAATGACGGAGGAGCAAAATGGAAATAGTTCCGCACTGATTCTTGATAAAGCCTTCAAGAAAACGAGGAGATCGTGAGTTTCTCCAATATTTGGTCAAGTGGAAACACTTGCCGCTGGAAGATGCGACATGGGTACTTAAGAAAGATCTAGTAAAGCAAGCACCTACAGTTTATGGAGCAATGGGGCGGGAAGGTCATCTCCCAAGAAATCGGCTCAGCATGTCGATTTGTGTAGATTAATTCTATGTATAGCTAAGATTAATTCACGCATGCAACCTATGCTAGGTATGGGGCGCACGCGTTGTTATCGATGATGAGACCACTACGGTGATCTCTAGGCGCGGGTGTAATGTTAATGTAGGCATGACCGTTTCCGCTTTGGGCGAGTGGAAGGTAGATTAGAAAGTCTGGGTCCCACTAAGTAGGCGACCGAGAGAAAGGAGGTCATTGAAGTATGCATTGATAGGAAAGGCACCTTTAGCCCCATATATGCTTTGATAGGAGGAATCTATCCTTCACGCCCCATATACGGGAAGGATATCCTCCACGCTGGGCAACTAGAGGTGTAGGCATGAGCGGCATATAGGCATATAGGCGCTGTCTCCACGGCCATAATGGAAGATTCACCCTCTTCCTACGCCGGGGGATTAGCCATGCATCCATGTAGATAGGTGGGGTGGTCACCATATAACCAAAATTTTATTAATAATTAAAATGGTACTAACGTAGTGTCGACCTGCAGGCCAATAGAGCGCTCCTGAGGGCAAGGAGGTCGAGCTACGAAGACTTGCAACACAAATTTTGTTGTAATGTGTTGCAAGGGATGAAGAGTACCTCGAACAATAATGTTAGATATGAAATGTTAAAATTTTGATAAACTAAATAGTCGTGATAAGGGAAGTAGTGAGTAACTTGTTTTAATGATGTTATGAATTGATAAGTTATTCCATAATATATAATGGCGTGATAATGTTCTACAAATATTACCTTAAGGTAATCTTAATAAATGTATAAGTATGATGATAGTACATCGTATGTATCAGGTTGGTTGCAGGTTAGGACGTTTCCAAGGTGGGGAGACCCACGATGCTGCGGACAGCATCATTTCAAGGTGGGGAGAATGTGACGTTCCAAAGACAAGAGATACGGCCCCCGGGGCGTATATTGTACCGCCTGCCACGCTGCACACGCCACCCCGACTGACGTGTACGCCAACGTGTAGCCAGGTGAGTAGCCCCTAGGGGGCAACTTGCTAGGTATGTGCAAGTATTATTAATGTGCACATCTACCAATGTGCACATTAATGTGGGCACACCTTTCCATGTGGGCACATTTTGCCACCTAGCCATTAAAGGCAAGTGGGCCCATTCCCAATTATCCCACATGCTTAAAGGGATAATTGGAAACCCTAGCCCTAAACCCTTGTCTATTTAGGTTAGGAAAACCCTAACTTGCTATTTTCGTCCATAGGGTTTTAGAGCTCTGTTTTGGCTGCCCCAAGAGCCAAAACCACCTCCCAGACTCTGTCTAAGCGAATTGCACCATTAGTTTCCCTTGATTCGAAAGCAAAGCGGGGGATGGTCGAACTCAGGTCAGGAGGAGCAACCCAAGGATCAGGTATTTAGTCAATTCAATAGCTTAAACCATCTTCCAGTCATAGGATCAGTAGGTTTAGCCTATTAAATTGCCCATAGTAGCCATCTAGGGTCTCAGATCCCAGACACTAACTAAAGAACCTAACTCTATGATATAGATTAGATCTAGTTCTTTAGTTCTTCTGTGATGTATATGGATGATGTATCTCTGTGAACTCCTTGTATTGGGAAAAGGGGGGTAGAGGCCTAAAGCTTGGTAGTTGATGCTCCTAGAGTAGCCTCTCTAGCACACTGTAGATTCGGCCTGTGTACAAGAACCACACCGGGATGTGAGTGAAGGGGCCAGACTGGCTAAGAAGGAGGTTCATGTTCTGACTCTTGAACGATCCCTCTGGTGTGTAAGGCCTACCAGGGATCATTGTGACTAGGCCCAATAGCTTACCACTGAGTGCGGGTAAGGTATGGGCTCGACACCCGTGAAGTGGTGTTCACTTTCCAGTGGGTTCAGTCGAATACGGGCAGTGGCCCTCTAGTCGCCTTGAGTCAGCATGTAGATCTCTGGAGGGAGTGATCCCTACCTGCCCCATCGGAACTGGGGAGATGAAACCCAGGAGTAGCCCTTTTGGCTATGCATCCGGCGGGCTACAGTCAGGTCCCAACACTTTTCAGCCTACTCTGCAAAGTGTGCACAGGAGGGGCGGATGGAGTGGACAACCCTATGCCATGTTCTTATGCCAGCCAAATCCATTGCCATGAACTCTGTCTGCAATGAACTCTGGAGACCCAAGCCGTCAGTCATCCCTTCGAGTCTGAGCCTTGGGTAGGTTTTCCCTTATGTATGATGCTGATCATTGTTTATGCAGATGTTGATGCGCCACCCTTCAAGGTGGATATGTAATTATATTGTGTACTGACATGTATGTTACGCTTCCGCAGCTAGGTAGGCCCTGAGGGAGACAGGGTAAAATGACCCCTTCACTCTTCCCACTGGGACTCGTTACGGGTGCAGTGATGTGTGGAGGGCCCTATATCAGTGTGGAGCTGGTATAGGGGATGAACTCCTGTTTGTATACGGTGAGAGCACCGTATACGAGTAGGGGACGTCACAGCTTGGATAGCATTGACACATGTATAATTCTAGTTTGCAAGGTAGTTGGTTTGGAATCTGGTATAGATGGCAAATAATATTCATATATAAGGAAATGTCATGATTCATGCACCACGACCCTATTTAAGATGTTAAAGTTTTGTGATATTTTGGTCTGAAAAACTCACCTGAGACTATGTTTAAGATGAAGAGCTCTTAGAATTGTCAAGGATATGATGAAGTGCTATGCAGAAGAAAGTGATCATATTAAGTCTTGTAGAAGTAGAAAATGATAGTAGACATTTAGATCATGGTGAATTAAAAGATTACGTAAGTCATGTTGGATGTATACTAGGGAAAGAGATGCTTTTAGCTTAGAATAGCAATGTACTTGGTGACATGGTAGACAACTATGGCAGTAGTTAAGAGTAGATTATGATTGGAACACGGGAATATGATACGGACCTGGATTAGGATGGAAGGAAGTGTTACAACATGTGAAGTGCCACATTTGGAATTCTAGTTTGTGATAGAAGACATGTTCAAGATATCCCTATACTTGTGGTTTGATGTTGAGCTCATTTGAGTGACACATCAAAAGAATGCTAGTTGATGACAAGCTATAAAGGAAACTAAGTGTTCATAGGGGATTGCATCATGGGATACAATTATGCACTTGCTATGGTTGAAAGCTTTATGTTAATGGCTTAAAATTGGTTCAATCTACTCTGGCTTGGGTTAATGAAGGAGCTAGTCGAATTTACACATGATTTAAGATATGAACCTATAAGGTATTTTGGATGGAAAAGAAAAGGCAAACATCGAGAAACACAGTCACTGGTCATTTATGCAAGGTAGTCGTAAGTGCTTTTATGGAGTTGCAAGTAGCTGCTTAAGCAAAGTCAGTGCTAGGCAATAGACTTTGGTTAAATTGATGTGCCAGTGTGATTCCGCTAAGTTTACGAGAGTGAATAATGCTTATAGAGATCACGAGTTTGATGTTTTGGAAGGTCATGGTAGACTATGTTTGTCATCTTTCTAGACTCTCTTGGCTTAACTTGTGCAAATTTTATAGCCATAAAATACATAGATTAGGAATGTGATTATGCATTTTAATTGTCAGTTTTTGGCCACCCAAGAAGTGCTATATGAATACATATCTAGTCTGAGCTGAGCATCTCTCTTGTCATGGTGGGCTTAATATTTCATAGTGCATTATAAACTCAATAGAAAATGGTAGGTTAACTCTACAATGTAGTTGCATTGTGTTTGATACATTGCCTTGTACATGTATGGTTTATAATTCTTGTTTGTTGCCTCAGATCTCATTGAATGACCAAAAATTTAGTAATGTTTGTGCTTAGTTCTATATATATATTAAACTGGTCGATGGTAAGGTTAATGCACTTAAGTTATATCTTAACCTATGTAGTAGATATTAAAAAATCTATTCTATTCTATTCTATTCTTTAGTTTAGCTTATTTATTATACGTTATCAAGCTAGATTGGCAAGTTTAGTTTGAGAAGGTGCCACTTTGTATTAGAATAGTAGAGCCTACGCCATATAAGACTTAGTTGATGAGGCAGTTTATTACAGAGTAAAAGGAGATTAAGAATACTTTTCAATGAGGTATCTTCATTCCTTTGGTGCTGCATGATTTGATTTGATAATTTTAATGTCAAGTATCAAGCATGTTACAGAAAGATACCCAAAAATGAAAAGCATCTTATGTGAGATGTCTTGGAAAGGTTGCCAGAAGCTTTGGTCAACTTAGTGGACTTAATTGAGCATAATTTTCGTGGGATTTAGCTAGCATTTCCATGTGATTACTGAGCCGTGAAATTGGATTATGGTTGTGTACTACAAAGTTTTATGGAGACTCACATTAATGGGAGAGATGACTTGAGTTATGGTTATGTTTACCTCATCGTATTGCAATGATAATGAGATTGGAAAAATGTATAGGAATTTCGAGATTATGTACCATAGATTTGAGTTACCATCTTTGTATTCACATAGTGAATGGTCATGAGAGACATATGTAATTGCCATTTTTAGACTTTGGGGCTTTTCAATGGCAATATTCAAAATAAGATTTTTAAGCACTTTATATGGATTTGATGCAGCTCTTTGAAATGGTTAAAGGGGTATATTTAGTTGGATTTGTTGCTTTGAGATTGGTTGACTATATTGGGTTTCAGCCTACTGCAATGGAATATCTCCAATCAGCAATGGGAGGTTCCAGATTTGGAATGATTAAACTATTTTGATCTTAGTTCAAGCATTTGTTACCTGAAGAGATATGTCAATCCAATCCTCACCAATGTCGTAATATATAAAAAAGTCATGATATTATATTCTTTCATATTTTGATAGAAGTTTTAAAGCTAAGGGTTTAGGCCACATACATCGAATATGTATGAAAATTTTATCAGTTTTTGCATTTATTCATGGGAATATGAATTGAAATTGTGAAGGGAAGAATATGATAGTCCTGTTACTTGGCCATATTATGCATTATATATTTTGAAGTATACCAATAATGCGTACATAATATGTGTTAAAACTATGATAAAATCTAAGGCTATGGATTTTTGTGAGGATTTTTAGAAGAAGATAGCAGGAGCAATTTTTGGGCAGTTTAGCTAGCCGAACTTTGAAGCATCATATCTCGGCGACTGCCATGAACCTATGCAAGAACAAGGGCAAATATGCAAGAAATACGCGAAGAATATGCTCGAACACTGGAAATATTTGATAGATCAGAGCATAATACAAGGGCTTCAACTAGAAAGCTCAAAATTGGCATTAAACAGGAATGGTTCGACAAAATGAGGCTCCTCTATATATATCTGGACCAATAGTTGAGATCGCGCCAAATGTCGCACATACCAGTAGGTTCTGGAATTGAAAACTGCCGCGTATAGGAGGATGACGCAAAAGAATATCGTAAAGGAAACTCAGTTGGTAAAGGTATATGGCTTATAAGTAGAGAGTTACAAGTTGTTGAACCCTACCTCGGGCAACTACCATTTTGCATTCATGTGACGATCATCTTTGTACATATGGATATAATATGCGCATGATCGTCATACCATCCCCCTTCTACGAGGCAACAAGTCCTTGGAGCTGGAGTTGGAGCACTCAAACTTGACTTATCCAGGTAACATCGGTGGAAGTCTACAATTTTATCTGGAGCATTTGTCAGATTCTCGACATGCTCCCAGATTCTATCACTTGGAGAACATCCTTCCTAATCGACAGAGTAATACAATCACCGATGAAGAAACTTAGATTCAAGATCTCTATAATAAAGGAACAACGTCTTCGTTGGTGGGGGACAAACAATATATAAGCTATGCTAAACTAAGCTAAGCTCATGCCTCTTGCATGTTTGGTTGCTACGGCTCGTACGTACTCTGTTGGCTTGCTTCTTATCCTTTTGCCTCGTTCTTCAACTTTAATTAATCCTGCCATCCATACCCAACCCTGTGCCTTGTTCAGCCAATGGAAGTTGTCTTCCCCCCTGGCTGCCAGTGGTACTCGTGCCTCTGGTGGACACAGACACTCTCGGTTAAGTATGTACACCCAAAATCCAAACTATAACACTTGGATTAAGGGTAAGATTTGTTATGTTCGTTACATTTCCACCACCATGAGCCCAAATAATCATATACGCCCCCAAAATAGAAGGCTTTGAACACTAGAAGGAGAGCACCCTATTCACTTATGACAAAGGTTGCTCTTCGAAGAGCACGATACGATGAAAGTTGTAAGCCACGTTGGGGGGTAGTGACCATCTATCGTTGATCGCCTTGGTAGGATATTACTCAGGGAGGCCTGACTAATATAACCTCAAAAATCCACGTGATCATCAATTTCCACTAATGGTAGCGGCAGAGGAACTCAATCTGGGAAGGAATTAGGCGTATATAGCTCCGATAGTGAAACATAAAATATTGGATAAAGATGAACATCTGGAGGGAGCTTGAGCCAGAATACCACATCACTGATCTGAGTCGTGACCCTATAAGAACCAAGGCGACGATAGTCAAGCTTGTTGCAGGGATGTGAGGTAAGAAGAACCATATATAGAAGCCAGACAATGTCACCAACATAAAATGTGGGAGCTTTCTAACGATGTAAATTGACATAACGTCGATAGCATTCTTGTGCTCGGACACGATGTTCTTATGATCTTATTCAAGAGCCTGGAGCTTCTCGAGCCAAGACTCAACACTAGGATTGATTGAGCCATATCCAACAACACTAAGAGACCAACAAGGATGTTAACTAGAGAATTCATAAAGAATATAGTATGGTCAGTAAGCATGTATTGAGTTATTATAGGCAAACTAAGCTAGCAAAAGTCAATCGACCCATCGGCAACTGATAAAGCATCTTAAATATTATTCCAAAGTCTGATTAGTGCGTTCTGCTTGTCCTTACTTTTTGGATGATGACCGAAAGTCAACAAGCAGTCAACCTCAGGGGATTCACATTTGTTGGGCGTACAGAACATGTGAGTTAGGCATACTTACCATTAGGGGATTTTTTCACCACTATTTGGGGTAAACTATATACTTTAGGGGTTAAATTAGCTTTCACAAGTCACTATACCAGGGGTGTTTTTGGCCATCCCTTTAACGCAGATGGCATATCCCCTTTGTTATAAGCGAATCCCCTGGGTAGTCAATGTGTAATAGCTCCAAAAGTCACTTCTAAAAGTCTGCGCCAAACTAAGATCCACGATAACTGACAATAGTGTTTGACAATCTATGAATCTGACTACTTCACGAAGAAGAAGATTACTTATTTCCTCATTGGTGATGACGACATTGCAAGGAATAAAATGAGCCATCTTAGAAAGGCAATCAACAATGATCATGATAGCATCATGACCCCGATACAGTGGAAACTCCATAAGAAAATCCATAAAAATACTCTTCCAAGGTCTATTTGAAACAGGCAGTGGCTAAAGAAGACCACGATGAGGATTTTTTGGAACCTTTGCTCAACCACATATGTCATGTGATCAAACGAAAACTTTGATAGAGCGGCAGAGCCCAGGCCACCAGTACTCTCGACTAATAAGTTCAAGTGTTAACTACAAAATGTCTGGCCATAGGCGAACCATTGCAAGACTGAAGAACCCAAATACTAGAAGCACCATCTAGAACATAAAGAAATCCATCATGGTACATAAGTCTATCTCCAATTTGAAAACGATCATAGTTCGAGTGCATTTGCCGTGAGAAGATGATGCTGAGCCAAGCTGTAAAAATACATCTTAAGCCAGTGGATCTGAGGGTAGCGATGCCCAAACAGACTCCAACAAAGATATATCACGATGCCTCACAAACAAAGTGATGACTATAAGTTGAAACACATCAGACTCTCTTACAACCTTTGATTATTGATCAAATGCAGGATCACCTAGCTTAGGCTCAAGATAAAAGCATCGAGACAAGTCATCAGGCTTCCCTTAGAGAAGTTCGGGATGGTACTGAAAATATTCCAGATTATAGACTGTGAACTTATGAGGGATCATTCCTGGAAACTTCTCCACTCCTCAAAATAATCGACTATCGGCAGCTTATTATCATAAATCAAATAGTTGATTTTGCAGCCTAGAACTTTCGAGAGTGATAAGCGATCGGATGCAGTTCATGGTCATCCCTTTTAGTGGCAGGATACTACCATAAGCAAAATCAGAAGCATATGTTTCGATAACATATAGGCACAAAGGATCTGCATAGGTAAGAACTGGTGCCATGGTAAAAGCATGCTTTAGGATAAGGAAAGTGGTTTCTACTTCCACGCTCTATTCAAAGGGCAATCTCCAAGTAATCCCGAATAAAACATCGATAGAAATTGGCAAATCCAAGAGGACGCTGAATATCTTGGATGAAAGAAGGTATTTGCCACTCAAAATAGTATCAATTGATCTTTGCCAGATCCATAGAGACTCCATAAGGAGATAAGGTAACCAAAAAAACTCCACAGCATGTTGATCGAACTGACACTTCTCAAGTTTGGCATATAACCATGCTCACGAAGCTTCTGGAGGACCTGCTGAATATGCCTCATGTTCTTCAACAATCTTAAAATAAATTAGAATATCATCCAAATAGATGATAACAAAAATATCAAAGAACTCTTGGAAGACATCATTGACCATATGCTAAAAAACTCCTCGAGCATGAGTCCAAATGGCATGATAGTATACTCAAAGTGATCATAGCGCATATGAAATGTTGTCTTCTACTCATCAGATAAGACTGTAGGCACTATGAAGATCAATTTTCATAAAATGGCGCACACCTTGGAGTCGTTCCAACAACTCTTGGATCATAGGAAGCGGATACTGATTTGGTATCATGATTTTATTGAGGCCACGAAGTCAATGATCAGGCAAAAAAAATAATCATTCTTTTCGACAAACGAATAGCAGTGCTCCAGCAGGGGACTGAGAATGTCAAATAAAGCTGACACCTCCAACTCAGCGAAAGATAGACCATATAACAACATCGTCTCGGGCAGCAGATCAATGGGACAATCATATGGATGATACTCTGGAAGCTTGCTCGTCTTGACCTCGTCAAAAGCGTCAAAAAATTCACCATATTTGGCTGCGAGCATTAGAACATACTCTACCTGTAAGGGACTAGTCGATGGATGGACCTGAATCACAAATATTGAACTGGGATCCTGCCTTTCAGGTTCAATAAACTCATGAAGAGAGGTCTTTGAGATATGAAACTGAGGGCGTACTTTGAACAACGAAGCCTCCACAAAAACAGGAACCTGGACAAGAGCAGGAGCAAGAGTGGAGCAGGAGCAAGAATTGAGATATCATCTAAAATGTGGTCAAAATCTGGGGCATGAAGTGTGTAACGGACCTAGGATTTTGAGGTACATTGTGGAATTATTTTATTTAAGGATGCAAAGGAATAATAATCGAAATATTATGCATGCAGAGTATATATATCGTATATGTAGAGATTATACGGATAAATATACTAGTGATTAATAATAAATACAAGTACAGCGTGAAGCATTGGGAAGGCGATAGATTGCAGTCGAATTGCTGAAGGAGCAGGGTGTGAGCAATACCTGGGAGCGTGTTGGAGTGCAGAGGGAGCAAGCGGGATTCCAGGTGGGGATCAAGACTTACACCTGGGGTTTTTCTAGTGTAGTATCTCTGCGCTTGTTGTTTTTTATTTGTTTGTTGTTATGCATCGCATTCAACATGGGATTAGACTTGGATTATGTGAGCATGGTAAACATAAACGCCAGGTATGAATAGGGAATCTTTGGTATTGGAATACTGTGGCTTGCATGGCTAGTAATGTAACTAATATTTTCCTCATATTTCCATCAAGAAATAGTTGTAACTGTAATCTATGATAGCAGAAGCTGGAATGGTTTGGATTGGTTAGAACTTGGAAGAATGGATTAAAAATCTAAATTGATGAAGCAAGAACAAGCAAGGACAGCAGTATTTTCTTGCATGCAGCAGGGCAGCGTGGGCATAATCTTGCCGATTTGGCATGCTCCAAAAGCATGTGAATCGCCCTGGAATGGGCCGATTTGGGCCTTGAGAAGGCCGAAATGTGGGAAAAACACAGAATCAGGAAGATTGAAGTAGAATTTGGCTGTAAATATCATGATCATGGGCCTCAGAATCGACCCAGAACTGCCGGATTAGGGCCATAAACTGGCCGAAATGGCTTGGAAGCCTCTTTGCCAGCAAAATCGAAAAGCTTCATGCTTTTTCCAAGCCGAATTGATGGCCTGGATGCCAGGTCTGGAAACTGCTGGTCGGATTTCTGGCAGGAAGTAAATCAATTAGAATCATCTTGTTCTGGCCACAAACAGTACAATTTGGCATGGAAATCCCTGTAGGAGCCAGAATCGGCTGCATCCAAGCGGTTTTGGGCTGGGTCCGATGGCCTGGAGGCCGGATTCACGAGCTGCAGGCCGTGTTAGTAAACTGCACGTTAGGTTAGAAAAAAAGTTAAATTAATAGTTAGTTAAAAATGTTAACGAAATGTTACAAGAAGATAGAGGTTAACTTAAGTAATAGTGGATATAAGCTATTTATGGTTATTAATGAACAGTTTGCAGGTTAGCTAGCTAGATATTGGGGTATGTTGGAATTAGTCACATGAATGATGGCCGCCAAAACCATTAAATTAAATCAAATAGCAGAGATATGGAAGTAACCGTCGTCAAGGTCCTAGATAATGATTGGGTAAAAAAATAATTAATTTGGTTGAGAATTGTGGGTTGCTAAGGAACGTTTTTATTTAACGCATGGTTGATGGTTGCATTTGCATTATGAAAGCTGCAATAATTTATATGAGCCATGGTTGGGTTTTCAGTTGTATGAAATGTGTATTATAGAAATTCTTGATTTGTATAGGGCATAACTCTTTGATATAGACCTCTGGGGCCGGAGTCTAGGTGCGATGGTCTAGACTCGCGGTTTTTGCACAGTAAAAATGTTAATGTTACTATTTGAACATCGGGCGTTGGTACCGTGAGGTACAACGTCATGCACAGTTAAGTGGTCCTCCAATGCTGGACGCAGCGTGGATGGGTGTGTACACACGTGGTTACCCCGCCTCTATGTCACTGGCCTGATCAGCCGAGTTGACCTTGCTCAGACCCAGAGGAATATTGGTTGCAAGATTGATGCTTTGGTTGCTCGGCTTTTGTATATGTGGTTTTTAATGTTGGAATCAAGTTGCAATGGCTATGTTTGGCATAATTATGTGTTGTGCTTGTTGGATTAATTACTTGGATTGCAGGGGCGAGGTTACGGTAAGGCTACGTTATTGTTTAAGTTGATGCTTTGTCATTATTAATGCTAGATATGACCTAGATTCCCGATCCCCACTTAGTCCGTATGACTAACCCTGTGGTTAATGGTGTAAGCAGAGGTGCAAGACGCTCCAGAGAGTAGCCAAGCTTTGGAAAAGCGAGGGTAGATGCGTGTGGATTGTTGTTCAATTAGTTGGACTATCATTGTTATTATATATGGGATTGAAGTTAATATTATTTTAAAGCTTTGGGAGTTGTGTGAAGTTTTGCTGAGTAATGGCAATAATAAATTTATTTGGGACCTTAGAGCATAAAGATTAAATTCTTTACCTAGATATGCATGTATCAATTCTTGAGTTCCTACGGTAGAGATCGAAGGGATCTCCAGTTATCGAGAGGATAACTGGCCAGGCCCGTCACAGTTGGTATCAGAGCAAAGTTCTGGTTAGTGGATTATGAGATTTTTTATTATTGATGATATTTGCTATGATTTCAGATTCTTGTAGAGATGAGTTCTCCAGGAGGATCCCCAGGAGGAGCTGGACAGGCTGGTGGAGCTGGGCCTAGTGGAACCCCTGATGTAGCCGATATCTTGCAGGCTATCCAGCAAGTGTTGCAGCAGAGTGCCTCGCAACAAAAGACAGCAGCTGACAAGGCAGTGGAGAAGGTGCTGAAGGACACTAAGAGAGAAGTATTTACTGGAGAAAATGTTACAGGGGATGATGCGGACTCATGGCTTCGCGGGGTTGAGTTTTATTTTAAACTCATCAATGCTGAAGACTCTGTTAAAGCTGTATTGGCTCAGGCAATGTTGGGTGGATTTGCTAGAGTATGGTGGGAGAATTATTTGCGGGACATAAATAAGGTTGCAGGGCAGGCAACTTGGCAAGAGTTTAAGACCGCTTTTGAAGGACATTTTATGCCTCCTGGATACAAGGTAGACAAGATGAATGAGTTCTTGGACCTGACACAGAAAGGGACGGTGGCTGAATATAACGAGAAGTTCAGAAGGTTGCAGTATCATTGCCCTTTTGAGGATAAGGAGAAGCTTTGTGCTCGATTTGTGAAGGGTTTGCAGGTTGATATTAAGAGCACAATGTCAGGTGTGTCCTATAAGGATTTGGAGGAGGTATTCCGGATTGCTAAGAATCGTGAAGCTGATCTAGCGGAGAAGGCAACCTTGGAGAATGCTAAGAAGAGACAACCTCCTTCCACATGGCAGACTGGTGGATCTACGAGTAGAGGTAGATTCCCTAGCAGGGGTGGCATGGCTGCACAGGCTGTTAGTATGCAGGAGGGCGGTCAAGGTCGAGGATCTCGGCCTATGTATGCACCTTTGAATGATGAAACCAGGGAAAAGTGTATTAATGAGAATCGATGCTTTAGGTGCAGAGAAGTTGGTCATTATGGACGAGATTGTCCAAGAAGGTGGATGGATAGTACCGCCTCATCTACATGTTCTCAACGTGGAGGGCAAACAAACCAGTGGTCCAGGTCGAATTCTAGTGATACTTATGGACGGGGCCAAGGCAGAGGAAACGGAGGCCGAGGTAACCGTGGTGGTCGTGGAGGTTTTTGGGATAATAACAGGGGTGGCAGAGGACAAGCTAGGGGAGATAACAGGATTATAGCACAAGCTAACCCTGCAGTTGAAGTTAGGGCTGCTCGAATCATGGACCCTCCTGTGGAAAGAATGTGCATGTATGCTGCAGTGGACCAGGGCCGTGTAGATAACCAAGCTGTGGTCATCAGAGTTCCAGGTATTATTCATGGAGTTCCTGTTCTATTTCTTATTGATTGTGGTAGTACACATTGCTTTATTTCCCCAAGGCTGGCAAAGAAACTAGATTTGAATATGATTAGCCGAGACCCTAGATATGTGGAGTTGGCTGATGGCAAAATTAAGACTTCTTATGCTAAGGTAGACAATCTTGAATTCCAAGTAGGAGATTTTGAGTCCCATACTAGTTTTGAAGTATTGAGCCTAGGGAAGTATGATGCTATTCTAGGGATGTCATGGTTGAGGCCACATAAAGCTTGCATTGATTGCGGAGAGCAAACAGTTATATGCCAAAGTCCTAATGGAGATAAGTTTGTGCTGGAAGGATTGCCTTCGTCATTAGTGGTTACACCTTTGTCCCGGAAAAGTTTTAAGAAGCAGATTAAGAATGGTTGCATAAGAATGAGATGTGCATTGTTGTTAGATTCATTCTTGGGTACTGCAGAGTTACAGGAACAACCTATTGCCCCTGAGATCCAGAAAGTGTTGAACGAGTTTTCTGATGTGTTTCCTAAAGAATTAACGGAATTGCCTCCACATAGAATGGTAGATCATGAGATAGAACTGGTTCCTGGGGCTGAACCCACATCAAGACCACCATATAGATTTCATGCATTAGAGATGGCCGAATTGAAGAAACAGTTAGCGGAATTATTGGAACAAGGGTTTATACGGCCGAGTGTTTCTCCATTTGGGGCGCCAGTTTTGTTTGTTAAGAAGAAAGACGGGACATTAAGGTTGTGTATTGATTACCGCATGCTTAATCAGATTACAGTGAAGAATAGATATGCATTGCCTAGGGTTGATGAGTTATTTGACCAGTTGGGACAAGCTAAGTACTTCACAAAAATTGATCTACGATCTGGATATCATCAGATCCGGATCAAGGATACAGATATTTGTAAGACTGCCTTTAGGACACGCTACGGACATTACGAGTTTGTTGTAATGCCCTTTGGGTTGACAAATGCTCCCGCCACCTTTATGCGCCTAATGAATGAGATATTCCGATCTTTCCTGGATAAGTTTATATTGGTTTTCTTTGATGATATTTTGGTATATTCCAGGACATTAGAGGAGCATGTGGAACATGTAAAGCAGACATTAGCTATTTTGCGGCAAGAAAGGTTGTATGGTAAGCTATCTAAGTGTTCTTTTGCACAAACTAGATTGGTATACCTTGGGCATGTTATTTCAGAGAAGGGATTGGAGCCAGATCCTTCCAAGGTTGAGGCAGTTAGGGATTGGCCCACGCCAAAGACGGTGAAGGAGGTAAGATCATTCTTGGGATTAGCAGGTTATTACCGCAAATTTGTTCCTAAATTTGCAAAGATTGCGGCTCCTTTGACTTCTTTGCTGGGTAAGAAGAATGATTTGCATTGGACTGATAGTTGCCAGGAAAGTTTTCAAAAGTTAAAGGATGTTTTGATTAGTGCACCAGTCTTAAGGATTCCAGATATGAATGTACCCTTCCATGTAGTCACTGATGCTTCTGGGAAAGCTATAGGAGGAGTCTTGCTGCAGGATGGCCGAGTTTGTGCTTATATATCTCGTAAGTTGTCTCCTGCTGAACAAAATTACCCAGTGCATGACCTGGAAATGTTGGCCATTATCCATGCCTTGAGGGTATGGAGACATTATTTGCTGGGTCGTCATTTCTTTTTGAAGACTGACCACCAAAATTTGAAGTATTTTGCAAAACAACCATATTTGAATAATAGGCAAAGGAGGTGGATGCAACTAAGGGAAGAGTATGATTTTGAAATTGAATATCAACCTGGCAAAGAAAATGTGATTGCTGATGCTTTGTCTAGAAGGTCATTCTTAACCTCTATTAGTGTGCTTCAAGGACAATGGGATGCAGATATTCTTAGCAAATTGAGGAATGATCCATATTTTGCACCTGTGTTGGAGAACCCCCAAGATTTTCCGAGGTATGCATTGTCTAAAGGAGTTTTGTATTATAATGGCCGTATGTGTATTCCTAATGATCAGGAGTTGAGATTGAGGTTGTTATATGAAGCACATGATAGTTCTTTAGCGGGCCACCCAGGGGTACACAAAACTTTGAGGAAGATGCGCCAGAATTTCTTTTGGCCCGGACAGAAGAGGATGGTTAAGGAGTATGTGGCTAGGTGTTTATCTTGTCAAAAAGTAAAAGCATCAAGGTTTAGGGAGCCTGGAGAATTACAACCTTTGGTAATTCCATCTTCTAAGTGGGAGAGTATTTCCATGGACTTCATTGTTGAGCTTCCCCGGACACGTTCAGGTTATGATGCAATCTATGTTGTGGTTGACCGACTTACTAAGCAGGCCCATTTTATGCCTACGAAGACTACTGCTACGGCAATGGATATTGCGAAGTTATTTGTTAAGGAGATTTTTAGGTTGCATGGGATGCCGGCCACTATTTCATCAGATCGGGATACAAAGTTTATGAGCCAATTTTGGCAAGGGTTGTTTCAAAATATTGGCACTAAGTTATATACCAGTACATCTTATCGTCCTCAAGCAGATGGCCAAGTGGAACGAGTTAATCAAGTTTTGGAGGATATGCTCAGGATGTATGTGCCTAGTCAACCAAAGGTATGGGATTCTTACTTGTACTTGGCTGAGTTTGCATACAACAACACCTATCAAGATTCCATCAAAATGAGTCCCTTTGAAGCAATGTATGGTAAGGAGTGCCGTTGTCCTCTTAATTGGAGGGATCCTCAATGCAATGTTGAAGCAGCTAATGAAGTAGCGGAGGACATGGATGCTCAACTAAGGAGACTTCGCCAGAATTTGGCTGTGGCACAAAATAGACAGAAGCAATATGCAAGTAAGAGACGTAGACCACTTGAATTTCAAAAAGGGGATTATGTGTTTTTTAGGATTAATCCCAAGCAGAGTTCACTGGCATTTAAAAGTGCAGGTAAATGGGCCCCTAGGTATGCCGGTCCATATGAGATTTTGGAACGTATTGGCAAGGTGGCCTACAAGTTAGAGTTACCCTCGCACTTGAAAGTACATAATGTTTTCCATGTGAGTAACTTGAGGAAGTATGTTTTTTATCCTTTCCATATGCTGGGGGACGATGATTTAGTAAGCAGGGAGAACTTTCTGTATCCCCGACCAGAACGTATTCTGCGAGAGGAAACCCGTCGCTTAAGGAGGCGAACAATACGGAGATTTTTAGTTCAATGGGCGGGTTGTCCTGAGGAAGATGCCACATGGGAAGATGCCAATTGGATTCTTCGTGAGTTTCCGGAGATACGCCCATGAGGACATGGGTTGAATTTTTGGAGGAGAGACTGTAACGGACCTAGGATTTTGAGGTACATTGTGGAATTATTTTATTTAAGGATGCAAAGGAATAATAATCGAAATATTATGCATGCAGAGTATATATATCGTATATGTAGAGATTATACGGATAAATATACTAGTGATTAATAATAAATACAAGTACAGCGTGAAGCATTGGGAAGGCGATAGATTGCAGTCGAATTGCTGAAGGAGCGTGGTGTGAGCAATACCCGGGAGCGTGTTGGAGTGCGAGAGGGAGCAAGCGGGATTCGTGTGGGGATCAAGACTTACACCGGGTTTTTCTAGTGTAGTATCTCTGCGGCTTGTTGTTTTTATTTGTTTGTTGTTATGCATCGCATTCAACATGGGATTAGACTTGGATTATGTGAGCATGGTAAACATAAACGCCGTGTATGAATAGGGAATCTTTGGTATTGGAATCTTGGGCTTGCATGGCTAGTAATGTAACTAATATTTTTCCTCATATTTCCATCAAGAAATAGTTGTAAATCAGTAATCTATGATAGCGGTTTGGAATGGTTTGGATTGGTTAAAACTTGGAAGAATGGATTAAAAATCTAAATTGATGAAGCAAGAACAAGCAAGGACGTGAAGATTTTCTTGCATGCGCCAGGCAGCGTGGGCATAATCTTGCCGATTTGGCATGCTCCAAAAGCATGTGAATCGCCTACGAATGGGCGATTTGGGTCTTGAGAAGGCCGAAATGTGGGAAAACACGTAATCGGGGAAGATTGAAGTAGAATTTGGTCAGAATATCATGATCATGGGCCCTCGAATCGACCTTAAATCGCCGGATTAGGGCCATAACCGGCCGAAATGGCTTGAAGCCTTTTGCCAAAGAAAATCGAAAAGCTTCATGCTTTTTCCAAGCCAAATTGATGGCCCGGATGCGGTCCGGAACCGCCGGTCGGATTTCTGGCAGGAAGTAAATCAATTAGAATCATCTTGTTCTGGCCACAAACAGTACAATTTGGCATGGAAATCCCTGTAGGAGCCAGAATCGGCTGCATCCAAGCGGTTTTGGGCTGGGTCCGATGGCCTGGAGGCCGGATTCACGAGCTGCAGGCCGTGTTAGTAAACTGCACGTTAGGTTAGAAAAAGTTAAATTAATAGTTAGTTAAAAATGTTAACGAAATGTTACAAGAAGATAGAGGTTAACTTAAGTAATAGTGGTGTCATTGGATATAAGCTATTTATGGTTATTAATGAACAATTTGCAGGTTAGCTAGCTAGATATTGGGGTATGTTGGAATTAGTCAGATGAATGATGGCCGCCAAAACCATTAAATTAAATCAAATAGCAGAGATATGGAAGTAACCGTCGTCAAGGTCCTAGATAATGATTGGGTAAAAAAATAATTAATTTGGTTGAGAATTGTGGGTTGCTAAGGAACGTTTTTATTTAACGCATGGTTGATGGTTGCATTTGCATTATGAAAGCTGCAATAATTTATATGAGCCATGGTTGGGTTTTCAGTTGTATGAAATGTGTATTATAGAAATTCTTGACTTGTATAGGGCATAACTCTTTGATATAGACCTCTGGGGCCGGAGTCTAGGTGCGATGGTCTAGACTCGCGGTTTTTGCACAGTAAAAATGTTAATGTTACTATTTGAACATCGGGCGTTGGTACCGTGAGGTACAACGTCATGCACAGTTAAGTGGTCCTCCAATGCTGGACGCAGCGTGGATGGGTGTGTACACACGTGGTTACCCCGCCTCTATGTCATCGGCCCGATCGGCCGAGTTGACCTTGCTCGCGGACCAGAGGAATATTGGTTGCAAGATTGATGCTTTGGTTGCTCGGCTTTTGTATATGTGGTTTTTAATGTTGGAATCAAGTTGCAATGGCTATGTTTGGCATAATTATGTGTTGTGCTTGTTGGATTAATTACTTGGATTGCAGGGGCGAGGTTACGGTAAGGCTACGTTATTGTTTAAGTTGATGCTTTGTCATTATTAATGCTAGATATGACCTAGATTCCCGATCCCCACTTAGTCCGTATGACTAACCCCGTGGTTAATGGTGTAAGCAGAGGTGCAAGACGCTCCAGAGAGTAGCCAAGCTTTGGAAAAGCGAGGGTAGATGCGTGTGGATTGTTGTTCAATTAGTTGGACTATCATTGTTATTATATATGGGATTGAAGTTAATATTATTTTAAAGCTTTGGGAGTTGTGTGAAGTTTTGCTGAGTAATGGCAATAATAAATTTATTTGGGACCTTAGAGCATAAAGATTAAATTCTTTACCTAGATATGCATGTATCAATTCTTGAGTTCCTACGGTAGAGATCGAAGGGATCTCCAGTTATCGAGAGGATAACTGGCCAGGCCCGTCACAGTTGGTATCAGAGCAAAGTTCTGGTTAGTAGTGTAATGGGCCCATGGTAGACCGCTCGAGTATTCGAACCTTGAATGTGCCTGTGGGGCGTTCCCGAGACACCGACATAAATGGGTAGAAGCGACTACTCATAAACGTCTAGACGGTTTTGCCCAGTTGGTTAAGGGCATGTCGGTTAGGAACGTTACAGTTGGTATCAGAGCAGGTCTCGAGTTCGAGTCTCCATGGGTGCCTATATGCATGGGTAATTTGCAAAGACTTGGTAATCATTGTGACATGATATGACATAGATATGGTATAGCCTTGGATGCTCGAGGACGAGCATAGTTCTAGTGGGAGAGAGTGTAATGGGCCCATGGTAGACCGCTCGAGTATTCGAACCTTGAATGTGCCTGTGGGGCGTTCCCGAGACACCGACATAAATGGGTAGAAGCGACTACTCATAAACGTCTAGACGGTTTTGCCCAGTTGGTTAAGGGCATGTCGGTTATGAACGTTACAAAGTGAAGCAAAGATAGACACTGGATCAGGACACAGTGAAGAACATGAACAAGAGCAGAATCAGGAGCCCAAGACACTGTACAAACTGGAATAGGTGTTGCGAGAGGCAAGAACTGCAGATGAGCTAGAACTAGGGATAGAATTAGAAATGAAATGATTTAGAGCATTAATCAATATGTGGGTTATGCAACTCGGGCCAAGGAAAACCCAAGACTACTAGTTGTGCATGACCGTTCACGTGCATTTGATCCTTGTTGCTTAGATGATATGTTGAAAATTTTGGAGTTTTTTGGATCCTATGGTGCACATGTACATGGAAGTATTATCTTGTACTATTTAGCCTTGTGCTTCATGATTTAGGTGTTTTCCTTTGAGTTCTTGTAGCTATTTTAGTTCCTTTTTGGCTTATTTTTCTATTCTTTCCTTTTGCTCCATTTTGACCTCATTAACTCATCTGCATAGTGTTTTTTCTCTTTTTGCATTTATTTGCCTCGTTTTTTTCCCCACTTTTTTTGTCTTACATCTTTTATTTTATCCCATTGACTCCATTAGTTCAAGCACATCATGTTTGTGCAAAAATATCCCCTTTGATCCTTTTATCTTTGGTTTTATTTGCACCATATTACACTAGTCCTTTGGGACTGCATAGCTTTTATTTCTATCTTTACCATGTCTCCTCTTGATTAGCTTTAGTTCTCTTGCTTCTCTTGATTCTTTCTCTGTTGGTGTCCATATATCAGCTCTTTGCCCTCTGCACTGACTATCCTAGGTACTCCATCCGCCTCACTTCATAGTTTCTTTGTTTGCCTCCTTTGCCTGATCTGTTATAATCATCTTTTTTGTCCATTTCTCCCTTCATTTCACTTTTTGCCTTACTTTTTCTTTATCGTCCTAGTTTGCTCCATTCCTTTTTATGTAGATTCCTCTTCTATCGGCCAATTAGTGGTATCAGAGGACCCATCCTAGGAATGTCATGGTTCTATTGCGATAGCAATAGAATCGACATTCCTTAGATGGGGACGTCCTACCTTGCATCTCCTATTTATATGAGCTTGTTGATCATATTTATGTCTGATTTCTCATTTTTTCATATTACATTCCATTATCATAGTTGCTTCACTTCGAGCATCCGCTTTTGGGTGCCTCAACTCTTTATTTGGCATGACATATTTTAAGTTATTTCTTTTCTAGTTTGGATATTGCAGGCATTTCTGGAGAGTGTTGTGACGATTCTTATTAGGGTTTTCCTCGAAAACCTAGAAGGATGGGGTTTTCTATCCCAATGAGAACTTGTCACTAGTCTTCTCACATTTGCTTAGTCTATACTGACAGATGATTCATCTTTTATCTTTTATTCTTTATTTTCTGTCATGCTCTCAATGATTGTCTAGTTTCACGATATTTTTCAAGCTTTTCAACTTCTACCCCTAGCAGAAGGAACCAATTTGCACTCAATGTTTCAAAATCATTATAAAAATAAAAATACAAAAAAAAAGGACCTTTGCATTGAATGACTGATAGAAATACACATCATAGAATAATAACTGGCTCACTTGGTGTTCTCTTAAAATTTACAACACGGGTTGAGAAAGTTCTCAGGAATTTCAAGCATTTAACACAAATAATATTATCCACTCTCATACAATGCTATAGCATGGAGGTTGCTCATGGCTTTGTCAATTCCCTTATAAGGATCTTATGACTCTTGTCATTTGAAATGTGACAAGTAAGATATGACTATACCACACACTCCACCAATTATCTCCTTTGAGGATGAGCAGAATTTGCCCTCCACTTCTTCTTCCATTAGTCGGAGTACTGCTCCTTCAAGTTGCCCCTCTTATGCCTCCCAACAGGCTCCCAATATTGAACTTGGGATCCATGACGCAACTCCTCCCCATCAGGCATGGTGGTGGTAACGTTAGAGAGTGCCATTCCTAACCATATTGGACAATCCTCATCGTCAGGCCTTACTAGCATAAAGTATCCTTCCTTGATGTCCTCGAAAGGATCCCACTTAGGAATGTCAAACCACTTCGATTTTGAGGCATTGCTTCCCACAAACCACTTGAAGCCTTTGTTGGGACCCAAACCAACTTTCTTTGACATGCTTGCTTCCTGAGAACCCTCCCATCTAGACTTCGACAAGGAACCGCCTTTCAGCTTCCCCCCACACGGTTGTTCTATTTCTAAGCATGTCACAGCTTTCTCCCAGTAATTGATTAGGGAGCCCATGTAATTTTTTCTTGAGCGATGAGGTGTGCTTTCCCTTTCAAACATCCTCCCAATACGTTATGTAATCCTAAATACCCTTCACTAGTTGGCTAGAGTCTTTAACGGTATTGAAAGAAGCAAGTGGTTTTGGATCCCCCGTATGAAGAGAACTTTACCCTTAGACCCTTTGCCACATCTCAATGCCTTGCACAAGCATCCATAACTTGTCGTCTGGTCTCCACTTATATTGCATGATTGGTATTCCATTCCTCACCCAAAACTTAAACTGAAGTGGCTTCGTGTAGCCTGTCAAGTGATCCTTAATAAGTATCCCTCGATAAATGATTTCCAATCTGCAACCTTGGCCATTGCATTAGGGTCGATGCAACTCTCAAACACATCCATTAGACTTATCACGTTCTCTCTCTTGAGCTTGGTATAGAAAGTCCCGAAGAATGCATCTATATTATCATGTGTATGCCCAACCATCATGAACCCCACTTTCACAACCTTGAATACTCCTACTGCCGTTAAGTATGACATTGCCCCAAACATCCATCTATTCTTGTTTTCTTTCCAATAATTATCCAATTGAACACATAGCTCCTGTGACAGTTGTTTTCCATGTATGACAAAGTCATCTCAAGTTCTTCTTGTTTCTTTCGACACTTTAGATTTGAACTCCTTTATCTGCCTTTGGTAAATAAGTGGTTGATTGTCCATCAAAGCATTAAAAATGGGGGCTGAGGCAAAATACCTTCTCCCTTCTATAGATCCTCTCTCTAGTGTTCTCAAGCACTTTAAAATAAAACTCATATGAAAATTCGGTTCATCGCTCTAGAAATTAAGCACAAAATGACCATAGATGTCAGTGCCATGCCCATGTGTCAAGACATCTGCCAAGCTTACTTTCATCTGAAAAACGTGAAAAAATGTTCCCCACTGTCAATACAGTTGTTTACATGATATTTGGTCTGATTATTGATCTATTGCTCCCTAATTTACTTGAGTGATTACAAGGTGCACGATACTTTACTAAAATTGATCTTCAAGATGCCTATAATCTTATCTGGATCAGGAAGGTGATGAGTGACAGACAAACTTCAAACTCGGTATGGTCATTTTGAGTATAGGGTCATGTCTTTCGGTCTTACCAATATTCTAGCAGCCTTTCAGCACATGGCTAACGATGTTTTGCGGGAGTTTTTTTATCTCTTTGTGATCATCTATCTGGATGATATTCTAGTTTATTTGAAGACTTTGGCGGAGCATGAAGAACATGTTCAGAAGGTCCTTCAGAAGTTGCGGGAACACTGGACTTTATGCAAGCTAGAGAAGTATCAATTCGAGCAGGATAATGTTGAGTTTCTTGGTTATCGCATCACACCTCTGGGTGTTTCCATGGATCTAGAGAAGGTCAGCACAGTTTTTGATTGGAAAACACCTTTCTCAGTTAAAGATGTACAGTTCTTCTTAGGGTTTGCCAATTTTTATCGCCGCTTCATCAAGAACTATTCGGAGATTGTCTTGCATTTGACACGTCTCACCAGGAAGGTTGTTCCTTTTGAATGGACAATTGAAGAAGAATCAGCATTCATCACTTTGAAGCATGTCTTTACAACAACACCTGTTCTTGCACATCCGGATCCTTCGCGTCCCTATATTATCGAAGCTGATGCATCAGATTTTACTTTTGGCAACATCTTGTTGCAAGAGGAGGATGATCATGAGCTGCACCCGATCACCTATCATTCTCAAAAGTTCCAAGATTGTGAGACCAACTATCCTATTTATGATAAGGAACTTTTGGCGATCGTTGACTCTTTTCAGGAGTGGCGAGGATTTTTTGAAGGTTCTACACGTAAGGTGACATTGTATACGGACCATTGCAACCTGGAATATCTTCAGTCTGCTCGAGTTCTTAATTGTCATCAGGCTCGGTTGCATACACAAGTGCTATCACGTTTTAATTTTGTCATCAAATTTCAGCCTGACACGTTTCAAGGGAAACTAGATGCTCTTTCTCGCAGATCCTATTTCGAACCTAAGGCAGGGGAGCCATCATTTGATCAACAATCACAAATTATTCTAGGACCTGATTGTTTCCAGCTTATGGCCATCACCTTGTTAGAGAGGCCTCATGATATATCCTTGTTGGGGTCTGTTCAAGCATCTTTCTTTTTGATCCTTTCGCACAGGATGTATTTTGGCATCTTGGCTCAGCATCGTCTACCCGATAAATGCGGTTAGACTATGATCATTTTGAGGCTCAAGATGGACTTCTATTTTATGATGTACTTCTGTATTTTCTGGATGGTGCTCCTAGAATTTAAGTCCTGCAGTCCTGTCATGATTCTCCTCTCGTCGGCCATTTTGGGATTGCCAAGACTCTGGAACTCGTTGCTCGAGATTATTGGTGGGCAGGTCTCCACCGCACTGTTGAGACTTTTGTACGCTCATGTGATATTTGCTGCCGTGTGAAAGCTCCCCCCAACACTGTCCACATGGCCTGCTTCAGCTTTTACCAGTTCTAGACAGTTCTTGGAAGAGCATTTCAGTGGATTTGATTGTCGAGCTTCCATCCTCCCAAGGCCATGATACCATCTTTGTTGTCGTCGATCGTTTTTCCAAAATGGCGCATTTCATTTCTTGCATCACTTTTATCTCCAGTGAAGCCACAACTGTTCTCTTGCTTCGAGAGGTGATTCAACTCCATGGCTTACCAGATTTCATTGTCAGTGACTGTGACCCCTAGTTCGTTGTCAGTTTTTGGAAGCGTCTTTTGCAACTCTTGCATGTGAAATGTTCGCT
This sequence comes from Isoetes taiwanensis, assembly GCA_021234155.1. NCBI lineage: Eukaryota > Viridiplantae > Streptophyta > Lycopodiopsida > Isoetales > Isoetaceae > Isoetes > Isoetes taiwanensis. Next base: position 6,424,436 of record JAJEKV010000037.1, read on the forward strand.
CTCTTTCGGACATCACCTAGAGACTAACGGGCAAGTGGAGTACACTAATCAAACACTTGAGTAGCATTTGCAAAACCAATACCTTGAATGTGTATTCAGGAGCATCTGGACATTCACATGCTGATGGCTGTGGTTTGAACTGTTATGGAGTTAGCTTGCAAGGTCTACTTTGGTCAGTTTGATGATGTTTATACGTGTTAGAGGAGCTCTCACCCCTGTGCAAGCAAGGTGAGGTCTTTAATAGAATGCTTGCAGTTGGACTCAATTTTTGCTTTGCCCATTTACTTATTGTTGGTCCTTTTTTAGTTTTGGCAGGGTTGCATTAAGAGGCATCATTCACCAATCATTGTTGGCATTGAACTAGCAACAATCACGTCTTTGAGAACAAGGTCAAGATGCCTGTAAGCATTTATTTTCATATGTTGTATTTGAAGTGGAGTAAAAGTTGAAATTAGGGCTCAGAATGGAGAATTTGAGTGGGCATGATTTATTGCTTCGAAAGCAAACGGGTTTGGTACAAATCCTGTTTGTCATAGCTCAGCTGAATAGAGTTGATGATACTGGTGTATAAAAAAGTGATTCCAAAAACAATTCACGAAGTTACAGGATTACAAAACCTCTCTGTTTTACAAGATTGGCCAGGTTCTCTGCTCCCCCCTTTTTTTTGATGTTTCAAGTGATGATTTGAATTTGATACGAAAATATATGTTGTTTCCACAGAAGCAAGAGCAATGCATAATCTTGGGCATCTTTGGTCTCGGTTACGGAGCTCAAGTATAAATATTGTCAAGAATCCAAGATGGTAAAGAGGGAAGGAAGCATGGGGATGGGGAAGAGGGCAAGAAAGGTCGGCAAGAAGAGGATTCCACAGAGGAGTCTTTCGCTCAAGGTTTCTGCCTGCTGCAACCATATGATAGTCTATGATGTGGATAGCTGGCTGCGCATAGACCGCTACCATTTCGATGCAAAGGTATATTTCATGACTATATTTTAATGTTTTTCATACACTTTTTGCATCAAATCCCTTCATCCTTTCATCAAATCACTTTTTGCATGCATCTGATTTCACCCTCTTCACCTTAAACCATGCATTAATTAGTCATATGATGCTAGATTTTTATGTTGGGTTCAATGTGGATTTTCCAGAAACAAATAAATGCTGAGTTGTAAAATACATTAACTTAAAAATAATAGTGTCACATCTGACGCATGCCATGTCTATTTTAACTATATTAAAACCTTCAACGGGTAACTCAAGAAGATCTGGATGATACCTAAAATGTGCCATTCAAAAATTGTGTGAAGGGCAGCATGTCAGCTTTGTTATATGTTTTTACAATCACGTTAATGGTGTACAACATGTGCTGATCATCATTTTCTCACAGATACTCAGGATTGGATGGGTAATTGCCATTTCTATTTTGTTTTCTTGGGTGTCAAATCACGTTCCCTTTTCCTTTTTGTTTAATGTTGCTACTTGCATTTATCCAGGTTTGGACCCTAATTGTGGGACATTTGTTTTTACACATACAGCAGAGGCATTGCATGGAGGAAAAATTGTTCTATTGAACTTGAATCGAGCTCTGACTAACTTATTTACTATCAGGTCGAGGATGTCGCCACTCAAGAACTCACTGTTCAGATCTATGATGAAGAAGGGGTCCAGGCTGCTCAACTCTTGGGTGGCGCACGGTTCCCTCTAAAGGATTTGGAACCTGGGGTCTTAAAAGAAGTTGAATTGGCATTGGTGAAGGATTTGGAAAATGCTCGAGAACATAAGGACAGGGGTTTGGTGTGTTCCTTGGCTTACTCTTCTCAGAAGTTTGTCTGCGACAAACTCCTATGCTAATTGCATTTCTAACATGTAGGTGCGTCTAGAACTTTTGTACAATCCATTTGGTCAAGTGCGCAAAGTTGCCAGAATGGCAGCAAAGGGAAGAGTTGTACTCACACCACTAGAAACAGTTCTCCAAGCAAGTATCCAGGAGCAAGCACAGTCATCACCTGAGGTTATGATGCCATCTCCAAGAACAGAGTCTATATCAGATTATTCTCCCTCCATATTTTCACCTACAGACTCAAAACAAGAAGATTTTGTTCGTGGCATTCTTTCAGTAACAATTGAACGGGCAGAAGACCTTATTCCCGCAGATTATAATGGGAAGTCAGATCCTTACGTAGTTCTCAATATGAAAAAGAGCGACCAAAAGCAGAAAACTAAGGTGTGTGATACAGACTTCTAATATGGCAATGTAAGTGCTCAATTAACATTTTGCATATGGTGACAGATAATATACAAAACTCTAAATCCGGAGTGGAACCAAACATTTGATTTCGTGGTGGAGGACGCCATCCATGACCTGCTAATTCTCAAAGTCTGGGACCATGATACTTTCCGTAATGTAAAGTTCTATGTTTAGTCTTCAGGAACAGCATTTCTGCCTATATCAAATTTATTTGCCTCTAAAAAGCATTGTATGTTGCAGGACTACATGGGAAGATGTGTTGTGACCTTGTGACTTGGAATGCAAATTAGATGGTGTTGAATCTGGAATACGTTCACCTCCGGTGGAATCCTCAGCCCATCAGTGAACACCTCACTATGCTAAATGCTTGATATTTCCATACCCCACCACAAATCCTCCATTGTATACTAATTTATGCATAAACCTATCTTCATCAGCCAGACACACTTCTTGAGCCACTGTATAACATAATTCATAGCTCTGTTAGTTTTACTTGAGCTATTAATGAAGGACCTCTTTGGAGAATGCATATATTTCATCCTGATTCGTTGGCCAATAAAATGCATGCCACAAAAACTGAGCTGCTTCCATCATTATGTGGGATCATTTTTATTTCGAGTACTGCCCCGAATCGTGGAGATGATGCTCAGCCGTATCAAATTAGGGGAGATGAATAAGAAAACAGAACAAGTACTAGGTGCCTATAATAATGTGCAATCAGACATAGCTATGCAATCTAAAAGCTATCTATAACCAAAATGCCTGCCTTTGCAATGCAAATTTCACCCTGCTGGATGAGGTTTTTTCCTCTTTTGTTGTTAATTAATGTTGATATATCAGTGAAGGATGGCCCCATATTTCCAATATGATTTTGCATTGCGGCCTTAATGCAATGCGTTGATAAAGACGTAAGGTATTTGTTATTTCCAAGAGGCAATTGATACAGCAGCAAAAGTAGGTTCTTTGGTTTTAAATGTTGGATTTGTTTTTTATCTTTGTATAGAAGAAGATATAGGGTTGATGGGATGATTTCTTAAGGTTGTTTGCTCAGGAATACTATTGCGTTGCCCATTGCTTTTGCAGATCTGTTTCTTTCTCCTGAATTTTCTACTTAATTGTTCTTTGTATCTTTTGTTTTCTTTATCCTGCATTTATGTTTTACTACAGGAAAATGCAAGATTTTCTAAGGCAGTTTATTTTGCTCAATACGTGCAGAAGTCAGCATTGTACAGTAAATAGTGCAAGTGCAGAGAAGGGTGAAAAGGCATGATATCAAACTCTCCATTTCCTTACAAAAACCAACCTGTCATGCACATAATTTGTCTATCGGTGCCCAATGGATTGAATGTTTAGTAAAGTACCCGATGGTACCTTCGGTAGTTGTTAAATAAGAAAATAACCTAGATTTTCCACCTAAGATGCGGACTTCATTTCTTGAGAACTTTTAATGGAGAATGCATGGAAGAACAACTAATCGTGCAACTTGAAGCCGCAAGTAGTTTTATTAGAATGATTAGGCATTTTCTTGGTACATCTCTCAATATTGTTTTACCTCCACTTTCAGATTGTGAGAAGACGATATGACTTTATTTTAAGTCCCCGCAATATCACATCTCCATCCAAGTTGTGATTACTTTATCTTTGGACTAATTCCTAGCTAAGTTATTGGTTGGTTTAACTTCCAATGCCTCTTATCGTGAGAATTTGAGAGGCCTCTTGGTGGTATCTGAAGTTTGAAAGCATATTGTTATTATAGGTCCAAAATATTTAAATTAACTCTTCCTGTACTTAGGACTTAAGAGGCAAAATATGTTACTCAAAAGGCTCTACAACGAAAGGTTCAATACAAGTTTCTACAACAATTTCGCATAAGGTAGCAGAATAACTAAATAAACATTACAGGTGACACTCCTTTACACTACAGACACAAGTACATTTTGAGCCCTTCACACTTGGCATTGCATTACGTTAATTAATGCCCGGCATCGCCGAGCACACATTTCTAGTACACTAGAACAAATCCACCCCATCCGAATGCAATATCTAAATTATAGTGTAAGGAGGGAGCAAAAGCTCATGAATAAGTGTGAATGTGAAGGTAATGCTTCCAAATACGACTCTTCACTTCATTAGCTATTGATGAGCACCTAAATGCATTGACAAGTCATTGTTGGGCCTCGACATGCATTGACAAGTCATTGTTGGGCCTCGACAAGAAACTGTGCATCAGAATAAGCATGATCTTTGAATATGAGAAGATTCCTTCTCTTCCAAATGGACAAATGACCCATACAAAAGCCAGATAAAAAGTCCTTTGTCTAATGTAATATTAACAGTAACTATCGGGTATGTGAAGACTTAACGTGGCAGCAATTACAAACACGACCAGAGGCCATTCGACAAGTGAAAGAAGCCAGAGCATCAGGGAAATGGGCTGTCTATAGAAACGGACAGGTTATTATCAGGGATCGAACGGAATAGGGATTCCCAGGCAGGCCTGCACTCAAGCCTGCCGTGGTCTCTATAGGATGCTGGAATATTAAAGGTCCAAATGGTCTTAGCAGTAGTTTTGATTTCTTAGAGACTGAAGATTTAGATATTTTGTTTTTGTCAGAAACATGGGAGCATCAGTGTGGCAGACTCCCACCAATAAAGAATTACGAGACATATTCTTTGTGGAATCCTAAACCTCATAGAGGCAGACCTTATGGGGGGCTGGCTGGTTTGGTTCATTCCAGAATAACAGGTTTTGTATCATTGTGGTACGTAGATGAAGAAGACAAACAGATTTTGGCTCTCAAAATCAATGCGTCCCTATTGCATACTGCTCGTGACTTGATACTGGTTTCATGCTATATCTCTCCATCTGCTTATCAGAAACCCAATGGATCCCTAGCCAGGCTTGGTCTTAAGGTTGCAGAATGGCAACATGCTTATGATGTTTTGCTGATGGGAGACTTAAATGGCTGGACAGGAGAGCTCCAAGCTCCAAAAGTGTTTGTTAACTCTGAACCTAGTTTGCTAACTACAGAGCCTTGGGATGCCTTCACTCGTCAAAGCTGCCACAAAGAGTGGAATGCTGCAGGTCAGCAAATCTTAAACCTATGCTCGTCATTGAATATGATTATTTTTAATGGAACCCGCCATGCTGGATCTGCTGGTTACACATTCAGAAATGAGACTACAGAGAAGTTTACTTACTCAGTCTTAGATTATGTGATTGGCGAACCTCATATGTTGTGCATGATTCAAGACTTCCGGATTGGAGTCTTTGTAGAGGAAAGCGACCATGCCCCTCTTTTGTTTAGGCTGGCTGCGCACAGGTCCCAACAATTAAAGCACCATAGGACATGTATCAAATACAGAGAGTCTCGTAGCGGGCTTTTTCATCATGAGATACTGTTGGGGCTGCCGAGTATAAGGGCTCTCCGTAATATTCATGCACGCGCCATTGCTCTCAATGCATTGTTGACAAGTAGTGCAAGACAAGTGTATGGTGAACACCATTTGAAAACTGGTACGCAGCCAAGGAAGGCCTGGTATGACACAGAATTAAAACTTGCTAAGAGGCAAATCGATAACCCATCTAAGCTGCATGCTTACAGGAGCTTGGTGAAGAAGAAGAAGAAAGCTTGGATACTTGCGGCAAAGAAGAAGAAAAACTTGAGCATAAGGCAAAATATTCTGGAAAGTGGTTCCGAAGCGACTATCTCCTCCAAACAAAGAGCTGGCCCCGACGGGAGCAGGTTTGGAAAACTTACGCTCTACACTTGTATTTCAAAGGGGAAGATAAGCTGAGCATACCTATAGAAGCCCATCCTAGTTTTGCAGTCACCCTTGAGGATGTTAAGAAGGGAATTGATGGGCTAGCTCGGGGGAAAGCACAGGATATTGACGGGTTGTTGGCAGAACATCTCAAGGATGGTGGAGACGAATTGGCTGGCCTGATTTCAGAATTATATAACCAAGCTATTACAGAGGGGTTTTTAGGAGGCTGGACCACCGGTTTGATCTACCCAATACATAAACAAGGTGGTGATGTGTTGCAGCCAAATAACTCTGAGGACTATCATGATCAGCCCCATACTTGCTAAGCTATTTGGCAAGATTTTTGATTCTAAGCTCACAATATGGGCGGGCGCATGGTTTAAGAGCGAGAGGGCAAGCGAGGATTCGGCGTGGTTTCTCTACTATAGATCATTTGCTCACGCCGTTACTATGATAGAGGAGGCTAGATCACAAGGGAAACCACGCTTTCTGGCCGCTTTGTTGATTTTGCTAAAGCATTCGATCACGATTGCCTCGTCGGAAACTCTTGAACAGTTAATCCGGCTTGGTGTGCCTAGTGAATGGGTTCAAGCCATAGGCGGGTTATCTGAATCAGTCCGTGGAAGGGTTGTGACTCCGTCCCGGCATGTCGACTTAATTGTCGATGGCGTGGGAGTAAAACAAGGCTGCACTCTTTCTCCTACCTTGTTCGGGCTCTATATTGACCAACTGGAGAATTTTCTTAAAGAATCACAGTTCTTTGCTTCCCGCGCCTTTTCCATGAACTGGTAATCCTTCTTTTATATGCTGATGACTTACTCTTATGCTCTCACTCAGTGGCAGGCTTACAAGGGCAACTAGATGTGCTGTGTGAATTTTGCTCACAATTTGAGCTTGTAGTTAATCTGGGAAAGACTAAGGTTAAGGCTTTGGGGCCTTGAGACAAATGCTTTGAATTACCATGGGCATGTGGTAGAACAAGTCCAATCCTACAAAATATCCGGGTCATGAAGTGTTCACGGGCGAGGCCATGGACAAAAGGGGTAGATATCAGAATTGCAGCGGCGTTGAAAGCATTTTTCGCAATGGCAAATACGTGCCGTCGGGCTCACATCACCTATTGGCCGCTGCGGAAGAAACTCTTTGAGGCACTGGTCATGCCAGTTATTCTATATGCTAGTGAAATCTGGGGTCCATCGCTATGTTGTTCTAAATGGCAAGAAATTGAAGCAATTCAAAAAACATGGCTGCACATGACTCTGAAGGTGAAAAGAGCAGTTCCATATGAGATAATGTTATACGATTGTGGTTCTTATCCATTGGAAATACAATCCATGTGTAACACTCTCGGATACCTTGATCGAAGCGCGACAAGCAAAGGATGGCTCTCTTGTAAGGCTAGCACTTAACGCTATTTGCGGTGAAGCTTGAAGCGGATGGCAAAAATTGCCGGGTATAAGGATTTACAAAGCTGGTTTACTCGATGGGGGCTCACTATTTGTTCTTATACAAAAGAGTTCAAGGCACACGCCTTCTTGGCATACTGTGGGGTGTCTTCCAAAAAGAAACTCCAATATTACATCAGGGATTTCAATCCCGGACGTACCCACAGCATACAACCATATTTGTCCCTTCATAGCATGTTTAGGGGCAAATCGGATCGATTCTTGGCGCATGCGCATGAGCTCCCCAATCGTCTAATGATTGAAAAGGGAAGGTGGTTGAAAATTGCAGAAGTTCAGAGGATATGTGTCTGTAAGGAGGATGTGGAGACTGAGAAGCATGCTATATATTTTTGCCGCAGCCATGACACTCTTCGTGCCAAGTATCACATGATTGACTGAAGCATGCCTTTGGATGAATTATTTCAACATATTCCTTCGCTTCCACATTTAGGAAATTTCCTCCGAGAGCTTCTGGTTTACATTGAGCATCGTGGAGAGGCTTGATTCTCTCATATTATGATGATTGTACTAGATCCTGATTTCTTTGTCCCATAGCCTACGGGCTCCCGTGGACGTTAATAAAATTTATTTATTATTTATTATTATTAACATTTTTGCCTTTGTTACTACTAGAAATTAGTGCCTGGCGATGTTGGACATAAGAACAGACCATTATTTATATAGACTTGACAATATTGGAACTAAATCAAGAGACAACTTCAACCCCAACCTCTGTTAAAGCATATGCTAATAACACATTCACATATTGCAGCTTTTGGTTGCCTGTGGATTAAAAACAATATATAAATACGTTACCTGGTGACTAAATTTTAATAGGAGGACAACATAGGACAAACACTTCCCAAAACATTCGAATAATATTTTCTTATGAAGAGAGAAAAGCAGATTATGCATTCGACAATGAAAAATATTGATGTTTGTAATGTAAAATCAGATCTCTCCAGTAAATTCCTCATTGAAGTGCAGTCTATATAGACTTGCAAAGTGTATTTTCTAGAGGACTCTACTACATTATTGTTGTTCATTAACCTTATAGTAATTTTGGCGAGAATGTCATTTGAGCAATAAACAAAATCATTTTTGCCTCTTATCGGACCAGTGTTAGAGTAGTTAATTAGCAAAAACATGATCATATGAAGCAATCTCGTGGCTTAGAGCGAACACCTTCCACCCTGATTCTCATGTCGACAAGTGTAGAAGGTGGAGGTTAGCGACTTGGACCATTGCAAATGATCAAGTCAAGGATATTACATATTTAGAAGGAAGGAAGGAAGGAAGGAAGTTTATTTTAATGTCCACGGAGGCCAGAGGCCTATGAGACGGTACATGCAGAGAACAGGCAAAAACGCCAAAAACCCCAACACCAAAAACAAACAATGTAACTGTACAGTAGAACCCTACTACCGGGATGAAAAAACCCCCACTTGGGAGGAAAAACCCTAACAGTAGGCTCTCAAATACCATGCCCCTGAAGAGCAAGTCTGACGGCCGAAATCTGCAGGATGTAAGCTCCCAGTCGCGCTACCATAGGTGATGCGAGTAACTGATGTAGCGGTGTGTCAGAGCATCTAAGATCAGTGTGCCTTTGCTTTCGGACATGGGCATATCTTTGGGCTGCCATTTGGAGGGCATGGTGCTCATCCTCTATCACGTGCATCTCACAACACTGACATATCCTCTCCTCTCTGGGGATCCCGTGCCCGCCATTCACCCCCCAGCGACCTGTTTCAATTCTGAGGTAATGGGAACCCGTCCTTATGGCAGCAATAGCTCTCCGTTTCTTCACAGAGATGTGTGCTTTCAAGTACCGATGGGGTCCATGCTCAAGGCCGGGATTAATCTGAGCGTGATAGTGCTCTGTCTTGGGCTTTGCAAGAGTAGAGGCATCCCACAGGGTGGCAGCATAGCCCGCATCCAATTGCCCATTCTGCGCATCAGAATCTGCCAGTGCCACCATCTGTTGGTAATCCATAGACCACCTCCTAAACCATCCCTTACGATTGCGTCGTGCCGTACCCTCTTCACGCTATTGGGGCCCCTGCGTTAACAACGCGGCTTTGTGGGGGCAAGCGATGCTCATCCATCCCATCCACCTTATGGAAGCAAGTAAGATGCCTGCAAGATAGCGAATCTTTGTAAAGGCGAACCCCGTCTCATACAACAAAATCGATACGATGCGGTGTCCTTCACTCCCAAGCTATATGTCAAGAAAGCTTTTGCGCACCCTTTCCAACCTATCCCGTGTGTTTTTTGCTAGCTGGCGGGCCCCAAACCTCCACCCCATATAGCAAAGGCTCGACCAAAGCCCTAAGCGGGTGTGCTCTCCTCGCCCATGATCAGAGATCTATCCGGCAACACGCGTTTTTGCTTTGCATATAAAGCCTTCCGGCACTGACCCGGCTCTCCTCTCCACACACTCATCCCACATCATGTTAGTAGTGAAATCAATTCCCGGATACTTGAAGCTCGCACCATCTCCACTTCTGTCCCCCGTAATATAACCGGGATAGGGTGTTGCGAGGGCGAGGATCGCGAGAAGCTTAGTTTTGTGCAAGTTCTTTGTCATTCCGTTGCCCCACGAGAACCCACCGAGGGCATCCAAATGCCGCTGCATACTGCTGGCCATGTGGGCTAGCAAAGCTACATCATCGCATATAGCAAAAGCTGGCTCCACGAGAGAGGTCGCCTCGAGATAATTGCACCGCGGCTCCCCATGGTGCTTTGCATCCACGCCTCCAAGCTATCAATGTACAACCCAAAAGCGTTGGAGACAACGGGCAGCCCCCTGCTTAACTCCCATAGTGCTAGCTACCCGCCGATCTTCATAAGGGATGCAAAGATGAATCCCATCATAAAGCTGGTGCACCCCATTACGCAACTCTGTGGAACTCGCAAGTCTTGCAACCTACCGCCACAAAGATGTCTCGGGGGCCGGTATCATATGCAGTCTTAAAATCTACAAAGCAAACAATACAAGTCATGTCGCAAGATTCGGGCTTGCCTCCATCAACACTCTCAAAGTGAAGATATGGTCGGTCGTGGAGTGAGCCGGCTTTAAAGCCCCGCCTGGCCAATTGCCCGCACCCCGCCTCCTCGGCCCACTTAGTGAGTTTCTTCTCCACCACCCCTGCCAGGAGCTTTGCAAACAACGAGCTTACCATAATCATCCGGTAATTCGCCGGCTCATCCTTATTACCAGCTTTATGCACGGGAACAACCTTACTAACCATCCACTCCTGGGGGAGCCCCTCGCTCAGAGCCTGGTTGATGATCACCGTCAAGGGCCCTACCACAGATGGGCCACCCCATTTCAACAAATTCGGCCTGCAGCCCCTGTAAATCCTTTGCCTTGCCATTCGCCCGGATGCCTAAGACCTACTTTGGACATCCTCCGCGTGAGCTGCAGCACCTCTCCTACGATGCGGGACCCGGCATTAGCTCCGGGGGTCATATAACTCCTGCAAGCGGTGCATCCATTGCTCCACACTTACATTACCAGCCACCTGGCGCTTCTGGTATAACACCTTACGCCAAAAAGCTTTTGGCTCTGCCATGAGCATATCAAACAGGCGCTCCTGGGTTTCTGCCATGTATCTCCCCTTCTTGGCTTTTAGGAAGAGCTTATAGTCTTGCGGGGGCTGTGGCGCGAAGCGTGGATCTATGACCAAGCGCGCACTGGTTCTTTAGAGCCTTGCAATCAACATCAAACCACGGGTTCTCGGGAAAATGCGCCGGTGTCCCTCCTTGGAGGGCCTTTCCTACAAAGGAAGCCCCCAGCATTGCAAGCGGCGCCCCTCACCAGCCATGCACACTGTCTTGCGATTGTGTAAAAGCTATCAAACCCCAGAAACTCCCCGCACCAACACAGATTCATCTGTCCCTCGCCACGATAGCGTGGGATGTATGGTAACCCTCCACGCCCCCTTTAGATGTCTCCACTATTGAGTGCTCCCAATTCAGCGTGACATAAAGCGGGTAGTGATCGACAAAGCCTCCTCATCCCCACGTGCTTGTGCCAATGGAGAAGTGTGTAACCATGTCAAGTGCTACCGGAGGAGAAGGTAATCCAACACACTAGCTCCCCATCCCGCCTATCACTCCCGCAAGTAACACCCCGAGTGTGGCCATCGGCCGCATACCATTACAAATGACCATGTCAAAACACGGCAGAGCTGGACCAGCCGCACGCCAAAATGGTCTAGCCACCATATCCAGGGAGTGCAGGTGTATCTTTGAATAGCGGCATCTCAAGCCAAAGCGGATCAGCATTAGCGTCACCTTGGAAGGTCACCGACTGCAACTGCTGCGCCGTACGAGCATTGAAATCTCCTAGCAAAAACACATGTCCCTGCTGTCTATAGCGGTCTATGTCATCATACAGTTCCCTATACGGCATCTGGACATCTGCAGGTAATGCGCATCATGTACCTGGTAGAACTTAGAGCCTGCATGGGGAATGTAGCAGCTAGCAAGAAACAATGGGACATGACGGGGCTCTAATACCATTACCCACATGTAGCGGTTAAATGCATCGGACTTCGAAGTGTGATCTTGCATGCTAAAAGGCGCCCCTAAAGTAGCAAGCCACTCCACCGTACCCGCGTGCGCCATGGCGCTCATTAGCAAGTGAGAAATCGATATCCTCGAGATGTCGGCAATCGATGCCCTTCATACTCCCATGTCTCCTGAGGGAAGGCGATGTCCATGTCTGTCGCGATCCCATTCAAGCCCACGCCCTTACGCCACGGGAAGCCCCTACAATTCCGAGGAAACAATGCGAAGACATTTTCCCTATCTTGGCAAGGGCCGTGGACCCATCGAGTGCCCGAGGGGGCGGCTGTGGTTGGAATAACTTCGGCAGCCTCTTGATGGGACCACGATGGATGTCTTTGCGGTTGTGGAAGGCCTCAATCCGCCCTCTCCCCGGCTCATGCGGCCTGATGTTCTGGACCGCTCTGCCCCTGCGACGCAAATTTGTTCGTGGGAATCTTTGCCTCAAGAATCGCCTCGACGAGGAGGCACATATACCTTCATCTTGCCATTAACCAAACCAGCAGCCCCTCCAGCAGCCGAATCTCTCTTATCTTGACCAACTCTTGGCTTCTTTCCGTTGTTGCGGTGGCGTGAGATCCGGATCCGGTATATGGACGTACCTTTCAAGCGGCCGTGCGGTGCAACAACAAAGATTTTGCCTCCCAATCCAAGGCGCAAACTTAACTAGCCGAGGTCTCATGCTCGGTCCTCCCGACTCTGATTGGACTCTTGATAACCAAATCGTAATTGGAGCTTTGCAAGTACCGTGGTGGTAAGCTTACGGCAAATCCTCGCCTTGCTCCTCAGGCAATCCCGCGACAATAAGGTTTGGCGTGCACGGATGTCTTGCTCCTCACGGTACGGGCTGATTCCACGAGCCACCTCGGCCTGCGGTATAGGGGTGCTGGTGCAGATGACCTGTGGGGCACTCGGACTCGTTGCACCTCCATTCCCGGAGGAGGTCCCGCATCTCTTCTTTGCCGTAAGTGGGCCATATGGTTCTCTATATGTAAGCATCTTCGACATCTCACCGCCATGCGCCTTTGCTTCATCAAGGAATTGGAGCCTGCCCCGCACCGCTTCCACATCCTTTTCCTTAGCATCTATCCGACCAGCCATGCTTGTGACTTGTACAATCTGCTGCAGCAACCCCTTCATGTCAGCCTGTGCTTGCGCCATGTCTTCCATCCACTGCTGGTGGACCTTATCCAAGCGGTGCCCCATCTCCGTGACTAGCTGCGTTGTTGCTTGTATCTCCCCTCTTATCTGGTCATTAGCCTTTTGGGCTCCCCTGCAATCATAATCCCCGAGCCGAACTTCCACAAGGGAAATTTTCTCCTTCTGTTGGAGAAGTTGCTTCTTGAGCGCAGCCCCTGCCCCGCAAACTGCATAATCTTAGAAAAAGAATTACTTGAGACAAATTTCCAATGGTTTTGGCAATATAGTTGGTTAGGGTTGCTTTTTTGGGCAATATTTTGCCTAAAGTAATATGGTATATAGAGGCTTGTATTTAGAGGCATACATTACAGGTTGATATTTTGGGATGAAATCCAATCATGTATTTTTATATTTTTTGTTTTGAACTGGCAGTAAAAGCGGGCTTGGTGGAGTCAAATCATGGAAGCCCTAGTGCGATTTTATTGGGACACTGTGTGTCCTGTGCCTTTCTATTCTTGAGACAAGATGCGGCTGCATCAACCTAGATAACCCAAGTAAGGCTTGTCCTTAAATCCTTAGGTTGAATCATGCTTGCTTGGAGTTGGCCGAAATTTTTTTGGGTTGTTCTTGCTGCTTGGAAAGTAGCCGAAATCCCTTTTTGGTTACTCATGTGTGATTGGATGTGGCCGAAATCTCTTGTGTAGTCTTGGAGCTGACTGAAAACCATTGTTGCATCATTTTAGAGTTTCAGATGTGGCTGATAATTCTTGGTGTTGGATTCTTTGAGCCATGTCAAGGCCTTTGCCTAATATTCAGACTTTCTTGCTTGTTATTTGATTTTGTGTTTGTTTGTGCTTAGAAACATTTGTAATGCAGATGATTTACCATATAATGTTCCCGCGAGCATCATTTGTCTTGGCTCTATTGATTAGAATGTATCAGAGGCAATACATCATTTGAATCAGAATGCTCTAGTATTGGAGGGTAATCAGAACTCGGAATTGCCAATGCATATATCCACAAGGACATAAAATGTATTCTATTCTATATCCCATGAACCGGACATTAGAATAATTGAAGCTGATGAATTTCGAAACGTTTGGAAATATAAATGCATGTATTGATCTGCAGATGACGGTTATGGATCATAAAAATCGTAGGCCGGCAACAAGTCAAGCACACGGCCTTCTATGAGCAGGGTCAGGGCATTGATGAATAGACATGAAAGAATATATGAGCTGCTGTGGAGAAAGTGCATTGGTTTTGAGATTTATTCTGTTTCCTTGTGTTTTTGTTTAAGATTTTGGTGTGCTCCCTTATGGGGCTATGCATTGTCTCATGCTGTGAAATAAATGGTGCCGAGGTGATAGCAAGACCCCTTTTGTTTTGTTGCTCTTTTGCTCCCATGGTCTTGTGTTCCTTGTGCTGCTTGTGCTTGTTATGATCCCTAAACATTAAGCTTGTAAAGTATATGATATTTGCTTTTGAGGGGACTTTTGATTTGGATGCTGCCTAGTGGCGTGACGTTAAAACTACTATCTATCTATCTATCTTATTTCTTAATTTCCATGTTCAATTCAACAAGCATAGACCTCAGGTACGATTGGAATTATCTAGGCTCAATTCCTAGAGGGCACTTTAATCCAGTTGCAATCTACTATATGATTGCATGCTCACATTGGTTGTTACATTGTTTAGATCAAGTTTCAATAACAAATTCCATGGCATATATTGTTTTCTTGTCCAAGTGTGTAACCATTGCGTATAATTCCTCCATATTTGTCAACTATTAGAGTATTTGTTTGACCATTATGTATGTTCTGCAAATTTGCCTGTATTTGTTAACCATATTGTATTTGTTCTAATAAAATATTCATTTGGGACCTCGTAATTATACCTCTATGTATTCAAATACTTATACACAAATTTAAGACCAACCATGCAGTAGTTTTTAATTTTCTTAGGAAACCTAGGTATTTTTAGACTTTCGATATTAGAAATTAGGGATCTCAAGGGGATGGCCCAGATTGCTTGGTCTCAATATATTCTAGATTATTCGTTTGACCAATGATCAAGCATGATTTAGCCATAAAGTAGGATTTAACATGATTCCTGTCAGCTAATGTGTGTTGCCATATAGCCTCTTCAAGGTCAAGCTGCAGTAATCAAGCCTTGTCAACTATGCACAACAGGACACGCATTGAAATCTTCAACCAATATGACATATCCCCGATGTTGCCTATATTGTTAAATGTCATTATATGGATCGACATATAGATCTAGTCTATCCACGTTGGATGTCTCTGGTAAAAGTTTGTGTGAGAAGTAACAAGATAGATACTTCCACAGTGATCTCCCACCCTTAACGCACTGGTCCTTAGCTTTACACGGTCAGATCTAATCTGAACCATTGGCTTGACGGATGCTATCAGCTAGTAACATGCTAGTGGCTCAATTTTTATAGAGATTTTCTGTAACACCCTAGGATAATCGATGGAAAATGGCATAACACTCTAGAGATTTTCTCTGCACCCTGTTTTTGCAGAGGTTGCGGGCCTATTTCAGAGATTGCGAGCTATGGAGCAATCTGCACCCTGTTTCAGAGAGTTCTGCATTTGGTTTCAGAGATTTCAGTTTATGCCTTATGCCTTGTTTACAGATAATCTTAGAATCAGAGCTTGGGATTCGAACCCAAATATGCCAAAACTCTGTCTCCTTCACAATCTCCTCCTCCAACTCCATCTGATCAGCAAAAACTACTTTCTGTGTCTCTTCTCAATTTCGATCTTCTCTTTTGTAGTTTATTTCCACCGACATGCATATTAAATGACAGGTGTCCAACAAGATAAACCATTAAATATGCATCTTATACCATTGCCTATGGCATGATAAATCTAACACTTCCCCTTCATGCCATATCCCCTTCACCAGATATTCCAAGAATTTCTTTGAACAAGTTAAGCTTACGTTCTGTCATTGCCTTGGTAAACAAGTCTGCTGCTTGATATGAGGTCTCCACATATTGCATAACTAGCTCATTTTTCGCAATAAGATACCTTATGAAATGAATATGTAATTCTATATGTTTGGTTCTTTCATGATGCACAGGATTCTTTGCTATAGCAATAGAACTTAGACTATCAGTTAACAGCACAGTCGGATTTGGCTGAGGTATACCTACTTCAGTTAATAGTCTTCTTACCCATGCAATTTCTTTAGCTGCTGAAGACGCTGCCGAGTATTCAGCTTCTGCAGAGGACATTGCAATAGATGATTGTTTTTTTACTTCTCCACGATATCAAACCTCCTGCAAGTACCAAGGCATAGCCAGATGTTGATCTTCTAGCATCTAGATCTCCTGCCCAATCTGCATCTGAATACGCAAATAAGACCAAATTATCAGAATTAAAAGTGATTCCATGATCTTTAGTGCCCCTTAAATATCTTAAGATCCTTTTGGCTGCAATCCAATGTCCTCTGCCTGGATTGTTGTTATATCTGCTTAATAGATTTACTGCAAAAGCAATATCTGGACGTGTACTGTTAGCAACATATAGCAGACATCCTATGAGTTCCCTGTATGGAATGTTTTCCATTTCCCTTTTCTCATGTTCAGATGATGGACATAAAGCTGCTGAAATTTTATAACCTGCTACAAGTGGAGTACTCACTGCGTTTGCATTTTCTAATCCAAACCTTTTTATCATATTTTCAATGTTTCTTGTCTGACTAAGTCTGAGTATTTTATTTTCTTTATCTCTATTCATCTCAATACCCAGAAACTGTTTCAGTTCTCCAAGATCTGTCATTTTAAATCTTTTCTTCAAAATATCTTTGCATCTATCTAGATGTTTCATGCAATTTGAAACCATCACACAATCATCTACATACAGAGCAATAATACAAAATTTATCTCCCTCTTTGAGCATGTAAAGATTTCCATCATTTTTAAGTTTTTCAAATTCTTGTTCTCTCAGATACTTATCCATGCATTTATACCATTCTCTAGGCGCTTGTCTTAGACCATACACCGCTCGTTTTAATTTCCAAACCATGCTAGTACCTGTTTCAAAGCCTGGAGCTTGCTTCATATATATCTCTTCTTGCAAGCTGGCATTCAGAAATGCAGTTTTCACATCCATATGGTGTACATCAAGTTTGAGAGCATTTGCTACTGCTAATACAAGTCTTACACTTGTTAATTTGACAATAGGAGAGTACGTTTCTTCATAATCAATTCCCTTTTTTTGAGAAAAACCCTGATCAACCAACCTAGCTTTATATCTTTTTGATCCATCAGCATTTGTTTTTATTCTATAAATCCATTTATTTCCAACCAGATTCTTACTTCTAGGATATTCTACTAACTCATACGTACCAGTTTCCGTGAAAGAGTCCATCTCTTCTTGCATTGCCCTCACCCATTCAGATGCCTTTTCTGAATTAATTGCTTCATCAAAAGATGCTGGAACATCAGGTTCAAACACAGCCATTAACGAGGCAAATCTAACTGGAGGTTTCCCAATTCTTCTGGTTTTCCCTGTGCCATATCTGCCATACATTTCAGGATTATAGTCTATACCTGTATCTTTAAGCTTTTCCACCTCAGTCTTCCTTTTTCGTTGCCTTGCTTCTGCTTCTGGTATAGGCGGTGCTGATCCTGCTCCATTGATGTCTTCGCTTTCCTCATCACATGTTCTGTACATGTTATCTTCATTCTCTTCGTTAGAGTCAAAGTCATTAGCGAAGTCAACTTTATGAGCAATGGGGGGTTTTTCAACTTCCCCTTTCTTTTCTGAAGTTTCTATTTCATGTCTATCTTTATAAAATTTGCTTTCATCAAATACGACATCTCTGCTAGTTACTATTTTCTTTGTTTCGGGTATGAAAATTCTATAACCCTTTGATTCCTCATCATAACCGACTAGAAATCCTATTTCTGCTCTATTATCCAATTTAAGTCTTATTTCTTCAGGAACATGCGCACATGTCAAACAACCATAAGCTTTAAAACTATCATATGAGCGATTTAGTTTAGTACCTGACCATATCTCCTCTGGAATACCTCCATCCAAGCTGCTTGATGGCAATCTGTTCTGTATAAAAAAATGCTGTTTTGACTGCTTCTTCCCAAAGATAATTTGGTAAACCTGCAAACTTTATCATAGATCTTACATCATCTAAAACTGTTTTATTTTTTCTTTCTGCAACACCGTTTTGTTGAGGAGTATATCTACATGTGAGTTGTCTTTTTATTCCACGCTCAAGACAAAAATATTTAAACTTTCTTGAAAGATATTCACCACCTCTATCTGATCTAATGCATTTAACTTTACGTCCTATTTCCCTTTCCATTTCATTTACGTACATCTTTAATGCATCAAGGGCTTTGTCTTTAGTTGACAACAAATAGCATTTTCCCCTTCTACTAAAATCTATATAATACCTTTTACCTGTTCTTCCCTGCACATTCAATGGACCACAAAGATCTGTATGTACGAGATCAAGAGGACCCATGGCTCTTTTCTTTGATCTGCTAAAGGGCAATCTGGTTAGTTTCCCTAACATACAACCTTGACAGATGAATTTCCCAACAGTATCATCTTCCCCGTCAATATAGCCATTTTTAATCATGTATCTGATATTGTTCATATGCGTATGAGCAAGCCTATTGTGCCATGTTGAGGATTTAGTAACTTCCAGCACATTCACGCTTTCCACGACATTATTTGAGAACTGAAACAGATTGCCAACCCGCTTTGCAAGAAACTTCAATTCATCATCAAGCAAAACCCTACAGCCTTTTTGGTTAAACCTTAATTCATATCCCAAATCAACTAATTGACAGACCGAAATCAAATTTTTGTGCAAACCCGGAACACACAAAACATTACCAATATCAACACTATTTCCATGGAGATCAAATAACTGCAACATTCCTTTGCCAGTTACTTCCTGCAAGTCTCCATTGCCCAACTGCACATGACTCATGTATTTACTGGGACAAACATTAGTCAAAAACTTAGCAGAGTTAACTACTGATCGTTCAGCACCGCTGTCAATTATGAATTCATCAACCTTATGATTAGAAAAGCATTCATTAATCTCGTAAGTTGATAAAATAGATGATTTTACCGCTTGATTATCTTCTTGCTTCTCAAAATTCTGTTCTGCATCCATCTCTTGAGCTATATCAATGCCCCTTGATAGTTGACGTCCACATTGTTCAATTTTTTTAGAACTAGAGCATCTAACAAAGGTATGTCCCAATCCTCCGCAATTATGACAGGATATCTCTTTCAATTTTGGACAATTAATTTTCTTATGTCCAGCTTTATGACAATAATAACATAGTGCACAACTGGCTGCCATACTACTTGAAGATTTCAGCAAGCAAAGATTCTTATAGTCCAACAACTTAAGTAATACTTCTGCAACACACTTTTAAAATCAAACCTTAAGCTAGCAGAAGTTTAATCGCTGCAGCATGGAACCTTCTGACTAGAAAAAGCCACAGCACCAAACACCAACAAACAATAACAGCCACTTACAGAAAATAGAGTCAGCAACAATTACTCACTCCAGTTCCGGATCACAAAATCTAAGATGACTGGAACTCCAATCACCAGATCTCCAAGTTGACTATACCTCCAACAAATCTGGCTTTGCTAGTGCTGTATCACAGACCAGGCACTCCTCCAAATCAAGATGCTTTAAGAGATGGTTTCAGTACCGAACGTAGCTTCTTCCAGAAATTTGAGTTGCATCCCCTCCTTCAGGTAATCTCAAGTAGAGCTACGCGTTCTCCTTCAATCTGTTTCAACAGATACAAAACTGTATCCTACCTTTGCTGACAGTAAGAACAAAACCGTTTTAATGCTGCGGAACCTGCAGCTGGATCCAGCTTTTCCAGACTTTAAACTCTTTTTAATTTCAATTGCTTATACAACCCATCAATAAAAAAACCGAATTGCAGTCTGTCTTACCTCTGTAAGATTCCACTATCTAATTCCAGAAATCAAAATCACAGCAACATCTCACCTCTTTGCGATTCTGCAGTTCCGTGCTAGCTCCTGCTACTTCGGAATTGATTTTTGGCTGCTTGTCCTCCTATCACAAATTTTGGCAGTCTGCAAGCTTACTCTGGCTCACCGTAACCACTGCAGCTTGCCCTCCTTTAAGAAATTTCGGCAGTTTGCAAACGCTTCTGGCCCACTGTCCGACCTATTGTAACCTTCAGCAAGGCTCCGTTGAAACCTCCCACAAAAAACCACCAACTAGGCTTGCCCATCTGCCGATTCACGTCTGCCGATTCACGAATTCACAGCTGAGTCCAAAGGCAGCACACAAGAACTCCACGATGCCTTGATTCTCCCAATCCCTCTGGCTCTAATACCAATCTTAGAATCAGAGCTTGGGATTCGAACCCAAATATGCCAAAACTCTGTCTCCTTCACAATCTCCTCCTCCAACTCCGTCTGATCAGCAAAAACTACTTTCTGTGTCAATTTCGATCTTCTCTTTTGTAGTTTATTTCCACCGACATGCATATTAAATGACAGGTGTCCAACAAGATAAACCATTAAATATGCATCTTATACCATTGCCTATGGCATGATAAATCTAACAGATAACAGGGCTTTCCGGATCAGGGCTTCATTGTGCTTCCCTGGCGCTTTGCCGGAACATGGCTTCATTGAGCTTTGCTGGAACAGGGCTTGATTGTGTTTTGTTGGAGCCCCGCCAGAACAAAACAGAGCTTCGCTTCCCTTCCCTTCCAAGCAGCTTTTCCTGCCAAAAAAAGGCTCGCCAGAAACTAGGAAGGAGCCTTCTCTGTCGGATTAGAGCTAAAAAACAGGCTCGCCTGCCGTAGTCAGTGTAAAGCCTCAGACCAGAGATGTTAAGGGAGATAACGCCCTGGCCCTTGGGTATTCATCGAAAGAAAAATTTTCGGGCCATGTGGGCATGGCCAAAATGGCTCATGGCCCGAAATTTTTTATCTTCCGGTAACGCCCTTGGCCAAAGGCGTTATCTACCCCGTATCCATATATTGTGTTTATCTGCCATACCCAAGGTCACGGGTTCAACGCCTCGTTGTGAAAGTGGCCATGCAATGTAAAGTTGGTGGGGGAAGGACCCACTTCAGCAATGTAAAGTGGTGGGGGCAGGACCCATCTGGGTATGTTGTAAAGTGTCACATGTCAGATGGGATGACCTTGCCTTAATGGCGTGGCGTTAAAATCTCTTCTTCTTCTTCTTCTTCTTCTTCTTCTTCTTCTTCTTCTTCTTCTTCTTCTTCTTCTTCTTCTTCTTCTTCTTCTTCTTCTTCTTCTTCTTCTTCTTCTTCTTCTTCTTCTTCTTCTTCTTCTTCTTCTTCTTCTTCTTCTTCGTACATGTTCTTGCCAAGACTACAGTCACAATTATGCAAACAATTACATTAAAAGAACCTTGTTCAAGGCAAGATCACTTATCCCAATATCCACCCTGGTTTTTTAGGCCAGGCCACATCAGGCACTCTCCAAACCAAAGCCCATATAACTTGTCAAATAATCTTCCATCTATAAACTTAAATCTTGTCTTGTCATAAAATTTTACATCTATAAACTTGAATAATCTTACATCTTGTCATATAATCTTACAACTATAAATTTGAATCTTACATCTTACATCTATGAAGTTTTGAATTTGAAAGTATAAAGTGTAAAGGAAACTTTGAATCTTGATATAACATATTCCATCCTCTTCCGCGTTAACGCCAACTCTAACAGCAAAATGGAGACAATTAGAGGAGAGAACCCGTACCTGCAGCCAATCAATACACAATTAGCATGATAATGGTAAATGTGCAAGGGCCAAAAGGTACATTGGGTCTCTCAGCTCATCGCTGATCACCAATTGTATCCTTTTGCCCTGAGGTGACTTTTAACTAGAAAAGACTGGAATAGTAACATATTTATCATTATAATTGCAATTTCTCAATCGATCTCAATCATTTTAACATATTTAACATAGTACTAATTGATCCCAATCATTCCCATTAGACGAGAACTAATTTCTTAGCCCCAAATCTAGCTGGTCATGTTGAGAACATGTTCTACATCATGATAATTTCCTCACAGCTTTAAGTATAAAATTTTAACATCTTAAACTTTCTCAATTTGACATTTTAAACTTCCTCATTTTCTCAGATACTGTTCCTGCATTAAATCCAATTACGTCTTCCAGTTCATATCAATGTCAACCTTAAGATTTATACCACATGATATAGGACTCCATATAGATTCTTGAACACATAGATTCTCAAACATAGACTCTTGAGCATATAAATTCTCAAATATAACTATCAAATATTCTCATGATAGCTACTTTTTCCAAACTTACAAACCATAGAAATGTTTTAGAGCCAACATAAAACAAAGCTCAACCAAACCTGATTTAGAGAGCTTCGATTGTTTTGATATTATGTTGTCGCCAGTGGTGCCTACATGTTTTCGCACTGCCATCTTCAACGATCATGGCATCACCACTTCTGTAACAGAGTTTGCTTGTTAAGCCCAAGAAGTCAATGGACCTCCTGTACATACGATTTTCTGCCATAAATTTATGGTCACCACAAATGAACAGCCATTAAGGCGAGACCTTCTCTAAACTAGGCAGGAAATAATATAATATAAAATAAACGACTGCTTCAATTAAGATGTGAATGCACATCTATGATCTAGAGTAGTCACGTTTTTTATAAAACATGAAAACGTGATTCATACCTTATCAGAGATTCAGAAAGGGATTGAGACAATATAATCCAGCAGTTTCCTTGAGGCAAGAATCGAGAGTAACAAGTCCAGCTCCTTTATCTTGGACATAAACTTCTAGCCATTCATGCTAGCAGGAAGGCACGCCTGAGTTATTTTCCATTGGCTAAGCTAGAACTGGCCTTAGCACATAAATTACCATGGCACAAATATGGATTCCGGCCTCATCAAACTTAAGCACGTCACTATCTATGTGCAGAGTTAAGACCATCTGAAGCAGCCGAAACCAACGAGCAAGGCAGAGATTTGCATCTGTATTTCTACCTCTGGCCACAGCCACTAGTTCCAGCAACTGAGATCTGCATAATCAGGTCACAAACGACCTTGCTATATGACCTTCTAGCAGGATCAAAGCCTTACCGGCATAGCTTGATGGCAAAGAATCAAAGCCTTACCGGCATAGCTTGATAATCTTCAAGCTAAGAATCGAACCTCAGAAAGCTTGTCGTCCAAGTTCACATGATGCTAATAGGCATCTGATAGCTTGCATCCAAGGCCTCTTTCTTGCCCTGTCATTGTATAAGTGCATAGAGATCCAGCATAGAAACAACTGTAAAATATGTTTACCTGGGCTTACAAAGGGCCATATTCCATGCATTCTGCTATATAAGCCGTAACGCTGTTGCCAGATCTTTATCTGCCTGGTCGGTTTCTCTATTTTAGAGCAAATGAAACAGACAACAAACTTCATTTCCGCTTCTGCATAAGAGCCATTCTTAGAGCATATCGATTTGTAACATGCCAAGCCATGCAACATGATAATCTTTGGCTGCAACAAGTCATTCAGGCGGCCATTTTGGCGTCAAACTTTTCGGCTATCATGCCTCGTAAGGAACTAGGGCATATATGCCCTAAATCGATTTCCAACAATGTACTTAATGTTTATCACAATGAATTTTTGTGCCACAATTGCGTCATTTATCTTCAAAAAATATTGCCAAAGTCATGTGTAAGCCCATACAATGTCCAAACACTCATTATGCAATTCCGTATCCTATGCCATAAAATATGCAAAGGTCTTCAATGATAATTAATGTGTTTGTCTTTTTCACCAAGTCCCAAAAGTGAACCATAAAAGCATTTAGATTTACAAGATTTGTACAAGCCATTAAGGACCCATAAAGGAACTCAACCCCAAAAAATAATTTCGATGGTCTAACCATTATCCATATATACCATCCATTGTTTTTCCACAATATTTTATTTTATACCAACCTTGCACATATTTCTACATAACTATTTAAAGATCCATTCCCATATATGCATATATGCTATTGTTGCACCTTTGGGCATATGTTTTGTCAATTTCCAAAAACTATCAATGATTTGAAGATCCAGAGAAAATATTCTCTTCTTCTACATTCTGCATGGTGCTACCACCATCTTTGTTGATACATAATTATCAGCAGAAGCATAAACCAAACCTCATTGCTAAGAATAGCCAGATAGAGTTGGTGGAACTTTATAGCCCCATGCTAGGCTTTTATCCTTTCGAGCCCAACAAACATAAGTCTAGAGGCCTAAAGGCCTTTGGGATATTTTTGTATTTTGAATTTATGGTGTTTTTATACCCAACAGTATCTCAAATAAGAGCGAATTCTTAAGATTTGAAGATTCGAAGAGAATATTTCTTCTTCTTCTTCTTCTTCTTCTTCTTCTTCTTCTTCTTCTTCTTCTTCTTCTTCTTCTTCTTCTTCTTCTTCTTCTTCTTCTTCTTTTGCAAGAAAATAGATTTGCCTTGATCTTGCACAACTAGGGTGGGGTTGCCTCCTTTCGCACATGCACCCTTTACTGCCCACCCCCCCTCCCCTGTAACATATATTGCAGACCATTAAGATAAAAAATCAATGGATAAGATTTGTTTGCACTATAACAGGGCCTAACTACCACTATTTATGGGTGCAAGTGCGCGATGGGTGGGCCTAGAATAAAAGTGTCATAATTTCTTTTTCCCATCTCTGTTTAGGATATGGATACGTGCATCTAAAAGCTATTTGGAAGGGCTATTTGGGGATGTAAAAATTTGCCACGTTTGTTTCTTAAATCTTCTTGAAAAGCTCTAAAGAAGAGGATAGAGACCCCTTGTGCGGTAAAAGGAGACCCCCTCACGAAGGGGGCCATCGGATCCCTCCTCGTACGCCTACTCTAGTTTTTTGCAGGTATGTCGGAATCGAACGATTTTGGGTTCATGTGAAATGCAAACAGATTAGGAATCTAAAAATCCATTTTTAAACAATTCTGAGTTTGACCCTGTCTCCATTTTTGTTCTTAACTGCGCGAAACATGGCAACCCCACCCTAGTGTGTTACCACTAAACTAGGTGGGTTAGAATTCTCGGATAGCATGTTCGCATGTTCCCATAGGAACATAAAATCCATGAATTCTTCCATGAGCTCTTTTAGGGTTTAGTGGTTTTGTTTTTAAAAATATTCAAAAGTTTGGAGCTTGGCGATGGTGGAAAGGAAGTACACTGCGACGTTTTTGCATGCTGCTGCCGATGGAGTTGCTCCTGCCATTATGTTTTCCGCTCCAAATGAAGCGGCCCAGTATCTGTTCAACGTTCCAGAAGGCTTTTCTCGTCTTGTTTTGGAGCATAAGCTGCGCCCATCAGCCCGTCTGTCCTGTGTCCTACTTACATCTCTCAATCCATCCGCTACGGTAATGCGTTGCTTTCCACCTTGCTCACTCATATCATCAAAGCAAACGCTCATATTGTTTGTGGTTGCAGGGCGGGCTTGGTGGACTGGCTCTCAGGCTCGCCCAGGATGGTCATGGGCAGCTGCAGTTGATTGGGCCTATTGGGACGGCATCATTTATGCATTCCATGAGGCACATATTTAGATGGCTTCATCCCAAGGTAAATTTCATGTTGTTTCACTCAGGCGTTCCAAAACAGCACAATGTGTTTTATTTCATAAGCAAAGAAGGGCTCATATCTATATTTTCGACATCAACTATGCCAAATAGAGAATGCCAAGGAGAACTAAAAAACTTCGTGGAAGCATAATTGCGCGGGAAAAAAATTCAGGGTAACAAGCATTTGTTCATTGAGTGTATCAACAGGTTTTTATGCAGAAACAAAAATAAATGAAGATCATTTATATTATGCATCAAAGAACAGAACATATAAATGATATTAGCTGCAAAATGATCAGAACACAATGGGTTCTTATGCAGGTCTTTGCAAGTGAATGCCATCCAAATAGGTTTGTTCCCGTGTTTGAGGATGAGCACGTTGTTATTGTTCCTTTAATGTCAGGTGACGAGTCCTCCAAGTGTCCCTGGTGTGCTTCCGTTGAATCCATGGATGACACAAGAAAACAAGATCTTATAGCAGTTTCAGGTGCAATATTGCATTGCCATAAATTTTTCTTCGAAATACATCACTAACTGTGCAGCTATTCATGAAGCAGATATGGAATGTTCTAAAATTGCATGCAGTAGCGCTGATGAGTTAACTCATGATGGCAGAGTTGATGCATCTGAAACTTCAAGCACAAACAAAGAAGATGATACAATGACAAGAAGTGCCGACCTGTTAAGTAGCATCTCTAAGAGGCTTGCAGCTTCCAAACACCTGAGGAAGAAAACCTATGCAAGAAGTTTGCAAATGCTCGCCAATCAAAGGACTTCGAATCATTTGAATTCAAGTGGTGAAGATGCAAAACTTCAAACTGTGCATGCTCCAGCACAAGACAAGAAAAGACAGCCATTGTATGGCTGGTTGATTAATAATTTGCAAGAGCACAACTTGCCTTCCCTAATGGATGATTCAAATCCTGTGTTCATCAAGGACCCTTTAGGCAGTGTCAATGCATTTGACACAATGAATGACCAGTGTGCTAGGATATCCAATGGAAGTGGCGCTATTTTAGGCTATGTTTGTTATATGAAGGATTTAAATGCTGGGGTTCTGATTGTTGATTGCTCTAGTTTAGAACTGCTTGAAAAAGTTCAGGTTCATCCTATAATAAAATGCATGCAGCAGAAGCCTCATAAGGTTTCTGCTGTAATCCATCTATCTCCAATGCTTGTAGCCAATTCAGAGATCTATTTGTCATGGATAGACACCTTTGATGAGTCTGTTGAGCACATATTAATGCATGGCGGCATCTGGGAATTTGGGTATAGATCATCCCTGAGAACGCTTGCTAAGCTAAACTTGGTGAATAAAGCTCTATTTCCTTTACCTTTTAACTCACATGAAGGTGAGCAGATATCAGCATCTCTGGCTCAGAAATCAAGATCTAAAATAATACCATCTAAATTGCTTATGACTTTCAATATTTGGAAGGAAGCCCATGGGTTACGATCATGCATTGACTGTTCTAAGTGTCTTGACCAGTTGAAGATACAAAAAATACAGAAGGACCTATTTTCCAAAATACCGGAGCTAGTAAATTTGGATAGGTATGTCTCTAGTCCTCTCACTGCTAATCAGGTGGCTGCAGCCAAATTGAAGAAGAAGTTGCTGGAGAAAAGGGAGCCATTGTTTTTGTTGCAAGATGCTGAGATACCATACAAGGACAGCATTTGCACGATCCACCATACAGCCTCTGTAGGAAACGCGTCAGATCCCCAAAGCACTGGTTCACAATTTCAAGCAGTGTTTCTAGGTACTGGGTCAGCAGAACCTAGCAAATTTAGAGGCAGTAGTGGCATTCTGGTTCAGACTGGTATTAGACGTTCAATTCTGCTTGATGCTGGAGAAGGTGTGATGGGTCAAATTGTCCGAAAATATGGGAATGAGGTGTCTATAGAACAGTTAAATAATATTAAATGCATATGGTTATCTCACAAACATGCAGACCATGTGCTAGGTTTGATATCCATCATACGTGCTCGAGAAAGACATGCATTACCAGTGGTCATTATTGGGCCTACTGTGGTCAAGGAATGGCTGTTGGAGGTAAATATGTTTTCTAAAATTTGTCTTTGGCGATTACGTTTTTAACTTTTTGTTTTACTCCGATCCTTTCTTGTTGCAGATAAAACATGTGTATGAGCTTGTCAACTCACCGTTTCCACCTTTTATTTTCCTTCATGCAAAAGAGTTCATCGATAGACAAGATGTTGTCAATGGAAGCCCTAATCTAAATGGAGAATATATTCGGCATGTCTTAGAAAAGCTGCAATTACAAAAAATACAAACTGTTGGAGTAGATCATTGTTTTGAAGCCTATGGAATTGTCTTATTTGCACAAGACGGTTCATCCTTAGTGTATTCAGGAGATACTAGGCCATGTAGTAGCCTTGTCCGAGCTGGGACAGGTTGCACAATACTTATCCATGAAGCAACTTTTGAAGAGAAGCTAATAAGTCATGCGAGGCGGAAGCGTCACAGCACTGTTGCAGAAGCCTTGCGAGTGAGCAAGGCTATGCAAGTTGAGCAAGTTATTCTAACGCATTTTAGTCAACGGTATCCAAAGGTGTGGCAAACACTCCATAGTTTTCTTTTCCTCCAATTAAAACCAGGGACTCATGCTCATTTTGTAATGAATGGTATTTTTGTTTGGTTTAAAATTTCGTCTTGGATGGATATGTAGGTTGTGGAGTTTGATATTTCAAATGATCTGGGAGCATGTATGGCATTTGATGGCATGGTGGTGGAGGGGTCAAATCTGGCTTGTTTAAAAGGCTTGGTGCCAGCTCTCAGGTTGGTCTTATCAGATGATGCTGATGATGAGGTGCCTCTCAATGCAGCCACAAAACTGTTTGATATGAAACATCGTCAGAATCTTTCTGTTCAAGTTCAGCATCATAGTCAAAATATGGACAAATTTTACAATATCCCTGCAGCTAAGGATGTTTCATCCAAACATGTGAGATGGGTAGACACCGATTCTTCGGATGGTGAACCATGACCGACAGTTGTTCGACTTGATCAGTTCTCTTTCTGCAATTGAGGTGGGAAGGAAGAAGTAACTTATAATGGCAAAAAGGGCATTCAGTGGAGGCTTGGGCTGGTTTCTCGTCAAACCTTCGAAGAAACACCCCACAAATGACGGGTGTTGATATTTGTTGCATAAAAAATGCAGAAATCTAGAAGAGCCAAGAAGGAACTGCATGTAGTGGGTGAAGTCTTGGAATGTATTCATGGTAATGAAAACAAGATACAAAGCAGAAAGAGACAGCAAAACAATCTAGCTTTTACAGACAAAAGCAATGAATGAAGCATGACTATGATCTTACATAGCCATGTCAGCAACAGGCATGCGCCAGGTCAGTAGTGACGTCATCACCAAGCGTGCACTGATGCTAACACCGCTCATGATGATGTGCACTGCTGCAAGGCCAAAAAAAATAGTGAAAGAACTAAGGAGGTTTATGACTAACAACATGCAACATTTGCTTCATGACAGTAAACTGTTTTCCTGTAAGTGGTTTACTGAAACCATCTGCTGCCTGAGCTTGGGTTGGACAATAGTAGAGTTGAATCAATCCATTATCCAACTGTTCTCGCACGAAGCAAACTTTGATGTCAACATGCTTAATCAAATGATGCTTAGCATGACAGATAGCTCCATTATTTTCACAGTAGATATTGGCTGGTTCAATAAGAACTCCGAGATCTTCATATAAATGCACAAACCATATCATTTCCTGTATTGCCTGGGTTGCTTGTCAACTTTCTAAATGTTAGTGAATCAGACAAGAAATTGGGGCTATCAGTACTGTTTAGAGGAGGATTTGTCCATATCCTTCAAGAGGATCCACTGGCTTATATTGATTTCCAAAAGCTTGGACCTATTGCACAAGGAGTTCTTAACACTTTCCAATCCATACTCTCCTTCCCATCCTGTTGATCTTGCCACTCCACCTGCAACGCCACCTGTTTCTCCACTGTCTCTATGTATAAGGGAATGTCTCTCTGCTTGACATTCCCTGTGTGCATCGGCATTGTTGACACACAGGGAATGTCAAGCAGAGAGACATTCCCTTTACGTGAAAGCATGGGCTGCGTTCTGTGGCAGTCAAAATTTCTTGGAGGTCCGGAATGAGAGGTAAAGCTTTCAGAATGACAGATAAAATCTTCAGAATGAGAGGTAATTTGTCTGAATGAGTGGTAAATTCTTGTGAATGCAATGTAAATGCAAGCAAACACTGAACTGGGTAGCAATCGGAAGAAAGGGAACGCCGCAGTTCCTCGCTGTTGAACAGGATAGGCCGCAGTTCCTCGCTGTTGAACAGGATAGGGTTTCAGGGAAAGAAATTGTGCCACATGGCGCAGTGCTACTGGACGAGGATGCAGAACGCAACGCAAGTTGCATTTACGTTCTCTTAATCAAGTAGACTTACTTGCCTATACTGAATCGTCACAATATAACTTGAGGCGCTCTCGAAGACCGGCAGGCCTGCTTCATTGGTGAGGATGGCATAATTTTGCAACAACAAAAGTTTTAGCTCATGCTGATCCAACAACTTATGAACAAGGTGCCAAAGATTCCAATGAAGATCCTCATTGGGTTATTGCCATGCAAGATGAAGTAAATATGCAGCACAAACACGGTACATGAGAATTGGTTCCCAAACTGCCTCACAAAAATATTGTTGGAGCTAAGTGGGTGTATCATACCAAATTCCACTCCAATGGCAGTTTATCCAAGTGCAAAGCAAGGTTAGTAGCTACGGGATTTACTCAACAGAAGGGGTTTATCAAATGGATTTTGCCTTCTCAAATGCAGACTTGGACAAGGAAATTTTTAGGCATGAACCACCTGGTTTTTAAGACAAAGATCATCCTTATTTTGTGTGCAAGCTTGGAATCAAAAGATAAATAATTCTCTTCTTCATCTTGGGTACATCAGATCTCGTACAGATTATAATCTTTATTACAAATCAGAAGGTTCAAAGATTATATTACAAATCAGAAGGTTCAAAAATATCCATTTTCTTGCTATATGTTGATGACATGGTCTTCACGGAAGATGCAGCACAGTTAATTGCACATAGTAAGGAGATGCTAGCACAGCAGTTTCAAATCACTGAACTTGGAATCATGCATTATTGCCTTGGGTTAGAAATCTGGTAGGAGTCTAGTGGCATTTATATTATTCAACAAAATTACATTTCAGAGGTTGTCAAAAAGTATCTTATGAGCCAATTCTTACACCTTATGAACCAGGTCAGATTTAACTCTTGAAACCACTCCATGCAGATTGTACTCTCCATCGTCAATTGGTTGGGGCTGTATTATACACTACAGTTACACGTCCAGACCTGGTCTATGCTGTAGGTGTTCTCACACCCTTTATGCATCCCATGCAATCACAGTGGCAAGCAGCTGAAAGAGTTTTTCATTACCTAAAGGGTACTTCTACAGATGCTCTTTATTACAGTTCAACTGATAGTTGTGCTCTCAATCTTTTCTCTGATTCAGATATGGCCACTAGTGATGTTGAATGGAGAAAGTCACATACAGGATATGTTTCTTTCTTTGCTGATAATGCTATCACATGGCACTCTAAAAAGCAGTCCACTGTTAGTATCAGAACCACAGAGGCTGAACTCAAAGCTTTTATGCGTAGCACTAATATCATGTCCTCCAGCTACTGATAGACCCAATTTCTTGTTAAATTCACTAACATTAGCAAGTTGACAAGCGGGTACTAATATCATGTCCTCCAGCCCGAGAGAGGCAATTATTTGTAGGAATACTAACATTACATTTGCCAACTGATTTTTCTCCCTTTTTTTCTTCAGTCCCATCTGTCATTCACACTAAAATCTTGTCATACGACTGTAAATTCTGAAAGACAGCAAAATTTCCAGCAAGATGTTTAGTAGCCCCAGAATCTGCTAACCCAACTTCATTACCTCCTAAATTTTCCGTTGCAAGATTGAGAAATTGCATTTGCAGTTTATCAATATCAATATCAACATGAGAAATATAGGCAATGATTTCAGATGGGAAAACATTCTTTGATGGTGGAGCATGAGGAGATGGCTGATCTTCCAAAATTTGGAAAATTCTCTTTTGAGTTTTCAGCAGTTATTTGATGTGATCTTTGCCACCACAATATGAGCAGGTAAATGGGTCTTTGTTAGAACTAGACTCACATCCAGAAAAAGATTCTTTTTGAATTGATTGCAAGAGCTAGAAGAGGATTTAACCTTGGAATAATGCTGCTGCTTGTTGGGAAAATTTCTTGCCCTCCAATTCAGCACCATACAATTGCTGCTGTAATTGACGAAAAATGATTTGAATCTTTGGCTGCAAATGTATAGATTTGTTTTACATGCTGATATTTTGCTGATATACAAGATTAGCTTGATTTCTTTCATTTCATTCAAAAATTCAAAGTACTTCTCTTGTAAGGCCTTCAAAGCTTGTAAGTACTTCTCTTGTAAGGCATGAAGAGAAACCGGCCTGAAAGCGTGCGTGAAGGATCCGGCGTGACAAGACAATTTTCGGCGTGAAGCGTGAAGAAATGGACGTCAACAAATTTGACGTGAACAAATTTGATGTCGACAAAGCTATCTGGAGCAAAATCTTGACTCGTCCTGAACTCGCAGCGCTTTTCAATTCGACCTCTAATGTATGCACAAAACTTAAAAAGTAGGGGAGATAGGGGAGATGAAACAATTTACAGTCCCACATGACACGGCAAAGACGCACGAATTGCAAGAATCAGATGGATCCAATTTCGTATCCACTCTATTAATATACACAGATATTACAATCAAGAAGCTAAAATTAGCTGTAACCATAATCTGGTTTTTTTTTTCGACGTCCTTTTTACTATTTTAACACTCCCTCTTTCTGCTTATAAAGATGAGTCTATAGCCCTAAGGTATTTCTGTGTTCTTCGAATTTATCTGGGCCAAGATTCAAGAGACTTTGTGAATAGATCGGCTGGCATCTCTTCAGTAGGCAAATATTCCATCCTAATTGTTCGATCTGCTTTCTCTCTCTGCTAAAATGATGGTGGATGGAGATATGCTTTGACCTCCTGTGATGGATTGGATTTTCTGTCAATGTAATGTTGTTCCTATTGTCATTTCCTATTGTCATTATAAATCAATGTAGGATCCTCTTATTTGTAACCGATCTCGTGTAAAAACTGCCTTAACCAAACTGTTTCTCTGTCTGCTGCTGATAGCTACATATTCAGCTTCACAGGATGATAAGCTTCACAGGATGATAAGGTTACAGATGTCTGCTTTGAACTTGTCCAAGTAACTGCTGCTCCATGCAGCATGATGCAGGATCCTGTGGTAGACCTCCTCGTGTCCTGATCTCCGGTAAACCTCCTCGTGTCCTGATCTCCGGCCCAATCTGCATCCACAAATGATACTAACCTTATTGTAGGATAGTTTGAATCTGGTCCATATTTCAATCCTAGACTAGCTGTACCTTGGAGATATCTTATTATCCTTTTTACTGCCTTCCAGTGTTGCTTCCCCGAATTTTGCATGAACCTATTAACAGCCCCAACTTCCTGTGCTATGTCTGGCCTTGTGCTCA
The DNA here is from genome assembly GCA_021234155.1 of Isoetes taiwanensis. NCBI lineage: Eukaryota > Viridiplantae > Streptophyta > Lycopodiopsida > Isoetales > Isoetaceae > Isoetes > Isoetes taiwanensis. Next base: position 6,457,887 of record JAJEKV010000037.1, read on the forward strand.
CCATTACATCCGTCAAACATCCTACTGCATTCCTATATGGCACCTTGTCCATTTCTAATTTCTTTAGTATTGTGCTGGCTCCATGTCCTTGCTTAATTTCACATTTAGTGCTGCTGGTGTTGCCTTTTGCATGCACTCTCTCATGCCAAATCTACTACACAATTCTTGTATAGCTTTTTTCTATCAACATTCTCTTACTTCTATCCCTTTGAATTTGCAAACCCAAACACATCTAAATCTCCCCAAGGTCTGTCATTAGAAATACAGATTTTAAGGCTTGTTTTATAGCTTTGATGCCTTCAAGTCCCTTGCTTACAAGAATCAAATCGTCTACATACACAATGACCATGTCAATTTTCTGTTTGTCCCATTTGCAATACACATTCCACTCAGTTATGCATCTAACATGTCACGAAGCAATTCTGCCAAACCCGGCCAATAATATTGCCTTTTAACTAGCTCATAGGTTTTCCATTCACCCCCATGCCCAGCTTGTGGGGTGTCATAATGCTCACGGATAATTGCTTCTCACAATTCTTCGTACAAAGGAACATACACACTTCCCTTATAAAAGTACAACCCTTCTTGCTCGGTCCACCAATCCCCAGTTTTGGCGACTGCAGGGTCTTGCTGATCCTTTGCATACGCATCCCTAATCCTCTGGAAAAGGTCATTCTCCGGGTGAAAGCATGCTAGGGTGTACCGTCTAAAGTTCTTTTTAGGGAGTGCGAAACTACCCAGAAAAGTACCCAGCACCCAGAAAAGTACCCAGCACTGGGTACTGGGAACTTGCATAAATGTCTCAATAAACAATAAGTTTGGGAGTTGATCATTCATTTTAGTCTCTAATAGTACTAATACTATAGATTCACATTTTATTGACATTTAATTCAAAAATTTTGGATTAATTTTAATGGGAAGAAAAAATAGAAAGTACCAGTTTTAAAAGTACCCAGTGTAGGTACTTTTGAGGGTTCCAAAAGTGGTACACTGTAGCATGCTTTCACCCCTCCATGATAGCAAGAGCATTCACATGCTTAATCCTTGATAAAGCATCAGCTACTGGGTTATTCTTCCCAGATGTATGCTCAATACTAAAATGAAATTCATGGAGAAAATCAAGCCATCTAGCCTGCCTAGAGCTAATCTCAGCTTGACTTTGCAAAAACCTCAATGGTTTATGATCAGTATAAACGACAAACTTGCGTGGTTCCTTACTTGTACCACGTCTCAAGTAATGCCTCCATGTTATTAGAGCATGAACTATAGCCAATAGTTCTTGCTCATATGTTGCATAATTTCGCTCGACAGAATTAAGCTTTCGGCTTTCATAAGCCACTACCCAACCTTGCCGCATTAATATAGCCCCAACTGCTTGACCGCAAGCATCGTATAAACCTCAGGATTCATTAAATCGGGAACCTTTAGTATGGGGCTACTAATCAACAACCTTTTGACAAGCTCAAAAGCTTCTTGTTGTGCTTTCTCCCATACATACTCACGATCTTTCTTCAACAGATCCGTGAGTGGAGCTGCTACTTTTGAAAATTTTGGCACAAATTTTCTATAGTACGTAGCCAAACCCAGAAAACTTCTCAACTCAGAAACATTTTCAGGTGGTAGCCAGTCTTGCACTGCTTGCACCTCACTGGGATCCGGCGACACTCCCTCCCCCGAAAGGATGTGTCCAAGGTATGCAACCCTTTGCATAAGAAAATCACACTTGGATATCTTAGCATAAAGTTTCTGAGTTCGAAGAGTTTGCAATACTTGCTCCAAATGAGCAAAGTGCTCTTCTAGCATTTGTGAATATACAAGTATATCATCGAGAAACACCTTGACAAACTTATTGTGGCTTTGTACAATCTCGAGCATAATGCCCCACAATGCCACAGTTATAACATCCCTTGGATGTTTTAGTTTTAGCACTAGCCTCCTTAGGCTTATCCGTCCGCTTTTCCTTAACCGAATTTTGCTTTTGCTTTTGGTAGGTGACCCAGTCTGAAAGGCACCCCCGGTCCTCTTTGCCTTCCATTCAACAATTCTTTGGGCTTTACGGGATTCCTCCCTACCAACCAGCTTCCTAGCCAGTTCTAGCGCAAGCTCAAAACTCGCAGGCTCGACTTGAAGCATATGCTTTTGAATATTCATGAAATGATCAACCCTCATTCCGGTTGTCAATTCTGGCAAACGCGAAAAAACGCTCGTAGTTCTGCCACATAATCTTGCAAAGTACCAGTCTGCACAGTTTCTTTCAACTGTATCAAGGCATATCGCCGGTCATAGTGGGGAGCATACTCTTGCCTGAATAGCCTACAAAATTCAGCCCAAGTACGTAGCTTTCGTCCATCTTCAGTATGGGTATCCCACCATTCGGCCGCCCGACCCTTAAGCTTCAATGTGGCATACAATAAACGAGCAGGCTCGCTTTTCTTTGTTGCCGCAAAATAAAGTTTCATTTGGTTAAGCGAGCATAGCTTGCTGCGGGTAACATCCTTCCATAGAAATCACGGCATTTTAACCCGTTCAAGAGACTTGATCTCTTCTTACGACAATTCTCGGAGAATCTTCCGGATGGGTTATTACCTTCATGATTCCCTATGTTTGCCGGGGATCTCAGCGCAACTCAAGTTGCATGCTATTAACCCTCCAACAACATCGTTTCTAGGTTTTAAAGCTTGACCCGGGCTGCGGCAGCACCTCTTGCTTTCTACAAGTACTTTTCCATGGTGGACATCGGGGCGTTGCTCTCCGGGCATTTCCCTCGGAAGCCCAAGTGCTCAAGCTGCTCTTGAAATTTTCCTAAAATTTCCTTGGAGATTTTTGCTCTTCTGAGTTTTCTCAAACTCTTCATTGAGGTGATGGAATCTCTGTTCCAATGGTTCCCGGTTGCATTGTTTTGCCCCCGAGGGTTTTTCTCATAAGGATTTATGTTACTGGTGAGGTTCTCCTCCAGAGGATTATTCACCTTGGTAACCACTTCACGAGTTTCATTTACGGCGCCATCTCCTTGGTCGCCTCAACCTCTGCGCCGAATTCAAATTCCCGGATCATCATCAGATGGATGTCCGCAAAGCCGGCGATATTCCCTCAGGGGTGGACTTACGGCATACCATCCACCCGCCGCCCCATACCGCCGGAACATTCTCGGCAACATTCTCGTGTCCCCGACCGCCATTATGCTATGAGAATGTTCCAAAGCAGTATGGGGGGCAGCCAGCTGGATGGTATGCGAGAAGTCCACCCCGCCGATGAGGGAATATCGCCGCTTTTGTAGACATCCATTCGATGATGATCCGCCCTGAATTTGAATTTGAGGCAGAGATTGAGGCGGCCAAGGAAGATGGCGCCAGAAATAAAACTAGGGAAGTGGTTACCAAGGAGAATGATCCTGGGGGAGGAGAACCTCAGCCAGGTAACATAAATCCTTCCGTAGAAAACCCTCAGGGGAAAAACAATGCAATTGAGGAACCATTGGAACAGAGATTCCATCAGCTCAATTTGTTTGAGAAAACTCATAAAGAGCAAAAACTGCTCAAGGAAATTTTAGGAAAATTTCAAGAGCAGTTGAGCACTTGGGCTTTCGAGGGAAATGCCCGAGAGCAGTGTCTGATGTCCACCATGGAAAAGTACTTGCAAGAAGCAAGAGGTGCTGGCGTAGGCCTGGGGTCAAGCAGAGAACTTAGAAACGATATTGTTGGAGGGGTTAAGCAGGCAACTTGGAGTTGCAGCTGAGATCCCTCAAGTAAACATAGAGAATCATGAAGGAAGAAGAGATCAAGTCTCTTGAACGGGTTAAAATGCCAGATTTCTATGGGAAGAATGTTACTCCAAAGCAAGCTATGCTTTGGTTTAACCAAATGAAGCTTTATTTTGCGGCAACAAAGAAAAGCGAGCCTGCTCGTTTATTGTATGCCACATTAAAGCTTAAGGGTCGGGCGGCCGAATGGTGGGATACCCACACTGAAGATGGACGAAAGCTACGCACTTGGGCTGAATTTTGTAAGCTATTCAGGCAAGAGTATGCTCCCCACTATGATCGGCGACATGCCTTGATACAGTTGAAAGAAACTGTGCAGACTGGGATTATGTGGTAGAACTACGAGCGTTGTTCTCGCGTTTGCCAGAATTGACAACCGGAATGAGGGTTGATCATTTCGTGAATGGGCTAAAGGATGCCAATATTCAAAAGCATATGCTTCAAGTCGAGCCTGCGAGCTTTGAGCTTGCGGTAGAACTGGCTAGGAAGCTGGTTGGTAGGGAGGAATCCCGTAAAGCCCAAAGAATTGTTGAATGGAAGGCAAAGAGGACCGGGGGTGCCTCTCAGACTGGGTCACCTTCCAAAAAGCAAAAGAAAAATCCGGCTAAGAAAAAGCGGATGGATAAGCCTAAGGAGGCTAGTGCTAAAACTAAAACATTCAAGGGATGTTATAACTGTGGCATTGTGGGGCATTATGCAGCTATGCTCGAGATTGTAGAAAGCCACATAAAGATAAGAAGGTTTTACCAGGTACTCCCAAGGGCGAGACAGAGGTGAAATCATTATCGATGATTGCTCGTGAAGAGGATATGGTAAGTCCTACACAAGCTTATGCCGATACTGTGATAAGGTTGTTAGGAAGGATCAATGGTAAGTTTGTCTTGATTGATTCTGGAAGTACTCACAACTTTATTTCTACAGATGTGATCGAGGAGCTGGGCCTGAGCCTAAGCGAGGTGCATCCTTATGTTATTGAGACTGTGGCTGGATCCCAGACTCAGCACCATCATCAACAAGCGCGGGGCGTTCGTTTGAAGTTGGTGGATAAGGAGACTCGTGATGCTGCCTCTAGGGTCATTGATTTTGATATTGCTAAGCTAAACCACTACGATGTGATTCTAGGAATGCAGTGGTTGCAAAAAGCTCAGCCAATCATTTTATGGCCATCCCATACTGTAATGATCAAAATTTCAGCTAATAAAACAATTACTCTCCATGGCTTACCTTATGTAGGACCTGGAAAATTGTTGTCTGCTACTGAGGCAAAGCGATGTTTTCAAGTTAATAAAGATAGCTTTTTCTTGATGTATATCATGCCTGATGATGACATGATTAAGTCTTGTAATTCTATGGATGTAAACATTGAACTAGGTTCAGATGTAAATCAAGAATTACAAAATCTTTTGGAAAGATTTAAAGACGTGTTCCCAGAAGAGTTGCCGAAAGGGCCACCACCTTCTCAGGGAGTTGAGCATGAAATTGTGCTTGAACCAGGGGTTAAGCCAATGGTGCGTGCTCCATATCATCTTAGTCCTCTAGAGCTAGAGGAAGTCAAGCATCACGTTAAAGAACTACTCGCTAGGGGATTTATTAGGCCTGGTAAATCGCCTTTTGCGAGTCTAATTTTGCTTGTTAAGAAAAAGGACGAGACTATGCGAATGTGCATAAACTATCGTGCCCTTAACAAGGCAACTATCAAAGATAGATATCCATTACCTGTGAGCCAAATGGTTCACTAAGATTGATTTACGTAGTGGATACCATCAAATTAGGATTCGGGAAGGTGATGAACCTAAGACGGCCTTTAGAACTCATTAGGGGCACTATGAGTTCTTAGTGATGCCGTTTAGTCTCACAAACGCTTCCGCAACCTTTATGAGGTTGATGAATCAAGTATTCTCGTAATACTTAGATAAGTTTGTTGAGGTGTTTCTCGATGATATACTTGTATATTCACAAATGCTAGAAGATCACTTTGCTCATTTGGAGCAAGTATTGCAAACTCTTCGAACTCAGAAACTTTATACTAAGATATCCAAGTGTGATTTTCTTAAGCAAAGGGTTGCATACCTTGGACACATCCCAGTACGGATCCCAGTACGGTGCAAGACTGGCTACCACCTGAAAATGTTTTCGAGTTGAGAAGTTTTCTGGGTTTGCCTATGTACTATAGAAAATTTGTGCCAATTTTTTCAAAAGTAGTAGCTCCACTCACGGATCTGTTGAAGAAAGATCGTGAGTATGTATGGGAGAAAGCACAACAAGAAGCTTTTGAGTTTGTCAAAAGGTTGTTGGTTAGTAGCCCCATACTAAAGGTTCCCGATCTTAATGAATCCTTTGACCTACCGATGCTTGCGGTCAAGCAGTTGTGGCTGTATTAATGCAGCAAGGTCGGGTAGTGGCTTATGAAAGTCGAAAGCTTAATTCTGCCGAGCGGAATTAAGATGACACCTTTTGTGGCTATGATCGGTAGGACCCGAGAACTTATGCTGGGATGCACAAGTATCTCAAAACAGAAGCGTCAATGCAAGCTGAATTTGCAGAAGGCTCAGGATCGATATAAGACTCGTGCTAATAAGCATAGACGAGATGTCTCCTATGAGGAAGGAGACTATGTCTTTCTGAGAGTGGTCTATCCTTCGTCACTAAGGGTGAATAGTTTACGACCGTTAGTGAAAGGACGGGTGCCTAAGTTTACCCCGCGATATGCCGGACCCTTTAAGATTCTGAAAAGAATAGGTCCAATGGCATATGAGTTGAACTTACTACAGGACCTAGGGATCCATCCTGTGTTTCATGTAAGTCAACTGAAGCGTGCTATACTAGATACGGATAACATGGTTAGTCCTGAGAGTATACCACTTGTCTTAAACTCCTCTGTAACGCCAGAACGTCTTTTGGATAAAAGAGTTCGGCAGCTGCGCAACAGAGATGTTGTAGAACATTTGGTCTTGTGGCGAGGCCAGACTCCCGAGGATGCCACATGGGAGTCGGATGAGTTCGTGCAGCGGTTTCCTCACCTGAACTAATTAAAATACCTTGACGACAAGGTCTTAGAGGAGGGAGGAATTGTTACAAGTGCTTCCAGGGGTGGCCGTTTTTACAGACTCCTGACGGATATCCATGAGCAGGGGGGTATTGTTGATAGCATGCCGGGGGCATAGTGGCTATGCGGCGGACCATAAGCTCGTAATCGGGCTAGGGGGACGTTCAGGGGCTAGCAAAGTTGGCCCTAGGGGCGCAACATTTAATGTTATGAATAAAACATTAGCTATGGTTCTTTGTAACATTAATATTAATGTTAAAAGAAGCCACATGGCACGTTAGCATTTGTTCGAATGGGCCAATAAGGAAATAGCTTGGAAAAGCTCGAATGCTTTTCTGATACAAGGTTGGACGAACTGCAGCAGGCCGGATTCCTCTCTTAGATCGCATGCCAGGGCATGATTAACACCTGGATGTGATTGAAACTGTTAGATTATGCGTGCTAGAGCACAATTGATCCTATTTCAAGCCAAAAAGGGTGCTTTTGAGGGACCCACGGATTGCCAAAGCCTTGTAATTTCTGCTGTTCTTGTGCAGATTGCATTCCTTTTGCTGATCCAAAGCATTTCAGCTCAAATCCGACCCAGTAGAGTAGGTTCTGGCTCTTTGCTACACCACTGGGTGGTTGTGGGAAGAATCGGAAGAATACCGATTATTACTTGTGTGACTTGCAAGTATTTCGGTTTGATCATTGCAAGGACTTTGCTTGTATTTGGAATACAAAGGCATTGCTTGCATTGGATTGCATAACTGGAATTGATCGCCAGAACTGCATCCAAAGAATTATCTATGGGAGATAATTCACCAATCCTTGTGTGCAAAGGATTATTCGATTCTAGTTGCCAGAATCAAGAGGAAGTTGGGCTTCCTGGTTATCTCTGCGAGATTAATCCCATCGGTCGACTCCCAGAGTTCCCCACGACCGGTGGCCCTTCCCCGTTGTTTGGGAAGCTGCAGAATTGCCGCATGACATAACAAATCCATGCTGTTTCAGAAATGTATCCATTCTATTATACCAAGTCCTTGGGATCTGCTCAAACCATAGAGTGCTCTGTTCAGTCTACAAACTTTGCCCTTTTCCCCTTTAAATCCCTATGGCTGTTTCATATATATCTCTTCCTCTAGAATCCCATTTAAAAATGCTGTCTTTACATCCATTTGATGAATTTCGAGGTCCCCATTTAAAAATGCTATCTTTACATCCATTTGATGAATTTCGAGGTCCTCTTAAGTTGCCAAAGCTAATACTATCCTTAGTGATATCATCTTTGCCACTGGCAAAAATGTTTCATCGAAATCAATCCCTGGTTGCTGAGAAAAAACTTGTGCCACCAATCTAGCCCTATACCTTTCTGGCATACAGTCACTTGCTTGCTTCAGTTTGAACACCCATTTACACCCTATTACTTTTCTCCCTTTAGGGAGTACAACTAGATCCCATGTATGGGTCATTTCCATAGTTTGTATCTCTTCCTGCATGGCAGCCATCCATTTGTTTGCTACTGGCCCAGCAAGTGCTTCTTTTACTGAAAGTGGGTCCAATAATTCAGCTTTGAAAACATTCCCATGCACTTGCTTCATCCATATTTTGAATGTTTCTAACACTTCATTCTTTTTCTTTAGCAGAAACACAAATGTTACCCTGGAGTAATTGTCTACTATTACAAGGAAATATTGTGCCTTTCCAAACGTTTTTACTGGCATCTTTCCACTAATATTTTTGTTGCTCTTTTTCCTGCCCTTTTACCTTCTTGTGCTGATGTTTACTGAGGATGCAACTTTCACACATTTCAAGCTGCCCGGTGCACGGAACCTCCATTCCTGTGACAATCTTCTCTTTCTGTAACCTTTTAAGCCTTTCCTGATTTATGTGACCAAATCTCCTATGCCATAGCTGCAAGTCTCGATCTGGTCCAGCCGCCACAAAAGCCTGCACTTCATCTTTTTCACTTTCAACCATTTTATATAAAAAACCTGCTCTATTTGTTTTTTATTTGTATTGACACAGCTATTCCAACATTTGTCAACCGTGCTAAAGATAGCAGATTTTTTGATAATCCAGGTACAAATAGTACATGGTCCAGATCTCAGGTCTATCAGCAAAATACAGTGTAATGGTACCCGTGCCTGCTATGCTCAATCCTTCTGCTATACCATTTACTTTTCTGCCACTTCTCTTCCTCATAGTTCTTAAGCCATGCTCTACTATTTGTCATAACATGTATTGCAACTGAATCTAATACCCTTGTTTTTTGTTGAATTTCAGAGGCCACTAAAGCTATGGCCCGTGATCCCTTGATCTCCGCTATAAAATCCATCTCATCTTCTACAAAACCCATCTCATCTTCTGTCTCACTGTCAGATGTACTTTCTGCCCATCTTTGTTCAAGAAAATTTCTGCACGTGTGCCTCAAATTTTCTTGTTTGCCTACGTCCACAAAGGCCATGTTTGCCTCTATCTCACTATCAATTCTCCAGATGATTTTTCACTCTGTTCTTCTGCCATATGAGCCTTGGATGTTCCTCCAGTTCGCTTATTGCTCCGTATTTTTCCAGATTTGGCTTGCTTGCCTTTATCTTTTTTACCCTCTTCTTTTTCTATAGTATTTTTCTTTCCATCTTCCTTCTTTGGCTCCCAATAATTTCTTGCAATATGACCTTTCTTCCCACAAATTCCAACATTCAAATGCTTCTTTCTTGTTTGATCTTACCTTGGCCAAAAATGCCGAATCCTCTTCATCTTTTCTTATTAGGTGAGATGCTTGTAGCACAACTCCAATTACTGTGTCAACTTCCCGGGTTGACATCCCATTGTCTGCTTCAGCTGAGATAAGGAAACTATGAGATAAAGGCACGCCACAATATTAACACAGATCTGCGGCTAAATCTGGCTCTTATATATATTATTCACCAACGTACAACCAATATAAAAACAAAAGACAGCATCTGGAGATAAGGTAAGGAATTTTTATCATGCCAAACCTATTCCATTTAGTACGAAATATTTGACTATTGCATATCATGATTTTGAATAATCATCTATAAACACGCCATTTTTTGTAGTGAAGTAACTTTTCATGTGGTTCCTTACATAGTAAAGCATTGTGTGGCCAAAGTTTATCCAGTTTGTAGTAACTAAAACTGGAACAAGTTTGTAATAATTAAAATTGGAACAGATGATGCAATATAAGAAAATATGTAGCACAATAATAGGGGATTCGAAGGGAAGGCCCATTGAAGAATCACTTGCCACACTACTGGCTTGGCACTTGGATAACTCATGCTAGGTGGATAAGCATTCATTATACCTTGAGCGTTGTTATTAGTGGTATGCTCAGTCTTTGTCCTATATTTGTTGCACCTCATTAGATTCATCAACCAAATATGAAGGTTGTCTTGCATCTTCATAACTCGGGTTGTTATCAACAACCTGCTGCTTCCAACACATTTTGACGTGTAGGCATGCTTTGCTCACCCCATACCAGCATGCTTCCGACTATGGAACAAAAACTTGATTATGAGCACCACAATGATGGCCATTAGGCTGAAGAACGCTAGTTGGTGTAGGCTTGAGGTTGACAACAAGGAAACGAAACATTTTGCTACGGGATAAAGTTAAAACCCCCATATAAGGCTGGTTGTCTGTTAGATGTCTGATATGCTTGAAAATAAGACGAGCTTTAAGTCGATATTCAACCCCTTAATTGCATAATAAAGAGGCGCATACTTCGCTAATTTGCTGGTAAACCCAAAATGGACTCATAACACATGAGTGCATGTGTTAACTCTGTGATTAACGTTCACTCATTTGACATTTCTAATTCCATGGTAAATTGGAAAATGCCAGGCATTTGAGCTTATGCCGAACTCAGGCAAGGCAATACAACCTGCCTTTTAATTGATAGAAAGTGTTCTGATTCAAATTCTCCTAAATTGTAAAACTTAAGAACTTGAATCATGGCTCCAGTCACTTGACCTGATATTAACACCATTGAGTACATTCTCTCAAACCTTATAGTATTTTGCAAATTTTAATATACAGTATACAAAAACTTGTACATGCATACCCCACAAACGAGGATCGCTATGTACGGTCCAGATCTTGGAATAAAGGGCAAATATGCCCATCCGACAGCTCTCGTTGCCCTATGTAACCCCCCGTGAAAGGGGGTTTAAGGGGGATTTTAATTTAAATGTGTCAAATGCAATGGTTGTGTTAATAATGTTAGTTTTGTGTTAATGGTTTCTGTTAACTAAAAAAATTTTTGGCCCCTTCGGGGCCTTAAGGATGGTAGAGGTGCTCAAATTATGGAAACGAAAACATTGCATAGAATTAGATATATAATATTCATACCAATGTATAATATTATACAATACAAGAATTTAGCGCAACCCACAATATACAACCCACAATATCATCTTCAACCCACAATATACAAGTTTAGAGTCATAACTAGCATTGGCATTTGTGTAGATCAAAAATATTCATAGGATCAAAGAGGAAAATACGATTTAAAATCATAATGGCTTAAGGTGCCAAGATTGCAATTTTTTCATCTAAAGAATCATGTTATGGCAGTCTTGCATGAGTCTTACACTAAGCCTGGATAACCCGTGATGCTACTGTAAACAACGGAATAAGAGATGGAGTGAAGAGAATACAAACCGAGGTTAGATATGTGTTGCATTTGTTCCCCTACTGCCATAGTGGACTAATTTTCAAACCGTTGCTTTCTGCTATAAGATCGGATAAGAAAGAAACTAGATCCGATCTTTGTTACAACAAGTCTTGTACCATGGCAAGCGTTAAGTAACCATATGGCGATATGTAGAACATGTTTAATCTCATAAAGAGGAAATACAAATAGAAAAGTAATGGCAACAATAATCCGGATGATAACTAGCATTTGCATCTGCTTGAGACAAAAATGTTCATAGGATGAAAATGTTCATAGGTGCGGACAATCCGGCCTGGACAATCCGTGATGATGATGTATGATAATTACAGTTGGCCCTATATCTCTAAACCAAGAATCGTTCATGCCCATCTCCATAACTTGTATTTTGCTTGGCAGTTGGCTTCGGGCATTTTCCCACTGAAAAGAGATGAATGCCATTGCTGTTCAAATGACTCCCTTTAAAAAAAGAATGCATAAAGTTCTCCACAAAAAATAAGTACTGTTGCGTGCTTGAAGCTAAAATGCTCTTACTTTTGCCGAATCGTACCTCTTGCTCCACAATGTAGTCATACCTATCGATGCGGGATGTTTGATCAAAGCATTACCCTTTGGGAACAAATCCATTGAGAAAATACAGTAACTTCAGATGTCTTAGGTCTGTAAACACCCAGGATATCTTACCATTAAGCATGTTGGCACTCAACCTAATTTCCACAAGGCTGCTTAAGTTTCCAAACTCAGCAGGAACATAGCCAGACATAGATTTTTGCTCGAATATCAACACTTTGATTGCTTTGGAGATGCAAAATCTGCATGCGTCCTTGTAGAGCCTGCATGCGTCCTTGTTATTGCAAATAATGAGATAAACCGAGAAAACCAGATCCCGAGAAAAGTACCGAAGTAGAAGGAAAGTCTAGCAACCCCAAGATAGCAATCGGTTTGATTTCGGTTTCTTCAAAGATCCTTTTCTTCTCTCTGAGGGACGTAAGTGATAGCAACAGTGGCACCTTCTTGAGAAAACATGTGAGCAACGGCCCTGCCAATGCCAGAATCTCCACCTGTGATCAGAGCCACACGATCCTGGAAAAAAACCAAGCAGATCTTGAGTTTATCAGAGGGGGCCCGTATGTAGTGGCCGAAACGAGGATGAGGATCCATAGGGTGCTCTTCACGGGTTTGGCGGTCTTGCTTTTTGCGCAGAAAACTTGCCATAGCTCTGTAACAAAGTCGTTGATTTTTTTGCTATAGATAAATCTTTCGCCATAATGGGTACGCTCTTAGCAATGCTCTTAGCTCGCATACCGCCCGTGGAGCTCATGTAGGTCATAAATAGCTAAAAAATACCTACGAAAAGTCTTTTACGCCATGGCTTCACACCATAGACACGTTTTTGCCAGTACCCAATTTACTTAATAATCAACACCCAAGATCGTCTTTAAGCTCTAAACCAAGGAAGCTGGTCTTCAACTGCTTGAAAGTGCAAAGAACCCTTGCTGCCAGAGACCTAAAACCCAAAAATTTCAAGCTCTGAAAGTACCGAAAAGCAAGCTCGTTGCATTTAATTACTTGCTAAACAACACATGAAATTAAAATCCCAAAAGCTTATGTTTCCTTCTGGACCCACAGATCAGACACCAGCTATCCGGTATCTTGCAGACAGGAACATAGCCAGAGGCAGGCTTCTACTCTGGTGCCAGTTAAACGTTGCATAATGGCCCCAATCCTTTCGGTCCACCTCGTAAACAAAAGAAGGCAACTATAGCAAACCAAGTCCGGCCCTGCAAATTCGTGGACTTGTGTGCATGCCGTAATAAATTCAACCCTGCAAAATCCCTGGGGTTTATTCTGGAAGCCACCACACAAAAATCATGGAAGCCAATCCTAAACAGAGATCACAGAAGCGTCCTTAAAAAAATTTTTAAGGTCGAGAGAAAAGAGAGGTGGTTCAAAACCCTAATACAAAAATGCTCGAGCTTTGCATGCCTGAGGGAACGAAATAGGAAAATGAAGGGGGTAGACCATTACAACATGGATTTTTTGATAACAAAATACAATGCGCACTCTAGAAGTACTAATTAGTACAGCTCATTCAATACGATCGCCAAATCATATGAAAACCATGTTAAAAAGTGTATAAAAATACAAAAATAACCCCCTGTTATTTTGCTACATATTCCAAGAAGACTTCTTCATTCTACAAGATCAAAAGTTTCTCAAGAGTGGTTGGGGCATTCTACAAGATCAAAAGTTTCTCGAGAGTGGCTGGGAAGTGGAAACTGAGTCCAGAATAAAATACACGTGAGTACAAACTTCGTAGTTAGATTACATTGTTGTAGATTGAAGGAAACTAATAATAGGAGTAGGATTGAGTCTTAAATGCACAAACAATCATTCTATCTTTTCAATTTACTTAAAAATCAAGTTTCCCACATGTTCTGATTTGGTAAACTAGTATTCTGCATTGTTGCCAACTTATATGAATGAATCAAAGAATAATAGCTCATGAAATCATTTGAATGAATAAGCATGGATTCACAGAACGAAGAAAGAAAGGCATCACATGGATCAAGCATTTGAAGTACACCAGAAGCCTACAAATTAAGAAGTAATCAGCAGAGCAAATAAAGGAGACAAAGCCATGGACAAGACTCTAAAAACATCGCACGTAAATGGGTAAATGCCTAATAACCCTTTAAGATCTCCAAGACTATTGCTTCACCTTGGCACCTGTAATCTCCAAATAAAGCCAGCCTACAATGTCCTATTCTTTCCAGCCTTAGCCAATAGGTTTCCAATGACTGTTGACGGGATGACGAACATGCAACAGAAAATGAATCATCTTGATAGCATTAGAGAGAGGGCCTCCAACAGGGTACGCCAAATTGAGTTTAACCATTGAGACATAAAGTTTTGAAAGTGCGCCCATCTGCCACATCCCTGATGAAGAAAATGAAGCTTCACATCTAGGGGATGAAACCCCAATGGAATGTTATTACAGGGACCAAGTCAGAAATACCTCCCTCCACAACAATAGATGCACCACTAGCATCGTATTCCATTGCCCTCGCTCAGAACCTGCTATAGATGTCATGAACATGAATGAACCACCAACTTGCCTAGCCTGCATCCTCCTAGACAGGCCTTGGCGAGTACCCAAACTTCACTCACTCTGATTGTCTTCTCCCACTGCTCTTCAGTTATGTCCAAGAATGGCTTGAGAGCACCTGACCAAATGGTATAAACGAATTTAGAACGTGATCTCTTTTTGGTAATCATCTGATGGAAAACCTTCAAAAAGCGACTTTAACACTTTAATTTACACAAAATAAAATTCAAAACGCATATCGAACTCATAAATATCAATCAGTCAAACTACAGATTAGATAACCTTAAGCTCAAGAAAATCAACATATTGCAGAGACTGTTTCACAACAGGTTGAAACATATATTCTTAGGTTCTCATTTCGTTGTTAGAATGATATCCAAAGCTCTGTTCATTGATGCATGTAAATGCAGGGATAACCCTTCACTTGATTGCATATCATCCAGCACTATGACAACAAAAACTTGGAGTTTATCTATCGTTGCATGTGGTACCCTGTGAATGACCTGGGCTCACTCAAATTCACAAGCTGAGTACCTGAATAATTCGTACAATTGACTAGAACGTTAATTTCTCCAAGAAATTGCCATCCCTTTTGTACTGCAATGTCCACATTTTTTCCCCCGGGACAAATATCTAACTCCAGAACTTTAACATGTGCATCTTTGATACAGCACTAGCTTGGGGGCGTGGCTCAGAGAAAGGATTTGCAAAAAAGCACAGAGGCGAGGGTTCTTTTTATTGATGTTAAACCTTAGGTGTTTTAAAATTATAAGTTACACTAGAGTACTATCGAAATCTAAAATAAACCATTGAAATGTTAAAGGTTAAGAAACTAGTGAAAAATAAAAGCAAACGGCCGCTACAACCACGACCTGCGGCAGATGGAATTGCCGATTGGAACCAACTGCCTTTTTGCAGAAAAGGCCGGAATTAGTTCCTGGGCCAACGTAACTGGCTGGACTCTAGAAAAAGGTAGACGGATTTAGAAAAAGGTAAAGGAAAAAACCATAATTAGATCAACCAACACCTTTTAGAGCAGTATAATTGAAACCGGATCTGCTGAATTGAGGAAGCAGAAAAGTGTAGCGTGATATAGAAGTTTGACTGCTGAAAATCCTCTAGTAATTTGTGGTTGAATTTAAGTGCCTCCTTTGCTCTAGAGAATTCCAGAGAATCCCAGAGAGGCTTTCCAGGTGGTTAGCGGACTCTCAGAATTGGGAGGAATTTGAGCTCAGAACTTGCCGTGTTTGCAAATCAGAGCCCGGTTGGGTGGATAAGTTGTGCCGAGAGATCTTATTCTGGAGATTCCAGGTTGTTTTAAGTAACAGTGTTTGAAAGTTTTGCAGACAGGTAAACCATTTGTATCAAGTGGTATCAGAGCTGTTGTATCCTAAGATCCTGTGAAATGGCCCAGAACAAATTTAATCTTCCTGTAGACCAGTATAATCATGCTATGAATGCTGCTGCGCAGATTTGTGAAATGGCCCAGAACAAATTTAATCTTCCTGTAGACCAGTATAATCATGCTATGAATGCTGATGCGCAGATTGCAGCACAGATTGGCATGCCTACATCTTCTAGTTTTGAAGAGAACCAGAGGAAACTTGAATATGTAGCAATTTTGTATGGGCACTTGCCAGACATGTTCCAACAGCCCCCTTTGCCTGCAAGCACTCCACCAGTTACTCCACCACCACCACCTGATTCTCCCTACCGCGGTTTGCCAATGCGAACAGTCGAATTAAGTGGTTAGAGAAGGTAGAAGGAATGCCGTCATATGCAGGAGATAAGCGGAGTCCACCAGCAGTTCTGGGATTCCTGGCCAGTTGGGAAAGTTTCTTTGAAAGAGTAAAAGCTACGGAGGAGCAGAAACTGCAAGCTATGGACAAATATTTAACTGACGTAGCCAGAATATGGTGGCAAGGGCGTAAGAAATTGTTACCTCAGATACAAACCTGGGCAGCTTTTAGAAAAGCATTCGAGTCGCACAACTTGCATGCAAATTATTACCCAGATCTTAAAAGACAGTGGGATCTTTTTAAGCAAGGGGAACATGAATCGGTACATCATTTTTACTCCAAGTTCTCCTACTTAGCGGTACAGATGGGAGAATTACAGCCAGGAGGACTATCTGAAAGCGAAGTGCCGTGAAAATTTGTAGCTGGATTACGAGATCCGTTATACGCAGAGTTATGCTTTGCAGAACCAGCGACTATTGATGAAGCAGTGCGAAAGGCTGAAGCCGCAGAGATGAAACTCAATCCTAGTGCAGTACGGTATGATATCTGGGAGGGGTACCCTCAAGAGAAAAATTTTAAGCCAGACAATGGCAAGGGATCTGAAAGAGAGAATAACAGGAGCAGAGTAAGTAATGATGAAATCCGTATGAAGAAAAGCAATGGAGAACGCGGGATGGCCAAAGCACAGACAAATGCACCCCTAGGAGGATGTTTTATATGTGGAGGTCCACACTATAAGAATCAATGTCCAAAAGTTGTATCTAAAGGGGATCCTGAGCAACCGAAGGAGGATACTGAAAGCAAAAGCCCTAAACATCCAAGCAGATTGCCCATGTTCGTATTGCAGAAGAAGTTCCTGAAAAGGTTCCTGAAAGTTCCCACGCTAAGTTTGACAAGGAAAAGTACGAAGACTATGAAAGAAGTCGGCTTCAAATTGGCTACGTGGGTAAAAACAAGTAGGGTAAAATGTCTGTGTAGACATGTGTGTGTGGTTTGAGCATTGTATTCATTTGGTTTGAGGTAATGAAAGTTTCTTTTTCAAATGAATGTTGCTCTAGGATTTAGAAGGGGGCAACTGTGGATCGCAAAGACGAAGCCGAGACCCTTAGAACTATCGGGCAGATGGTAAGTTTACCAGCCCAGAAGAAATCCTTTCAAAGCAAATAGTCAGGTGACTAGCTTAGAAAGAAAGGTGGTTATTCCAGACAAAGCAGATAGTCAGTTGACTAGCTTTGGGAAAGATTCCAGACAAAGCAGATAGTCAGTTGACTAGCTTTGGGAAAGAGTCCAGACAAAGCAGGTAGTCAGTTGACTAGCTTTGGGACAGATTGTTACTCCCTAAGGCAGATGATCGAGGCCGATCAGCCTTGGGAAGGGAGGGAATTGATACGGCACTAGCTTGGGGGCGTGGCTCAGAGAAAGGATTTGCAAAAAAGCACAGAGGCGAGGGTTCTTTTTATTGATGTTAAACCTTAGGTGTTTTAAAATTATAAGTTACACTAGAGTACTATCGAAATCTAAAATAAACCATTGAAATGTTAAAGGTTAAGAAACTAGTGAAAAATAAAAGCAAACGGCCGCTACAACCGCGACCTGCGGCAGATGGAATTGCCGATTGGAACCAACTGCCTTTTTGCAGAAAAGGCCGGAATTAGTTCCCCGGGCGGCAGAATCGGTGGACTCTAGAAAAAGGTAGACGGATTTAGAAAAAGGTAAAGGGAAAAACCATAATTAGATCAACCAACACCTTTTAGAGCAGTATAAATGAAACCGGATCTGCTGAATTGAGGAAGCAGAAAAGTGTCTAGCGTGATATAGAAGTTTGACTGCTGAAAATCCTCTAGTAATTTGTGGTTGAATTTAAGTGCCTCCTTTGCTCTAGAGAATTCCAGAGAATCCCAGAGAGGCTTTCCAGGTGGTTAGCAGACTCTCAGAATTGGGAGGAATTTGAGCTCAGAACTTGCCGTGCTTGCAAATCAGAGCCCGGTTGGGTGGATAAGTTGTGCCGAGAGATCTTATTCTGGAGATTCCAGGTTGTTTTAAATAACAGTGTTTGAAAGTTTTGCAGACAGGTAAACCGTTTGTATCAATCTTGCTCTTGAATGTTTAAAGAAGATTTGAGCTTGTTAGACACAGGGACTAAACTCGAAGTGCTTCCTGTCAAAATAATTCTGGGCGTGCGTTTATGATAAATTATCAGCCATAATCTAGGTTTGAAGCAATTAGACGATCAAGATGGTTGGGTTACTTACTTATATCCGAATTTTGCCAGAGAAAGCGCAAGACTGGATCCCAGTTCATGTTCTGCTCTGATAAGGAGAGCTACCTTGCCCACGAGAGAAGCTTCAACCATCTCTCCACTCGGCAAAGGAAAGTATATTATTTTCCATAGGTTTTCTATTTTTCATAGCCGTGGATTCAAAAATTAGTAGATCTAATGGTTGAGATGCAATTAAGCTGGCGTGGCAGGGCACGTGGCATAGCTAGAATTGCAGCAAAGTGTGCATCTTGGGTTAGGCAACCTTGCTAAAAAATAAATAAATAAAAAAAATCAGAACCCCCAATTTCGGCCAAACCATTAACCAAATCGTAGGAAACACTCATAACCTATGCACTAAAAGTTCAAGGTGAAGAAGGGCAAGCGTCTCGGAGGAATATGAACGGTACCCTGGATGAAAGAAGCTTTGCAGCAAATTGCCCCTTCTGTCTGATTGCGGCTGGAGATCCTGCAGGGCGTACCACTTCTATCATTTTTAAGGTTACGCTCCGGTGGCCACTATACTTTGAATTTTCAAATGCAATCAAATCAATTTCCATTTTTCATGCTTCGGTATTCCATGTTTAGCATATTTACTGGAATCCTGCACCCTGCGTTTTGCGTTTGAATAATATGAAAAGGATTAATCCGCTTGAAGGTGATCTACAACCAGCATTTTTGTGGTGTAGAAGAACCAGAAGACAATTTTATATGGTATGCCTCTGGAAGATGCTCATAACCATTTTATAGATGGATTACACTGCGTCTTCCTGCCAAACTAGAATTGACGTTTGATGAACAAGTCTATCTTTTAGTAACCCCATGTATATGCTACATTCCAAATAGGCGTTTTTCTTTATGAAATGGCAATAATGTGTAGATCATCATGGGAACTAGTAAGAGCTCAAAGCAAACTTGGGAGCTCAAGTAAGCATGGAAGCTCAAGTGAGTCTGCCTCAACGTACAAGTTTTAGATTTCTTAGCAAAAGCATTCGGCTATTCATCCTGGACAAAAGCATGATAGGCTGAATTTCTTACTCACCATCCGTTTGCAGTGTATAAGTTGTATGAGCAAATTAAGGGAGAGAAGGGGATCATGGTTATCCAATTGTTGACCTCTAAAGATATTAAAAGGAAAAATGTATTTGGACAAGACATATTTTAGCCAACTTGTGGCACGTAAAGAGTAGAAATCTAGTCCATAGCATGTATTAGTATCTTGGGGAGAACTATAGTTAAAGAGATTACTAACCGCTTTTTTGATGTACATGCAGGATGACCAAATTGTGGCATTTGCAGACCGAAACCCTTCTGCGTATAGGTGTGACAACTTTGACAGGAACAAATACATGAATATTTCTTATTATAGTGAAATTCTATGTGTGCAGGCATTATTTAATTATCCCGGTACATCATATTGGGAATGTACATAAGCTTCAAAAGAATGAAGCCGACTATGCTCTGGGTATGACATATTTATGTTAAAATTTTGTTTATATTGCGCAAAGTTTCAGAGCCTATTCTATATTTTGAGCACAGTGGAAAGCATGCTAAGTTTGGGAAGATCATTGCTTGAAAGAGATGCCCCAGAGGCCAAAAAGTACAGGTAATAGTAATATTTTACATGTCTACTTTTCAACATGCAGTTTTCTCTTAACTGCCTTTGTCAAACATGCTTCAGCGCATGCATTATTGTAACATAAAAAACTGCAGGTTTGGGTTTCATAAGCCTCCATTTAATAGCGTGGACCATCTCCATTTGCATTGTCTGGCGTTGCCATTCTCTCCATGGTATGTACTGCACTTCCATACTAAGGGGATGGTTTTAAGTTGGCTGGAAATAGCTTTAAACATAGTAACTTACTAGGAGTTTAGTAGTGCAAATTAGTAACAACAGATTGCCAAGGATATTTTAGTGTCACGGCTCAGCTGTCCAGTATTCTCCAACGATTGCAAGCTCCATGTCGCAGTGACCCTTTGGTGCACGAGGAACTCAGAATATTTACTTGCACTATACAGGGTTGACATTGGCCTCTATCAACCCAATAGCAGTGTCCGTGTGAAAGCCATTATTATGTAATAATAACTCCATATGGATGACATATTCGCCAGAGCTTTTAATGAGGTATCAATGCAGCTGGGCATTTATTGTGCAACCTTTGCGTAACCAAAGCCTTTGTTCTACCCTTTTAAGACAAATGGGTTCTTCTTAAGTTGACCGAGTCATGCACTTTTGACCTTGCTTATGAGTGGGTAAGACGCAATTGGCAGGAAACTGGAATCTTAAAAAGATTTTCTTTCCTACATGAAGACTTGTCCAGAAATAGGCACCAACTGAAGTGATTTTCAATATCATCAAATTGCTTTCAAGGTTACTGTGTTCTTTGTGAAGATGCATATGGATGATATTAGTTTCTAGAAGTATAATACTTATTGGCAGTAAAGTGAATTACTCATATTTGTTGCATATCAGGTGGAGAAGATTAAAATACATTTCTCTTGGCGGTTTTAGCAATTTTGCAAGTGCAACGCATGTTTTACATCATCTACACTCAAAAAATTGATTACATATTCATGGCCGATTAAACTTCAGATAAGATACAAATGAATCCAGGACCAAGCAAGTCAACTCTTGATTACTGTATAGAAGCAAAGGAATAATGATGGGCTAGATTCATGTTGATTAATCTCCGAAATTTCTTTTTTGACATGCAGCCTTCCACTCATTGTTTTAAACGTACAAAAAGCATTACGTACCTGCAACATTCAACAATTAGCTTCCTTTGCCCAAACACCTTGCTAGCCTGCAGGAAGTATGCTGAAAATCTATGTGGATAAGATCCACTAAACTGAAGGATTATTTCACTAAAATCTCTTCCCGAGTCTACATGCATTGAGATCAAAGGACATTCCTAGTCTCTAGAATCAAAGTTTATTTCACGGCTTATACATATGCTTGTTTTCACGATAAGTATACGAGTCGAGGGGGTTCGTTGCCCTCTCAAATGTATTTGTTGTAATGTCGACATCAGGAAACTCTTTCATCCAAATATTATAAAACGGTATAAGCTCCTCTATGGCACCAACCTCTTTATGTATGCTCTTTTGAATATAAATTAGCTTGTGGATATTTTTCCTCGTATTCATCATTTCCTTCGTGCGAAAGCAGAGCTTTTGAGATCTGAAGTGATTGAGGTTTCAATGGCGGAAGGAGCTCGGGCTACATGGAATAGGGGAGATCCTCAATGGACTCGTTTTTTGAAGACATTCTCCCTGCAATTGTCATTCCTTGAGCCTTTTTTGTGTGATTTTTTTCTTTTCCGGTTAGACCCTAGTGGCTTGCTCGTTGTTGTGGGTTTAATTATTCCATAATTTTTTACGGAATTTATAAAGTATCTTTTTATAACATTTTTCCCTTCTCTTTCCGCTTCTCTTCTCGCGCCTGGCGCCTGGCGCCTGCCTGAGGCGCTGCCTGAGGCCTGCCCGAGCAGATGCAGTGACGGATGGCGTTGGAGCAGCGGCAGTGAAGGATGGCGACCTTGTGTGTGCCTGAGTGGATGTCCGCCTGCGCGCATACCTGGGGGTGCTGGCGCCTTGGCGCAGGGCTGGAGGATAGGTGAGGAGGCACCTCCGATGGGCGACTTCCCTAAGCGGTTTTTCTGAGCGCCGCCTTCCCTGCGCGTCTGGGCGATTGGCGTTGGGGGCGTCTGTTTTCCAGCACCCAGTTGTGAAGAGGTTACGGTTCGGAGCTGCTTGGTGAAGCCTTGTCTGCTGGAGGTATGAAGGTATGCTTGTTGCTTGTGCAACAGCATGGATTTTTGGATCGGTGAGCAGCCATAGTCATCCTGGCAACGGTTTTTTCCCAGGTGGTTTTTAATCCGGGTCAGGATGGTTGTGTTCTAGCTCACGTTGTGCTTTGGTTTAAGGGCTTCGGCCCATGTTCTTGTTTGGACTTCGGTCCAGGACTTCGGTCCCTTATGTACTTGGTCCCATAACCCGATTGGGTTCCGTGGACGTTTAAAATTTTTTCCTTCCTTCCTTCCTTCCTATGGTGACGCGTATTCAGCTCCTTGTGGATGTTGCATCAATTTATGTTGTGGATGTTGCATCAATTTGTTATCATACTTTTTCTGAATGTTATTTATTTGGGGTTTATTTGGGACCTGGGGTTTATATTCTTTTCACATTGATCATGGTATATTCATTCTTCTACATTTTGTCTGTATTAAGTCTTCATTTTCGTTATCTTCTCTAACATTGTTTTTTACCTTTTGCTCCACATGTTTTTTAATATTGAGGCCCTTTTTCCACAGTAGTAGCAAAATACGACTGTCATATACCATATACGACACCATTTGTGACTCCAGGCCAGTGATGCTTTTAGTGGCGAATATTCGCAAAAGACGAATTTTTAGGATTTTCAAACATTTCCTACGAATATTTAGTAGGTTACATATCACATCTTTTATTAGAATATTCGCCCTGAATTGATACGAAGTTGTCCTTCCAAGAAGACATTTGCCATGTAATTAAACCTAGGACAAGAGCGTATTCGCCCCCAATTCTATAGCTTCTTATGACTAAAAATCTAGTATTCGTTCTGATTCGTACCAACACTAGCTTTTGAACATCACAAGATTGTCTGCAAGTTATTTCTTGATATTTATGTGACTTGATAGAGTTTTCCTTGTTGCATTTGTAATGTATTTTATGGGATCAATTTGGTTTTAGAACGGAATAATGACCTAGAAATGCTAGGCTTCCTCCATAAAGACTTCTATTTTTGTGTCTTGAATTCAAACCCATTTCTTCTTTGAGCAAAGTTACAAATGTATTTGCTTACAATTTTGAATTATAAAGCTTCAACAATAAAAATTCACCAAATAATGATGAAAAAAGAAATAGATTATTTAACATATTCGCCATTAAAACTGATTTTATTCTTCTTTACATTCGCCAACCATTCTATATAAATTGCATTGAAAAAATAAATAAAAGCATCCCTGTCCAGGGCTTACATAAAACTTGCTTTTCCACTGCACGATAGGCATAAATATGACACCATTAAAATACTAGTGGAAAACCATGAAAAAATAAGACACGTCTTATTTTTTAGTTATATTTTCAAATAAGACTAGGTGTCTTATTTTATGGTGGGGGAAATCTCCCAGAATAAAATAAGACTCTAGTTACATTAAAAGCGGTATCCAAACCTATCCAAGCCTTTTTCGAACCTAAATAATAGATGTCTTATTTTCATAGTGGAAAGTGATTTTCTTTTAGACTCTATTTACATTAAAAGTGGTATCCAAACCTATCCAAGCCTTTTCGAACCTAAATAAGGCCCTTTTTCCACAACAGTTGTAAAATATGGCTGTCATATACAATATATGACACCATTTATGACTCCATGGCTAAAAATGAGACACACAAATCTTCCCACTGCATGGTAGTCATAAAATATGACACCACTAAAATACTAGTGGAAAACCATAAAAAATAAGACATGTTTTATTTATAGTTATATTTTCAAATAAGACTAGGTGTCTTATTTTACTGGGGGAGGGGGGGATCCCCCGGAATAAAATAAGACTCCATTTACAATCCAAACCTATTCCGAACCTAAATAAGACATGTCTTATTTTTGTAGTAGAAAAATTATTTTTTTTTAGGACAATAGGTGGCCAAACATCATTTGATAAAATATGTGACTTTTGGAAATACGACTACCGTGGAAAAAGGGCCTAATAGATGTCTTATTTTCATAGTGGAACGTGATTTTCTTTTAGGATAATAGGTGGCCAAAGATCATTTGATAAAATATGTGGCGTTTAGAAATATGACTACCATGGAAAAAGGGTCGATCCACGCTTTTTGTTCCGGCCATTGCTCATGTGCATCATGCCCCCTTTTTTCTCGTCTCTTAGTTTAGTATAAATTTTGTTACATATTCCACAAATATATTCATTCGCGTATACTCATTTGGTCATTGCTTTCCCACTTGACTGTCTTAGTCGCGTGCTGTTTGTATATTGGTTTTTAAATATACTTCAATAAGCACGATTTTTTTCACTACATGTTATTGGGATCCATGTAGGGAAATTTGTTATTTTGAGTTTCTTTGCCTGCTATCTCGTTAGAATTGTTTCAGTCCGGGGTAAGTTAGCAGTTAGCTTGGTGGGGGTAAACCAATATCATATTGATCCTTGACATTGCATAACATTGAGTTGACTTAGCAATTAGGTTGATTGATTATTTTGCCATATTTTACTTGTAAAAACACAACTTATAGGAATCCATGATCGTGCATATCAGTTTGGTCCATTGATATTCGAGTTTGGTTGGCTTCATTTCTCCTAGTGTAATCAATCGTCTCTTTTTTTGTCGAGTCGATGGGTTCTCATGGGTATTTGATGTCCATAGTTATGGATCATTAGTTGGGCGATATGTGGTTTTTGAGTTTTTATGGTTGTGGTGCGAACAAGTACGGTGTAAGGGTAGGCTTGATTCATCTTCCTTGTCATAACACGTGTCGTAAGTCATAGCCCAGGATTTCGTTGTTATTCATAGTGAGGCGCATATTCTTATCTTTTTTTCTCAAGGGATATGCAGGGTTGTTTTAAGCTTTTCTAGGGTATATGTTAACCATGATCTGACTCTTGCTATGTTACAAGTTATTGGACTCTTTCCCTCGCTTGTATTAACTGCGCAAGAATTATTGGGGATGAAAATATCGAGCCGACCTTTATTTGCTCAACAGGCAGCTTGCTAGCTAGCACTCATTGATACGATTCATATATATTTGGGAAGTTGTAACAACATAAAATCATAGAACCATAATGAAATAATAGAACACTGGACTGAAAAAACTTTATTCATGCACAAGTGATATGGCAGCACCATTAACCACCCAACCGGATCCACTGGGTTATGGCAAAACACAAGTGTTCTATGGCAAATAAAAGCTCTAGTATTTGGCTTATTGGCCCTCCAGGCTATTCTCACTACTCCAAGTAGCCACAATAAGAAAGTAATTGCAAATCTGTAAAGTCGCTGTAGCAGTAATTTGTGACCCCCTGTCACGTTTTCGGCCATTACTCTCTCATACGGATGAACTACGATATGTGCCTTCCAATTCGGAAACTAGACTCCGAGCCGGTTCCAACGAGGTAAAGGTCGCCGCAATCGGACCTTTGGTTGCCGAGATATGTTCAACTGAAGTTTAGGTTCTATTTATAGATCTCTCTGCGACTTTAGCCTTTTTTAGCAGGCAGTTGCCTTTTATATCAAAATATCTCCTTGCCTTTAATTAGATTATATGACTTATCATATGGGACATTATCTATGATCTTTTTCTCAACCAATAATCATCCCAAAATGATAGTCCTCGACACCCTTCCATAAATATCAATGGTTCTTCACACCCAAATGCTATGTTATCCTATGCCCCTTTATATTATTAGGTGACCTTAGGAATAACATTTACATAATATTTGCCATAATTCCAATAACCCATTCGCCGTGGACCACTCCCCTGTGCTTGCTCCGTATCACTCATCACTCCTGTGGGGCATCCCTGACTCTTGATTTTGAGACTTCG
The DNA here is from genome assembly GCA_021234155.1 of Isoetes taiwanensis. Taxonomy (NCBI): domain Eukaryota; kingdom Viridiplantae; phylum Streptophyta; class Lycopodiopsida; order Isoetales; family Isoetaceae; genus Isoetes; species Isoetes taiwanensis. Next base: position 6,484,073 of record JAJEKV010000037.1, read on the forward strand.
AATGTTATATTTTTGCCTGTGTGCCTCCCGCCACTTCTCCTTCTTCCACTACCTCTTTGTCTTTTTTGCCATGCCCCACCCCCAACCCCCTTCCCATTTCCCTTTTCTAGTTATAGTTTAGTCGGGGTACCTCCAACCTCGCCATCGACCTCTCCGCCTCTTTATCCTATTCTCACCAATTTGCCCCTCTTTTCTCAACCGTTTCATCTGCATATTCAGTTCCTCTGTCCCTAGCCGGTCATTCGATGAGTTATGTTGGCATTTATCAACTTTGTGACGAACTACAGCAGCAACAAGAGACAATTAGACATCTTCAAGAAGCCATGACCCAGTAGGCTTCAGTACACGCACAGGTGGATCTTCTGCAGAGCGGGATGAGGGATCGGACCGCTCGCCCCACCCCAGTGCGATTCTATGTGCCATTATTTTGAGTTTGTAATTGCGATGGAGGATCGTTCTCGATGTATCAAGCACACCTGTATACATTGGGGCCATGCCTGATGACATTCTGAGGATGGTAGAGAAAAGTAATCGCTCTACCGATCAACAAATGGAATTTTTGGTTATGATAGCTGACCAATATGACTATGATGTTGCTTTGCAATTTGGGGATTGCGTTGGTAGTCTCCTAAGGAATCCAAGAAACTCCATCAAGCCAAGAAATTTTCCTCTGAAAAGCGTGCCCTTCGCTAGTCCAATTCTTCCCCCATCACCTTTCTTGACCCTTCTCCTCCTCTGAGTTGCTTTATTTGTGGTAAACCTAACTATAATGCAGATCATTGTTGGTGCCAGAGTTTGTATTGCAACCATGTGCTTCCTATTGCTCCACTGACTACTGTGTCTCCATCTCTTCCTCTTCCTCCTTCTACACCTTACTTACTTCATCCCTCCATGGTCGACTTAGACCTTCCACATTTTGCCTGAGTTTGCAATTATCAATGTGACTATTTAACATGTTTTTATAAATTAAGAATTTTCATTTGATAGAATCTATTATGCATTTTTTAGATTGTCATGTGGTTGACACTCCTCTTCCTCGCTTCCCTTTGACCTTGTTCAGGCTGACACTTTAGCATCTCATACTCGGGTTATAAAGCAACTGTGTCCAGCTCTATCTTTTTGGCATTCTATATCTACTAGACCCCTGATTATTTCTTGGATTCAATATGGTCATCCTCTTTTTTGAGCTAACATTGTTCCTTCATAACCTTTTTCCTAGCCTAACCTTGTGACACTTAAGAATTATTTATATTTTGCACACTCCACTATCTCTGATTTGCTTCAATCCGGTGCCATTCAACATGTTTTCTCTCAACCCTTTTCTTATTCTCCCTTTGGAATCACCCCTAAAGGTGCTAACAAATTTTGTCTCATCCTAAATTTGCATTATCTAAACTCTTGCCTCGTTGCACTTCCTTTTCATTATATTGCTACTCTTCATTAGTTATTTCTTTTCTTCTTCAGACCTGAAATTTGGTTGTCATCATGTTCCCTTTTGGTCTCCTCACACAACCTTTATTTTCCTTAGTTTAAAGGGAACTTTTTTTTTATTTTCACTATGCTTTCATTTGGTTTGACCTGTGTGCCTTATGTTTTTATGAAACTAATGTTGCTAATCATTCGCAATTTATGGAGCACTGGCATCCGTTGCACATATTAATACCCAGCTTAATCCTATTCCTCTTTAATATCATCTTGTTGCTGACATGGGAGGCTTTTCAGTTAAAGTTTCTATTGGGGCGATGGGATAGAGTTCTTTGGCAAAAAGTTGCTGATTTTCTACAGCCTATTCTGCCACACCAAGAAGATATTTTGGTATGGGTTTGTCATGAAGAAATTAAGGAGTGCAAACTTGTGAACTCTATGTATCAGTTGTTGCTTGATACTGATATTCTTCCTCCGTCTAATAAGTGGTCTCTTCAACTTCCTCCTCTTCATTGGCAGAAGGTGTGGTCTTGGGCATGGGACAAGCTACTTCATCCTAAAGTGGCAGTTCTTTGGTGGCAGATTCTTCATAGGTGTCTGCGGGTTAATGTGCTTGTCCATAAGTTTAACCCTAGAATATCAAATCAGTGTCCAGTATGCAAGCGTGGATCTGAGACCATTGAGCATTGCTTTTTCATGTGTGAACATCTTAGACAGGTATGGGACTGGTTGTTTTCCCTTTTTCAGGTTTCACTAACAAGTCAACAACTGCTTTTGGCAATTTACCCAAGTACCTGGATAGAGTTACAAGGCCAGGCTTTTCATCTAGCAGTAGGATGGTTGCTTTGGACTATCTGGAAAAGACGAAGATTGGTAATCTTCAAAGGTCTGGATGTGGCAGATAATCGTGTTCTCCAAGAAGCTCAAGGTTACATTGTAAAGTCGTATCATTGTTCTTCACTTGCCCCTCGCAAGAGGCAATTGATTTTTGAGGAGTATTTGGATGTGCACTCTTATGCTTAGGCAGGTTGCTTCACTCGGTGGGTCTCTGCTTATCCGCTGAGATTTTAATCCTGTCTCTGCATTTATACTTGTATTTGACTCTTTGATTGAATAAAGTCTGACGTCCTTCAACAAAAAAAAAAATATCATCTTATTTCTAACCTACAATCCACTGGACTCCTCATTGCTTGGTCTGAATGTCGTCTTCACATTTCACATCGTGCCATCTTTTTTGGACTTAGCTTAACTTCTATGACTCTTTTCATCTCCTCTAAGAAACTAGACAAGTTTTTTTTGTCTGCTTTCCTCTATTCTTTCGACGATGCCTTTAACCTCTCGTATTTTAGCACCGTTTCTCAGTTTTGTGCAACTTGGCAGATTATTTTTGGGCTTTTAGTTTTTGCTTTGACCTTCTTTTCCTACAACCTTATCCAACCTTTCCATTGGGACAGCCCTATTACGCTACCATGCTTAGCTCACTTGGAGGTTTTGTATTTGGTAACGTGCCACCAAGAGGTGGTTTCCAGCTGGAAACCGGAGCCGCGAGTGGCGGCGCCGCTACCCGGTTTCCAGTTGGAAACCACCGATTGGTGGCACGTTGCAAAACGTAAGCCACGCGTGCCCTATGATTTCCGGACATGTGGCAAACTTTTCCACGTCAGCTTTTCATTCACGAAAGTTCTTTTCTGAGAAAAACAGAGTAGCAGAGGAGCAGAGGATTTTTGCGGAGGTTCCCGGAGGGCGCTCGTCGGCGCTTCAAGCCGATTGAGGTCGCCAAGGTCGTGTTTCGCTGCATTCCTTAGTTTTCTTTAGTTTTCTTTAGTTTTTTATGAGCTAATGTGTTTGTTTTGTGTTTTGTAGGTGAATCTTCGTTTGGAGCATTTTCTTTTTCGAATGTTCTTGATTTTTCTGAGAAACAGAGTAGCAGAGCAGCAGAGGATTTTTTCGGAGGTTCCTGGAGGGCGCTCGTCGGCGCTTCAAGCCGATTTAGGCCGCCAAGGTCGTATTTGGCATATTTCGATGGATTTCTTTAGTTTTCTTGCATTTTTTATTTGCTAATGTGTTTCTTTTGTGTTTTGTAGGTGAATCTTCGTTTGGAGCGAGTCCATGCGCTGTTTTGGCGTTAAATCTCATTGTTTCTCGAAGTTTTTTGGCTAATCTCGGTAACTTGCGGGTTCCAGGCGACTTGTTATACATTTTTGAGGTAATATCCTCTGATTTTTTTGTTAACTGTAATTCTTTGTCATGTTTGTGTACTAACATTTGTTTTCCTTGTGCTGCATGCAGGTTTCAAGATGTCTCTTGTTGCTGAAAGGTTTTTTAGTGTTCTACTTAGCTTGAGTTTACTTTCTGGACATGCAGTTTCTAACTGCTCTGCTAGTATCAGTCCTTCGTTTACACTCATAAATGAAGAAGACTGTGAGCTTGTTGGATGCACGGATCCTGCTGCAGTCGAGTTGATGTTACAAGATCTTGGAAATGAGCCATGGTTTCAACAGGGGACAGTGTACATTGATGATGTTAAGGCACCAAATGATGAAGAGGTTAAGGAGTTTTTGAAGCTTGATGAGAAGGCTGTCTCTGAAATTGAAAAGGGGGGTGAAGACAAGTCCAAGAAACTTACCAACTGGGCTAGACGTAAGTTTGATGGATGGAGAAGGTTTGAAAAACTTGATACAAGTCTTCCACTTGAAGATCTCAACATGCTCGAGTTGAATAAAATGCTGGTTAAATTTCTTTTACAAACTAGAAAGAAAGATGGTACTCTATACCCTGCCTCCAGGTAAATTCTTTTATTCTTCATGTTGTGATTTCTTTTATTTCTATTTCTTGATTGTTTCTAAGTTATTGTTTTCTGTTGTAGTCTGCATTGTTTACTGAAGTCAATAGGAAGGATTATCAGGAAAAAGCAAGAAGCAAGAATTAATGCTACTGGAGAAAGGGAGGCAAGATTTAACATTTTGAAAGATGATCTGTTTGGTACTACTAGATTGGCCTTTGTTCACATGGCATCAAAAGCTAGAGCTTTAGGTATCGGTGTAAAGAAAAAGAAAGCACAGCCAATTTCTTATAGTACAGAGCAGGATTTATTGGCTGATATAGATTATCAGATCACACATCCAAAAGGGATTCTGAAGCGACTGTGCTTTTATTTGGTCAGTAGGTTTGCCATTAGAGGTGCTCAGGAACTTTATGATGTGAAGGATGTAGACTTGAGTTTGGAATTTGATGGCAGCAATGAATATCTGTTGTATAATGAGAGAAAAAGTAAGACGTGGGGGATTTCTGTAACCCGGTTTGATGATAGTCATTTCAGGCCTCCAATATGGAGCTTTGAGAATGACTTTGTCTTAACGTATAAACAGTATACTCGTCATTTACCTGCAAAAGAAAATGATAAACCTAAGTGGTTTTTCTGTCAGGCGATTACAAACTTTCGCGGTCAGGTATGCTGGTTTTTCTTTTTCCTATGCATTGTTTATTATTTCGTTTTTTAATTCTTTACTCTCTTGCAGGTGTGGTTTCAGAAATCTCGGGTAGGCAAAAACAATCTTGCCAAGTGGATAACATACATGGGGTCTTTGTTAGACGTTGATATTTGTAATAAAAGTGGACGTGTATCTGCTGTTACAAGAATGTCGCTTGGTCTAATTGTTTGTTTATTTCCTTTCATGCATTTATAATTTTGTGTTCTAATAGGTACGACCGGAGCAAGGAAATCCAAGTTAATGCTGCGATGAATATATTGAGCAAACCTTACAATGAGGATGGTAGTCTAAGGTTGTATCCTGATGTTTTAAATGAAATGATTAAAGAGAAGGAGAAGGGCTTAATGGGAAACCATTCTTCAAAGGTTCTGATTGGTTAGTTTATTTTTCTATTTTGTTTTTCCAGTTTTAGTTTCCTAGTTGGAGTTTCCTAGTAGTTTCCTAGTAGTTTCCTAGTTTGAGTTTCCTAGTTTCAGTTTCCTATGTAATTTTGACTATGTTTTTCTTACAGATAATGTTGCTGATGTTCATGATCACAGTAAGATTACAGGTAAATTTTGGAAACTTTTAGTAGTTTTTTGAAATAATTAGTAGTATTCGAAATGTTAATTTGTAGTTGGTTTCTTGCAGACAATGTTGCTGCTCCAACAGATGATTACCTTAAAGCTCCTATGAAAGTACCTGTTGATTTAAAAACTGGTGGCAATGACTCCGTAATTCAAGTTTCAGGAAATACTGTAAAATCTGGATTGGCCGATGATTTTGATAATGACATGCTTGAAGAAATGATTAAACAGAGTCCTGCGCTAGCAAAATATTTTCCTGGAGAACAGACTATTGTGCAAAACTATGGTAAGTTTTCTGATTATTATTAGTTTTTATTCTGATTTGTTAAACAGGTTTTCAAAATAATGAAAATAACCTAGTTTTTGTGTTTATGCAGGTGGCCAGTCATTTGTGGGTGCAACATTCAATAATTGCACATTTGTTCTTGGATCAGATGCCGAATACATGAAGAGAAATACTGGTTGATGGAAATTCAGCTTTTGAAACTTGATTGAAACTTTTGAACTTCTGAAATTCAGCTCTTGTGATGATTTTGAAATGTTATGAAATGTACTGTTTTAAGACTTTGGTTTGGAAAAATACCACATACCACAGCTTTTGAATGTAAAAGTTTGAAACTTTAAATGGTTCAGCTTTTGAATTTGTTTACCTGTTAAAAAGAAGTAGAAACTCTGTGTTAAATATTTTGGTAGTGTAGGAAATTGAACCATAAGCGGCGCCGCTTAGAGTAGGAAACCAAAAAATTACCTAAAAATAAAAACACAGGAAAAAAAGCGGAAATCATAGGGTACTCGTGGTTTACGATTTAGGAACCTGCATCTTTCTCTCTTAGTTCTCGTCCTGTCTCTTATACTCATCGCCTTTCCATTATAGGGTTCGATATTAGTGCTTTTGGTTGGGAAGGTTGGCCTTTGCTTCCCGATCAATCTCGTGCAGACTTTTATTGGCCTTGTTTCTGAATCTAGATTATCCCGACCTTCTAGTTGACGAAACTTTTTGCCTTATATTACCATATACTAGGTCCCTCGAGCCAAACCATCCATTTCTACTCGTCCTGTCTCTGTAAGAGGTAACAATCTTAATGTGGATTCAATCTTATGTGGGGATAGTTCAACTTCTTTGGACATTACAGAATGAGCGGGCTGCTTATTTTCCCGCCTTCCTGACTCCAATGGATTTGCTCTTGCTTCTTGGAGTTTCCAGCAAATAGATGCCCTCTAGGGACCGCACCATTTTTTACCACCAAGTTCCCATATCCACAGCACATACCTCAAAATATTTTTCTGTAACTAGCACATATTCAACAATTATTGTTTTCCCCATCCGCCACTCATTCCTCGAGTTATCACTCATACGTCAGCATGTCAAGCTTGAGTAACCTTAGTCATTTTGCATTGGCCTTCAGCTCCGTGCGTCTTTTGTTTGAAAAGTGGTGTTCTTTGATGTATTTTCCCAAGCTCCCATGCCACTGACTCATAATTTTATCGGTTGCCAACGTCAAGTGGTGTTTTTTGTTTTACGTTGCATCATTTATCTAAAGTTACGTGTCATTTAAGCTTTTTCTAGGTTGGTACCTGGTCGCCTATTATATACTTTTCTCTCCATGTTGCCATTGCTTTGTCCACTCGAGGCCGGCTATGATTCGTGCATATGCCGCCAGTTTTCGTCACTTCGCCTCTTGATATTCTGGTTTTTTTGTTAGATATCTTCCAGTTTCACCTTTTTTCATTGCCACGTTCTTTGCTTCTTTGCACAATCTTGGAACGTTTTCTTCCTCCATTCGTACTGTTTCGATGACTATTTCCTTCTTTCATCAGTTTTTAAACCTTCCTACCCCAGCTACATTACGTCTTCCAGCTTTACTTCGCCAATCTGAAGTGCATCATGCAGCTATCCCTCGACCCTCGGGATGCACTAATTTAATTTGCTTCATGAGATTCCTGCAGATTTCTAAAGCTTTGGCCCTTAATTAGCATGACCCATCTTTCACACTCTCACATATTGAGATATCTATTCGTCATTCTAACGTGATCTAACGTGACGCTTGTCATGTTTTCCTTTTGCAACACTTGCTTTCCTCAAAGTTGTTTCCTTCCATTGACCCTCCATGGATGGTCAATTTTTCATTCTTTTCTTGTTACTCCTTACCCTTTGTCTTATTCAATAGCATGCCTCTGGTGGCGTGAATGCCTTTATGAAATCTTGACTGCTAGATATGACACTCCTTCATCTCGTAGAGGAAGAGCAACCGCTACAGCTGCCAGTGGTATTTCGAATATTGTGGCTCAACAACATAGTAGCTGGGTTACCATTGCGAGTTGTGAGTCCTTTTTCTCTCGGCCGATTTTTGTGTCTACATCTGTGAATCCGAACATGAGAATAGCATCAATGCGGACCAGTGGATCGTGATTCTTGGGGAGAATGAGCAGTATGTATAAAGGTGTCTCATTCTTCTCCTTATTTGGCAGTTTTCTCACAGCCGGTCGCTTCATTGTCTGAATGTTTCCCACCCCTATTGTTTATATTCCCGAGCCAGTAGTGATAACTTTTTTTCTATGTAACTAATACGTTACTAAACTATGGGTGATGCCGACTTATCAAGTTTTTTTTTTTTTTTAAGCACATCAGCCCTACCGGGCCTAAAACCTTTCTTGCAATTCTAGCCTATTCACGTGGAGCCTCCACCTCATCAAAATCCAATTTTAAAAATCAAGGGTTAGCAAAATTAGAAAATGGCATAGAAAATACAACGGAGATGGGAGCATAGCATTCTTTTTCCTTCCTTCGTCAGAGGCGGGATGTTAGGCTATTTGCCGGGTTAATACCTCCTCCTCTGCTTTCATCATTGTTCCACGTAACCTAAAGGCGGAAGCAACGACAGGGCTTCATCCGGCAGTAGCGTCAGGTGTGCAGCAATTCCTTTTTTTTTTTCAGAGGGGAAACACAATAAAGGGAATGTGGGGTTGTCAAAACTGAAGCCACAATTGCATGCATCCACAGCTTTTAATAGAAGAGCTTCCTCAGGTTCATTCATCGATCTGCTTCCAGTCTCGCTGCTATGGCTTGCTCTGCTTCAACGGCTTCCGTGAATATGGCAGTCAATCAATCCCGCGTTACTCGCATGCAATGGCCGTTGCAACGGAGCCCGCTTTGAACAAAAGGTAATTTTTTCTTCCGGCCTTTTCACGAACTGGGTTGCCTAGACAAGCCTTGTCTTTGCAGGAATCTGAAATTGAAATCCTTGTCCTAAGAAAAGATTGAGATATTTAAGTCTTTGGAAGGTTGCCTTTTCTAAGACCTGTGGAGAAATGCTGGCAACCTCAAGATTATCTTCCAGACCCAATATCTGAGGATTTTTAAGACCAAATTGAAGAAATCAGGGAAAGATCAAAGTGTTTATCGAATGACTATCTGGTATGTTTGATCGGAGATATGGTAACAGAATAAGCTCTGCCAACATATCTTACCATGATCAATAGATGGGACTAGGGATCAGTATCTGTATTTGACAGGCCGTGTCAGACATGAGACAGATTGAGAAGACAACACAGTATTTGATTGGATCGGGAATGGTAAGCATGGAATTTTTTGGCATTGTTTTATCTGATTCATAATGGCAAGAGTTCTTAAATCAGAAAGGGTAAACATGGAATTCATAATATCCTTTCATCTGTAGTCCTCATGGAACTTGTATAGTAGGACCATGAAACGACGGTTAGCTTGCATGTTTTAGGAAACTTGCACATTAGTAGGAACATAAGACCTCAAATAGCTTTTACATTGCATTTTTCATGGGACTTGTATATAATAGGGCTATAAGACCTAGACAGCTTTTAGCTTGCATGTCACTTTTTGAGTACTATACCTTCGTCTTTCTTATTTTTCTTTCAATAGCTGCATCATATGTTATATTATTTGTTATGATTTATCTTAAGTATATCTAGAGCAACGTTGGATGTTCTAGTGAAAGCTGAATGGCACTTATTACTAATTTTGGATGGTTGTGCAACGAAGTGAACCTTAGCGGATCTACTGATTCTTACTTCTAATATGCCATGTCTAGAACTTCTATTACAGGGTCCTCAAACTGAGAATAATGCATATCTAGTATTCATCTACACTTCCTTCCAAGAGCGAGCCACTGCCATTTCTCATGGAAACACTGCTAGACTTGCTAAAGAACACGGTGAATCAAAGCTTGCCTGCTGATGAGAAGCGCCATGAATCAAAAATATTTGGGGTGTTAAGTCCTAATATTCACAGGATCTTTTGGATCTATTTCATGGCGATATGCGGCTTTGGAAAGGATATAGCATGACATTGCAGGTATAGTAACAATTATATCTTTCATTGATTTTTGGGCATCTCAGTCACAGAGAGAGTTTATGGAATTCCATAGCCTCCTCGAGGAGGTGGAACATAACCTAGACCGTTCTCTTGTGGTCTCTACCCTACAATCGTAGTGACATTTTTGAGATGCCAAAACAACCAGCATAATGGTGGGCCTTGTTATCATCATAAAGGGTTGTTTAGTGTTCTGTTATGTATATATAGATATGTGCATTTTGCAGAGATGAGAGTCATTGGCAATTCTGAACTGTAATTCCGAACTTAGTCTGCTTTGCAATGTTGTATCCTCAGGAGACACACCCAGCCAAATGCAAGTATTTTATGGCATGCTCCAGCTTCCAACAGTCAATGTAGATTTTAGCTCAATTTGTGCTGCAATTGTATAAAGTTTTGCCAAATTTTTAAATGGCATTGGCAGAATAATATGAGGAAGCAATGGCTGAACTTGTACCATGGAAATGAGATAAGACCTGAAGGACCTAAATAAACGATGTATATTTTTGTACCATAGTTGAGATTATGGCTGCCTCTTCTTTTCGTTTGAAAGGAATGTCAACATCCAATTCTTTTTTACATGAGATGTGTACTACGAAGTATGCTTTTTTCTTAGAGCTATGAATACACTTTGACTTGTGTTGCATATAATTGTTTTATTCTAAAGTTCTGGGACTTGGATTGACATGTCTCTCCTACGCTGCCAAAGCAAACGTTATTAAAGAGTACAGAGGCAGGAGCATCGAACCTCTTGAATCTCGGCATGCAAACCTCTTGAATAGTAATGGAGATGTTTAGATTTAAAGAGTCTATAGAATCTGCATTAATGGAGGTAATTGCTAAATGATGATGGAGCAAGGGTCTTTTGCTGGCCAACCTTGCAAAGAAATTAACATTCGAGATGGAAAAGCTTGTAGCCAGGGCCACTGTGGATCGCATAAACTGCTTTTTGCAAAATTTGGGAAAAGTATTTTGTTTCCTGATGTCATTTTATTTTTTAAAACATTGAATGCTGCTTTTGCAATCCTTAAAGTGCATATATTGCATTCTATTGTCAACATTTTAAGGCAATTAGAAATGCAAATATGGAAATATTAGCCTCCCATTTTAGACCGGCCTTTGCTGGTTTGAGTTGACAATTTGGTTGGCTCGAGTATTTTAGAAATCTTCATTTGCTCTATAATTAGAAATCGAGTATTTTAGAAATCTTGATTGCAGAAGGATCTAAGGTATCTGACCTTATATTTTACTCAAGTAATTGATGCAATTCATTTAAGCTTGAAACCACCTCCCTTGGCTAAACCTTTGGCCTTTATAAGAAGATGCAGGCCATCACACGACCTCATAAGACAAATTTTGTTATCATCTACCACAGCATCTCTAGAGAGATATATGTTACAATTTTGTGCTCCAACATAACTATCATCTTAGGGATATCTCTAGATAAAACTATGTTTGTTCCTCTTATAGATGCATGCACATTATTGTTGAGCCTACCTCAGCGAAAAATGACACACGTTCATGTTAGTAGACTGTCTGAGTTTAGATCAAGCTTTTGTGCTTATAAACATGTATATCAAATGCCGGTGGTTGGAACAATCATTGCAGGGGTTTAGAAGCATTTATGAGCATGATATTAATTTAAAGAATGCCAAAATAACAGCAAAGTAAAAGCGTTGAAGTCAAATCAACTTTTCATCTCTTTCAAGACATGCACCGGCATGCCAGATAAAGTAACTTGGATCATAATGCTAAACATTTTTATAATTCATGCATTGGCAAAAGAAAAAAGTTGTTGCATGCCAGTTGTTTGCCATGGCTTTCAATCTGATATCTTGTTAGAAAACAAACTGATGAGATTTTTAGATGCAAAAGCAATGCTTCAAGGTAAACAAGTTCATGACGTTATTATAAACAGTGACTTCCCCTAGTTAATATGTATGTTAAGTGTGGGTTCGTGGATTTTCGTGGATTTAAGACATGCATCTAATGAAAGACCTCTCTGTGGTCATTTAAACAAATGCCATTGCAAAATATGAAACGAGATAAAATTACTATTGTTCAGATTTTGGTTGCTTGCACTTGTACTTCAGCCTGTGAACATGGAAAGTTAATCCATGCCAATGCACCGGAAGCTGAGTTTCACTTGAATGCATTCCTTCGTTGTAGCCTCCTTGACATGAATGCCAAAGGGGAAAGATTAACCATCAATGGCAGTCTGATGACATCAAGCCTAAAATTTAAAAGCTAACAAGTCTTAACTTGCTAAAGCCTTCTGGTGTGCCTTTTGCTAGTTTTTTTTTTTTTTTTTTTTTTTTTTTTTTTTTTTTTTCCTACAGAGCTATTTTCACATGATTTGCCAGTTCAAGACAGTTGGCGGCGATATCATTTCGTACCATATGGAAGATTTATTTCTCATTAAGGTTTTCGTTGGAAACTCGAAAGGGCAGGGTTTTTAATCTCGATGAGTAGTTATCGCCAATATTCTTCGTCGCCTCACCATCATCTTCAAAATTGTCCAGACCTTTATTTCTCCTTCTTTTCCCATATCATCAGGGTAGTCTGACAATGTATCCATGGTCGTCTACATCGTCCATCTCTTTTTGGAGACATTGTATGTTGTTGTTGTGATGAATGAAAAGCCTATGTATCCGCTTTTTGCACTACAAGAGGATGGGGGATATAGTGTCAACCTTTGTGACAAGCCGCAGATCTTGTGTCAAATGCTACTATCTTGACACAAACTATTTGTGTTGTGTCAAAAATGTGTCTAATGCATAGCGTCAAATTTTTCGTCAAAGCAATGACTTCCCTTTGTCAAAATTTTAGCACTATTTGAGCAAGTTATTGCAACAACTTCTGTACAATATTATAGCTAAGTTGTGACAATCTTTTCTTAAAACTTATAACAAAATGTTATCCGAAATTTCATCTAATATTTCAATGGAATTTTGTGGAGCATTTGTCAACTTTATATCTGAATTTAAGTGGGTTGTTGCAACATTTTTAAGCAATATTATAACTAAGTCACTACAACGCTTGCCCAATACTTTCATACGTCATTAAACCTATAATATTGCAGCAAGGGTTATTACTTGGAATAATCCAAGAATGATGTGAATACCCAAAAACTAGTCAGACAAAGGAAAATATGTAATGGTAAAGGGTACCTGGCAAAATGAAGAAGGGAGCAAAGCGATAAAGAAGATAAGATAATGTTCAACATAAAATTATGTGTACCATAGTAGTTATAGCAATAAGATTAACAATGCTGATTAATCATATGATACACGCTCACTTAGATCATGCTTAATGTCCTCTATCTCATCATCATCTAGATATAAATGAAGAGACAAACCTCTTGCTTCAGAATGATCATGTACATGTCCGGTAATCTGTTCATCTTCAATATAATCCTCATCATGACCAGGAATGGCTATTGGCGAATTACATGGAGACCGGAGCAGATAAGTTGTTTCTTTATCAACATCCTGTGTAAGTGCCAATGGTGAATCTAAAGGAACATGTTCATCGGTATCATCCTTAAGCAAACCTTCTCCCAAATACATGCCCTCCTTTTCAAAGTTGATGCCAATATCTTCCAATTCTCCTTCTTCTGCGTCATGCAACAATGGGGTCATCAACATCATTAGATATACCCAGAACACCCTTGTAACTACCACCACCGTCATCATCACCATCACAACCTCTACTACCATCATCAAAATCATCAACAGCAGTAGCATCAGCATGAACGTCACCACCACCACCACCATCGTCATCAAAATAATCATCAGCATCAACCTGAATGTCCTGAGAGAGCTCTTCCATATTATTTTCAGTTGAAGATAAAGCAACTACACGTCGAGCCCTTGGTTGACAATGTACAACAATCCACCAGTTTGTATCATTAGGATTCTCATGGATAAATATCTGCTCAACCTGACTTGGAAAAACAAAAGGTTCTTTCATCTCAGGCAATACCTTCGAAGAATCAACTTCTGGAAATCCTGATGGATGAGTCCTAACTGTCTTGCCAGGACCTCTGTATACAGCTTTGAACCATCGTGCCTTCAAAACATTTACATGAAAGCTACGATAATCCAACTCAATAATGTCTGTCAAGATTCCCATGTAATTTAGACTACTCTCCAGAAGGTTTTGATCCCTGTTGCTAGATTGACTTTTTTGTTCAAATTCTGAGCTGATTCCTAAATCAAATGTTACCCTACACTTATCAACACTGTTGATCCGAAAATGTTGCCCATATGCCCACATCGAAGTATAAAATCACGCCTAGAACAAATTAATAATAGTGATGAGTAATATAATATAAAAAGAATGAAACTTAGGATCAAGGATTTATAATACCTTCCTACTACAACCAAGAGCAAGCTCGTAATCATCATCTGGAATAACTTGACCAGAATCTTTAGCTTCATCCATACGAGCCAACAACCATGCATTATCCATAACATCTGGAACAGATTGTCCTATTGATCGTCCTGTTGACTTTCTGCGTGCGTTCTCCTTAGCAGATTCATACAAGTCTCTCCATGGTTGTAAACTTGCAGTATTATTTAGAACAAATGTATTTACCGCAAGAAACATGTCATCAACCAGACTTCGTTCCACTCCTGTAATACTTCTGACGTAATTTTCTTGAGTTCTTCTTTCTCCCATAACTTAGGACCATCAGGATGGCATGAGATAGTGACATCGTTTAGATAAAAAAGCGTTTCTTGTACAAGATGGCCTTCAGCCATGCAACCCTCTGGTTTTGCCATTTGACGAACAAAACTTTTGAGCACCTTCATGTAACGCTCTAGAAAGAACATCCATCTGCTAGGAGCAGGTCCTATCTCATTTGGAATATGTATCAACAAATGTACCTGTGTATATAGTATAGCTGTTAGAATACGTAATTGCATATAATGAGTTTAATGATACCTGTAGGTCAAAAAAACTGGTGGGAAACTCCTTTCCAATATCACAAAGCAGTACTATCACTTCCTCCTCCACTTTTGATATCTCGGAGACTTCAATTTCTTTGGAGGAGACCCACCTTGCAAATTTTCCCAATCGAAATATAATGCTCCTTACTTGTGGGGTCAAGAAGTCCCCTATCACACAAGGAAGTATGTGCTGCAAAGTACGCATAGTATCATTTCATATTGCAATATAAATTATCACAAGAAACAAGAGTACAATAATCAAAGTGTACCTGAAGAAACTTGTGCCAATCATGTGTCTTTAATCCAGTGAGGCTGCCTTTTTTTGTAAACGCCTTTCTCAAAGAAGCTCCATAACCAGTTGGTGTGCGCACCTTTGCTATCCTCTTATTCACTTCAACCTGTTGTTTCTTTCCTAAAACCCATGCACCTTGTTTCCATGTTAGAGTCTTTTTGCGACCTTGTTTCTTGTCCCGATTGGGTTCCGTGGACGTTAAAAATTTTTCCTTCCTTCCTTCCTTTCCTCTCAATGGGCCAATATTTCTTTTTCATTTTGTGCTCTTTCAGATCCAACGTAGCAGCCAATGTTTCCCATTGCCCTGTTAAATGCTGCCAAAGAGAATGAGCAACATTCTTGAAAATGTGCATAGGATCAAGTAAGTGGACCAACTCCAAGTCAGTCCAATACTCCAACCTATAAAAAATAGATAACCTCTTCATTCCAAGAGGAGATTTTGCATTGGCATCTCTATAACCAGTCAAGTAATCCACATTTGGATTCTTCTCCTGCCAAGCATCCAACCAATCCTTGGGTGTCCGTCTCTTTGGCTTCGGCATTTCATCAGAGCCACGTGCAGAATGGCCATATGCCAAGTACTTTTTATGCCCCAAATATATTTGCTTTTTCAGATGTTTTGACCTGTAAGAGGTTAAGCTAGTCCCACAAGATGGGCATCCATATGCACCAATTGTTTGTAGACCTGCAATGAGAATAAAAGGTAAACTATTAAAATAATAATTGAACTTTGATAGATTTTGCACCATATCTATTATATCATACTTCAGAAAAACCTGGATAGTCATGAAGAGTAAAGCATAACATCCCATGAAATGTAAAGTCATGTGGAGTTTTAGAAATGTCGTACATATGCACCCCCTTCCACAAAATTTCAAGTTCTTCTACTAAAGGTTCTAAATAAACATCCATGTTTTTCACTTTATATTTTCCTGTAATAGCCATTTTATGCTTAATAGAAAGTATAAATGAAAATATGTACATATACATACGTGGAATAATCAAATAATACAAAGTATAAATGAAATTATACTACATACCTGGAATGATTAAAGTCAACGTAATATGGCCCGGTTTTGTGGCCATCCAAGGTGGAATATTATAATTTATAACCGCTACAGGCCACACACAATGTGAGGATGACTGAGTCCCCCATGGGCAAACACCATCAATCCCTAACCCAAGCCTTATGTTGCGGGGCTCGACTTAAAAAATGGGCCACTTTTCTTCTATATGTTTCCATAAAGCCCCCTCTGTAGGAGTTCTCATTTTTCCATCCTTGCTACGATGTCGTGCATGGTGATCCATGAAATCTGCTAGTGTTGGTGATCGAAAAATATGTCGAAGACGAGGGATTATAGGCATATGCCGCAAGACCTTCCTTGCCACCTTTGTCTTTCTACCTTCCTCATAACGAGCTTCCCCGCATTTTAGACATGATTGATCATTTGCATACTCGTTGCGAAATAGAACGCAATCATTAACACATGCATGAATGACATTATACTCGAGTCCAAATGAACGCCATAGCTCTCTCCAGAGTGTCAGATTGGCATGCTCGGGCTCGTTGGAAAGATGATTCTGAGATCTTTCTAACGGTATATAGCATGACCAAGTTTGGATATGCTTAGGTGTCCGTAATTGCAATTTTCTGGTCGGGTATAGATTTCCAGCAAGCAGGAATAAACAGAGGACTTGGAAAACAGGCCACCATTCCTAAAGGACCCAAGCAACCCAAGAAGCATCAGAAGCACAAGGAGGGGTCGGATTCGGAAGGAGAGACTTCAGAGCAAATAGACTCATCGGACAAAATCTCTTTGGCAGCAATATGGAAAGAACTAATTGCATTCCGGCAGGAGTCAGCAATGAGAGAGGATAAACTCATGATGGAAATTCGTAGTCTCAAGACAGAAAATGAAGCATTGAGGGCAAGTTTTCAACAAATCAGGGAAGAAATTGATGTGTTAAAATCAGATATCAGGGATTTGCAAGCAACAAAAGGGGGAGATGAAGAGTCTGATCAAAGGGCAGCAGAAATAGCAGACTTGAAACATGCCTTTAAGGATTATGTGGAGATGCAGGAGATAAAACAAAGGGCTTTGAATATTCGCATAGTAGGATTGGCTGAGAAAGAAATGAAGAAATGAAGAATGTGGTCTCTAAATTCTTGGAGGAAGAAATGCAGGTAGCTGGAGTTAGATTGACAGACGCATTCCGTATTGGCAAAAAAGAACATGGAACAAGACATATTTTGGTGAAGTTCGCAAATAGAGAAGACCTTTTCCAAGTGCTCAAGCAAAGACATACTCTAAAAGGTAAATTCATATGGGTGAATGATGATTTAACCAAAGAGCAGCTACAGGAGAAAAAACATCAAATGACGAAATTCAAAGAAGCAAAAATGAATAATCAGAAAGTGAAGTGGTTTAAGGGAAAAGCAGTAATTGAATAGGTACTTGCAGGAGGCCTTCGAATAGCAGTCTGGAACATAAACAGATTAACAATTGATAAAGTCCTGAGTATGCAGAAAATTTTAGATGACATTGATGTAATCCGTTTTGTGGAGACAAAGGAGCATGATCTGTATGCTCTTCCAGACATTGAAGGCTTTGACATGATATATTCAAACTGTAACAAAAGATTCCGAGATAAAGATATGGGAAATGGGGGAATAACTTGTTTTGTGAGACCGATCTATAAAGATTTGATCTTTGGCATAAGAAAAGATCAGCATTGTCAATATCTATGGTTGGAAATAAAAGGAAATCAGGCTTTGTACTATATGGCAGTGTGTTATTTTGCCCCAAAATATAAGAAGATTTACAAAGAAACAGAGACCTCTGGTGACGATCTATTCTTTGCACTAGAACAGGATATCATGGACTTTCAGGAGAGAGGCAGCATGATTTTGACAGGAGATTTTAATGGTAGAACAGGTAATCTACAAGCCACTGCAATCACAGGGGATAAGGATCCATTATGGTTAATGTCTATGGATGGCGAGGAACAAGAGCTATCCGGCAGGAAGCGGATATCAAAAGATGCAATAATAACAAAGACAGGTAGACAATTTTTGAGCTTGTGGAGTAGTGCAAATCTGGTGGTTTGCAATGGGCTAAGCTGATTTCTAAATACCAGAAAGAATACTTGCAGGGAGAGGAGCATGGTTGATTACTTAGCAATGTCGGAAGAATCCATGGAAGATCTCACTAATTTTATCGCAGGTGATTAAGAAATAGAATCGGATCATTGCCCGCTATTTTTCAGCTTGCAAGTAGAGCGCCCTGATATGATACCATTGCTGCCATTACCAGGTACAAGAAAATAGTTTCTGAAGTCTCATTTACAAATACAATTTCGCTGTTGCGTTGAACACAAAGCTGCATGCTTATCCTAGGATGGAGAGTTAGATGTGCTAACTAGTCAATTGCATAACATCTTAGATGATTCTGCAAGGGAAATATTTATACCACATAGAGCCAGAAAGGGTTTACCATGCAAATCCTGGTTTGATCAGGATTGTCGAATGGCCAAAGCAAACTGGAAAAGAAGTGATGCAACCCATAAGGCTTTTCATAAGCAGCAGTATAAACGAGTGTGCGTAATAAGAAGAGATTATTTATAAAGAATAAACAACAACTTCTTTGCCGGCGTTATTTGGAGGAGCCAAAGCTTTTTTAGAACGGTCTTAAGAGACACAAATAAGAAGCCATACCTCTAGCAGCACAAGATTTGTGGCAGTATGTAGCAAATTTGTATCGTAATGCTGAGATACCAGTTGAAGAAGATAACAGGAAATTAGATTTGGTGATCACAACCGAAGAAATAGTGGCAGGCATCTTTTCATTAGCGAATGGCAAAGCACAGGATCACATGGGCTTGTTTTGCAGAACATTTGAAATGGGCAGGCCCTACAATTCATCCCCTTTTGGCGAAAATGTTTAATATAGCAGTAGCACAGGGGTTCCCATTAGACTGGTGTCGGAATAGGGTGGTTCTGGTATATAAAGGTGGCGTGAGAAAAGATGTCAACAATTATCGAACTATTTTGGTTAGTAGCTTGTTCTCAAAACTCTTTTCCACAATTCTAGAGAAGAAGTTGAGTGTTTGGCAGAATATGATCATAAACGGGCAGAGGCACAGGCTGTTTTAGAGCAGGAAGATCTACCTTAGATCATTTGCTAGTATTGAAGACGATATTCGATCATGCCAAAGGTTCAAGAAAACCGGTTTATATGGCATTTGTAGACTTCAAAAAAGCCTTCGATAGGGCGCCGAGAGACCAACTATGGAAGAGATTGAAAAAGTTAGATGTGCCACAGCATATCAGAGAGGCGGTCAGGGTGCTTTATGAAAATGTATTAGTACAACTATCTCAACCTTTTTCCTTGAGCATCTCAGATTGTATAGAGAGTAATGTTGGGGTTAAGCAGGGATGCCCGCTATCCCCCACGTTATTCGGTTTGTTCATTGACGGCTTGGAAGAATGGCTTCATGATAACTGCGCAAGAGGGGTAGAAATGCATGGATATATGATTCAATTGTTAATGTATGCTGATGACATAGTCATCTTTGCACGCTCTATAGAACACATACAGAAGCATTTGGATGGATTGGTAGCCTTTTGTGAACAAACAGGTATGCAGGTAAATCTGGAGAAAACAAGTATCATGACAGTAGAAGTATTGAAGCAAGAACCCCGTTTTCAGATATAAAGGGAGTGTGGTGGATATGTGTGATTTATACAAATACCGGAGTCTTGTTTTTAGCAGGAACCACAGATGGAATGCATGTATTACTCAACGGGTTGATGGAGGACATAAAGCTTCGTATGCACTTCAAAGTATGTGTAGGAGATCGCATCTTTGGTCTTGGCATCTTAAGGTAAGGCTCTTTCAATCTTTGGTGATGAATGTCGTACTATATGGATGTGAGATTTGGGGGGCAAGTCTCCCACAATGCTTGTGGGAGGACATTGAGCAAATATTAAAGTTTCTAAGATTAGAATTAGGTGTTAAATCTCAAACACCATATCCCATGATGTTGGCAGAGAGTGGGCTTATGCCTCTAGCAGCGGAAGCACTTCTTAGATGTATTCTTTATATTAAGAAGGTACAGGACATGGATGAGACGAGACTTCCGCATAAAGCTTTGATGGCTAGTAAAGAGAAAGGGTTGTTCCAATGGTTTGGTAAATGGGATATGACCTGGGACGAAGTGTCTTTAGTGGACTCAGATTTGAGAACATGGCTACCTTCAAGAATTCATAGGAATATGTGGTCACAACCAAAGACTAAGATGATTTTATATAAGCAGAATATTAATCCCAAACTAGAACAAGCAGGTCATTTGAGGGAGAATATATCTATACGGAAGAGGCACGCTATATGTAGGATTTGTTTGAGTTCACATCATTTGAGGATTGAGGTGGGAAGATGGGGTCATATTGTTCCAAGAGACCAAAGATATTGTCAAATATGTGATACAGATCAATTGGAAGACGAGGGTCATGTATTACTTCGATGCAAAGCATATGAGACGTTGCGCAATGAATACAGAATTTACTTTGATGATCTCCAAACACTTTTCGCCCTAGATGGTGACATTCTAGGGAAATATCTGATAGAACTCCTTAGTTACATGGAGTCTTGCATGGATGCCCTTCGAGTAATTGATATGGTAGACTCAGACACTATGAGCGAGAGTGAGGAGCTATTCGGAAACTCATCTATTATTTTATGATGATGTTTAAACAATATTTGTCTAATAAGCCCTTGAGGCCTCCCATAGACATAATAATCTCTCTCGTCTAGCACATTGAGGTCTCGTGTTCGAACCTCACTAGGATCTTGGCATCCTAGGACCTTTGGCCCCTGGTATCCTTGTAGGGGGTGGTGTTCCTTGAAGAGGGAGCGTCGTATGTCCTAAAGGATGCTGGCTTGTGCTACGACGTAAAAAATACATCTCTCTCTCTCTCTCTCTCTCTCTCTCTCTCTCTCTCTCTCTCTCACACACACACACACACACACACACACACACACACACACACACACACACACACACACACACACACAAACAAGGCTCTTTTAGCCAGCAGAGATCGGGGATGGTTTCAGGATGTCATTAGTTGCTTTGGGAGATGCATATCCAATGGGAAGAGGCAATTTCAAAGGAGACAAACCTGAGACAATGGGTTTATAATAAGGTCCAGAGGAAGATGTGGTCACAGCTTAACACAAAGATGATTCTATATAAACAAAATATGAATCCTGGTTTGGAGGTTGCCCAATGCTTGGAAGATATCTCAATAAAAAAAATGATATGCGCTTGACAGAATCCATCTTAGTTCACATCATTTGGGTGTGGAAACGGGAAGATGGGGCCACATTAACCCTAGATCTGAAAGATATTGCAAAGTTTGTGGTGAAGAACAGGTGAAAGATGAAGAACACATATTACTTAGATGTGAGGCATACTATTTATTGCGAGCTCAGCATGGCATTCAAGCTAAGAATTTTCAGACCTTCTTCTCCATGTAAGGAGGCAAAATTTTACTAGAACTTTTGCAGTATAGAGATTTTGTTTAAAAAGGTTGAATAGTCTTCTTGAAGAAGATGATATATTGAGTGAGAGCGACGAGCAAGATGAGGATTCTGAGACTTATTTGCTCTTTTATGATTGTGCTTGAATCTGGACTGTCTTTTAGGCCTTTTAGACCTCCCAAAGATTTAATACACTACACTTCTTCTTCTCTCGAGCAATGAAAGGTGAGAGCGGGTTCCCACTCTCACCTCCCTCTCGCACATCTCACCATCTCTCATTAGCCCTTCCACAAAAGAAGCTATCATGTGGGAGCTCTCTCTCTCTCTCTCTCTCTCTCTCTCTCTCTCTCTCTCTCTCTCTCTCTCTCTCTCTCTCTCTCTCTCTCTCTCTCTCTCTCTCTCTCTACAGGCCTACAGGAAGCAAGGTTCATGAATATTTCCTATATTGTTATCTATGGAGACTCACAACTCGTTTGCAAACAGATTTTGGGAGAATACCAAACAAAACATCAAGATATGGAGGATCTGAACACACAAGCTCGAGAATTGCTAACTTTTTTTGATCATTGGGAGATTTATCATATTCCAAGGTCCAAAAACTTTGAGGCTGATTCTTTGTGCAGGAAAACACTCTTAGAGCATCTCTCTGAGGGAGCTATTGAGGAAGATGTCCTAGATGAAGATGAACTCTCTCAATTTCATCCTATCTTGACCATCAACCTAGCACAAGAGGAATCACACAAAGAACTTGAAGTTCATAAGGGAGGTATGTCCAGGACTTTGCAAATGGGAGATCTATATGATGAGGATTGCAAAGGTAAAATGATTAAGTACTTTGAAGATTGGGTGGATGTTTTTGCATGGGAATATTCGGAATTAAAAGGGGTTGATAGGAGCATTTGTGAGTTTGAGATAAAAGTTCGTGAAGATACTAAACTTTGTCATGCGAGATTGAGAAGAATTAATTCCTCACTCTTAGATCTTATCAAGCAGGAATTATTCAAAATGCAGGAGTCAGGTTTGATAGTTGACATTGTGAACCCTTCTTGGGTTTCTTGTATTGTTCCAGTTCTAAAAAAGAATGGTTCTCTAAGAATATGTGTGGATTATAGAGATCTAAATAAAGCTACTGTTAAAGATTGTTACCCTTTGCCTTTTTTGGAAGAAATCCTTTATGCAGTGGCTGGCAAGTCTATGTACTCATTTTTGGATGGTTTCTCCGGTTTTAATCAGATTAGCATCAAAAAGGAGGATCAAGCCAAAGACATCCTTCATTACTCCATGGGGAACTTATGCAATGAAAAGGATGCCTTTTGGCTTAATGAATGCCCCCGCTACATTTCGGAGAGCTATGGATATCGTCTTTGCAAACATGACTCTGAGCAATTCAGAGTTTATCTTGATGATTTATGCTTAGGTACTTGATACAAGTGATCATATTTCAGAGCTAACAAGGATATTTACATTGTGCGCATGCGATTGGAGTTAATCTAAACCCAAAGAAGTGCATTTTTGGCATCCAAAGGCCAGCTCTTAGGCCATGAGGTTTTCGCTAAAGGCCTTCAAGTAGCTGAAGAGAAGATCATAGCTTTAAAAAAGCTTCAAACCCCCAGGACAATTAAAGAAGTCAAGGGATTTATGGGAATGACCTCTTTCTTAAGGGTGTATGTGCCTAATTTCTCTCACCTTATTAGTCCTATCTCTAAACCCGACTAGAGTAGGCCAAGTTAGTAAAAGAGAAAGTAAATATAGGCTTGTTGTTTGACTGATGAGTGTGAAAAAGCTTTTTTTTGAGATCATAGAGGCTATTTGCCATTCTACACTTTTAAAAACTTCAGACCTTTCATTACCATTTAAAGTTTATATAACCATTACTAAAAAGGCTGCTAGAGTTGCCATTTTGCAGGATAGGCACCCCATTGCTTTTGCAAGCAAACAATGGTCTCAAACTGAAGAGAAGTATGCTAAGGTAGGAAGGAGTGCTGCTGCTCTCATCTTTTTGATAGAGAGACAGGGACATCTTCTACAAAAATCCCAAGCCACTATCTACATGCAGCAGAACCCCATGCCTTTTTTGTATGGTAAGAAATTAGAAAAACCTAAGCTTCATAGGTGGGCTTGCAGGCTTCAATCTTATGATTTAAAGGTAAAGGTCATTCATGTATTGAACAATCCGAGTTTATACTTACCTGCTGCCTACTTTGAACATGAGGAGGTTGTACAAGAAGAAGAAATGACTAACCTTGTTGTAAATGAGCAAGACTTGTCAACTATACAAGCTCAAGGTTGGCAACAACCTATTAGGAGGTTCCTTCAGTATCAAGAGATACCTTCTGAATTTTCAAAAAGCCAAGCTTACAAGTTTAAGTTAAAATGTTTGACTTACTCCTTGGTTGGTGACATTTTGTGCAAGGTAAATAGGGATGGTGTACTCTTAAGATGTGTTGATGAAGATGAAGCTGCCCTGGTACTTGCTGAAAATCACAAAGGTGTTTGTGGTGGTCATTTTGCAGCAGACACAACTGCCAAGAAAATATTGAGGTCTGGTTACTTTTGGCCTCATTTATTTAAAGATTGTTATGATGTTATAAAGACTTGTCATCAATGCCAGATCTTTGGCAAAAGAATCTTGCATCCTACTCCTCTTACAGGAATTGTCTCCCCTGGTCCATTTCAAGTTTGGGGATTGGACTATGTTGGCCCACCCCTATCAATCCTCCATCCTCAGCCCAGCATGAATACGTTGTTGTGGCTACGGATCTGTTCACTAAGTGGTCAGAAGCAGCACCCTTAAGGAAAGCAAATGCCCATACTACTGCTAGATTTTTGCATGAGAATATTTGCTCTAGGTTTGGCATTCCTTTTAAAATTTTGACTGATAGAGGCTCTACTTTTATTAATGAGGTTATCAATTTCCTTGTTTCAAGCCTTAAGATCAAGCATGTGAAAAGCTCAGCCTATTATCCTCAAGGAAATGGCCAAGCTGAGTCTACTAACAAAGTGCTTAAGGGTATTTTGCAGAAAACAGTTTGCCAAAACCAAAGGGATTGGCACTTGAAATTATATGATGCTCTTTGGGCTCATAGAATTACTTCTAAAGCAGCTACTAATGCCTCACCTTTCAGTTTAGTATATGGAGTAGAGGCTGTCATTCC
Organism: Isoetes taiwanensis; assembly: GCA_021234155.1. Classification (NCBI taxonomy): domain Eukaryota; kingdom Viridiplantae; phylum Streptophyta; class Lycopodiopsida; order Isoetales; family Isoetaceae; genus Isoetes; species Isoetes taiwanensis. Next base: position 6,508,844 of record JAJEKV010000037.1, read on the forward strand.
AGTCGAGTTAGAGATACCCTCTTTAAGGATGGCACTCAAGCTTGAGTTGGAGTTTTCTGAAGCTTTGAAGCACAGGTATGAAGTTCTGTTAAAATTGGATGAAGAAAGGTTTGTTGCAGAAAATTACAACCTGCTGAAGAAGGCTAAGAGTGCAGCAGCTTTCAAGGCTGCTCACAAACTACAAGATAAGTTTGCACCTATGGAATTAGTTTTGAAGTGGAATGCTGCAGATGAAGGAAAGCTTTCCAAGTTTGAAAACCCCTGGGAGGGTCCTTATCAGATTTTAGAGGAGGCTGGCTGCTCATCTTATAGATTGACAGATCTTGGTACAGGTTTGGAAGGCATTTGGGATCTCCTTTTATAGCCTAATCTTTTCCTTGAGGTAAAGCACCTTTCTAGACACATTCCCATTTGTTTAACATTTTTCCTTTGATTTGAAGACCAGGCAAAGGCTATAGCAAGTTTATCAAGGAGCCACAAGGCATTTTACCAAAATTCAACCTTATGAAGCTTACTTGAGTTGCATTAGTAGTTTTGAAGTCACACACATGAGGATGCCAACTTGGAAGTGAAATGTGCTCTTATTTTAGCCTTGAAGTTTGGAAGACCCTTATAGAAGTTTGGAAGACCCTTAGGTTTTGAGCAAACTTATTTTCACTATGAGGTATGATTTGAGCATTAGAAACAATTTGAGATGAAATCAAGTGCTACAGAGGTACCCATCTTTTCTTCATTCCACTCATCTTATATCCACCTTTTTATATCCTATGAACCTTTTAAAACCTTTCTTTCACCATTTTTTCCACTTTCGAGACCTTTTCTCATCATTCCACTACCCATTTTTTTATTGGTCTTACCTTCATTTGAGAATTGCCCCCTAATGACCTTGAAAACCTTCAAAGGCAAGAAAACTCTATTTTCACCCTCATTTCATCTTCCTAAACCCTCTTATAGCCTATTTACACCTTTTCCCCATTCTTTTCCCATGATTTTTTCACCATCCCCAAGTTGCAGTATTCATTGACCATGGGTCAAAAGGGACCAAAATTCAAATGTTTCAGTTTGACCTAAAATCTCTCTAGATGGAAAGCTTGGCAAAAAAGAGCTAATTTGGTCTTTTAAAATTTGGAAAAAACCCTCGGGAAGGCCTTCAAATTTGGATTGGGATGCGTGCCATAAAAATAAAAAACCTATTCTAGCCTATCTACCCTATCTATTTCTACATCATTCCACGTCACCCCCATTTTCATTCTCATTTCCACGTGGCAGCAGGGCGTGGGGGCCAGACACGGGCTGGGTGTCCCCTCTGCGTGGCACGCACAGTTATTAGCTGAGTCAGCATTATGCCTTATATACAGGAGCCTCCAGAACCATTTTAGCCTGTGGGATATATGGCATTCAAGAATTTTTTCGATGAACCCTAAAAAATAGGGGAGCCTGTTAAATCCGGCCAATTCGTGCCTAAATTTGATTGAATCCCACCAATTTTCACCCGAAATTATCTCCTGACTCTTTTCCGAGACCTTGGGGATCCTCTGTGGCACTTGATCCGTTAGAAATTGCTCAAATTTTGGCCTAAAATCACTCGGCCGAGCTAGCTTTTGGGAAGAACAATTCTTAAGTCAGGAATACAGATCAAATCAGGACGTCCCCTCAGAGATAGACCTCTGTGATCTTGGCGCATTCGACATTTTGATATTATCTTGTTCTCGCTCCTGTTCAAATTGTGTTCTATTCTCGCTTTCGAAATTGAAGATCTACCATGGCGTGACTTGTTTGACATCAAAACGCTTCAACTGCAACTCAAGAAATTTCTTCATTTTGCTTTTTGGGTAGTTTGAGGCTTCCTAGAAGCTTAGACTACTCTGGAATCTGCTCTCAAGCATCATTATTTGGGTAATACCTTTTAATACTATTGGACCTTTCTGTATTATCTTGCTATAATATACACTCTTTGCCTGGAAAATTATTGTCATCATTATTCATTTATCTTGTAAAATCTTGTATTGTTTGTTAAAGTTAAAAAACCAAAATACAAAGCCAAAATATTTACTTCAAGTTATATCCCATTCAAATAGTTATATTTCATCCTCATAATGATCCTAGGAGCCTATACATCCCAAGAAAACCTATAACAAGATTTTTCCTCATAACTGTTACAGTGGTTGCCTTTTTCTTGAGGCTTTGGCTATTCTCAGAAAAAACTAAAACATCTTTTTGCTATTTAAAACTTATGCACGTGATCTAGAGACTATTTTGAAGTTGCCTGCACAGATTTCAACTCAAAATTCCTTGTCAAACTCCATCTGCAAATTTTGGCTCTCTGTTTTGGCACTGGCCAACTTTTTGACCTGACTTTGACCATCTGTACCACCAACCAGATCCCAAAAATCTCAAAAGGTGTGTCTTCTAGGTCAGTTTTTGCTCTGACAGTTTTTTCAGTTTCAGGGACTGTAGTGATTTTGAAAAAACCAGCATTCCAAAATGACTTTTCTCGCTTCATATGTTAAGGATTGATCACCCTAAGTGATCTGGAGGTCCTAACCATTTTGTTTGAGCTTCCTTGAGGTTAGACTAAAATTCCAGGTTTTAGGCTAACATTTTGGAGGTCCTACCGAGATTTTCACCTGGAAGTTGAACTCCATGGCACCAAGAAAGCTTGCTGAGTCTGCCGAGCCCGCTGAACCACCTGAGGTAATAGGTCAACCAGATTTGGTAGAGGTAAGCATGAAAGTGGCTACCAGATCCACAACAAATGTTGCAAATGTTTCCACTTTGCCTATTCCTCCACAAGCTCCTTATCATTTTGAGCTTCTTGTAGACTGTTTTCTCCCCTTGTTATGATTCTTCCATGAATGCTAACCATTTCTTGAAGACTTTTGAAGAATATTATGAGGAGCATGGAAAGAAGAAAGGTACCGTGTTTCTTTGAGTTTACCAAATGCATGAAAGGTGATGAGGCCAGGTCCTGGTTGGATTTTGAACTGTCAATAGGTACCAAGTGGGATGAATTGGAACAAAGATTTCTGTCAAGGTTTGGTAAGACTACTTCACCCCAGGATCTTGTTTTTGAGCTCAATTCCTTTTCTATTAAATCTGGTGAAAGTGTGAAACAGTATGTGGAAAGATTTAACTCTTATTTGCTGGTGTGTAATAGGAATCATGTTTCCCACCCAACTTTGCATCTGGTTGCTTCCTTTATCAGAGGTTTGATGTCCAGGCCTAAGATCTATAGGAAGTTATTAAAACTTCAAAAGTTTGGTGAGCTAGACTCTATCCATAAGACATTTGTAAAGGCTGTAGATTTAGTAGAAATGCTAAGCTATTTGCCCGATGAAGAAGTCAGAGATCCATTCTACCCTCCTCATCAGGATACTGAGCAGGAGTTACATTATGCTAATGCTGCCCCTGTGTATGCAGTTCAGAAGGAAAAGAAGAAGCCAAAAGCTGAAGAGTTAGACCCTCAAGTTTCAGAAATGAAATCTGAGATAAGTAAGGTATCTGAAGCTCTTTTAGAAGTTACCAAACAACTCATGGAGTTAAAAAATAGTAATAATGCTCTTTCTTCTAGCTCTACCATACCTGAATGCACAAACTGTGGTAAACCCTATCATAGGGCTGAAAATTGCTTTGCAAGATCTTGTCCTAAATGCCACAAAAGGGGCCATTTTGGTAGAGAATGCCCTGTTTGTTCTTTTTGTAAAGAGATAGGTCATGAGGAGAAGTTCTGCAGTGTCAAGAATTACCTTGCAAAGCAAGAAAAAGGTAAACAGGTGTCAAATGTTAGTTTTATTGAGACTTGTGCAGAAGAACAAGAAGAACAAGATGTTATGGTTGTGCAAACACGTGCCAGGCTTCATTCAGGTACCCCTGCAAGTTCTGTTCCACCAATTATAGCTCCTAAGGTAACATTTCAGCCAAATCCCCAGAATATAGCCCCTACCCCTGCTCAAAGGTTACTGAATTGCTTATGAAAAACTCCAAGGTTACTGTAGACTTACTAACTCTATTGAGGATTGCACCATCATACAGGGAAAAGTTTATCAAGAATACCCAAAATGTTGAAGAAATTGCTGCAGAGACTTGCAACAACATTTCTGTAGCCTTACCTGAGCACACTGAAGATCCAGGTGCTTTTACTTGTAGTGCTACTATAGGTACTTCCCATTTAGATAAGGTCTTGCTGGATGGAGGTTCTTCTCTAAATGTCATGCCTTATCATGTTATGAAAACACTGAATCTCAAGGTAGAAGACAATACTTCTATTGTTCTAAAATCCTTTTCCAATGCTAAGGTAGTGCCAAAAGGAGTGGTGAGGAATGTGTCTGTTAATACAGGAGGAATCATTGTTTTAGCTACATTCGTGGTTGTTGATTTTGAGAATGTTAACCATGCTAACATCTATGATTTATTATTGGGAAGAAGGTGGATGAAAACAGTAGATGCTAGGCCTATATGGTCTGAAGGCATTTGCACCATTTCAAATGGAGCAACTTCCATTAAATTGGTAAACAAAACTGACCCCTCTGCTAATATTAGGTTTATAGATGTGGATATATTGCAGGAAGAGGAGCTAGGAGTTTACAGTTTAGGTCTAGATGTTGATATGAGTGCAGAAGTTATCAACTTTGCTCAGGTAGAGTTCCCTGATCCAAAAGAAAACAAGGCCTATAAAAAATTAGGGATTGCTTCTTCTGCTGCTATTCTGAAGGATGCAGATCTTAAGCTGATGACTAAGATAGGGAGAATTCATCCTAATATTTCTTCTAATGCAGCAGAGTATAGGGCCCTCATTGCAGGCCTACAGGAAGCAAGGTTCATGAATATTTCCTATATTGTTATCTATGGAGACTCACAACTCGTTTGCAAACAGATTTTGGGAGAATACCAAACAAAACATCAAGATATGGAGGATCTGAACACACAAGCTCGAGAATTGCTAACTTTTTTTGATCATTGGGAGATTTATCATATTCCAAGGTCCAAAAACTTTGAGGCTGATTCTTTGTGCAGGAAAACACTCTTAGAGCATCTCTCTGAGGGAGCTATTGAGGAAGATGTCCTAGATGAAGATGAACTCTCTCAATTTCATCCTATCTTGACCATCAACCTAGCACAAGAGGAATCACACAAAGAACTTGAAGTTCATAAGGGAGGTATGTCCAGGACTTTGCAAATGGGAGATCTATATGATGAGGATTGCAAAGGTAAAATGATTAAGTACTTTGAAGATTGGGTGGATGTTTTTGCATGGGAATATTCAGAATTAAAAGGGGTTGATAGGAGCATTTGTGAGTTTGAGATAAAAGTTCGTGAAGATACTAAACCTGTCATGCAGAGATTGAGAAGAATTAATTCCTCACTCTTAGATCTTATCAAGGTGAATTATTCAAAATGCGTGAGTCGAGGTTTGATAGTTGACATTGTGAACCCTTCTTGGGTTTCTTGTATTGTTCAGTTCTAAAAAAGAATGGTTCTCTAAGAATATGTGTGGATTATAGAGATCTAAATAAAGCTACTTTGTTAAAGATTGTTACCCTTTGCCTTTTTTGGAAGAAATCCTTTATGCAGTGGCTGGCAAGTCTATGTACTCATTTTTGGATGGTTTCTCTGGTTTTAATCAGATTAGCATCAAAAAGGAGGATCAGCCAAAGACATCCTTCATTACTCCATGGGGAACTTATGCAATGAAAAGGATGCCTTTTGGCTTAATGAATGCCCCTGCTACATTTCGAGAGAGCTATGGATACCGTCTTTGCAAACATGACTCGAAAGCAATTCGAGAGTTTATCTTGATGATTTATGCTTAGGTAATTGATACAAGTGATCATATTTCAGAGCTAACAAGGATATTTACATTGTGCGCATGATGGAGTTAATCTAAACCCAAAGAAGTGCATTTTTTGGCATCCAAAGGCCAGCTCTTAGGCCATGAGGTTTCGCTAAAGGCCTTCAAGTAGTCAAGAGAAGATCATAGCTTTAAAAAGCTTCAAACCCCAGGACAATTAAAGAAGTCAAGGGATTTATGGGAATGACCTCTTTCTTAAGGGTGTATGTGCCTAATTTCTCTCACCTTATTAGTCCTATCTCTAAACCGACTAGAGTAGGCCAAGTTAGTAAAAGAGAAAGTAAATATAGGCCCTGTTGTTTGACTGATGAGTGTGAAAAAGCTTTTTTTGCAGATCATAGAGGCTATTTGCCATTCTACACTTTTAAAAACTTCAGACCTTTCATTACCATTTAAAAGTTTATATAACCATTACTAAAAAGGCTGCTAGAGTTGCCATTTTGCGGGGATAGGCACCCCATTGCTTTTGCAAGCAAACAATGGTCTCAAACTCAAGAGAAGTATGCTAAGGTAGGAAGGAGTGTTCTGCTGCTCTCATCTTTTGATAGAGAGACAGGGACATCTTCTACAAAAATCCCAAGCCACTATCTACATGCAGCAGTAACCCCATGCCTTTTTGTATGGTAAGAAATTAGAAAAACCTAAGCTTCATAGGTGGGCTTGCGTGCTTCAATCTTATGATTTAAAGGTAAAGGTCATTCATGTATTGAACAATCCGAGTTTATACTTACACCGCTGCCTACTTTGAACATGAGGAGGTTGTACAAGAAGAAGAAATGACTAACCTTGTTGTAAATGAGCAAGACTTGTCAACTATACAAGCTCAAGGTTGGCAACAACCTATTAGGAGGTTCCTTCAGTATCAAGAGATACCTTCTGAATTTTCAAAAAGCCAAGCTTACAAGTTTAAGTTAAAATGTTTGACTTACTCCTTGGTTGGTGACATTTTGTGCAAGGTAAATAGGGATGGTGTACTCTTAAGATGTGTTGATGAAGATGAAGCTGCCACGGTACTTTATTTGAAAATCACAAAGGTGTTTGTGGTGGTCATTTTGCGCCAGATACACAACCGCCAAGAAAATATTGAGGTCCGGGTTACTTTTGGCCTCATTTATTTAAAGATTGTTATGATGTTATAAAGACTTGTCATCAATGCCAGATCTTTGGCAAAAGAATCTTGCATCCTGCTCCTCTTACAGGAATTGTCTCCCCTGGTCCATTTCAAGTTTGGGGATTGGACTATGTTGGCCCACCCCTATCAATCCTCCATCCTCAGCCCAGCATGAATACGTCGTTGTGGCTACGGATCTGTTCACTAAGTGGTCGGCAAAGACCCTTAAGGAAAGCAAATGCCCATACTACTGCTAGATTTTTGCATGAGAATATTTGCTCTAGGTTTGGCATTCCTTTTAAAATTTTGACTGATAGAGGCTCTACTTTTATTAATGAGGTTATCAATTTCCTTGTTTCAAGCCTTAAGATCAAGCATGTGAAAAGCTCAGCCTATTATCCTCAAGGAAATGGCCAAGTCGAGTCTACTAACAAAGTGCTTAAGGGTATTTTGCGTAAAAACAGTTTGCCAAAACCAAAGGGATTGGCACTTGAAATTATATGATGCTCTTTGGGCTCATAGAATTACTTCTAAAGCAGCTACTAATGCCTCACCTTTCAGTTTAGTATATGGAGTAGAGGTCATCATTCCAAATCGAGTTAGAGATACCCTCTTTAAGGATGGTACTCAAGCTTGAGTTGGAGTTTTCTCAAGCTTTGAAGCTGTGTGTATGAAGTTCTGTTAAAATTGGATGAAGAAAGGTTTGTTGCAGAAAATTACAACTTCTGTCAAGAAGGCTAAGAGTGTGCAGACTTTCAAGGCTGCTCACAAACTACAAGATAAGTTTGCACCTATGGAATTAGTTTTGAAGTGGAATGCTGCAGATGAAGGAAAGCTTTCCAAGTTTGAAAACCCCTGGGAGGGTCCTTATCAGATTTTAGAGGAGGCTGGCTGCTCATCTTATAGATTGACAGATCTTGGTACAGGTTTAGAGTTGCCAAACCCTATTAATATTCAACACCTTAAAAGATATTGGCCCCAGCATGCCTGCTTAAGCCTATTCACTTCTATATAAACATTTGTTCTAGCTTAGAATAGGTTAGTTTATAGTTTAAAGTTGAGGCTTTAAAATTTCTTTTGATTTGCATATTTCCTTTGAGGTTTAATAGTGTTTGTTTCTGTTTAGCTGCAGGGATGTGTCCACAGGGGACAAGACTTTGATTATTACCTCTTAATGAGTTCTATGTTGTCATGACAGGGCCATTTGTTAAAACATTTCATCTGTCTTCTAAACTGGCTTATTCCTCATAAGACCTTGCTTCCTCCTTGGAGTTCTAGAGTGCTATCCATATATAATCTTCCATATCTTGCTTGGCACTCATGCTAACTTTGATTTTACTGTCATATGCAGGTTCATTCTTTTCTCTTCCATTTCCATCTGCCTATAAGTTGCCTTACATTCCATTTCAGCCTTCTATCCTTTCATTATCATTCCCTACAATGCTCTGCACCACATTTCCACCATAGCAGAGTTCATCTCATACTCATACCACTCACTTTCATTATTCTACATCATTTCATCACCGCACCCAAGATCCCAAGATCCTCGGTCTAAGTTTACATCTGTTAGGGGGGAGGGGACCAGCCTATTCTTTCCTTTTGAGGAGATGTTGCCCATTTTTGGCAACATGGACTAGCATCTATGTATCAAAACTTTTGTTTCATCTATATTTCCTCTAAGGAAAAGTTCCAGGCTATTGTGATCCCATTAGAGTTTGGAAGACATTTGACCAAGTTTGGAAGGCATTTGGGATCTCCTTTTATAGCCTAATCTTTTCCTTGAGGTAAAGCACCTTTCTAGACACATTCCCATTTGTTTAACATTTTTCCTTTGATTTGAAGACCAGGCAAAGGCTATAGCAAGTTTATCAAGGAGCCACAAGGCATTTTACCAAAATTCAACCTTATGAAGCTTACTTGAGTTGCATTAGTAGTTTTGAAGTCACACACATGAGGATGCCATCTTGGAAGTGAAATGTGCTCTTATTTTAGCCTTGAAGTTTGGAAGACCCTTATAGAAGTTTGGAAGACCCTTAGGTTTTGAGCAAACTTTTTTTTCACTATGAGGTATGATTTGAGCATTAGAAACAATTTGAGATGAAATCAAGTGCTACAGAGGTACCCATCTTTTCTTCATTCCACTCATCTTATATCCACCTTTTTATATCCTATGAACCTTTTAAAACCTTTCTTTCACCATTTTTTCCACTTTCGAGACCTTTTCTCATCATTCCACTACCCATTTTTTTATTGGTCTTACCTTCATTTGAGAATTGCCCCCTAATGACCTTGAAAACCTTCAAAGGCAAGAAAACTCTATTTTCACCCTCATTTCATCTTCCTAAACCCTCTTATAGCCTATTTACACCTTTTCCCCATTCTTTTCCCATGATTTTTCACCATCCCCAAGTTGTTTGTATTCATTGACCATGGGTCAAAAGGGACCAAAATTCAAATGTTTCAGTTTGACCTCAAATCTCTCTAGATGGAAAGCTTGGCAAAAAAGAGCTAATTTGGTCTTTTAAAATTTGGAAAAAACCCTCGGGAAGGCCTTCAAATTTGGATTCTTGGGATGCGTGCCATAAAAAATAAAAACCTATTCTAGCCTATCTACCCTATCTATTTCTACATCATTCCACGCCACCCCCCCTCCCCATTTTCATTCTCATTTCCACGTGGCGGCAGGTGGGGGGGCGGACACGGGCCGGTGTCCCCTCTGCAAGGTGGCACGCATTATTATTATTGAGTCGAAGATTATGCCTTATATACAGGGAGCCTCGTAACCATTTTAGCCTGTGGGATATATGGCATTCAAGAATTTTTTCGATGAACCCTAAAAAATAGGGGAGCTTCGCTAAATCCGCCAATTCGTTGCCTAAATTTGATTGAATCCCGCCAATTTTCACCCAAAATTATCTCCTGACTCTTTTCCGAGACCTTGGGGATCCTCTGTGGCACTTGATCCGTTAGAAATTGCTCAAATTTTGGCCTAAAATCACTCGGCCGAGCTAGCTTTTGGGAAGAACAATTCTTAAGTCAGGAATACAGATCAAATCAGCACGTCCCCTCAGAGATAGACCTCTGTGATCTTGGCGCATTCGACATTTTGATATTATCTTGTTCTGCTCTGTTCAAATTGTGTTCTATTCTGCTCGAAATTGAAGATCTACCATGGCGTGACTTGTTTGACATCAAAACGCTTCAACTGCAACTCAAGAAATTTCTTCATTTTGCTTTTTGGGTAGTTTGAGGCTTCCTAGAAGCTCAGACTACTCTGGAATCTGCTCTCAAGCATCATTATTTGGGTAATACCTTTTAATACTATTGGACCTTTCTGTATTATCTTGCCATAATATACACTCTTTGCCTGGAAAATTATTGTCATCATTATTCATTTATCTTGTAAAATCTTGTATTGTTTGTTAAAGTTAAAAAACCAAAATACAAAGCCAAAATATTTACTTCAAGTTATATCCCATTCAAATAGTTATATTTCATCCTCATAATGATCCTAGGAGCCTATACATCCCAAGAAAACCTATAACAAGATTTTTCCTCATAATCAGCATACGTTGGTTGCCTTTTTCTTGAGGCTTTGGCTATTCTCGGAAAAAACTAAAACATCTTTTGCTATTTAAAACTTATGCACGTGATCTAGAGACTATTTTGAAGTTGCCTGCACAGATTTCAACTCAAAATTCCTTGTCAAACTCCATCTGCAAATTTTGGCTCTCTGTTTTGGCACTGGCCAACTTTTTGATTTGACTTTGACCATCTGTACCACCAACCAGATCCCAAAAATCTCAAAAGATGTGTCTTCTAGGTCAGTTTTTGCTCTGACAGTTTTTTCAGTTTCAGGGACTGTAGTGATTTTGAAAAAACCAGCATTCCAAAATGACTTTTCTCGCTTCATATGTTAAGGATTGATCACCCTAAGTGATCTGGAGGTCCTAACCATTTTGTTTGAGCTTCCTTGAGGTTAGACTAAAATTCCAGGTTTTAGGCTAACAGAAGGATTTTAAGAAGGTTTATATGGAGCAGATGCAATTAGAGATGGAGAAATTTTGAGTGATCATTCAATCAGAGCTTGAACAATTTAAGGAGAGCATGCGATCTGAAGTCCATGAGATGATGCAAGAAGATGGAGATGCAGAAGATGAAGATAACACAGGATATTCTGACAATAGCGGCATTACACAGGTACAACGACAGCTCACTTCTTTCATAAAAGATCAACAGGACAGGAACAAAGCATTAGATTCATTTATGGAAGAGCAAGAGAGGCAGAAAAGGGCTATGAACATTCGCGTGGTTAGTCTACCAGAAGATATAAAGGAGAACACAAAGGAGAAAGTACGCATGTTTATCAAATGCAAGTTAGATTTTGATGGTGATATTATTGAAGCATTTCGGGTGGGCAAATCCTTTGGTAACACGAGGCATATTATTGTGAAATTTGCAAACAAGGAGAATAAGATGAATGTCTTGAGCAAGCGGGCATTATTAAGGGGAGAGAAGGTATGGATTAATGATGATTTGACAAAGGAACAATATACTGAGTACAAACAAGAACTTCAGAAATTAAAAGATGCAAGGAAGAATGGTCATAAGGCATTTTGGAAGAAGGGACGTGTTGTTGTGGAAGAAAGGAATGTGGAAAATGCAGCTGCTGCATAGGAAACAGTGACTGTCAGGTTTGCTTGCTGGAATATCACACAACAAGAAAATGGGCATTTAGCGACGTGGGGTAGCGACGTCTGGGTCACGCGACGCCACATTTGACCTGACCAGGTCACGTCAACGTCGCCAGTAGCGATGTCACGTCGCAAAGGCGTCACATGCGACGTCTACTGCGACGCCTGACATGACACAGGCGACGTCTGCCACCACGTCGCTATGACGAGGCCGTGTGTGTCACGCCAGCTGGGCTGTCAACGACGTCACATCGCATGCGATGTGACGTCGCAATACTGTATATGCCATGTCTTAGTATTTTGAGGCCACGTGGCGCCAACGGGTGCGTGACGTGGGTATTGACCATTGACTTCGCGCGCACGCGACGTATACGCGCCTCTTGCAGGTTCGAATGCATCATAGACTGCTTTGTTGCAAGCACCAAACACAATGGACGCAAGCAAGCTGGCGCATGCCCTTATCTGCGGCATCCTCGAAGAGCAACTGCTCCTCCCCATCTACCCTTAGCCGCATCGGCCCCTTCCAAACCTGTCCATCCCTAATCGACTTCACAACCCCCCTTGAAAATTTGCCATGCCCTAAAAGACCCCCATTTTACACGTATTCCCATACTCATACAACCCCCAATTCATTGCAAACCGCGTTATCAATGCAAGGTAGAATCAAGAGGTAAATAATAAGAATTAAGAAGTAGACAGGGGCAACAAATTACAGGTGGTATTTTCTCAGAAAGATTTTGGATGCATGTGGCGGTGGGGAGATGAATGGAAGGCAAGTTGTTTTTAGGTGGATCTAACAAATATACCCATCGAGACTCCTTGTGAAACCTTTGGCATTGAAGAATTGCCTTGAACATTTGGATTCTTCCAACTCAGATACGTAATGGCAGACGATATCAGCCAGTTTGTACATCTGGCCCGTCCCAGCAGGTTTAGGGTTTAGGGTAGGTGAAGAGAAAAAGACAGACGCGGTGGCATTTATGAAACCTTTGGCTGTTTGGTTGGGTGGGGTTCTGGTGTAATTCACACCCACCTCCATTAATGCAAGCCTTGTATTCTAAAAATCTTCGGCTTTTTCACATGGAGTTTCTCCACCGTAATTCTGTGCCAGGACGGCGAGATGAGGGCTCTGTTCTTCTGCCTTTTAGTCGCCCTCATCTGGGCTATAGCCCTTGCAGACAGACAAAGTGACTGCGATAAGGAAATCGTTAAATTGCAGCCCTGTTTGGACTACGTTGGTGGAAAATCTGAGAAACCTAATACTACATGCTGCTCAAATTTGACTTATCTTTACGAAAACAAAGCTGTTTGCCTTTGCATGTTGATCGCTTCTAGTGGAGGTCTGTCTGCTACGCCTGGAATTAATATTACTTATGCTACTCTGTTGCCAGTCCAGTGTAGCATCTACCCAAATGTCAGTCGTTGCACAGGTACAAGATGCATGTTTAGATTATTTGGCTTTTTAACTATTTCTTTGTTTTAGGAAGCCTGAAAAAATGTTTGCTTTGATGCAGACCTTTTGGCATCTGGAAGTTCATCGCGCTTTTCTGGTAGGCTGCTTCACTATTAGCATGCTAGGCTATGTTTCTATTGGTATTTAGTTAGTTCTAATTTAGCTAGAGTTATCCTGATTTAGTTAGTTCTAATTTAGCTAGAGTAATCCTGTGCATGGTTTTCTTGGATGATTCTAGGGAAGTCTTGTATGTGCCTGATTCTCTTAAATAGCCCTTAGTATGAAGTATCATAGACATTTTTAATTTGGTAAATTATCTAAAATCATGCAGAAAGCAGCTTGTCAAACAGGTTCAGATCACTAATTAATGGAATAAGAAACAGTTGTTATTTGAATAGTGAATGTCCTTAAGCAGGTCGTTGTCCTTGAAAGCAAACTGTGTCATTTGAGAGACATTCTTTACTTATTATAAATAGCAAATCCAACGTGCTTAGTTATCTACGCACGTCGACAATTTCCCCTCCCCACATACTTATAAGCTATAAAATATATTTGGAATAAAGCTGGGCGTCGTGCAATCAGATTTTAATATTCATATTCTGCTAAATGGTTATGAACCAATGAGTTGACTTGAATATTCTTAATTTGCAGGTGTCTGGCCATTCAACGTTCCTGGTTATGCATACAGAATATTTTACGTAGTTGTGATGCCAGTAATATTAGCAATGGCCAATTCGTTCTTGTAAATGGGCCATTATGGCCTTTTTTTCTTACAAGAATCGTATAGGGGTAAAGGAGAACCTCCAATTTAAAGTAACACAGAAAAGGCTAGTTTTATGTCCAGCTTAAGAAGGTATTCATATATGGTTCATTGAAAATTTCTAATTTCCACTTGAATTTGTACATGTTTCTTATGTTACCAGAACAATTTTTTAGCAAAAAAGTTGCTCACCATTATTGAAAGAAGGCAAGATAGTTTTTCTTTGTTCTTTTCCTAGATTTTCTTTGCTGCTTTCAGATTTTGTTGTTGATGAGTAGACAGTTTGATTAGTGTGGCCAATATATTGTGTGTTGCGTGTGTGTTTGTTGTTGACTTCGTAAACTGTTAAAGATGGTACACTGTTTGCAGATGCCTCTTTACATCGTAAGTACGAGTATTTTGGCAGTGGGATTTGTTAGAAGATTTTGTATTTACAAGTTCTGCAGAATCCATCAAATCTATTGCATCAGCTTTGAGTTATTGAAAAAAATTATGGCCGCATTCCTCAAATCTAGAAGGTGAAGATAATTTATGAATCTGCAAGCAGTCAGCAAACATTCACAGAAAACTGAGGGCATGTGAACCAAAATATGTTTTACTGCGCACTGTTTGGTTTTGCTTATGGGCATAACTGCTTGATACCATTGCTAAACATTTCGTCTGAAAAATAATGGTTTGTTTATGATGCTTTGTTGTTAAAGGGCAGAAGTAAAAGATGACAAAAAGAACAGCGGAAGTAATAGTTTGATTTGGTTGGGAATTCTGCCCACCGCAGATATACAGACACCTAAGCTAATAGACATAACTCTATGAAGAGAGACAACTTTTGGAATGGTCACACCCTTTGGGCCACATCACTGATCTGCCTACGTCAGCAAGATCGCCGCTGTGCATATTGGGGACATATTCTAAACACTCCCACTGTCACCGTATGCACAGAGTTCTTCACGGATACAACCGCACACTACTCCCACTGAAGTTTCAAACCAGAAATGCCTTTTCCTTCAGATCTAATGATACCTTCCCCTTCTTCTTTTGACGCATTTCTTCTTTCAAAGTAGAAGCTATTACCTGGTCCGGGGTTAGATTATCACGATTACTCAGAGTTACCTCAAGTTGCCCAAACGAATCTGGTAAACTATTTAATCTCCTACAGTAGCCAATTGTTGCACAAGAGTCTTGAATCTGCACAGTGCTTCTCCAATCTTCTCATCTTCTTCGATGTGAAAGCTTCTAAATTCTTGGTGCAAGGACACCTTCATGGATTCCTCCTTTGATTCATATAAATATCCATTAATGTTTTCCAAGCATCATAAGACGAATCCTTGCTACTCACATGTAGTACTTCCACAATCAGATCATATGCTTTATTATCACGAATTTGTCACTTTGCAGCATCATCTGCAGTTGCAGGCTTCTTCTCAATATCTTCCACGATATTCTACAGGTCTCTTTGACGAAAGAGAGATCTCATTCTTATCTTCCAGAAATAAAACCCTTCTCCATTAAATCTCTGAATCGATTTCTTCCCAACAATCACACTGGATACCATCTCTTCAATTCATACCAGATTAGCACTTCCATAATTAGTGACTAAGCCAATTCAGGCTTCACGGCAGGGGCTCCTCACAAGGATAATCTACCCACGATTTTGATGAAGAGCCTTTAGCCCACTGGTGTAGAATCGATGCTCTTCTCCAAGATCAGCCCACAAGGGGCTCTGATACCATGACAAAAAAAAAAAACAGCGGAAGTAATAGATTGATTTGGTTGGGAATTCTGCCCACCGCAGATACATTATATAGTTACGAAGAGACACAGACACCTAAGCTAATAGACATAACTCTGTACAGAGAGACACAACTTTTGGAATGGTCACACCCTTGGGCCCACATCATTGATCTGCCTACGTCAGCAAGATCGCTGCTTTACCCATTTTTATCATCGATGAATCAAAACATTCAGAACCTCTCCTGGGTTGCAGAAAACCATAAGAGAACTCTCATTCTATATATAAAACATTCAGATCCAAGGTTCATCTGAATTATACATATCGTTGGGGAGATCTTGCAAGTTCTTTGCAAGAACATACCTGGAAGTGCATTGCCTAGTAGAATTTAATTCTACACTGGATTAGTCTAGTGTTAATTAACAAGCAAAGAGATAGATCCAACAATGTTTGACTTTCTTGGTTTTTTTTTCTTATAGAGCATAATTCTCTAGTAGTATTTGTATTTGTTTTTTAATCTCGTGCTTGATCTATTGCCCATAGCTTGATCTTCCAAGATCATTATCTTCTCCATCTATTTCACTTCCTTTGGTGTTTGCAGTTATGCATTTTTGAATTACATTGCACAAAAATAGCAAAGGGTTTGGAGTCACAAAAGCAATTGGCAGGCAAGTCAAATACGTTCAAAGATCTCGTCTCGTGACCATAGATGAACACAAAGTGGTTAAAATAGCAAATGGAAATCTTGCCAAATCCAAGGCGAAAAGGACTAGTATTCTGAAATTGATAAGTATTTCGCTATTAAAATTTGAACCCTCATTTGCTAGTTAATTTCTCAAGTATTTTGAGTTTGAAGGATATCCAGTTCTTAGAAATGGGGAAGTTCATATTAAACAGGAAATCGTTTTTGAAGTTTGTTGCACACCTTAAATTCAATAGCTCGAGGTCATTTAAATGATGAAGGGATTTATATTTTAAATGCTAAGTGTACTCATTTATCACACTTCTTTGATGGTTGAATGATTGCCATTACTTTGACTACATGAGTTTGAATGTCATGCTTGCAGATCTCATGAAACAACATTAAGTTCCGTATCCTTCACATGCAGATCCTTTTAGTTAATAAACCCTACATGAGTTTGAATGTCCTGCTTGCAAACTTGGTAAAACAACTTTTGAGTTCCATATCCTTCATAGGCTGATTTTTTTAGTTAATAAACTTTGGAGTTTATGCATTTCAATGTATCTTACATGCCCCTATTGATTCTTGTGTTGGTAACAAGTATTTCTTTAGTCATCATTGATGATTTTCGCAAATATTCCTGGGTAATATACATTCAAACTTAGATCTGAGGCATTGCATAAATTAGAGGAGGAACAGGAGTGAGAAAGAAAGCATGAAATTGAATTATGAACTTTTAAACTAATATGTTTTTGTCCAAGATATAAATTTTGGAAAATTTTCCAAAATGCCTCTACGTTTTGCTAGTATCCTTGATCTACACCATCTTCATTGAGGCCATGATAACATTGTTGAAAATTAAAACATTCAAAACCTCTTCTTCGATGCAAGAAACCATATAGAGAATTTGTCTCTCTACCCAAAAGAAAGAAACATAAAGGAAGGGGGGGATGTAAGAACAAAATGAATTTTGTCTCTCTAAAAGCCAGGTTTTAAAACTAACATTGCTTGGTCCACTCATCGACACCATATAAATAAGTCTTAGGTTTCAGTCCTCATAAGGGAATGGGAGCAAGATCCATAACACAATGTTAATGTGGTGTGAGTGTGTGTGTCTTTCAAAACCAGTTGTCTACTCTAGGAAAATCACTAAAATGGCATCTTTTCTTCCAAAAAACCCTTGCCTTGGCAAAAGGATTTTTTGATCTTCGAAACATTCACCATCTTCGTGAGCTGGACATGCATGGAAGCTTTGGCAATTGAAATACTATTCTCTCCTATTTATCTTTGGGAATTCTATAAAATGCCCTATTATTTTTATGGAAAAGCACCCAATCTACACAATTAGGCTTCCATATGTTCTTAATGCTAAATCCTCAACTATGCTATCACAACCTCGAGTTCCCCATGTTACACTTGGAACAATCAAATAAGAAATAGAAGATCCATGTATGTGTGAAATCTTCAACATTAAATATATATGCCTAGTGTTCACAGAACCAATCGACTTTAGAACTTTAGTGATTACCTAATACAAGTATTTGGCGCTGGCGAAGCTGGCACCGTGTATGTTTCTGGGAGTTAAACCCAGAGATATCCTTTAACATGGACCTGTTTCCCTCAATATGGGCCGTTTCCCTTCATTCACTGAATGTGTATCATTAATTTCATACCATATCCAAAGTTATGGGACTCCTTAGAGTTTAGGTTGGAAGTTACAGTCCTACTTTTGATTGCTTTGGGACTCCTTGGAGCTTAGGCTAAAAGTGGTGGTTTTATTTTTGATTGGTTGCTTCTATGGATTCTACTTTTTAATGCTTTGAATATTCTGCTTCTGTATAGAAAAGCATCTTCAAATGCATATTCAGGGTAAACAGGTGGAGTTTGCAAGGCAAAAGTTTCATGTTATTCAGTCATAAGCATCTTTTGTTTGCCATGTTTTGTATATGTGCACAGTGTTTAGATATCAATATTTGTGTTGTTTCTTGAAGGCATCTGAAATATAAGATCAGGCTTATTATATAGTGTCGCAACATTTTCCATAACCAATTGCCATAAGTAGAGCATTCTGGAGTCATATTGCGAATTTGGACATCATTTTGTTATTGCTTCAGGGATTACCAAGTTATTGCAGATGGACATGCACTACCAAATCTCCGCATATCGAAACATCATTGCACTGGTCCAATTTTCCTGTTATAGCTTGCAAATATGGCCTACAATAATTAATTTTTATTCATGTTTTGAAATCCTAGAGTCTTATAGTGGAACTTGCAAAAACTTCCATGATATTTTGGCTGCTTGCATTTTTTATATGTTTTTTTCTTACCATCGTTTTACGCGGGTACTATGTATTTGCTTGCATTTCTGGCATGGGTGTTGGGCATATAGCACTGTTGCAATGATTGCTCTGCCATGTGCAGTTCATGGATTCTCCATTCAAGGTAAAATAATTTTCTCATGTTTACATTATAGATTACTGTAGACATCTTCTAGACTGATGGACTCTTTGGAAAGTAGGTACGATAGGCTTGCTTTGTGACTTCCTCTTTGGAAAAATTGTTTCAGCATTGATGGTCTTAGAAATAGAATTGAATGGAAATAGAAGCCTGTGGAAATCTGACACAAAGAAAAACAAATGGAATTTTTTAAGAACCTAAGAGCTTTATATGTACTAAATCTTCAAATTGAAATTAGAATCCAGCTTCTTCCCACTTATGCATGGAACTTTACCTTCAAGATGAGAAGTGTACCAAAAGTACGACGCACATGATATTGGAAGAAGCCCACACAGTTTTTAGGCTCATGTTAGATGATGTAAAAGCAAATAATATTCATGGCCTGATCTCACCATAACATGGCATCCCTTCTCAAACTTGTCCAAGAAACGCATAAGACTAGTAGAACCCATAGAAGCAAACCAATCAAAAGTGAAACCTTAACTTTTAGCCTAAGCTCCAAGGAGTCCCAAAGCAATCAAAAGTAGGACGTTGACTTCCAACCTAATCTCCAAGGAGTCCCATAACTTTGGATATGGTATGAAATCAATGACACACATCATGACGTCTCTATCGAATGCATTTACAATAAATGAGGGAAAATACATTAGTGTAGATATCTTCTATATTGATTGGCTCTTTGGAAAGTAGGTGCGATAGGCTTGCTTTGTGACTTCCTCTTTGGCAAAATTGTTTTAGCATTGATGGTCTTAGAAACAGAATTGAATAGAAATAAGAGCCTATGGCAATCTGACACAAAAAAAAAAAAAAAAAAAAAAAAAAACCCTTGTTATGTCTGATTTACATCAGACCATTAAAACTCCTAAGTCCATTTGGACATAAAAGCCTTTTAAATGCAGTCCCGAACTAGATACAGGTGATTATCCAATTCGGGCCTTGATTTGAGGTATTATGTCAAAAATAATGCAAGATATGATCAGAAGACCAAAGATAGAAAAAATACACGTTAAGTAGAATAAGATAACAATAAGCAAGCATTATAAGTTTGAAGGCTGATTAAGACAAGAAATTACTTTAATGTTTGCACCTTAAGACATGGAAAATGACAAAGGACATAGAATACCATCATAGTTTGAACAAGATGGCTGCTAGAAATTAGATTGAAGTAAGAGGTAAAGACACAAAAATACTGAAGTCATATTTTCCAAAGCAGCATGTTCAGATCCAAGTGAAGAAATATTGTTTGCTGGAAGCACAGGTCTGTAAGTCTTGTTCGAGCAAAAAATCCTTTCGCCCAAGCTACTATGGTAAAAACTTCACATGGAGGAACAAGTTTGGTTACCTGCAGTGGAACCAAATGCAAGTTAGCCAAGAACTGGGTAAATGCAAAAGCCACTAACAGGTAAGCAATAAACTTGTTCGGCTTAACGCCCTTCACCACAAATATACTGTAAGAAACGCTAAGACTAGCAACAACAGTTATGAGTGTATGAGATGAGCTGAAAATGCAACTTGAGTGCAAGAGATCCACTATTAACAGCGCATAACCAGAGAAATACAGCCATAGAATGCAAAGTTGAAAATCATTACATTATGGCAGTCAATATATGAATTTAAACCTAACAAGCTAGGTCATCCAATCAATTTAAGGAAAACATCTATGATAGACCAGAGAAAAAGTTAAGACAGTCCCTAGATCTGGACAAGCTAGTTGAGTCTAGATTAATCATAACAGTGGAAGTCATATGGACAACAAATTAAAGAATGAACAGGCATAAGTCAGTTATGTAAACCAGTATCATGATATGATCAGCATATGGCTACAACTAAAGATTGGTCCACAAGTTTATAATGTATAGCAGCACGGATGTTTATAGCAAGAAAATGATATTTATGTAAACTATCAAAACAAATAAAGAAAGGGGAGATCATATGGCTGTTTATAGTAGGAATCTGATATTTATGCATGCTACTAAGACAAACATATGGGGATACCATGTAACAAATCCTGGATTCCTGAACAATTCCTGGATTACTGAACAATTCCTGGATATTCTAGGGGGCACCTCTAGGAGATGGCGAAAGAGTTCTAAACAATGAGAAATAAAGCACAAAAACACTGTCAATCAAGGAGCAGAACTGGAAGTCTACAAGACATATGATTTTAGAGCAATGAAGCAGCATATCTGGTGCCTTAGATGCTTAGATCCATTATACATACTAGATGCGGCGAGAGCTAGAACTTTAAAGAACATTAAAGATGCAGACTTTTTAAGTACTTCACTACAAACAACAGAATTATAGAATACCATCCCGAGCTTTTCACAGATTATTGACTGTTATGGGATGAATATGCATCAATACTATAGGCCAGCTTATCGATCCAATGAAGTAGCAAATAGAAAGTATATCTACTGCCTGTTATGGAAGATTCATACGCAGTTATAGTAGAAGCCAGTTTAAGATCTAGAAGACAAGCTATATTTAACATTAGAAAATATGGCTAAGCAACAGATAATACATAAGTGGAATTATAGAGCCGAATAAGGAAGGGGATAGTTAACCAGCAAACTGAAATTGAAGAATATGGGAACCTGGTTAGCGTTGTTGCCGTCATTATTGTTGAGATGAGTCTTAGGAATCCATAGGAGGATTAACTGGCGGATTTGCAGAAACTTCAGTGTGCAGAATCGTGCTCCGTTTGTGCAGAGCTACCGCCCTCTTCTAAATTTGTAGAGCAGCGAAAACCTTCACAAGTTACTAGACCAGCCGGATCCTTTCTGATGTAGGAAGAATCGTAGTAAAATGAAAACTGCTCAAGAAACATAAATAGCCAGACCTGGATGTGGATCTACAACGGAAAAAAGCCTTGACAGATTAGGTTTTCATCCTCTGCCATCGTGACGGATTAGGGATAGGAGCACGAAATTTTTTTCAACCCTAAAGTTAGAGTACTAAGGTGAAAATAAATTTTGGACAAGATTGAAAGCACTGAATAAAGGTTAAACAAATTGTTTAATCCATCTAAGATGGTCTTTGGACACCCTGTTCTAGTTAGAGTTATGGTCCAACCTAGTTTCCTAGGTTATACCATTGGTTAAAGGAGAGATGTAAGGGAAAAGCCGTACGTAAAATATGTATTCAATCTAATTATAAAGCACATGGAAAATGTAGCATTTGTTCCCTTGTCTGGCTGGATGAGTATAACCATTGGCAGTGTAACCAAAAAGCCAGTGTAACCTGTTTGGCGCACCCAATTATCCAACTTGCACTCTTAATGGAGGTCACATTTATGAAGTTAATCGATGTCTAATATGTATGGCCATCACCTCCAGTAGCCTGCATTTTCTGAAAAAATTAGACAGTGGCTAGTTATCACTCAATTAAATGTGTTAGCAAGTGTCAAAGTGGGATACTTAGTCCAGTTTCAAATGCTTGTAAATGCAAAACTTTGATAGCACAAAGGACATGAGTAATAGACCAAAATGTTCCCTTAAATAGTTAGTCAATGTGGGTCCTGTTGACAATCTGCAGTGTGGTTCATGCTTTGACAACTAAGATGTTATCCAAAATATTACACAAAAAAACCCTTCCACCAGCCGCAGGTTAGGTGGCCCCTTTTAGATAGGCATTTATCTAAGTCCAAATACAGTTACAACAGGGAGAGTAGGGCCCTGTTGTAACACAGGGGCCCTACCCAATCCCGTATAAAAACTACTCTTAGAAAACAAAAACTTACAGGTCTATCTTGAGTGATCTCCTCATGTTTTCGATATCATATTGTAATCCAGTAAACTGATTGACATTTAGTGTTAGGAAACACAATACCCACAATACCGTTTTTCAGGAACCCGTTGTTGCAAAGTGCTAGGAGATGGCCATAGAGATGTTGCATCAGCATTCAACAGCATCTTCATGATGTCTGTTTTGAGAAATCTAGGGTATAATAGTGTAAAAGTTTTTTTCAAGATACACAACCAGCCATGGAAAAACTCTTTCCATAAAAACCCATGGTTGGTGGAACGTGGAATGCATGTTAACATTTTGAGTTCAATGTACAATCAGATTGATGCAAATAGAACTTACAAATTTAGATTGAAAGACACAAAAGTCGTTATACACAATAAATCCTTGTACCTCCTTGCACTTGATGCAGACATTAAGGCTTGTACAGCAACATTGGGACTAAAAACATGCATTTGTCATACTTGAGCAGAATAAGTTCCAAAATCCAGTTGGAGTTGGAATCCATATCATCATTTTTGCTGTTTATGTGTTGTATTCTGCGTACAATACTAAAAAGTGGTTAGAAAGTAACATAAAGTGGTTAGAACTTAACATAATGTAGAAAAGAATGTCTGACCACATCTCATAGTTCAATTATATCATAATAGAATGAGAATGAGAATTAGAATAGAGAGCACCTGACCTCAAAGCAAGGTTCTAGGTTAAACCTAGAAACTGAAGTAACATTAAAAAACCCTTTTTAAGTCTGATTTACATCAGACCATTAAGACTCCTAAGTCCATTTGGACATAAAAGCCTTTTAAATGCAGTCCCGAACTAGATACAGGTGATTATTCAATTCGGGCCTTGATTTGAGGTATTATGTCAAAAATAATGCAAGATATGATCAGAAGACCAAAGATAGAAAAAATACACGTTAAGTAGAATAAGATAACAATAAGCAAGCATTATAAGTTTGAAGGCTGATTAAGACAAGAAATTACTTTAATGTTTGCACCTTAAGACATGGAAAATGACAAAGGACATAGAATACCATCATAGTTTGAACAAGATGGCTGCTAGAAATTAGATTGAAGTAAGAGGTAAAGACACAAAAATACTGAAGTCATATTTTCCAAAGCAGCATGTTCAGATCCAAGTGAAGAAATATTGTTTGCTGGAAGCACAGGTCTGTAAGTCTTGTTCGAGCAAAAAATCCTTTCGCCCAAGCTACTATGGTAAAAACTTCACATGGAGGAACAAGTTTGGTTACCTGCAGTGGAACCAAATGCAAGTTAGCCAAGAACTGGGTAAATGCAAAAGCCACTAACAGGTAAGCAATAAACTTGTTCGGCTTAACGCCCTTCACCACAAATATACTGTAAGAAACGCTAAGACTAGCAACAACAGTTATGAGTGTATGAGATGAGCTGAAAATGCAACTTGAGTGCAAGAGATCCACTATTAACAGCGCATAACCAGAGAAATACAGCCATAGAGTGCAAAGTTGAAAATCATTACCATCAGCATTGAATCACGCCATACACAAGCTAGCAATAGAACAGAATTCATACCAGAAACAGTGGACTTACTTGATATTAGATAGATCCATAGTGGTATGTCCTGGAGCAGTAGATGGAACATGAAAATCAAGCTGATCCCAGCAGATATATTCGCAAAAGAATGCGCCAAGAGTTCGCCAAGAAGAAAGCGCCAAGAAGGATTCGCCAAGAAGGATTCGCCAAGAAGAAAGCGCCAAGAAGAATTCGCCAAGAAGAAAGCGCCAAGAATCACCTGGGATTTCTGTGAGCGCCAAGAAGAAAGCGCCTGACAGCACGCATGCGCCTTGAAAAGTTTCTGCCTATGCGCCTAAGAAAAGTAGCGCGCCTTATGCGAGCGGCAGCTGAGACGAACAGGCGGAGTCGAAAGCGCCTGAACCGTGCACGAAAACGTCTGCGTCGTGGCATGGTCGCATTAAGTGGGAGCACGGCGACAAAGAGGGAGCTTTAAATGCAAAGTACAATTTTAAAAGCGGACGATTCAAATTTGGACAGGTGGCAGTCAAATTTCAATTTACGGGCGGGAATTTTGACTTTTATGTTAATTGCGGGCGGGCGGGAATTTTGAATTTTATGTTCAAATTTGGGCGGGCGGGCGTTAGGGCGGGAAATATTCGAATTTCAAAATTCAAATTGTGGCGGGCATGGGCGCCTGGACCGCCACGTGCATGGGCGGGCATGGGCGCCTGGACCGCCACGGGCATGGGCGGGCATGGGCGGCTGGACGGGCATGGGCGCCTGGACAGCCACGGGCCCTAGTTGGCCGCCTGTGGTACAGCAGGCAGCCAGCGCCCAAAGTTTGTTATGCCTAATTGTTTTTCTGAAGCTTCTCATTCGGTTTTTTCGTTTTCGATTCCAGCTCCTAGCGCCTCGACCTTAGCCGCCAGCGCCCAGCGCCTAGCGCCTAGCGCCTAAAGCAACCCTTCTGAGTCCTTTGTTTTTAGTGTTTTCTGGCGCCATTACCCCACAGTTCAGCGCCTCAACACATCTAGATACACACCAGTTTTCGGACCAAATTCAAGGCGCTCGAAATGGAAATCGACAATTCTGGAGCTCCTCAGAATGTGGAGACAGCGGCTAGCGCACCTCAAGGGACAGGTATGTCATCTACTTGCCTGTCGACAGCTAAATGGCGCCACCGCGCTATTTAGATGCCTGGTAACCACTTTAGGGTCTTATAGTTGACTTGGATGCCTGAGTGCACTTTAGGAGTCTTAGCTTACTTTAGGATGCCTGGTAGCTTACTCTAGGGTCTTGTTGCTACCAAATGGCGCCATTGATGTCCATTAGCTTACCATAGGGCCTTGTTGTTGGCAAATGGCACCATGGCGCCATTGCAGTCAATATATGAATTTAAACCTAACAAGCTAGGTCATCCAATCAATTTAAGGAAAACATCTATGATAGACAAGAGAAAAAGTTAAGACAGTCCCTAGATCTGGACAAGCTAGTTGAGTCTAGATTAATCATAACAGTGGAAGTCATATGGACAACAAATTAAAGAATGAACAGGCATAAGTCAGTTATGTAAACCAGTATCATGATATGATCAGCATATGGCTACAACTAAAGATTGGTCCACAAGTTTATAATGTATAGTAGCACGGATGTTTATAGCAAGAAAATGATATTTATGTAAACTATCAAAACAAATAAAGAAAGGGGAGATCATATGGCTGTTTATAGTAGGAATCTGATATTTATGCATGCTACTAAGACAAACATATGGGGATACCATGTAACAAATCCTGGATTCCTGAACAATTCCTGGATTACTGAACAATTCCTGGATATTCTAGGGGGCACCTCTAGGAGATGGCGAAAGAGTTCTAAACAATGAGAAATAAAGCACAAAAACACTGTCAATCAAGGAGCAGAACTGGAAGTCTACAAGACATATGATTTTAGAGCAATGAAGCAGCATATCTGGTGCCTTAGATGCTTAGATCCATTATACATACTAGATGCGGCGAGAGCTAGAACTTTAAAGAACATTAAAGATGCAGACTTTTTAAGTACTTCACTACAAACAACAGAATTATAGAATACCATCCCGAGCTTTTCACAGATTATTGACTGTTATGGGATGAATATGCATCAATACTATAGGCCAGCTTATCGATCCAATGAAGTAGCAAATAGAAAGTATATCTACTGCCTGTTATGGAAGATTCATACGCAGTTATAGTAGAAGCCAGTTTAAGATCTAGAAGACAAGCTATATTTAACATTAGAAAATATGGCTAAGCAACAGATAATACATAAGTGGAATTATAGAGCCGAATAAGGAAGGGGATAGTTAACCAGCAAACTGAAATTGAAGAATATGGGAACCTGGTTAGCGTTGTTGCCGTCATTATTGTTGAGATGAGTCTTAGGAATCCATAGGAGGATTAACTGGCGGATTTGCAGAAACTTCAGTGTGCATAATCGTGCTCCGTTTGTGCAGAGCTACCGCCCTCTTCTAAATTTGTAGAGCAGCGAAAACCTTCACAGGTTACTAGACCAGCCGGATCCTTTCTGATGTAGGAAGAATCGTAGTAAAATGAAAACTGCTCAAGAAACATAAATAGCCAGACCTGGATGTGGATCTACAACGGAAAAAAAGCCTTGACAGATTAGGTTTTCATCCTCTGCCATCGTGACGGATTAGGGATAGGAGCACGAAATTTTTTTCAACCCTAAAGTTAGAGTACTAAGGTGAAAATAAATTTTTGACAAGATTGAAAGCACTGAATAAATTAATCCATCTAAGATGGTCTTTGGACACCCTGTTCTAGTTAGAGTTATGGTCCAACCTAGTTTCCTAGGTTATACCATTGGTTAAAGGAGAGATGTAAGGGAAAAGCCGTACGTAAAATATGTATTCAATCTAATTATAAAGCACATGGAAAATGTAGCATTTGTTCCCTTTGTTTGGATGAGTATAACCATTGGCGGTGTAACCAAAAAGCCGATTGTAACTTTGTTTGGCGCACCCAATTATCCAACTTGCACTCTTAATGGAGGTCACATTTATGAAGTTAATCGATGTCTAATATGTATGGCCATCACCCCCAGTAGCCTGCATTTTCTGAAAAAATTAGACAGTGGCTAGTTATCACTCAATTAAATGCGTTAGCAAGTGTCAAAGTGGGATACTTAGTCCAGTTTCAAATGCTTGTAAATGCAAAACTTTGATAGCACAAAGGACATGAGTAATAGACCAAAATGTTCCCTTAAATAGTTAGTCAATGTGGGTCCTGTTGACAATCTGCAGTGTGGTTCATGCTTTGACAACTAAGATGTTATCCAAAAAAAAAAAAAAAAAAAAAAAAAAAAAAATGGAACTTTTTGAGAACCTAGGAGCTTTGTATGTACTAAATCTTCAAATTGAAATTAGAATCCATCTTCTTCCCACTTATGCATGGAACTTTACCTTCAAGATGAGAAGTGTACATTGGCTACCAAAAGTACGAAGCACAGGATATTGGAAGAAGCCCACATAGTTTTCAGGCTCATGTTAGATGATGTGAAAGCAAATAATATTCATAGCCTGATCATGCCATAACATGGCATCCCTTCTCAAACTTGTCCAAGAAACACAAAGGACTAATTTGGAAAGAGATCACGGGCATTTTCTAGCTTTTGATTATGCACAAATGTTTCAATCACAGGATTCAAAGAGATCACATTTCGCCTCTAAAGAAAAATCTTATGCACATCCCAAAAGCATAAAACAAAAAAACAAAAGGTAGATAGAGCATGGTTGTTACCTTGATAGCTCCAAATCGTAAAAGCTTGACTAACAATCAAAAAGGAGATATGCAAATCAATATAGGACTTTAAATGTTGGAATCAGTATACTGGTTGGATCACCTTCACTTAGGGAAAGAGACCAAAGGCAAACAATAGCAATTCGATGTTGCTTTCCTTTCTGTTCTAGCCATAGCCATAGGCTAGGGTTCGTCATCGCAATGATGCAAACCAAACCCAAACACTCACGCTTTGCAAGGGATTGAGACAACGCGAAACAGAGCTCTGACAAATGCAGAAGGGAAGAGGCAGCGATGAAGCATAGCCAGGGATCTCAAGCTACGGGCCATTTGTTGCCGAAAAAAACAAACATAGACAATTCCGAAAACATCCTTAATCAAACCAAAACCCAGGCCAGGCTCGAAGGCAAATCCTCGACACAAATCTGGCCGTAGGCATGCAAAACTTCCGTATCTCCAATTAGGCTGCCCAAACAATCCACGCAGAGGGCTTCCCAAAATCCTTTTTATGGCCAAATGTAATTCTTTTTGGATTTTTTCTTGCCTGAAATATTTATTTTTTGGATTTTTTTTGGCCAAAAATTTCCTTCCCTTTTTTTTCATACTAATCAAAGTATTTTTATATATATTTTCCTACTTAATGGGATGTTTTCATTTTTCAATCGTGGCCTTTGATGGGAGGAATATTCCTCATTTTATGCCAGATGAAGGGCCCTCTATTTTTTTCATCCTGCGACCCATGCAAATTCAAAGGTGCAGAATTAAAGCACATGACCATTGGCGTTATATGAAGCCGAATTGCAGTGGAAGTATATTATGGGTTCTTTATTCAACTCGATTGGTAGCCATTGATTGGCGGCATATTCCTAGTATTGCGCCAGATCCATGGCTATCGGTCTCCCTGCTAAACCAGACTGCCTGTGCTAAGCCAAACTGCCCCAATCGACCCTGCACTGTTCCCCCAATTAATCCTGCAGTCAATCCAAAATTTCGAACTGCTTGAATGAATCCTGCTACCAAAATCAATCTTGCGCAATCTCGAAATCAATCATCTTCATACCAACTGCATGCACCTGTACAATGTACAGACATGGTGTTTACACCAGGGCTGGAGGATTCGAACCTCCGGGCCATGTCGGCCTCACCAGAACCCTTCTAATGCCATCTTACCTATCCTGCATAAATGCATAAATGCTACAAGCAAGCAGCAGCAAAGCAAGGCATTCAGATGCCTAAATCCTACAACCAAACAGCAGCAACGCCGACATGCCACAAATTAGCCCTCCCACTAGAGGATATGCCATCATCCGCCATAGCCGATTGGATATGCCAGGCAGTAGATTCTTCTGCAAGGCCCTGCTTAAATGCTTGGCAGGCCGAGCTCACAAATCTGGTGACTGCATCCTGCACGTAAGAATTGGCCTCTTTTACAGACATTTTTGCCCCAGTCAATGGATAATCTTTGTGCGTATGATCTCCGTTTAGCTGTGAAGCTAGCTGCACCAATTCTATTTAAAACTCTGTTAGCGTTCTCTTTTCTTCGTCCGACAATGAATGCCTTAGCGACCATGGCACATCCGGAAGCTCCTCTGTTTAAAACAAAAAAAAAATGAACCTGATTATATTTTCTGTCACCACCTCTCTGCTCAAGCCGCCTTCTCTGCTCTCCGCCTCTGCTCCGCGCACAACCCTCCATTCTGTATCAAGCCGCCCTCTCCGCCTAAATGCCCTCTGCCTCCGCTTGCCAAAAAAAGAAGGGAGCATTCCTTCTTATCCACGCCCTAAAAAATGGTCTCCAATTTCTATTTTATTCTTCACCACCTTTCCAAAGATAACTTATCTAAAAACCCAAAAAAGCAACATGACCTCTAAATGACATTAAGCTCCTCGAATATGACAATATATATGGTTTTTTATACAATACAATACCAGAATCATAGTTCCCACCATTGCGAGAATACCCTCCCGCAATACCAAACGAATTGGGTAAACTTAACATAAGAAGATAAGCAATCAAATAAGAAGTACTTTGAAATTAAGCCTTATCCTAGAGGAGAAAGCTGCCATATAACGAGTAATTAAGGGTGGACACATGATCATTTTTTTGCTTTCAACGACAAATTCTAATGTAAAAATGGAAGTGGAGGCCTCTCTTCTGCAGCTCTTCTCCCTCTATTTTGCCGCTCTTTGCCTCTCGTATCGAATTGAGATACGTAGGTGGAGGCAGCCAAGATTGCCTCTATTCCCACACCAAAAGTGTTTACGAATGCCCTTATCCTTATCAGTAGCATCTATTTCATCACCCATTAACCCGATCAAGCATAACCATATAAAGCTAATACAGAAACCAACTTTCCTTTAATTTTTCCTTTTTCGATTGAACAAGATCAACGAATGACATAGGATGTCATAATATTACAGAGCGTGTCAGGCCACTGCAAGTTCGGTTATCCACGGATTATTGGCTTACAGTAACCTGGTTTTTCACGGGATCAAGCAATGCCGGGAGGTCACTGACCTATAGTTAAATGGTCATGATCGCATTAGTTAATGATTTATACAGAAAATAATAATACAGTGAATAGAAAAAGTTCGTTGGTAAAACCAACACTGGCTGCCCAAGCTGGCTAAAGGGAAGAAGCCTCTTTAACAGCCTTGCATTATGATCACCAACCTCATATTCAGATGCTGAATTCTTTCCGAATACATTCAGCTGTTTTTGACAATTTGTCAACAAAAATGTGCACTTAACCATAGCTTCATCGCCTATGCTGTCTAGAAGCGGAAACTTAGATGAAATTAGTAATCGCCCTCTGCCTTTTTCACATAGCATATAAGCTGTACAGCATCTCCACTACCCTACGAGCGCACAAGCACTTAGTTTGCATTTACTGTCGAATGCACCAACACACAAGATGAACTATGGTGCTACGGATCACCAGCTCAAGTACCATGAAAGCAACAGCACGGGGCTCGTAAATAAATGAAATGATCAGGCCTAAAACAACAGGAAGTGATCCCAGCCAATCCATAACATTTTCGGTGAGTGTGTTGACAACACTGAACCAATATAATGTGCCACTTCATCTTCTTGCTCGTGCTGGTGATTGGGGCCTGTCACGCTTGTATCTGCAATTTAAGCATTCCATTGATAATAAATGAGGACATGTACCAAAACGAGTATACTACGACTTCTGCTTAAGATACTCGAGCACCCTTTAAGATCGAGTTTAGACAAAACTAAGTAGGTTTGGTGCAGTTACCTGTCCTTTTCACGAGAAAGAGAAGGGGAATGCCTGCGATGGGTATGCTTGCTACGCGGAGGACGTGAACGTGATCGTGACCGGGACCGGGATGAGCGTCTAGATATACAATCATTGTACTCGACAATAAGTTACAAAAAGTATTCAGAAAAAAGATATTTTAAACATGCTTCTGCCCCAATCATAGGGCACCCTGCACAGTTAGCACTTGAAATTGCAATATGTTTTATATTCCAAAAAGAACAGAAACCAAAGTTTCAGTGGTTTATGTATTACGTGGAAAATCGGCAATGGCTAAACAATTGATGGACCCCTAAGAGTACAAGCAGAACAACCACATTGGTATAGTAGTAAAATTTGACACATTATCCGTCAAATTTTGCAACTATAAATTATCAAAATGCGCTTGGACCAAGTCTTAATAACTGCTTGCCTTTTAGCATTAACTTCAATTTGGACTAATTATAAGGTTGAAGCTCAAAGTCCTTGGATATGTGGATATTTCATTGCACTACTAGAAGACAATAGGCTTTGAAGCTAATGACTCAGTTGCGTTTAGGCATTCTGTATAATCTAGAGAAATGAATGGGCTCCTGAATTTTAGAAAGCATGAAAGGGATAGAATAATTGCTGTAAAGATGGATGAAACCTGTCACTTCATTGTTTAGAATGCACCTTACATTCGGACACAGATTATTATTCGCTCACCTTTAGGCTTTGTGTAATATATAACAGGATAAATTGCTTGCAACGACTTAAAAATCCAAACATTAAACCTTATGAAGGACAAAAAGGAAAGCTAGCCCCTTGCAAATGCTGATATGACACACGAAATAATAAAAAGAAGAAATATTCTATACGCACCTTCGTCTAGTTTTTACAGGTGATCGGGAGATGCTGCGTCGCCTCCTTGACCTTTCTCCTTGTCTCCTAATAACAGTGCCATAAATTGTAAGGTGAAGAATTGAAGCAAACAACTTATCTTCTAGGAGCAACAGCAGGAAGCAGAAATCTAGAGGCAGAAACACGGACCTTCTTCTTAGATTGTCATTCTTGTCAGGACTTACACTGCTATTGCGACCATCGATGGAGGCGCTTCTACTGCAACTCCTTCCCCGACTGCTTGCTGATGATGAGTTGCGTCTACCCCTTTTTGGTTCTTGCAAATCTCTGTGTTTGTCTCTTGCTCTCTTTTCACTTCTTTCTTTGTTGTCTTTCTTATTCTTTTCAGAACTGTGATGTTTTATCTGTTCTGGTTCTCCCCGCTTTTTTGATCTTAATTTGTCCAACATAACATCAGGCTTCCCCTTTGGTGCATCCTTCCCACTTTCCTTGCTAATATTCCTGAGTGATTCCCTATCTTTATGTTTCTCATGCTTTTCAACTGTTCCCAAATTTTGGGATTTGTGAGGAAGAAAATACGAACGGTCATCTTTTTGTACTTCTCCATGTTTCCCTCCACTTTTATTGTTGAAAACTGCTTCATCAACCTTGTGCTTGCTAGTTGTAGATGGTTGCGCATGTTTTTCGTCAGTTTTTAGTGGTTCAAGCTTATCCTTACGATTATTTGGCTCATAAGCTTCACGTTCTACAATGGAACTCGCACTCATCTTTGTATATGGCTTATCAGTTTCCTTCCTGTTTTTTGCCAAGTGGTCCTTGGAATATTTAGCACCATGGTCATTCTGTTCATCAGATTTACTAATTGCAGAATGGCGTGCCCTGGAAGCCTCTTCATGAATATCCACATCGACATGATGTCTTTTTGTTTTGAACTCCTTTGACTCTTTCTTGTTGCCTTCCTTCTCTCTTTGCCTTTCTTTCTCTTTCCTTAAACTCTCTTTTTCCTTCGCTTCTCCATCTTCGGCTCGCCTCAATTCCTTGGAAAAAAGCTCGCTATTCATGCTATTCTTTGCCATGTCCCTGTGCTGTTCCATTGAGCTATCAACTAACATGTCACCTGCATTGAAATCCTGTTTGTCCCCTATCCTATCCTTCTTAGAAGCATTTGTCTGGTCTCCCTCCTCATCATCAGAGGCATAACTTGCAAGGCCAAGAACATTTCCAGTGGAAGATGCTGAGACTCCACTTTGATTATCCTCATTTGCCTCCAGTTTACTTGCAAGGAGTACTCTTGCAGAAGGAACAGTTTGAGATGGTGGAGGAGACGAATGCAATGATGCATTGTGGCCATATTCATTTGCTTCTTCAGCATGGGATTTCTTTTCTGCCACCACAAATAATTCCTTGTAATAACAAGAATAACAGGATATGCCTGATAAATGTAACTCAAAAGTAATGAGGTAGAACTAACCATGAATCTCAGAACTCTCGTCCAAAACTTCTTGGGCAATCTCATCGAATAGTCCATCAGTAACCTACACCAGTTCCAAAGCTTATGATGAATGCAAAAGACGAGAGAAATCGAACTTAAGATAAACCTACCTTCAGTAGCACTTCAGTGAGAACACGTTTTATTTCTTGATTGATTGCAGAAAGCCTTGCAGCTTCAATTTCATCCTAAATCAGCAAAAATCAAAACATGAATATGAACTCCACTTCATGTTAAGTGTCATTCAAATGGCAACCTCATCTTCGTCCGCTGCATCGCTCCCTCCTGGTGAATCTCTTTCTGCCCTATCATGCAAGTTGGATGCATTATATATAGGTTCAACCACATTTGTATGGATTGAGTCATCTGCTATTGATCCTCCACCACCCACTGATGTCACTGCCCTCTTTTTTATTAATTCTTCTCTCAACCAGGACGGAACTGCTGCCTACACAAGATAACCACACCATTATTCAAAAGACAAGTCACCACAATGAAAGAAGGTTAATACTCATACCTTTTTTGGCCTTTCTGGCAAAAGATTACCATTTCCATCCCCCATAAATGCAGCGCCCATACCAGCTCCTGGACCAGGACCCATTGCCGGACTTGCTCCAAATCCAAAAGGTCCACCAAGCGCTGAACCCCTAGGACGAAAACCTGGTCCAGGAGGTGGAATATGTGGCCTACAAAACAAAGGTGATGGTTGGGATCCATGTAATGGTTGGACATGTGGCATAGGTGGTTGGTTTTGATCATACTGCAAAAAATGCATTTCATGTCAGATATTCATTCTTACACAAACTTAAATAAGACATGACGATGATGGAAACATCATCCATGTTGTGAAGAGCCAGACACACAGTCCATAAATTAGTTGGGATCCTTTCTTTTGTCTGAGCAAGACTCGAGCATGTACGGGAAGCTATCCAAAAGACCTATGGAGGAAGAAAATATGTTCTGATTGAAACTAAACATGATTTTCAATTGCCAAAAACGATGGTCAGAAGATGATGCTCTGATGAAGTCCTATAAGACCAGGAACAAAAAAAAAATTCTTCAGCACTTTAGAAGTGCAACATCCTAACTAATTCCTAAAATATCCAAATAAGAAACAAAATGGGAAGGAGGGAGGGAAACTACCTGAGGTAGTAGAGATTGATTAAGAGGCACTCCAGGAGCCACACCCGTCGGAAACGGCATTCCAGGTCCACCCATGTGAGACCATGTCTGAATTGGACCAGAAAATTTACTTTCAGGATTATCCATAGAACCGGGCGCCACAGATGGTGTGTAGTTCGATGGGGGTCCCTCTAATTGATGAAAGTCGTATGGCTGTTGTTCATACGAAGGGCGCGAACCTGGCTCGGGGTAAATCTGCTGATCTACTTGAGGCTGCACCTGTGAAGTTTGCATGTACCCGTGATCTGAAAGCCCATGTCGTTTATGATGTTCCGTACCTGTTAGCACTCTTGGATTTCAAAAGCGACAAAAAATAGATGTCTAAACCTTTACAAATACTCATGAATCTACTAGGAACAGAATGTTCGTAAGACAAAACTATGCCAGAACTGCTTATGCTTCAGCAGCCCAGGCACCTTCATAAGCTTGAGGAATCAACTGGGTCTATAAACTCAATTCTTCCTTGCAAATTGAAACTTGCAAGCATAAGGAAAGCACCCTAAAACAAGTAAATATGGCCATCATCTTCACATACTAGGCTGCTGCTAGAAGTGCTTAATATAAACACAATAAAAAGTGCCAGGACTGAAGGATTAATAGCTCTAGGAAATCATGTCTCTCCAGCTATATGAATGGTTACATGACATTCAAAACCTAATGATCTTGCACGGCAATAGTTACTTAAATCAGCTGTGATTCTTGAACAGTAAGTACCTGAGATTGGCACTTCTTGACGATAACTTGAAGGTGCATCATGGGAGTAGCTATTAGAAACAACATGTGCATGACTTACACCTACTTGCGTTGGCACAGAAGATGGATTTTCTGCATAAGTTGTAAGTGTAGATTCCCCCGCTGGCGTAGAATCTTGTAAATAACCAGACGAATTTACTTGATTAAATGCCCCAGAATATTCATGAGAATAAGTTGATGGTTGGGGCGGTGGAGGCATTGGAAGTTGGTTAAAGCTGGAAGGCGGCATTGTTGAGGTCGATTGTGTATGAGGCTGCCCCCCTACTGGTAGTGACTGTCCTTGAACCTGAGAATCTTGTGCTGTCTTTGCTGCTGCCCAAGCTCGTGCTTTAGCAGCCCAGTCCTCCTCGTGATTGAATGCACCACCTGTAGAGGACATTGATTGAGAAATTAAAAGAAGCAATGTTAACTGGATCTTTTATAGACTGACCGTACCATCATATTTATACTGATGATTGTTCCAACCATTACTTGAAGGCCATGCCTGAAATACAAACAGTTAGACAAGTGCACGCCTGTCATCAGACCTTCCTTAACAAAAAACATTCCAATTTATGCACTTCATGGTGAAATGCTGAAAGATATTGTCTTTTTGCCCCAAATGACCTAAACGCTAACAGTAACAGTTTCAAGCACCCCATTGAGACTTCCAGTATTAATGCTTACTCATCCTGCCACAAGACTTTTGCCAGATGCATCAAACAACTCTATACGCTAAAATTTGGCTTATCAGACCAAATAATATTCTTTACATGCAGAAGAAAGAGTTTCTGCACAGAAATTGATCGAAACGTGCCCAGATAGGAAAAATGACTAGCAAGTCTTCCTTGTCCAAGAAAGAGGCCGCTGCTTATGTGACTTTTCTGATAGGCCAATTATACCCATTTGACCATAAGGGAAGAAAAACTAGTCTCCCTTTGCCAGGTTTTTCTGAACCAATCTGGATGAATCCTTCATAGTGAGGGCGCTCTAACCCTTCCATTATAGTGGACTAGAAAAGGGTAGCAAATGACTACATAAGCAGCTATATATTTACCTGATCCTGCTGAGCATAAAACTGACCATGCTGTGAAGGATGCTGGTGTTGCTGAGGCTGGTGCTGGTGTTGATGCTGGTATTGCTGGGGAGGTTGCTGGGATTGTGGGTAAAACTCCGGTGGCTGATGCTGGTACACATGGGTTTGTGAATATTGCATAGATTGATCTTGATGAGGAGGCGCCCACATTTGTTGAGGCAGCGTTGGAGGTGGCGGCAAAGGCCGAGACTGATAAGAATACCAATTTTGTTGCTGCTGTTGCTGCTGATCCTGACCTCCTAACATTGTTCTGGGAACTTCGTGATTTTGTTGAATAGCGGACATGCCAAGCAGCACACACAAGCTCTTCTGCTATCTAACCCTAATAGTCTCACGACAGCCGTTCGGGAGTCTTTCCAAATACGTAGAAGTAGATGTACACTACAGTACGTGATCACGTTACTGTATATATTTTCGACTATAGGCTTGTCCTTTGTTGTCTTCATTCTTTTTTGAATATGTATGGTCCATAAGTAAGGGTTGTTCCTACTCTAAAGGCCACAAGGCATGGCTAAACTAATTGAGTCTCTTCTTGTGAACTTGGGGTCAAAATACAAGGTATCTGAGCTTTGGGACAAGCTACATTTAGGAAGAATTACTCCACAATAGACCATCTGGTAACTTTTGCGACTAATGGCAAGCATTCTTTTGTTATTTCACCTTTGACCGAATATCATGATGTGAATCGCGTGATAATTAACGCAGGTGCCATAATGTGGTGGTCTGACGCTTCTTAGAGACGGGGCACGGAAAGATCTTGGGGAGAAGATTCAGGCCATGGTTGTGATGCTCTTTGAACCTATACGATGCTCCCATCATATAAATACAAGGAATTCCCCTCTCAGGGCAACTCAATCACCACGAAAAGGCCCTCTGTCTGACTCGTTGTGATGGCCAAGTGTGTGGGTGAAGGGCACGAGGTGTCATTCGTCCCACGCCTTCTATGGGATATCCAATATGGCAGAAGCGTATATACATGTTAGCACTAGTGACAATACACATAAATAATATGCCACCGGAAGGGTGGCCCATCCAATAAATGAGGGTTCTACCCAGGGCTCAGACCTAAGGGGGTCGACTGACGGTCAGGGTCTCCGGATAACAACAGACGAAATTATGACAATGGCATTGGCTGGCATAGAACAATGGCTAGGGTAGTCCACTCTATCCGCCCCTCCTGTGCACACTTTGCAAATAGGCTGAAACATGCTACGACGTGATTGTAGCCTTCCAGAGACGTAATCTCATGGAATCACCCTCTGCCACTCCAAGTTACATCTCCCCGGTCCAATGAGGCAGGAAAGAGACGAATCCCCTCCCAGAGCACAATGGTTCCATGTGTGGCTAGAGGATCATGGCACCACTGGCGCCTATGCATCTGTACCGACTTACCGTCCAAAATCCATAGGTCGGCTCACCGCACCTATCGAGCTCAGGACATCCTTTCGGGACGACGCCTACCACATAGGGATTGTCAGACTCATGCCCGGCCCACACGCATTCTCAAAAGGTCTTGCCCATCGAGGTGCTAGTTTCTTACAATTTCTAATCTTGAGCTTAGCCTCCTTGACCTTAATTTTCAACCATACAAAATCCTCAGTCTGAAACTCACATGCGTACGATGCTCCTCTGCAACACTCTTTTGTCTCTTTCTGGTGGCTAATAAATACCCACATACTTCCTCAACCAACGCCTGCATGTCGGTGAGCAACTGTTGGGACACTTTAACCTTGGAAACAGGGTTGTGCCACCAGGGTAATAAAGAGTGGCTAAAATTCGCCAAATGGCGATTTTTTAGACCTTTAGTCAAATTTCATGGCTAAAGTTTATAAAGGCAATTTTTCTAGAAAAAAACATAATTTAGCCACTCCAAAAGGGGGTAAATTCAGAACGCTTAGAGTTTAGCCGAGATTGTTTGCTGCATGGTGTACTGAATCGCCTTCTCTGAAGTTGATTAGGAGAACCCTGATCAATTCAAATAGCCATGCCAATTCTATTCAGGGACCTCTTTCATTTAGGAATTGCCATTAAAGCTACCTCAATCATATTTTGAATTTGTATCTATAAGTTGTTTAGGTTAAATGCTATGAAGAATGTTACATGATGTGCATTTTAATCTTTAAATAGTAGTGATCTCTTCTTGCAATTGTTGACCCTAAAGGGCTTCATCACCAAATTCACCATTTGGATGCATTTAAACATGCATGTTCCTTCAAACGATATCGTTTGTTCTTTATGAATTGTACTTTGAACAACTTTGTTATCATTTTGTAAAAGAAGCATATTGAATCAATTATGTCGTTCATGTACTAATCAGTGCTCAAAGTTTGAAGTTAAATAGTTGCACTTTAGTTGAGGACCAAGAAAAATTCGCCAACATCAGAATTTCAGGTCATATAAATTTTACATTTTAGCCAAGTTTGAAGATAATTAAAGGGCTTTATTTTATCAAATTTCGCCAAGAAAAAAATCTAAGAACTTTTGTTTTTCATAGGTTTAGCCAACCTTAATTTGAATAGAAAAACATTTAGGGCCGTTAAAATTTACCCTGTGTGCCACGTGTCTGGAGTTAGGCATTGTGTAATAGTTCTTGGTTCACTGCCAAGAGCCGCATCCAACATTTTACCGTCTCACCCTTGGAGTCCCAGACTTCCCCATCAGTGCAGAAGAATCCCTGATTCTTCAGAGGATCAATGGAATTGCAATAATGGATTATAGTGAGCTCTTCCCTGAAGAATTGTGCCCTTGTTCTCAAAAGGGCCTTTCTTAAATACTCTACCATAGCTCTTGATTTTTGGTTCAATGGAAAGCCAAGGGGTCGAAACCTTAAATCAACCCCTGGTAACTCTTGGATCGAATCACTGCCTCCATGGCAATTAGAGGAAGCCTGGGCAGTTGTGACCTTCATGCTGCCCTCCTCGAACTTTTTCCGGTTTTCTTTGACCCAATGGCATCATGCCATGTCACCACTTTAAAAGTGAATATTTAGCTTAGCTAGCTTTGTTAATTTATCAAATGGCCATGCCCCATGTCTATAACATATCCCCCCTCCCCCCACCCTCCCCCGCCCCAAATCTTTGGTCCCCAAGAATGGTGGGAGTTTTTTGAAACCCGTTCCCTGGGTCACCTTGTGACCATGGTTTCATCTAGTCCCTTCAGAAACCCATTCCCTGGGTCACCTAGTGATCATGGTTTCCTAGCTCATTGTTGGTGGACGTCCTACTTGCCATCCTTGATGCAAGTTCCTAATTCATATTCATTTAAGTAACTAACATCATA
Source organism: Isoetes taiwanensis (assembly GCA_021234155.1). Taxonomy (NCBI): domain Eukaryota; kingdom Viridiplantae; phylum Streptophyta; class Lycopodiopsida; order Isoetales; family Isoetaceae; genus Isoetes; species Isoetes taiwanensis. The sequence continues at coordinate 6,548,504 of JAJEKV010000037.1, forward strand.
TTGACTCGATTAATTACTTCCGTGGCCTCCACGAGTTTTGAATTGAGTGAGGATTTTTCTGCATGTACTCTTCACTCTCCCAGTGGCATCATAGAGTGGTTGATCTCACCACAAGATCAAGTAGTCTGCAATATTCTAATTGCACAGCTTTTGAATGCGAGTGTCTAGAATCGCCTCAGGAGTTATCTCTGAGCTAAGGGGTAGGGGTATTGTCACAGGAGCTATAACATTGTCCGTGGATAATATTGCTTTCTTGAGTTGGCTCATATGGAACACAAAGTGCACTCCTATTCCATCAGGAAGCTCTAACTCATATGCTGTCTCGTTGATCCTTCTCAACACCTTGAAGAGTCCAGCATATCAGGGCGTCAATTTGGGAATCTTTCCCTTGACCAATGGTTTCAAGGTCCCTACCTTGAGTGCCAAAGGGTAAACAATCCGCATAAACGCGTAGTCACCTTCCTTGAAGGTTAATTCTCTACGATGTTTATTGGCACTGATCCCTGGCTCGATATTGAGCCTTCTTTAAGTTTTCCATACACTGATATAATATGGCTTGCATATCTTCCAATATATGGATAGCCGCATCAGTTTTCAAGGTTTGATTTATTCCAGTATAGGATCTTGGGTTCCTACCCATCATTGCCGTAAAGGGACTCATTTTGGTACCTGTGTGGTACGCATTGTTATAAGCGAATTCAACACATGGGCAAGTATTCTTTTCACTTGGACTATTTCTCAAACACAAAACTTTTTAACATATCCTCCAGGATCATGTTAATTCGTTTTGTTTGTCCATTAGTTTGGGGATGATTTCCACTACTTATACCGAGACTTATTCCCATTCCTTTTGTGAAATCTTTCCAAAAGTGTCATGTGAATTTAGAATCTCTTTCGCTTATAATTTTTCATGGCAGATCAAAAGTAGGGTACACAACCCGTAGTTGCTCCCTTGCCACGTCTTGTCCTATAGCATCACCCCGTAATGCTAGGAACTTTGTATACTTTTAAACAATCGACCATCACAAACACTTGTGTGTGTTGCCGACTTTTCGTGGGAGTGCTACTATCCATGCTTATGCATTTTCACCTCTCCAAAGGTATAGGTAGCGGCTATAGTAATCCTGGCGTCTTGCCATTATCTGTTTTAGCATGCTTATATATCTGTCAGGATTACTTGCATGCTCATATATCTCCACATTTGAAATAGGTAATTACTCGATTCAAATCAAGTTCACATAGATTGCATATTGAGAAAGGCGGTGGGCTAAGATTCCAAATGAAGAGAGATTGTGTTTTCTTTGTGATATGCAGTAGGTTGAAGATGAAGCTCATATTTTATTATATTGTCTCTTTAAAAATATTCGCGAGCAGTATCATGTATGTTGTAACAATTTACATGCATTGTTCTCTATGGAACCAAAGGTTCTAGAATGCTACATTAAAAAGATAGACATGCATAGAAAGCTTTTACTTAAGCTATAATAACATTGATGTATTGTGTTGGTGCTCCATAGCCCTTGAGGTCCTAAGGGGGCATGACTTATTAATTAATTTATTTATTATTTATGTTCGTTCCACCGAATGCGTGCGGAACCTGTAAGGTTGGTAGTTGCAACTTTGCCAATATCCTTATCATCATACCATAAGAATTACCGAATTCTTGCATTTCGTCCAGCCATGACTCCACATCTACGCCAGACCTAGCCTTTCCAGAAAACTACTGTGCAAGCTTCTGGTTCTTCTAAATGCTAGTGAGCGCAGAGTCTACTATCTTCTGATAATCCTTCTTGCTGGTTTTGGCAAGCTCTACTTCCGAGACTGAAGAATCTGGGGACTTTGAGCTATAACCAGATGTGGAAAAGCTATGTGTGTGCTTGGAATGTGTGTCGGGGCAGCAGCAGCCCATGTCGGTGCAGGTGGTGGCGGCATTTGATTAGGTTCAGATATAGGCACCTCGGGACCGTATTTATGGACCATAGATGGTGGATTCCTTTGTAAGATATAGGCTTGGATTTCGACCATCTAACGTTTGATGAAAACAAGTTCTTGCTTAGGGGTCAAGCATCCATGTTCCACTAGTGTTGCTGGAGTGGGTTTCGTATTCCGTCTTAGCAAAAGAAAATTTGGTTATAAACGAGAAGTACAAACTAATCAAATTAAGAATGATTTAATATACACAAGCTTCATCCATATTTAAAGGGGTTCTAATCATACTATTGTCATAAAATAATGCAAATAAGATTGCCAGTTATGGCTACAAAAGATATAGAAGTGCCCGAGACCAATACAATTTAGAACATATTTACAAAATTTTCATCAAGAACTTGACCCTGCCTCATCCTGCATAGAAGTTGGAGGCTCAGATGGTTTTCGGAGACGAAGCAAGGCGACAATGGGTCGGACAATGATGGCAGCTGCTGAAGCAATCTTTGATAGGAAGGAAGTCACCAATGGCGTCGCCAACGAACATTTTCATGCTCATCTAGGCAGCAATGTCATGGCCGAGGGCAGTAATGGTAAGATCATGTCGCACCAACGCAAGAGTAAGCCTCCGGGAGTTGATCTTCTTGTGGCCTACCATGGTCGCCAAAGCTCGGACTGCCCACCAGGAGCTAGATCCTTTGCAACGAACAACACTTGGCCCTCCTTAAAGACAGAGAGGAAGAATGTTTGCCCACGCCCTTTGCTTTGGTCATCGCAGACCATAGATAGCTTTCTTAAGCCTGTATATCTTGCCATCATTTCCAGGAGCCACATATCCAGGAGGTTGCTTCAAATAGACTTCTTCATAAATAGCTCCATGCAAAAATGCTGACTTGACGTCCATTTGTTGGAGATCAAGGTCAAGGGATGCTACCACTGCCAATACAATTCGCACAGAAGATAATCCCTGCCACTGGAGCGCCCTGGTAGGAGTGTGCATAGATCCCACGTGTGATTCTCCACAAGGGACTCATATTCCTCATCGATTGCTAGTGGCCAGAGATGGCAGTTTTGTCCTTTGATTGTCATATTTGAATCCCTATTATCTCCCCTAGGGGATTCACCTTTGATCAGCGTATAACCCATGAGAGTTCAACGGAGGGGTATTTTTTGGACCATTTGCGTACGTATACTTTGGGGTTAGGGGTGTTTTTAGACACTGATTTGGAGCAATATCTATACACAGAGGGGTCAAATTGCCTATTAAAATTGCGCATACAAGGGGGTTTTTTGCTACGCTCCAAACGCAGGTGCCATACCCCCCTTATGTATAAGTGAACCCCTCGGGTTATCTCCCTCATATTCGGGTTCAGATGGGATGTCAGCTTCATCTAACAGGATATTCTCGTCCACGTCTTCGTCCTCACTTTCTGATTCAAAATCTCATATTCAATTGTGGCAGATAAAGGGCTTGCTTTTGCAAATGTATGCACCTGTCCAATGCTAAAATCTGTTTCGTCAAAGATCACACTTCTTTGAACAACCATTTTCTTTGTAATGGGCACATAAAGCTTTATATTCTTTAATGTCATCCTATACCCAACAAACATGTAGCGAGTGGCTTTGGAGGATAATTTACCTGATTTTCTTTCGTTCTTAGAGAGGTGTGCAAAGGCAGAGTATCCAAAGAATTTGAGATTTTCAACTGTGGGTTTAATACTCATCCATGCTTCTTCAGAGACCTTTCCTCGGGCTGCCTTGGTGGGTACCCTGTTTATCAAGTATACAACAATATTAATATCCTTAGTCCAAAATCTGTAACCAGTGCCTTTGATAAAAGCATGGATCTGGCACATTCAAGAACAATCCTATTTTTCCGTTCTACAACCCCGTTTTGTCGATGGTCATGTGCTATCGAGGTTTCATGTCTAATGCCTTTGAGGTTGAAGTATTCATCAAATTCATTTCTCATGAATTCCCCTCGATGATCTAACCTAATCATTTTCAAGGTTTTTTTGTTGGACTTTTCTACTATAGCCTGCCACACCTTGAAATTTTCAAACATTTTAGATTTATATTGCATGAAGCATACCCAATTTTTTCTTGTATAATCGTCAACAATTAGTAGGAAAAACTTGGACCCTTCAATGGATGGGACTCTTGCAGTTTCCCACACGTCCATATGGACGAGCTCCAATGGCTTTTGTGCCTTGTGCACCTTGTTCCTTGTGCACCTTCTCCTTTCTTCTAAGGTTCTCTGGCCAGCTTGCCTAGAGCACAACCTTCATAAATACCAGACGACCTTTTAATTTTGGGTAAAGCTTTAACAAGTTTTTTGCTCCTCATGCTCTTCAAGAGCTGAAAATTGGCATGCCCCATTCTTTTGTGCCACAACTGATTATAGTCCATATTGCAAGCATTCAATGCAATGGCTTGTTTCTTACACCAACTAAGTTTATACAGTGGACTGGCCCTAACTCCTTGTGCAATCAGCGTATTCTTGTTATCTTTGATCCATCATTGCTTATTGCCAAGCGTGATATACATGTTTTCATCATCCATTTTGGATATGGAAAGCAGATTTACCTCTAAGTCTTCAGCATACAGGGTGTCGTTAAAATGCACAGTCCCTGTTGGCAGCTTCAAAGCTGCTTCTCCAGAACCCATAGATAGACAGCCATCCCTTGTCAATTTTCACCTTTCTTCTATATGCAAGTGGGGTGATAGTGTTAAATAGATTTTTTATTCCAGTCATGTGGTCATTGGCCCCTGAGTCAAAGAACCACGGTCCATGAGGTAATTCTGCAAGAAATTCGACTGCATCAGTGTTGGAAAGATTGCACCATGTGTCATTGTCCATATTTTCTTTACTGCCTGCTAGCCGCTCAGCTAGTTTCTGCTCCAAATCTGCAATAGAACTCTTGAGTTTGTCCACAATCCACCAGATGAACATGCATATGATTCTCCACACCATATTTTCTCCAGCTGATTTCATGTGTTGTGGGATACACAGGCTTTGGCTATTGAAACTAACAAGATACTGCTGGAGCTTTGATGAGTATCTGAAGACTCTTCTTTGCATGCTGCCTTATATCCCTGAACATGTCCTCTCCTCCTTTGAGTCTCATCTTTTTCATTCTTCCGTTGCTTCCTTTTTCTTTTATCTGGCTCCGAGCAGTCTTTGGCAATATGCCCCAGTCTATTGCAATTGTAGCACTTCCTGGTTTCCATGCCATCTTGTTTGCCAACAAGCGCCATTCCCTCTTTGATCTTCCTTTTGCTCCTCCCCGATTACTCTCTTCCATGAATATTTGTTGGCATGCCCACTCAACTTGGACATGCTCAGCTGAGCCAATAATGTTCTTTAAAGTATTATAACTAGGAGGAAGGCCTAGCAGAAGCACCTACAACTAAGTCATCATCCAAGCCTTTATTAGTACCTTTCAACTGAAGGATTGCTGCCTTTATCTTGGATATGAATTCTTCTGCATTCAAACAGTCCTTCAACTGGATTGTAAACACAAAAGAGTACAAGTTTGCTTGCTGGCTGAAATGTTTCTTCTTATAGGTCAACACTAGTTGATCCCATGCCTCCTTTGCACTTTCTGTAGCTTCTATTTGTGCAAGCAAATTGTGATCCAAGTACTTCATGATCCTGTTTCGTGCTTCCCAGTCTCTCTGAGTTCATTTTGCCATGGCTTGCCTGTCTGCTTTACAAGTTCTCAAGCTCACATTTGTTGATGCTACCTCACTAGCTAGGTCTGTCTTGCCAACTACTCCTTTTGCCACCTGTGCCATTGTGGAGATATGAATTCGTGGGGCTGAGAGCACTGGCCTTGGCCCTTCCCCAGACATGATATTCCATAGGCCTTTCTCAACTAATTTACCCCTTATCTTAATAAACCAGTGGAAGGCATTAACGTGAGACAGTTTGTCAATCTTTTCCATTGCATAGGATGTCGATTCATCCACGGAGGGTCTCCAATACCATATTGAAGATCATGGGAAAGGATTGCTCACTTGCAATAAATTCTACATCTTCTCTCAAATAGAGAGGCTGACGGAAACATTGGAGGAACCGTCATATAAGCTCGGAGCCTCAATTAAAGAACTCTAAACATAGAATCTCGGATAACCTAATAACTGTAACAGCAAAATAGGGCTATAGTTGTAACAATTGCCACGTAGGAAAGTGTTTATGTCCAATGGAAGGTGGGCATTCTCGGCCTCAACAGTCCTATGCAAGGCAAATTAGAGCTTCAAAAAAATGATGGTAGTCAAGACATGAAATTTATTTCAATAGAAGAGATAAGAAGCTCAAGGAGCTAGAATGCCAACAAATAGGCAAGACTGGATTAAAAAATGGCATTAGAGAGTTGGATTTAATGGACAAAAGCAAGAGGAAGATGGCATAGCATTTATGCCGCTTTGTTCAAGCATTGCGTTTAGTGTATTTATCTGTTGTATATAAATTGAAGGTCAATTTATTCTTCCCTACCCCATTCATGAGGGCAACTCGTATTTATCTTTGCATTTCAGTTGAAAGTCATTTCATTCTTCTATACCCCCTTCACGAGGGCAACCCATCGTGCCATACCACCTTTTTTAATTCTGTTAGAATCAATCATTTGTTCTGTTTTATCACATTGTTGTAATAGAATATGTAAATGCATTCATTTCATTTGAACATCAGGGTAAATATTTTTGCTGGTGCATGCATGGAAACACACGATTGCCTATATTTCAGATATACACTCTTATCCCAGAAGACAATGCTCTATAGAATTATTCAATAATTTCACAAATAACTACCATTTGACTCGGATCTAGCAAGGCTCTAGAAAGAATTTTGAAGTACGGGTAAACATAATGGTGGGAGGGCAATCAATCTGAACTTTAACCTCGCTTAGGACCATCTTTGTACAACGTATTTCAAAGATTTATTTAATCACGTATAAGGTTCTGCAACTGTGGAAAAGGTACTGGATAACATAAGATTGTTCATGGTTAAAGTGTTGTATTCGTATAAAAAATGGTAGAAAAATGACGTTGGCTAGGCTAGTTTGACCCCGCATATATGGCATTGCTTTTTTTAATGTTAGACTTGTTAAATAGTCAAGTAGATAAGGGCAAAATACAATGTGGCAATTTTCTATTTTGGACAGTTTTTTATTTTGGAGTTGTTTTAGGTATTTTGATGTAGGCTAGGGTTACGTTGCAAGAGCAGGGCAGCGAAGCGAGCAGGATGCTGGAAGTGAGGTAGACGATGGAAAGGATGAAGATTTTCTTGATGCAAGGACGAACATAGCCAGTTCTTTTTCTTATGCAGGTCTGTGGAGGGCCAAATACTTTCTTGTTCTTGCACATGCTTTGGCGTTAAGCCTTTCAATCTCTTTTTTTTTGCACACTTGGGACTTGTAGGCCAAGAAACCTCTTTGTTAATATGTCAAAATCCTCTGTTTATATTTTATAAAAAGCCTCTCTGGTGTGGCTGTTTGACATAAGGTTTGACTCCTCAAAACAGAAGTTTATTTCTTATTTTTAGCTGTCTGGTTTGCTTGTGTCTAGTAGCTATAGGCCTGCTTTGGTTTTGGCACTTTGGCAGGGGGTTGAATTCCCTCGGGGGGCAAATAATGTTTAGGCATCCTTATATTTACTAAATTAATGTGGATGAAACCACTGTTAAGTTGCCCATATCTATGGAAATCTGCCTCTTTTCTACCAGTGGGAATTTCTCAATTTCAAGCACAATCTCAGTTTGGGAACAAATTTTCCCTTGCAGGGACATTTTGCTCGACCTTCTGCTCAATTTATTTGTGCCTTGTAGAGGCTAAGTTATAGGTTGGTTTATCCACCAGTCGTTTTTAGTTTGTTAGAAATAGATTTCATGGCATGTATATTTCAACCTTTTTTTTGTGCTGCAGATCGCTTTCTGGACATCTTTCTAAAGATCTATTCTGTGTATTTTTCGGACATCTTTTGAGTTCTGATTCGTTGAAATACTGGAGGTATATGTTTGGTACATGTATTCTTATTCTATATGCTAGATCTCCCTCGCAAGATACGAATATATTATTTCAGAGTTTGTGCAGTAGCTCCAGCACCTTAGGCTTTTCTTGAGATGCCCGAGACTGTTTGAAACATTACTCTGATAGTGGTTCTGCTAGGGACATGCATGGTTAATGGAGCTGGTGTGTTGACTCTATCAGTATCGGGTGTCAAACTCATATTTCTATGGGTTGTAACATATAACTTGAAAATGTATTCGCATATAATCTTCTACTTTTAAGTTTAATAACGGAGAATGTTAAATCAAAACTAAGACTGAACTACGAATTTCCAACGGTGTGTTGCTACCTTGTGTTTTATAAATTGCAGTACTTTTGGCGGTGTCTGGTTCAAGCAGTGACCCACTACCTGTCTTCAGTTCGTAGGTATATATTGTTGCTTTGCTTAGGGCAAGTAAAGTGTTTTTCTCCTACGAAAAGTGCTGTGTTTGTGTTGTAAGCCACAAATGAGTGTTATATGGTATGTTACAGTGGGAAGAGTGAGCAGAGGACTTTTTTGATATGATTGCCATGGAGGTAGAAGTGCATGCATATAAGTAATGATCACAGCCAAATGACAGGCTTTTGTAGTGTGGAATCATTTCAGGACTCCTGAGGGCCGTTATAAGCTTTTCCGGAGAAAAAAGTCATCCAACAGGTCTTTTCCATTACAATGACAATCATGGCAAGACTATTACCTAGGCAAGTGCCCAGTTATTGCTTAATGCTAACATTTGTGGAAAATAAATTTGTCAACCTAGATTTTTTCTTCTTTAGGCCGCTTTGGCACATCTCAAAGACAAGCCTGCCCAAGGGAACTTTGGGAACTCTAGAGCAGGTGGAATAGTGGGGATGCAATTTCTGATATTGAGGTTGTTAGGGGACTGCAATGGAAACAGAGCACTTGGATTTGTTGGAGGAATTGACTTTGCTGGCAAATTTAGTCGAGGGCAAGTCCACTGTATTTGTGCGAATGTAGGAGTTAGTAATGGTGCTGCCTTATCAAACTTTGATGGTCAGGGGATTGTTGGTGATGCCTTTTTTCATCAGCAAATACGATTCAAATGAGAAGGCAAGCAAGCTTATTGGAGCATGTCTTATCAACTGACCATTTCTCAGAATGTATGTTTTGATATTGCAGGACCCTGCAAAAAGCCTTCGCTTCAATAATTCCAACCCAATCTGTCATGCGTTTGATTTTGAGGCTAAGGATGGACATGATCTTCTTATTGGATTAATATCAAGAGATGGCTAAGATATTTTGTCTGCTTAGGTTTAAACCCTAAATATGGTCTCAAGAATTCTGTTGTTGGAGGTCTATCATGAATAGATTTAGAGAGAGAATAAGCTAAATCGAACTTCTTTTTTCCGTTTCCTGTTCATGCACTGAAATTTGTGAGATTTGTGATGTTTGTATTTATGGAGGGGAGAATTGAACACATCCGTTGCCATTGGACATAGCCTTTTTAATACTTAGAAAAGTGATGTCGCTCGTGTATGCATGCTTGGAAGAGATGACTGCGAGATTCATTGGCTTGGGGATGTATCTTCTACTAAACAATATATTTTTTCAATAAACCAATGGAGTATCTAGCAGCATGAGTTTTTGTGCAACATCAAAGCTGAAAGCAGTCTGTGTTCCTTCATGGAAAACTCCTTATCGCGCCATTTGGATCTCCTATTTTGTAAGCACAATATGATTGAAATAACGTTTTCAGAGGTCTTGCTTCTGTTTGAAGTTTTTCAGATTATTGTCAAGCGTCTCAGAGTACATGCTTTAAGGTCTTTGACAAAACATTGGCCTGATTTGTCCTTACCACCAACGAAGCCGCCTTCTTATGGGAAGAAAATCATGAGTATAAGCTTTCACAATTGCTGTGTGGGAATATAACATGTTGATTTTGTTGGTTCCATTGTTTTCAGGTCCAATGAATTTTAGGTCCCAAGGCAACTTTATCCACCTGCAATGGATGTGGCATCTCAAGATTGTAAGCCTTTAAACAAAGGCCTTCTATAAAAGCTCAAATTAATATTTCCTCCTTACATAGGGATAGCGATGACAAAATTGGAGAAGAAATTATATTTGTTTCTCAACTAGATACGGAAAACCCATTGCTCCATAAAAAAACAATGTCTGGATCATTATTACTAATATGTCTCGTTTCTAGCCGCCAAACAGTTCTGTTTTAGATGCAACATTGTTCATCATTGCCCATCACTCATGTTTTGTTTTACCATATCTGGACAACGTTGGGCATAGAGGAAATTTGAAATGGGGGCCAAATTCCTGCCTTGAATTTCTTTTTGGTTCAAAACATACATGCTGCAACTCTAATGCATATATCAATTCTACCAACATGCACTTTTGCTTCGATTTAAGAAGATAGGCTTTGCAACATGTATACTTTTAGTACTATATGAGATAGCACTATATGAGGTGGTGGTGTACAAAATTGTAAGTTTTAAAACAAGGGTTGTCATTCTCTTCATTTCAAACTTTTGCCCACCTAGAGTGTTAAACGTAACTACGCGTTTGTTTTTTGGTGCAAGCCCAAAAATAAGTGATCTAATCAACTAACATAAAGAGTTAGCATCTAGATCCACACGATTAGCATATGGATGTCATGATTGCTGCTTGGACATGGCTGACATTGATCTCTGAAGCTCAAAATACTTAAGCATTTGCTATTTGTGCTCCATGACACAATGTTTTGGCCATTGACGTAGAAGCATCTTAGACCAAATGCCTTATGTTTAGCATGTTGAGGATCCAAAGATGCATGATTCGCAATTTGAAGTGATGGAGAAGACTACATAAACCTAATGTCATATTGTACTTTAGTTTGGTTATGCCATAATAAATTGTTATTAGATTTATGCATCCATACATGATATTCCTCTTTCCACAATTTTATATTGTTCTTGAAGAATCTAGGAGAGTCCTCATAGAGGCTAGTGGAATCTATGAGTTAGAGGAATCTCAAGAAAATCTCTGGAAATCTAAAGGAATCCTCATATAAACTTTGAGACTGTAGGGAAATCCTGATGGGATTTTTGAGAATCTAGGAGGATCTTTAAAAAATATAGGAGAATCTAGGAGAACTTACATCGAATCTTGGGTAATCTAGAGGAATATTGGGGTAATCTTTGAAAATATAGAATCATTATATAATCTTCGGCAACATTTATGGAATCTAGGGAAATTTTATGGAAATTCGTGTGAATTCACGTAAAATATTGGGGAATCTATGTAGAATCTTATAGAATCTAAAGTAATTTGTGTGAAATCATAGAGAATCTTATAGGAATCGTCATAAAATCTTTAAGAATGTATGAGAATTTAGATGGAATTTTAGAGAATCTAAAGGAATCTTAATAACATCTAGGGGGTCTCCATAGAATATTACGGATCTAGGGGAATATTCATAGGATCTTAGAGAATAGGGGAATCTCAAGAGAATCTTAGAAAATCTAGAGGAATCTAAGAAATCTTTATAAAATCTTTGAGAATCTATAGGAATCTTGATAGAATCTTGAAGAATCTAAAGAATCTTCATAGAATCTACGAGAATCTAAGAGAATCTACATAGAATATTGCAAAATCTAAGGGAACATTGGGATAATCTTCAGAAATCTAGGGGAATCTCTGTAGAATGTTAAGAATCTAGCAAAATCTTTCACGCTGTGCGTGTTTTGAAGGGTCGACTTCATGCAGTCCCTCATATTACAAACACTTGTATATTAATATATATATTTAGTTAGTTTACTTGCATGGTTATTCATGGCAATCGATCTGCAGAGACCAAGCAGATGCTATTGAACATCTTCATAGTGCTGCCTACTATGGCAGGGGGTTCAAATTCTTTAGAAAGTGCTATGTGAAACCAGTTCTGTTATTGAATGTTAATGGGATGATACTTATTTTGACCTCCATATTGACTTGCAGCAATGGCTAGATAATCATATGCTAAGGTCCCATCACGGATTTAACGGATGGTGGATAATGCATGAGAGAGAATATATATGGGAATATTATTCAAATCAATGGCCACAATTTGATAATAAGAGAAAACACGCGATATGATATCTAGCAATTTACAGAAACACTATAGGCAGCTCATCAGAAACCTAAACTACTAACTTTACATGATGCTATACAACTTTATGTGACCGTGAGCAAGATGCTGCAGCCTTGTAGATATCAGAACAATCTTTGCCAATAAAAACAGTCGAGATACTAGGAATTCAGATTCAATACCCATGTCGACAATGTAATCATTTACCTCTTTACCTTCCTCCACATATCTCAGACTGATACAATCACCTTGTTTGGCACTATACCATGCTTCATTATTTAGTGAAACAACAACAGACCCTCCTTACCATACCATTTGGGGTATATGCTGCAACGATAGAAGTTAAAGCCATCCCGTCTTTTCTGGGTGTTGCCGAAGACATCTTCAATGTTACCACATATGTAGAAAAACAATTCCTAAGATGCATGTAGCTCAAACTCACTTTCAGAGATAAGATCATGCAACCCCTTGCATTCTTTTAAGCCAGTTATGGAATCTGAGCCCTCCGCAGCTACGTTGACTGATATAAATGGAGCTTAAAGCCAAGAATATCATTGACAAACTCCAGTTTGACTTTCCAAAGCTGCATCAATTTTAAGAAGAATGTGAAGGATGGCATATACGCAGCCACATTCTTGTGAATCTACGAGGTCCACATTCTGAACTTGCACATCATTTTGTGATAACCTTTACATGCCTCCTCCACTTTGAAGTTGAGCATTAAATCAGATAAAGTAGCCCATCTCTACCTGATAACACATATCAGCATGTAGCCACAAAAGTCTGCATGCTTAAATTAGAAGGATTAAATTTAAGAAAGTGATAAGAATGCCTTAAAATCTCCGCATTAAGTAGTTTGCATCTGGAGCAGAGATAACATTTTTGGACTTGGACAAAGACTCATCTTTTCCATCTCCTTGACTAATGCATTGGCTCGTTCAATTCTCCCTGTCTTCCAGCACAACTCTATGAGTCTATCACACAATGCTTGAGAAGGGATAAATCCATTTTCCTTTAGCTTTGAATAAAGTCTCAGACCTCGGGCATCGTCTTCAAGCCTTTGGAATAATTTCATGGCAACTTCATAAGCTTTGAGATCAAAACAACAATTTACTTGTTCCATCTCCCAGAAAATGGCCATACCTTCCCTTTCCTTACCTGCTTCACATCTTGCATTCATTATAACAGAGTACATCACAACATTAGGCTTCAATTTAGATTCCCTGAACCTGAGATAGATTCGTTCTACCTCCTCATACAAACCACATTTACTACATGCCGACATGACGGCAGTGGCATCTTCGAGCTTCAATCTTGAAGGCAACACGCTCAATAACGGGGGAAGCAATGTCCCCAGTTCAGATGAATCAATTGCATTAATGAGCTTCATGTAAAATCTAAGACTAACATCTTTATCTTCAACCTGACCCTTATGAAGCAGTTCCATGGCTTCCCTAACTTTACCATTTCTTACAAAAAAGTCAGCCAAGACAAAAAGAGCTCTGGTAGATCCTTTTCCAAATGACTTGTAAAGCTGGAAGGCTACCAAAGGATCCTGTGCATCCAGCAGACCGTATAGCGCTGCACATAAAATGTGATCATTGGGCTTTAGCTGAGGAAAATTTTGAGCCCATGTGAAGATCTCTACAATTCTACGACTAAGTTTGAGACGACCCAATTCTCTAATTGTAGAGGATATGATATTTTTCTTAAGAAGATTCTCTAACCCTTGGAAAACCTCAGAGGCATGCATATGGGGGGGGTAAACCCTGTATTTTTGCAGCAAAATTTATAGAAAAGACTGCACTCTTTGCTAACTGATTCTGATATCTAGTATTTGCTTGTAAAGCATCATGGAGCCGCGGCCGAGGAAGACCTACAGGCCTAAGCTTATAAGGGGTAGGAAGTGGAAGACGTTTACCTTTTTCTGTTGGCCTGCTTGGTTCTTTGCATTGAGATTGGCCTTCTTCGACATAGTAACACTCCAAATCCGAAGAACTTGTGGAAGCATAAAGGATGTGCTGAACACGACATGTCGAGTCTGGTAGCATGCATAGTCCGACAGTGGGGATAACGCAAACCATGCTATTTCCCTGTCGATTCCGGGTATTCGGCTAAAAAAAACTAGTCTAAAAGCACAAAGCACGTTTGATTAATTTGTGCAAATTGTAGGATAAAATTGTGGGTGGTGTTTTGTAGTATAAAATTGATGTGTCTAATAGTCCACTACAAGAAGCATTTGTGGACCATAGAAATAGAAATGATGTATATAAATATAACCACTCCAAAAACATGAAAATCTCTTGTATAGAAACTAGTTTTTTCCCACAACTGAGTGATAAAAATTGACCAAATCATTGCAAGCCTGTGTCCACATTCAAAACTTGGACTTTGAAAATTAACCTATCGCCCAGACTGCCACAAGAACAAACCAATTCGATTTGTGTTTCTCTAGAAAATCAATTCGATTAGTAATCCTCCTCAAACGCACATAACTTGTCAATGCTACCCATGATCGGAGTGGAACTTTCATGAATTTCCCTCATCGTGGATCAAATCCAATGATTCTAAGGCTCTCCACGTGCACGTAAAGTTTGCTTAGGATAAATTCTGGCTTGTAAGCCAATAGCATGCTGCCACATGGCATGTATTCTTTTCCGGAATGTCATGTGTGGTCGCATTCTAGATTTTTTACTTAACATTCTATGCTTTTACTTGCATTCTGTGAATTGTGCTTGAATTCTGAGCTCTTACTTGCATTCTGGGATTTTCACTTGCATTCTAATCGTTTTTCTAATTTACTGGCCAAGGAGTTGAACCTCGGTGAGACCAAAGCTCCGACAAGCAGTTCCTTTCAAAAAGATTTAAGCGAGTAATTCCTCTATGCCTTGCCAAAGGAAAAATGGCTGCTTTGTTGTTTTAAAAGCGCATGAGTTGCACAAATCCGCTTTGGGAAGGCCTCTACAATGCAAATCGGCTTTGGGAGGAATTGGTTAGCGGAGTTCTTTGCTCAACAACGAGCTCGAGTTTGCGGGTGATGAAGAAATTCACAGGATCTTGTGGGTTCGGCACTAGTGCCTTCATTTTTCTTTCAATCCGACATCAATGATATCCTTTTGCCATGAGGCCAGAAGTCCCCCTTGTGTCACCGGATCACGTAAAGTTCACGTCCCTTCCGGCACCAAAGGCGGATACCCACGGAATGGCGTTACGGGTTAGATCCAACAAGAACGACAAGAAAAGGAACACAAGAAACTTTAGATTTAGGAAAAAAAATCGATACAGGGCCTACATCAAGAACTCGCTATTTTCTGCGAAGATCAAGGAGATTAGGGAAAAGCAGGGAACAAAAAAGAATGATGGACATAACATAACCGATTCAAGAACCTAGACCTAGCAGATCAAAGACACAAGGCGCCATGGCCGGAGTTTGAAACAAGCAAGCCATCGTGGGAGTTTGGGGACGCCATAGCCTTTGAGAAATGCTTCGCCGAATTTATCCTAAACAAACTTCCGTTTTAAGAATGTGTTTTTACGGGACATTCGATTAGCGATGTCGACCACGCCTCGGCGCTAGCGCAGCGTCGTGGCTTCCTCATCATGGAATGTCTAAAAGGACATTCTTATATACGTAATTCTTAACTAGCTGCAATTTGCCTCTTGTTAGAATAAATGGGGGTCAGGGGTCACAGAACTAAGGACGACATGCTTTAACTCTTCAGGAGGTTCAAATGGAACATTGTATTTGTGAGCCAGTTTATCATGCACTTTTGATTACTTTTCCAAAAGAATCCACATGCCTCGAAAGTTTTTCTTATCCCAAAAATATTATGGAATGTTAATTACAAGGTGTTGATGAAATCGCGCCACCTATATCATCACTTGTAGCATCACCGCTAACAACAGTTATAGTATCATATTTTATAGCATTGTAATGGTATAATATTATCACTTGTAGCATCATCTATAGCTGCAGTTATAATATCATGTATTTCGTCGTTATAGTACTATAATAGTGTCAGCTATAGAATCACATCTATTGTTATAATTATAACATTCATAATGTCAACATGAGCGTTACAATAATGTTAGCTATAGTATCACCTGTATTGCTTTAATTGAATCATTCATTATATCAGCACGAGATCATCCTTTATATCATCCTTTCTAACATGATTTGTATCAAATGTACCATCATTGACAATGCCACATCTAACATGATTAGCATCAAATTTAGCATCATTGACAATGCCACATATAATACCACGTGGAGGTTAAAATTCTATCATTATTAATGTCAAATATAATCTCATGTATTATTACAAGTTAGAGTATGATTGTATCAATTATAATCTCACATTTTCCACCACATATAAATATTTATTAATCCATTGATTTTTTTTTTTTGGTTGCCCCTAAGGGGGCAAGCCTTGTTCCATGTGGGTTTGTGGCATATTCTAAGTATATGCCAATATATACCTGGAATATGCCAATGACTGCTCAAAACCCATTATTGGGGGTAAACTGGCGGTCATTTCTCTTCTGAGCGACCCATACGGCTGGTTAACACTTTCGAAACGGTTAACACTCTGCCTTGAACAAGTCCACTTGAATTGCATGATTAGAATTGGCGGTGTTGTAACCTGGCACTCTAGAGTGTTTCCCCAATTCTGATGGGTTAAATATGATTGCGACAATTGTGTTCTTTGTACTTTCGCCCATTCTTCCAGAATACTTCATCAGAGGTTAAGTTGGCTCATGCCCGGAATGCCAATCTCGGGGTCCCTTTGCGGTCGTGGAACGGGCAGGTTTCTGTTGTATAAGGCCCCTCAGATGGTGGTGTAAGCATTGAAAACATTCTGAGAGGTAGTAAATTGAAGTTGTCAGTAAGATCAAGTAAATAATGTGAAGAGAATAGGGTTTAAAAACTGAGGGGTTACCAAAATTGATGGCGGAAGCAAAGGGTAGTGTCTTGGGGTTTGCTTGAAGTAGATATCTTCATTGGGTGCCAACATGGGGTGAAGTATTGGTTTTACTATCTTTCTAACGACTTTATTGCTGAGTAAAATTGGGATTTTTTTTTTGCATTTCGACTTGTACAGGAGCAGGTGTTGGGGCTGCACAAGGAGCATATGCTCAACAGCTTATTGCGGCAGTGGCTGCACAGCAATGTTTAGAATCTGCACTCAAGGAAGACCCAAAAGCCAGCTATGTCTGGGCGAATTTGGCAACTGCGTTTGATGTCCTGGGAGACACTTGTAGTGCTAGCATATGTCTTGGACAGGTATGTAATTCTCACTTGCTTTATCATTTTTTTTAGGATATCAAAGTGGCGGGGAATTTCAGTCATAGCTCAGCTTGAAATGATCATTGTCCACGTTATCAAACATAATTGCTTGATGAGATTACCTGCTTCCAACTGTATAAACCCATTTAGCTGTATTTTAGTATTTATCATCTAGTATTTGAAAGGGTGGGGAAAAGGACAGAAGATATACATGAGAGTAATCAAATTTAGTACCTTGAGAAAATAATGTTCCTTCATATGCGGAAGTTATATAGGTCAACCACAAGGCCTTAATAGGTTTCGAATGGATAGTGCTTTTAGTTTGGTTGTTTTCCTAACCTCTCTTGGAATCTAAAACGATTTTGAATCTGTATGTTGTCATGCCTTCTTAGTTCTTAGTGCGTTGTGGTTTCTCAGGCCTCAAGACTTGAGCCAGCTAGATTATCCACCCGGTATGCCATAGCTTCACACCGAGTGAAGAATGCGAAGCGTTCGGACGATCAGTGAACAACTTGCTTAGGCAGCTAATGAAATGTCGTCTATTGGAGAGAAGGTGATCTGCATCTCTTGAGGGCCCCGACTAGCATGGGCGAGGTCTTGCAATGGTAATCAGGGCCTTGACATGACCACGGCAATGACCTTTAACGGCGGTGTAGTTGATATTAAAGAAGTCGAGGAAAGGCGGTTCACACTTTACTTGCAAGGTATATTTGAGATGCATCAAATGTATATGCTTTTGAGAATAAGCGACAATGGTTTTGGTGCAATTTGTAGAGTTTTGGAATTTTTGCATGGTATGACATTCTTTCAAATCTTGGATCAAATGAACTACTAAAAGGAAGAATTTGCATAGAGGAAAAATTCCAGAGCTATTAATCCAAAAAATATTCCTGCAATTTAAAAGTGTAGTTTTAATAACTGGAGGATCTGCTAGAATTAAATGAACAACGAAGAATTTATCTAAGATTTATGTATAAACCACCTCCAACTCTTTCAAAAGCCAAAATAGCATGTCATAACGAAGTATTGAAGATCTTATATTATGGCCTTGAAGATCTAGCTGGAAGAGCATTGAGCATAACAAGGGAACAGAAAAGCATGAACAACCAAAGACATATCTTGACAATTCATATGATCTCCTTTTGTATTGTATGGGGGAATGCTCTTTTCCTCAGCTGTCATGCATCCACACAGCTTGGGAGCATCTTAATCGTCAATTAGCCGTTGTTTATATTGATTTATGCATTTTTATAAACCAAATAACGGTTCCATATCGATTGTCATGCTTTCTCGTCCATAGAACTTATTTTTTAAGATTTATAGTATCGAAAAAAGCAAAGGAAGGAACCTCTCTGCAAAGTCAATCATGATGATCTTTTTACTAGCTTTGCCCTTTTCCTTCAAAATCATATGATGGGATGGGAACATTGCGAAAGTTTTAAAATCATTTGATATCATATTTCAAAAGCAGTTTTTTGTAAATTTTTAATGGTCTACTTCACATGCTATAGAGGAAGATCCAGATGATGCTTTGCGGTGGCATCGGCTAAATTGCATACATTATGTACCTTACGGTTTGTTGCCTTTCGAGGAAGTACTTTAAGTGTGCCATAGCAAGGCGCCAAACTTGTGTTCTTTGCATGGGCAAACTTAGGTAAACTGTTGTACTCTTTTATCTTTGATATGAGCTTCACGAAATTAAAGGACATAATATTTTCGGGGATAGCATTGCAATTGTGCGAAAGCATATCACAGCAGAGAAAGTATACAAGCAAGCTCTGTCACTTGTTTCTTCGAGCATTAGGTATGGCATACTCTCTAATCAGGGGAAATCTTTATCGTCAACAAAAATGTTACAATGATGCGAGAGGCGATGCTTAAATCGAGCATTGGAGCTCTGTTCTAACTATGCTCCGGCTTGTAATAATCTTGGTCTTGTATATATATCCATACGAGGAGCGATGGAATGATGCAAATGAAATGTTTGACCGTGCATTTGAGGCCGACCCTTATTTGGGCGTTGCAAAATCATAAGATGAAGGCAGTTGCCCTCTCGCAAATGCAAAAAAGCTCTCCATCACAAACAAGCTAATTCCTATGGAGGCCAAGTGAACCCTTCTGTTCTGATTTTTTCAGAGAGGAGTTTTTGAGCAAAGCAACTCCCAACAAGAGCAATGGGGACGGTTAGTTTCTATCATGTCAATTGCAATCGCACACATAGAAAATCTCACTCAAATGTACAGTAATTCTTATGCAAATGTAGAAAGATCCCGAGATTGCTAATCTAGCTGGCAAATGGGGAAAGTTAATTTTGTATATCTACGTCAAATGGTAAAAATGGAAATGTGAAGAGCTTGCTGATTTTGTTTTTGAAAGTGATGCATGTTTGGCCCAAATTATGCCCCAATTATGCCTTTTTTCTGACATTATCCTTTGGAATTGACAAGATGGTAGATAGATGACAGCAATTTGAGCCAAAGACATGACATTATGTCTGAATAGAAAGAGTGCCTAGCCTTGTTAGGCTTTTCATTTGACGATGGACATGTCTATTTTATAAGGGATGTTGGGAATAAATGCTTATTTTTAAACCTTTAATTGGGATTAAAGTTTATCTTTTGTTGTTATAAGGGATGCAACCTTTAATCGAGACCACCCAAATAATGTTCTAATATTGTTATCTTAAGGCAATAGCTTGTTTATTTTATGGATAAAGATAAGAAAACAATATATTATGGGAAAATATCTTTCATATGGCCTTTACAACATGTTTTGCATGGCTATACATTTCACATGCCTATATATTTGTGGAACTTAAATGGGAAACACTATAAAGGGAATGGGCAGCTAGAACATACATGTTATTAACACCATTGGAAAACACATCCAGAAGCAACAAATTTTGTGGGATTATCTCCCTTAGTTGAATGCTCTTTACTTATGTTATCAAAATTGCAATTACGAATTCCTACATAAATGGAATTGAAATTGATGCAGTACCTCTGTTGTAATTCAATATCAAGTAGAAGGGAAAACTTTCTTTTGTGGATTTGCAAATCCTTTTTAGCCCTGCCAATCCTTGCATTCGATTCTACACTTATCCAAACATGAATATGACCTACAAATCTGATGGCACAACAAGAAAAGGGTCATTTAGCGGCCTTAATAGCGGCGTCTGCGGCGGCGTCTGACGCGGCGTCGGCGGCGTCGCTTCGGGGCGTCAGCCTTGACGTCGTTCGCGAACTTCGTCGCATGCGGCGTCGTCGCATGCGGCGTTGGCGGCGTCGCGAGGGGCGTCAGCGAGCGTGACCGCGCGTCGCGTCGCGCGGGGCGTCGCGATGGCACGTGACGCGTGAAATATACGCGTGGAATATACCGTGGAACATCACCAAAATCCGCGCGTCTTTGTAAAGCCCCGCGTGTATCGTCGCATGCGGCGTGACACGTGGAATATACGCGTGGAAATACCGTGGAATATACGCGTGCGTAAAAGCCGCGTGTATCGTCGCATGCGGCGTGACCGCGTGGAATATGCGTGGAAAATCACGAAAATCCGGCGTATATAGAAAATCCACGTGGCAAAAAAAAGCCACGTGGATACGTCGCATGCGACGTGTAGGGGAAAAAATAAAAAAAAAATAAAAAAAAATAAAAAATATATTTATATAAAAAATATATTTATATAAAAAATATAAATATAAAAATATTTTTAAATAATCACAAAAGTGTTTTTATATTCATATTTTTAAATAGTCACAAAATTATTTTTATATTTATATTTTTAAATAATCATAAAAGTGAATTGTATTTATATTTTTAAATTTATCACAAAAGACTCGTTAAGAGGAGTATCCACCCTTTTAGCCTAGAGCTACTCTCTCTCAGATTCAGTGGAGTAGTCATCCGAGTACGTAGTTAGAGGACGCCTCAAACCGTCAGCCGCACGGTTGCGATTGGATGGCTCTCCAGCGACGTTTGCAGATCCCTCGCCGCCCCCGAGCCCCATGTCATGCTCTAGACCTTCATTCATATCCAGACTTCCAAGAGCCGCATCCAACATTTTACCGTCTCACCCTTGGAGTCCCAGACTTCCCCATCAGTGCAGAAGAATCCCTGATTCTTCAGAGGATCAATGGAATTGCAATAATGGATTATAGTGAGCTCTTCCCTGAAGAATTGTGCCCCTGTTCTCAAAAGGGCCTTTCTTAAATACTCTACCATAGCTCTTGATTTTTGGTTCAATGGAAAGCCAAGGGGTCGAAACCTTAAATCAACCCCTGGTAACTCTTGGATCGAATCACTGCCTCCATGGCAATTAGAGGAAGCACAGGGGGTTGTGACCTTCATCTTTGCCCTCCTCGAACTTTTTCCGGTTTTCTTTGACCCAATGGCATCATGCCATGTCACCACTTTAAAAGTGAATATTTAGCTTAGCTAGCTTTGTTAATTTATCAAATGGCCATGCCCCATGTCTATAACATATCCCCCTCCCCCACCCTCCCCGCCCCAAATCTTTGGTCCCCAAGAATGGTGGGAGTTTTTTGAAACCCGTTCCCTGGGTCACCTTGTGACCATGGTTTCATCTAGTCCCTTCAGAAACCCGTTCCCTGGGTCACCTAGTGATCATGGTTTCCTAGCTCATTGTTGGTGGACGTCCTACTTGCCATCCTTGATGCAAGTTCCTAATTCATATTCATTTAAGTAACTAACATCATATTGACTCGATTAATTACTTCCGTGGCCTCCACGAGTTTTGAATTGAGTGAGGATTTTTCTGCATGTACTCTTCACTCTCCCAGTGGCATCATAGAGTGGTTGATCTCACCACAAGATCAAGTAGTCTGCAATATTCTAATTGCACAGCTTTTGAATGCGAGTGTCTAGAATCGCCTCAGGAGTTATCTCTGAGCTAAGGGGTAGGGGTATTGTCACAGGAGCTATAACATTGTCCGTGGATAATATTGCTTTCTTGAGTTGGCTCATATGGAACACAAAGTGCACTCCTATTCCATCAGGAAGCTCTAACTCATATGTTGTCTCGTTGATCCTTCTCAACACCTTGAAGAGTCCAGCATATCAGGGCGTCAATTTGGGAATCTTTCCCTTGACCAATGGTTTCAAGGTCCCTACCTTGAGTGCCAAATGGTAAACAATCCGCATAAACGCGTAGTCACCTTCCTTGAAGGTTAATTCTCTACGATGTTTATTGGCACTGATCCCTGGCTCGATATTGAGCCTTCTTTAAGTTTTCCATACACTGATATAATATGGCTTGCATATCTTCCAATATATGGATAGCCGCATCAGTTTTCAAGGTTTGATTTATTCCAGTATAGGATCTTGGGTTCCTACCCATCATTGCCATAAAGGGACTCATTTTGGTACCTGTGTGGTACGCATTGTTATAAGCGAATTCAACACATGGGCAAGTATTCTTTTCACTTGGACTATTTCTCAAACACAAAACTTTTTAACATATCCTCCAGGATCATGTTAATTCGTTTTGTTTGTCCATTAGTTTGGGGATGATTTCCACTACTTATACCGAGACTTATTCCCATTCCTTTTGTGAAATCTTTCCAAAAGTGTCATGTGAATTTAGAATCTCTTTAAACATAATTTTTCATGGCGGATCAAAGTAGGGAATTACACAACCCGTAGTTGCTCCCTTGCCCGTCTTGTCCTATAGCATCACCCCGTAATGCTAGGAACTTTGTATACTTTTAAACAATCGACCATCACAAACACTTGTGTGTGTTGCCGACTTTTCGTGGGAGTGCGACTATCCATGCTTATGCATTTTCACCTCTCCAAAGGTATAGGTAGCGGCTATAGTAATCCTGGCGTCTTGCCATTATCTGTTTTAGCATGCTTATATATCTGTCAGGATTACTTGCATGCTCATATATCTCCACATTTGAAATAGGTAATTACTCGATTCAAATCAAGTTCACATAGATTGCATATTGAAAGGCGGTGGGCTAAGATTCCAAATGAAGAGATTGTGTTTTCTTTGTGATATCACATTAGGTTGAAGATGAAGCTCATATTTTATTATATTGTCTCTTTAAAAATATTCGCGAGCAGTATCATGTATGTTGTAACAATTTACATGCATTGTTCTCTATGGAACCAAAGGTTCTAGAATGCTACATTAAAAAGATAGACATGCATAGAAAGCTTTTACTTAAGCTATAATAACATTGATGTATTGTGTTGGTGCTCCATAGCCCTTGAGGTCCTAAGGGGGCATGACTTATTAATTAATTTATTTATTATTTATGTTAGTTCCATAGAATCGTGCGGAACTGTAAGGTTGGTAGTTGCAACTTTGCCAATATCCTTATCATCATACCATAAAATTGCGAATTCTTGCATTTAGATCCGACCATGACTCCACATCTCGCCCGGACCTAGCCTTTCGAGAAAACTCTTGTGCAAGCTTACGGTTCTTCTAAATGCTAGTGGTTGAGAGTCTACTATCTTCGATAATCCTTCTTGCTGGTTTTGGCAAGCTCTACTTAGAGGCCCGAAGAATCAGGGGACTTTGAGCTATAACGGATGTGGAAAAAGCTATGTGTGTGCTTGGAATGTGTGTCGGGGCAGCAGCAGCCCATGTCGGTGCAGGTGGTGGCGGCATTTGATTAGGTTCAGATATAGGCACCTCGGGACCGTATTTATGGACCATAGATGGTGGATTCCTTTGTAAGATATAGGCTTGGATTTCGACCATCTAACGTTTGATGAAAACAAGTTCTTGCTCAGGGGTCAAGCATCCATGTTCCACTAGTGTTGCTGGAGTGGGTTTCGTATTCCGTCTATAGCAAAAGAAAATTTGGTTATAAACGAGAAGTACAAACTAATCAAATTAAGAATGATTTAATATACACAAGCTTCATCCATATTTAAAGGGGTTCTAATCAGACTATTGTCATAAAATAATGCAAATAAGATTGCGGTTATGGCTACAAAAGATATAGAAGTGCGAGACCAATACAATTTAGAACATATTTACAAATTTTTTCGTCAAGAACTTGACCCTGCCTCATCTGCATAGAAGTTGGAGGCTCGGATGGTTTTAGGAGGCGAAGCAAGGCGTGACGATGGGTGGGACAATGATGGCATTTCTTTGAAGCAATCTTTGATAGGAAGGAAGTCACCAATAAATTAAGCCATATGAACATTTTCATGCTCATCTAGGCAGCAATGTCATGGCGAGGCAGTAATGGTAAGATCATGTCGCACCAGCGCAAGAGTAAGCCTCGGGAGTTGATCTTCTTGTGGCCTACCATGGTGCGCCAAAGCTTCGGTTGCCCACCGGAGCTAGATCCTGCAGCAGCGAACAACACTTGGCCCTCCTTAAAGGCGAGGAGAGAGGAAGAATGTTTGCCCGCGCCCTTTGCTTTGGTCATCGCGGACCATAGATAGCTTTCTTAAACACTGTATATCTTGCCATCATTTCCGGGGAGCCACATATCGAGGAGGTTGCTTCAAATAGACTTCTTCATAAATAGCTCCATGCAAAAATCTTTGACTTGGCGTCCATTTGTTGGAGATCAAGGTCAAGGGATGCTACCACTTTGCCAATACAATTACATACGAGAAGATAATCCACCGCCCTTTGGGGCCACGGTAGGGTGTGCATAGATCCCCGTGTGATTCTCCACAAGGGACTCATATTCCTCATCGATTGCTAGTGGCGGAGATGGCGGTTTTTGTCCTTTGATTGTCATATTTGAATCCCTATTATCTCCCTAGGGGATTCACCTTTGATCGGTATTATAACCCATGAGAGTTCAGCGGAGGGGTATTTTTTGGACCATTTGCGTGCGTTATACTTTGGGGTTAGGGGTGTTTTAGAGCGATTTGGAGCAATATCTATACCGGAGGGTCAAATTGCCTATTAAAATTAGCATACAAGGGGGTTTTTTGCTACGCTCCAAACGCAGGTGCCATACCCCCCTTATGTATAAGTGCACCCCTCGGGTTATCTCCCTCATATTCGGGTTCAGATGGGATGTCAGCTTCATCTAACAGGATATTCTCGTCCACGTCTTCGTCCTCACTTTCTGATTCAAAATCTCATATTCAATTGTGGCAGATAAAGGGCTTGCTTTTGCAAATGTATGCACCTGTCCAATGCTAAAATCTGTTTCGTCAAAGATCACACTTCTTTGAACAACCATTTTCTTTGTAATGGGCACATAAAGCTTTATATTCTTTAATGTCATCCTATACCCAACAAACATGTAGCGAGTGGCTTTGGAGGATAATTTACCTGATTTTCTTTCGTTCTTAGAGAGGTGTGCAAAGGCAGAGTATCCAAAGAATTTGAGATTTTCAATTGTGGGTTTAATACTCATCCATGCTTCTTCAGAGACCTTTCCTCGGGCTGCCTTGGTGGGTACCCTGTTTATCAAGTATACAACAATATTAATATCCTTAGTCCAAAATTTGTAACCAGTGCCTTTGATAAAAGCATGGATCTGGCACATTCAAGAACAATCCTATTTTTCCGTTCTACAACCCCGTTTTGTCGATGGTCATGTGCTATCGAGGTTTCATGTCTAATGCCTTTGAGGTTGAAGTATTCATCAAATTCATTTCTCATGAATTCCCCTCGATGATCTAACCTAATCATTTTCAAGGTTTTTTTGTTGGACTTTTCTACTATAGCCTGCCACACCTTGAAATTTTCAAAGATTTTAGATTTATATTGCATGAAGCATACCCAATTTTTTCTTGTATAATCGTCAACAATTAGTAGGAAAAACTTGGACCCTTCAATGGATGGGACTCTTGCAGTTTCCCACACGTCCATATGGACGAGCTCCAATGGCTTTTGTGCCTTGTGCACCTTGTGCCTTGTGCACCTTCTCCTCTTCAAGAGCTGAAAATTGGCATGCCCCATTCTTTTGTGCCACAACTGATTATAGTCCATATTGCAAGCATTCAATGCAATGGCTTGTTTCTTACACCAACTAAGTTTATACAGTGGACTGGCCCTAACTCCTTGTGCAATCAGCGTATTCTTGTTATCTTTGATCCATCATTGCTTATTGCCAAGCGTGATATACATGTTTTCATCATCCATTTTGGATATGGAAAGCAGATTTACCTCTAAGTCTTCAGCATACAGGGTGTCGTTAAAATGCACAGTCCCTGTTGGCAGCTTCAAAGCTGCTTCTCCAGAACCCATAGATAGACAGCCATCCCTTGTCAATTTTCACCTTTCTTCTATATGCAAGTGGGGTGATAGTGTTAAATAGATTTTTATTCAGTCATGTGGTCATTGGCCCTGAGTCAAAGAACCACGGTCCATGAGGTAATTCTGCAAGAAATTCGACTGCATCAGTGTTGGAAAGATTGCACCATGTGTCATTGTCCATATTTTCTTTACTGCCTGCTAGCCGCTCAGCTAGTTTCTGCTCCAAATCTGCAATAGAACTCTTGAGTTTGTCCACAATCCACCAGATGAACATGCATATGATTCTCCACACCATATTTTCTCCAGCTGATTTCATGTGTTGTGGGATACACAGGCTTTGGCTATTGAAACTAACAAGATACTGCTGGAGCTTTGATGAGTATCTGAAGACTCTTCTTTGCATGCTGCCTTATATCCCTGAACATGTCCTCTCCTCCTTTGAGTCTCATCTTTTTCATTCTTTCGTTGCTTCCTTTTTCTTTTATCTGGCTCCGAGCAGTCTTTGGCAATATGCCCCAGTCTATTGCAATTGTAGCACTTCCTGGTTTCCATGCCATCTTGTTTGCCAACAAGCGCCATTCCCTCTTTGATCTTCCTTTTGCTCCTCCCCGATTACTCTCTTCCATGAATATTTGTTGGCATGCCCACTCAACTTGGACATGCTCAGCTGAGCCAATAATGTTCTTTAAAGTATTATAACTAGGAGGAAGGCCTAGCAGAAGCACCTACAACTAAGTCATCATCCAAGCCTTTATTAGTACCTTTCAACTGAAGGATTGCTGCCTTTATCTTGGATATGAATTCTTCCGCATTCAAGCGGTCCTTCAAGCTGGATTGTAAACACAAAAAGAGTACAAGTTTGCTTCTTTGGCTGAAATGTTTCTTCTTATAGGTCAACACTAGTTGATCCCATGCCTCCTTGCACTTTTTGTAGCTTCTATTTGTGCAAGCAAATTGTGATCAAGTACTTCATGATCTGTTTTCGTGCTTCCCAGTCTCTCTGAGTTCATTTTGCCATGGCTTGCCTGTCTGCTTTACAAGTTCTCAAGCTCACATTTGTTGATGCTACCTCACTAGCTAGGTCTGTCTTGCCAACTACTCCTTTTGCCACCTTGCCATTGTGGAGATATGAATTAGGTGGGGCTGAGCCTTTGGCCTTGGCCCTTCCCGGACATGATATTCCATAGGCCTTTCTCAACTAATTTACCCCTTATCTTAATAAACCCGGTGGAAGGCATTAGCGTGGGAGCGGTTTGTCAATCTTTTCCATTGCATAGGATGTCGATTCATCCACGGAGGGGTCTCAATACCATATTGAAGATCATGGGAAAGGCTTGCTCACTTGCAATAAATTCTACATCTTCTCTCAAATAGAAATTTGGCCGGAAACATTGGAGGAGGCCGTCATATAAGCTCGAGCCTCAATTAAAGAACTCTAAACATAGAATCTCGGATAACCTAATAAGCTGTGCTTGACAAAATAGGGCTATAGTTGTAACAATTGCCCACGTAGGAAAGTGTTTATGTCCAATGGAAGGTGGGCATTCTCGGCCTCAACAGTCCTATGCAAGGCAAATTAGAGCTTCAAAAAAATGATGGTAGTCAAGACATGAAATTTATTTCAATAGAAGAGATAAGAAGCTCAAGGAGCTAGAATGCCAACAAATAGGCAAAATTTGGATTAAAAATGGCATTAGAGTTGGATTTAATGGACAAAAGCAAGAGGAAGATGGCATAGCATTTATGCCGCTTTGTTCAAGCATTGCGTTTAGTGTATTTATCTGTTGTATATCAATTGAAGGTCATTTTATTCTTCCCTACCCCATTCATGAGGGCAACTCGTATTTATCTTTGCATTTCAGTTGAAAGTCATTTCATTCTTCTATACCCCCTTCACGAGGGCAACCCATCGTGCCATACCACCCTTTTTAATTCTGTTAGAATCAATCATTTGTTCTGTTTTATCACATTGTTGTAATAGAATATGTAAATGCATTCATTTCATTTGAACATCGGGGGTAAATATTTTTCTTTGGTGCATGCATGGAAACACCACGATTGCCTATATTTCAGATTTACACTCTTATCGAGGAAGACAATGCTCTATAGAATTATTCAATAATTTCACAAATAACTACCATTTATTTCGGATCTAGCAAGGCTCTAGAAAGAATTTTGAAATGCACGGGTAAACATAATGGTGGGAGGGCAATCAATCGAACTTTAACCTAAGCTTAGGACCATCTTTGTACAAGCGTATTTCAAAGATTTATTTAATCATTATAAGGTTACGCAAGCTGTGGAAAAGTCTTGGATAACATAAGATTGTTCATGGTTAAAGTGTTGTATTAGGTATAAAAATGGTAGAAAAATGACGTTGGCTAGGCTAGTTTGACCCCGCATATATGGCATTGCTTTTTTTAATGTTAGACTTGTTAAATAGTCAAGTAGATAAGGGCAAAATACAATGTGGCAATTTTCTATTTTGGACAGTTTTTTATTTTGGAGTTGTTTTAGGTATTTTGATGTAGGCTAGGGTTACGTTGCAAGAGCAGGGCAGCGAAGCGAGCAGGATGCTGGAAGTGAGGTAGACGATGGAAAGGATGAAGATTTTCTTGATGCAAGGACGAACATAGCCAGTTCTTTTTCTTATGCAGGTCTGTGGAGGGCCAAATACTTTCTTGTTCTTGCACATGCTTTGGTGTTAAGCCTTTCAATCTCTTTTTTTTTGCACACTTGGGACTTGTAGGCCAAGAAACCTCTTTGTTAATATGTCAAAATCCTCTGTTTATATTTTATAAAAAGCCTCTCTAGTGTGGCTGTTTGACATAAGGTTTGACTCCTCAAAACAGAAGTTTATTTCTTATTTTTAATTTGTCGATTTGCTTGTAATGCGGTAGCTATAGGCTGCTTTGGTTTTGGCACTGGCAGGGGGTTGAATTCCCTCGGGGGGCAAATAATGTTTAGGCATCCTTATATTTACTAAATTAATGTGGATGAAACCACTGTTAAGTTGCCCATATCTATGGAAATCTGCCTCTTTTCTACCAGTGGGAATTTCTCAATTTCAAGCACAATCTCAGTTTGGGAACAAATTTTTCCTTGCAGGGACATTTTGCTCGACCTTCTGCTCAATTTATTTGTGCCTTGTAGAGGCTAAGTTATAGGTTGGTTTATCCACCCGGTCGTTTTTAGTTTGTTAGAAATAGATTTCATGGCATGTATATTTCAACCTTTTTTTTGTGCTGCAGATCGCTTTCTGGACATCTTTCTAAAGATCTATTCTGGGTATTTTTCGGACATCTTTTGAGTTCTGATTCGTTGAAATACTGGAGGTATATGTTTGGTACATGTATTCTTATTCTATATGCTAGATCTCCCTACTTAAGAATCTGAATATATTATTTGAGCCCGACACCTTAGGCTTTTCTTGAGATGCCCGAGACTGTTTGAAACATTACTCTGATAGTGGTTCTGCTAGGGACATGCATGGTTATTGGAGCTGGTGTGTTGACTCTATCAATTATCGGTGTCAAACTCATATTTCTATGGGTTGTAACATATAACTTGAAAATGTATTCGCATATAATCTTCTACTTTTAAGTTTAATAGCGAGGAGAATGTTAAATCAAAACTAAAATTTGAACTCTGAATTTCCAGCGATTGTGTTGCTACCTTGTGTTTTATAAATTCGCGGTTTTTGGTGATTAATGCGGTTCCAGCGGTGACCCACTACATCTTCGGTTAGTAGGTATATATTGTTGCTTTGCTTAGGGCAAGTAAAGTGTTTTCTCCTACGAAAAGTCTTTGTGTTTGTGTTGTAAGCCACAAATGAGTGTTATATGGTATGTTCTGATGGGAAGAGTGAAGCGAGAGGACTTTTTGATATGATTGCCATGGAGGTAGAAGTGCATGCATATAAGTAATGATCACGACCAAATGGTGAGGGCTTTTGTAGTGTGGAATCATTTGGGACTCACGAGGGCGTTATAAGCTTTTTAGGAGAAAAAAAGTCATCCACGAGGTCTTTTCCATTACAATGACAATCATGGCAAGACTATTACCTAGGCAAGTGCCGAGTTATTGCTTAATGCTAACATTTGTGGAAAATAAATTTGTCAACCTAGATTTTTTTTTTTCTTCTTTAGGCGCTTTGGCACATCTCAAAGACAAGCACGCCCAAGGGAACTTTGGGAACTCTAGAAGCGAGGTGGAATAGTGGGGATGCAATTTACGATATTGAGGTTGTTAGGGGCTTTGCAATGGAAGCGAGCACTTGGATTTGTTGGAGGAATTGACTTTCTTTGGCAAATTTAGTGAGGGCAAGTCCCTTTGTATTTGTGCGAATGTAGGAGTTAGTAATGGTCTTTGCCTTATCAAACTTTGATGGTCGGGGGGATTGTTGGTGATGCCTTTTTCATCGGCAAATCTGATTCAAATGAGAAGGCAAGCAAGCTTATTGGAGCATGTCTTATCAAGCTGACCATTTCTCGGAATGTATGTTTTGATATTGCAGGACCTTGCAAAAAGCCTTCGCTTCAATAATTCCAACCCAATCTGTCATGCGTTTGATTTTGAGGCTAAGGATGGACATAATCTTCTTATTGGATTAATATCAAGAGATGGCTAAGATATTTTTATGCCTTAGGTTTAAACCCTAAATATGGTCTCAAAATTTTGTTGTTGGAGGTCTATCATGAATAGATTTAGAGAATAAGCTAAATCGAACTTCTTTTTCCGTTTCTGTTCATGCTTTGAAATTTGTGAGATTTGTGATGTTTGTATTTATGGAGGGAGAATTGAACACATCAGTTGCCATTGGACATAGCCTTTTTAATACTTAGAAAAGTGATGTGGCTTCGTGTATGCATGCTTGGAAGAGATATTTGCGAGATTCATTGGCTTGGGGATGTATCTTCTACTAAACAATATATTTTTTCAATAAACCAATGGGTATCTAGCGGCATGAGTTTTTTGTGCAACATCAAAGCTGGCGATCGTGTTCCTTCATGGAAAACTCCTTATCGGCGCCATTTGGATCTCCTATTTTGTAAGCACAATATGATTGAAATAACGTTTTGAGGAGGTCTTGCTTGTTTGAAGTTTTTGATTATTGTCAAAGCGTCTCAGTACATGCTTTAAGGTCTTTGACAAAACATTGGCTGATTTGTCCTTACCACCCAAGCCGCCTTCTTATGGGAAGAAAATCATGAGTATAAGCTTTCACAATTCTTTGTGTGGGAATATAACATGTTGATTTTGTTGGTTCCATTGTTTTCGGTCCAATGAATTTTAGGTCCCAAGGCAACTTTATCCACCTGCAATGGATGTGGCATCTCAAGATTGTAAGCCTTTAAACAAAGGCCTTCTATAAAAGCTCAAATTAATATTTCCTCCTTACATAGGGATAGCGATGACAAAATTGGAGAAGAAATTATATTTGTTTCTCAACTAGATACGGAAAACCCATTGCTCCATAAAAAAACAATGTCTGGATCATTATTACTAATATGTCTCGTTTCTAGCCGTAAGCAGTTCTGTTTTAGATGCAACATTGTTCATCATTGCCCATCACTCATGTTTTGTTTTACCATATCTGGACAACGTTGGGCATAGAGGAAATTTGAAATGGGGGCCAAATTCCTGCCTTGAATTTCTTTTTGGTTCAAAACATACATGCTGCAACTCTAATGCATATATCAATTCTACCAACATGCACTTTTGCTTCGATTTAAGAAGATAGGCTTTGCAACATGTATACTTTTAGTACTATATGAGATAGCACTATATGAGGTGGTGGTGTACAAAATTGTAAGTTTTAAAACAAGGGTTGTCATTCTCTTCATTTCAAACTTTTGCCCACCTAGAGTGTTAAACGTAACTACGCGTTTGTTTTTTGGTGCAAGCCCAAAAATAAGTGATCTAATCAACTAACATAAAGAGTTAGCATCTAGATCCACACGATTAGCATATGGATGTCATGATTGCTGCTTGGACATGGCTGACATTGATCTCTGAAGCTCAAAATACTTAAGCATTTGCTATTTGTGCTCCATGACACAATGTTTTGGCCATTGACGTAGAAGCATCTTAGACCAAATGCCTTATGTTTAGCATGTTGAGGATCCAAAGATGCATGATTCGCAATTTGAAGTGATGGAGAAGACTACATAAACCTAATGTCATATTGTACTTTAGTTTGGTTATGCCATAATAAATTGTTATTAGATTTATGCATCCATACATGATATTCCTCTTTCCACAATTTTATATTGTTCTTGAAGAATCTAGGAGAGTCCTCATAGAGGCTAGTGGAATCTATGAGTTAGAGGAATCTCAAGAAAATCTCTGGAAATCTAAAGGAATCCTCATATAAACTTTGAGACTGTAGGGAAATCCTGATGGGATTTTTGAGAATCTAGGAGGATCTTTAAAAAATATAGGAGAATCTAGGAGAACTTACATCGAATCTTGGGTAATCTAGAGGAATATTGGGGTAATCTTTGAAAATATAGAATCATTATATAATCTTCGGCAACATTTATGGAATCTAGGGAAATTTTATGGAAATTCGTGTGAATTCACGTAAAATATTGGGGAATCTATGTAGAATCTTATAGAATCTAAAGTAATTTGTGTGAAATCATAGAGAATCTTATAGGAATCGTCATAAAATCTTTAAGAATGTATGAGAATTTAGATGGAATTTTAGAGAATCTAAAGGAATCTTAATAACATCTAGGGGGTCTCCATAGAATATTACGGATCTAGGGGAATATTCATAGGATCTTAGAGAATAGGGGAATCTCAAGAGAATCTTAGAAAATCTAGAGGAATCTAAGAAATCTTTATAAAATCTTTGAGAATCTATAGGAATCTTGATAGAATCTTGAAGAATCTAAAGAATCTTCATAGAATCTACGAGAATCTAAGAGAATCTACATAGAATATTGCAAAATCTAAGGGAACATTGGGATAATCTTGGAAATCTAGGGGAATCTCGTAGAATGTTAAGAATCTAGGAAAATCTTTCCTTTTCAAATGCGTGTTTTGAAGGGTCGACTTCATGCAGTCCCTCATATTACAAACACTTGTATATTAATATATATATTTAGTTAGTTTACTTGCATGGTTATTCATGGCAATCGATCTGCAGAGACCAAGCAGATGCTATTGAACATCTTCATAGTCTTTGCCTACTATGGCGGGGGTTCAAATTCTTTAGAAAGTGCTATGTGAAACCAGTTCTGTTATTGAATGTTAATGGGATGATACTTATTTTGACCTCCATATTGACTTGCAGCAATGGCTAGATAATCATATGCTAAGGTCCCATCGGATTTAACGGATGGTGGATAATGCATGAGAGAGAATATATATGGGAATATTATTCAAATCAATGGCCACAATTTGATAATAAGAGAAAACACGCGATATGATATCTAGCAATTTACAGAAACACTATAGGCAGCTCATCAGAAACCTAAACTACTAACTTTACATGATGCTATACAACTTTATGTGACCGTGAGCAAGATGCTGCAGCCTTGTAGATATCAGAACAATCTTTGCCAATAAAACAGTCGAGATACTATAAATTCAGATTCAATACCCATGTCGACAATGTAATCATTTACCTCTTTACCTTCCTCCACATATCTCAGACTGATACAATCACCTTGTTTGGCACTATACCATGCTTCATTATTTAGTGAAACAACAACAGACCCTCCTTACCATACCATTTGGGGTATATGCTGCAACGATAGAAGTTAAAGCCATCCGTCTTTTCTGGGTGTTGCGAAGACATCTTCAATGTTACCACATATGTAGAAAAACAATTCCTAAGATGCATGTAGCTCAAACTCACTTTCAGAGATAAGATCATGCAACCCCTTGCATTCTTTTAAGCCAGTTATGGAATCTGAGCCCTCCCCAGCTTCGTTGACTGATATAAATGGAGCTTAAAGCCAAGAATATCATTGACAAACTCCAGTTTGACTTTCCAAAGCTGCATCAATTTTAAGAAGAATGTGAAGGATGGCATATACGCAGCCACATTCTTGTGAATCTCTGAGGTCCACATTCTGAACTTGCACATCATTTTGTGATAACCTTTACATACCTCCTCCACTTTGAAGTTGAGCATTAAATCAGATAAAGTAGCCCATCTCTACCTGATAACACATATCAGCATGTAGCCACAAAAGTCTGCATGCTTAAATTAGAAGGATTAAATTTAAGAAAGTGATAAGAATGCCTTAAAATCTCCGCATTAAGTAGTTTGCATCTGGAGCAGAGATAACATTTTTGGACTTGGACAAAGACTCATCTTTTCCATCTCCTTGACTAATGCATTGGCTCGTTCAATTCTCCCTGTCTTCCAGCACAACTCTATGAGTCTATCACACAATGCTTGAGAAGGGATAAATCCATTTTCCTTTAGCTTTGAATAAAGTCTCAGACCTCGGGCATCGTCTTCAAGCCTTTGGAATAATTTCATGGCAACTTCATAAGCTTTGAGATCAAAACAACAATTTACTTGTTCCATCTCCCAGAAAATGGCCATACCTTCCCTTTCCTTACCTGCTTCACATCTTGCATTCATTATAACAGAGTACATCACAACATTAGGCTTCAATTTAGATTCCCTGAACCTGAGATAGATTCGTTCTACCTCCTCATACAAACCACATTTACTACATGCCGACATGGACGGCAGTGGCATCTTCGAGCTTCAATCTTGAAGGCAACACGCTCAATAACGGGGGAAGCAATGTCCCCAGTTCAGATGAATCAATTGCATTAATGAGCTTCATGTAAAATCTAAGACTAACATCTTTATCTTCAACCTGACCCTTATGAAGCAGTTCCATGGCTTCCCTAACTTTACCATTTCTTACAAAAAAATCAGCCAAGACAAAAAGAGCTCTGGTAGATCCTTTTCCAAATGACTTGTAAAGCTGGAAGGCTACCAAAAGGATCCTGTGCATCCAGCAGACCGTATAGCGCTGCACATAAAATGTGATCATTGGGCTTTAGCTGAGGAAAATTTTGAGCCCATGTGAAGATCTCTACAATTCTACGACTAAGTTTGAGACGACCCAATTCTCTAATTGTAGAGGATATGATATTTTTCTTAAGAAGATTCTCTAACCCTTGGAAAACCTCAGAGGCATGCATATGGGGGTAAACCCTGTATTTTTGCAGCAAAATTTATAGAAAAAGACTGCACTCTTTGCTAACTGATTCTGATATCTAGTATTTGCTTGTAAAGCATCATGGAGCCATGGCCGAGGAAGACCTACAGGCCTAAACTTATAAGGGGTAGGAAGTGGAAGACGTTTACCTTTTCTGTTGGCCTGCTTGGTTCTTTGCATTGAGATTGGCCTTCTTCGACATAGTAACACTCCAAATCCGAAGAACTTGTGGAAGCATAAAGGATGTGCTGAACACGACATGTCGAGTCTGGTAGCATGCATAGTCCGACAGTGGGGATAACGCAAACCATGCTATTTCCCTGTCGATTCCGGGTATTCGGCTAAAAAAACTAGTCTAAAAGCACAAAGCACGTTTGATTAATTTGTGCAAATTGTAGGATAAAATTGTGGGTGGTGTTTTGTAGTATAAAATTGATGTGTCTAATAGTCCACTACAAGAAGCATTTGTGGACCATAGAAATAGAAATGATGTATATAAATATAACCACTCCAAAAACATGAAAATCTCTTGTATAGAAACTAGTTTTTCCCACAAGCTGAGTGATAAAAATTGACCAAATCATTGCAAACTGTGTCCACATTCAAAACTTGGACTTTGAAAATTAACCTATCGCCCATGGGCGCCACAAGAACAAACCAATTCGATTTGTGTTTTCTCTAGAAAATCAATTCGATTAGTAATCCTCCTCAAACACATAACTTGTCAATGCTACCCATGAGCAGGTGGAACTTTCATAATTTCCCTCATGTGGATCAAATCCAATGATTCTAAGGCTCTCCGTGCGTAAAGTTTTGCTTAGGATAAATTACGGCTTGTAAGCCAATAGCATCTTTGCCACATGGCATGTATTCTTTTCCGGAATGTCATGTGTGGTGCATTCTAGATTTTTTACTTAACATTCTATGCTTTTACTTGCATTACATGAATTGCTTGAATTAGAGCTCTTACTTGCGTGCAGGATTTTCCTTGCATTTCTGTCGTTTTCACAATTTCTACCAGGGAGGTTGGACACGGTGAGACCAAAGCTCCCGACCAACGGTTCCTTTCAAAAGATTTAAGCGAGTAATTCCTCTATGCCTTACCCAAAGGAAAAATGGCTGGCTTTGTTGTTTTAAAAAGCATGGGTTGCAAATCCGCTTTGGGAAGGCCTCTACCAAAAATCGGCTTTGGGAGGTAGTTTGCTGATTCTTTGCTCAACATGAGCTCGGAGTTTGCAGCCGATGAAAGAAAGCACGGATCTGTGGGTTCGGCACTAGTGCCTTCATTTTTTCTTTCAAGTGGACATCAATGATATCCTTAACTGCCATGGGGCCGGAGTCCCTTGTGTCGGATCATAGGATTCGTTCCTTCCCGGCACCAAAGGCGGATACCCACCAGCTGCTGTTGCAGGTTAAGATCCAACAAAGAACACGACAAGAAAGGAACACAGAAACTTTAGATTTAGGAAAAAAAAATCGATCTGAGGGGCCTACATCAAGAACTCGCTATTTTCGAAGATCAAGGAGATTAGGGAAAAACGGGAACACAAAAACAACGGACATAACATGTTAGGATTCAAGAACCTAGACTATGCCGAAATCAAGACACAAAGGCGCCATCGGGAGTTTGAAACAAGGCGCCATCACAGGAGTTCGGAGACGCCATAACCCCCTTGAAATGCTCGCGAATTTATCCTAAACAAACTTCACGTTTTAAGAATGTCTTTTCACGGGACATTAGGCGATGTCGACCACGCCTCGCGCTAATGGCAGCGTCGTAGCTTCCGCGCCCGGAATGTCTTATGACATTCTTTCTTATCGTAATTCTTAACTAGGCGCAATTTGCCTCTTGTTTTAGAATAAATGGGGTCGGTCTGGAACTAAGGACGACATGCTTTAACTCTTCAGGAGGTTCAAATGGAACATTGTATTTGTGAGCCAGTTTATCATGCACTTTTGATTACTTTTCCAAAAGAATCCACATGCCTCGAAAGTTTTTCTTATCCCAAAAATATTATGGAATGTTAATTACAAGGTGTTGATGAAATCGGCGCCACCTATATCATCACTTGTAGCATCACCGCTAACTTTGATTTATAGTATCATATTTTATAGCATTGTAATGGTATAATATTATCATAGCATCATCTATAGGCTGCCGGTTATAATATCATGTATTTGTCGTTATAGTACTATAATATTTATCGACTATAGAATCACATCTATTGTTATAATTATAACATTCATAATGTCAACATGAGCGTTACAATAATGTTAGCTATAGTATCACCTGTATTGCTTTAATTGAATCATTCATTATATCAGCACGAGATCATCCTTTATATCATCCTTTCTAACATGATTTGTATCAAATGTACCATCATTGACAATGCCCATCTAACATGATTAGCATCAAATTTAGCATCATTGACAATACCACATATAATACCACGTGGAGGTTAAAATTCTATCATTATTAATGTCAAATATAATCTCATGTATTATTACAAGTTAAGTATGATTGTATCAATTATAATCTCACATTTTTCCACCACATATAAATATTTATTAATCCATTGATTTTTTTTTTTTTGCCCCTAAGGGAGCAAGCCTTATTCAATGTGGGTTTGTGGCATATTCTAAGTATATGCCAATATATACAGAATATGCCAATGGCTGCTCAAAACCCATTATTGGGGTAAAACTGGCGGTCATTTCTCTTCTGACAGCCCATACAAAGCTGGTGCTTTTCGAAAGCCGGTTAACACTCTTCTGTGAGACAAGTCCCCACTGAATTGCATGATTAGAATTGGCGGTGTTGTAACTTTGGCACTCTAGAGTGTTTCCCCAATTCTGATGGGTTAAATATGATTGCGGCAATTGTGTTTGCATGCTCGACCCATTCTTCGAGAATACTTCGCCGAGGAGGTTAAGTTGGCTCATGCAGGAATGCCAATCTCGGGGTCCCTTTGCCTTGATTAAATGGAGCAGGTAGGTTTTGTTGTATAAGGCCCTCGGGATGGTGGTCTAAGCATTGAAAACATTCTGAGGTAGTAAATTGAAGTTGTCGATTAAGATCAAGTAAATAATGTGAAGAGAATAGGGTTTCAAAAGGCGAGGGGTTACCGAAATTGATGGCGGAAGCAAGGGTAGTGTCTTGGGGTTTGACCATTTCTCGAATGGTTTCTGGATACTGCAGATCTCGAAAAAGCCTTCGCCTAATAATTCCAACCTAACTGGCTGCGCGCTTGATTTTGAGGCTAAGGATGGATGATGATCTTCTTTATTGGATTATTATCAAGAGATGGCTAAGATATTTTGTCCGCTTAGGTTTAAAACCCTAAATATGGTCAAGAATTCTCATGTTGGAGGTCTACTGCGAATAGATTTAGAGAGAGAATAAGCTAAATCGAACTTCTTTTTCCGCTTCCCTGCTCATGCAATCAAATTTGTGAGATTTGTGATGTTTGTATTTATGGAGGGGAGAATTGAACACATCCGCTGCCATTGACATAGCCTTTTTAATACTTAGAAAAGTGATGTCGCCGTGGTATGCATGCTTGGAAGAGATGATCATGAGATTCATTGGCTTGGGATGTATCTTCTACTAAACAATATATTTTTTCAATAAACCAATGGAGTATCTAGCAAAGATGAGTTTTTGTGCAACATCAAAGCCGAAAAAACTCAGGTTCCTTCATGGAAAACTCCTTATCGCCATTTGATCTCCTATTTTGTAAGCACAATATGATTGAAATAACGCTGTGAGGTCTTGCTTCGTTTGAAGTTTTTCGACATTGTCAAGCCGCCTCGAAAGTACATGCTTTAAGGTCTTTGACAAAACATTGGCCTCGATTTGTCCTTACCACCAACGGCCGCTTCTTATGGGAAGAAAATCATGAGTATAAGCTTTCACGCCACTGTGGTGGGAATATAACATGTTGATTTTGTTGGTTCCATTGTTTTCGTGTCCAATGAATTTTAGGTCCCAAGGCAACTTTATCCACCTGCAATGGATGTGGCATCTCAAGATTGTAAGCCTTAAACAAAGGCCTTCTATAAAAGCTCAAATTAATATTTCCTCCTTACATAGGGATAGCGATGACAAAATTGGAGAAGAAATTATATTTGTTTCTCAACTAGATACGGAAACCCATTGCTCCATAAAAACAATGTCCGGATCATTATTACTAATATGTCTGTTTCTAGCCGCCAAACAGTTCTGCTTTTTAGATGCAACATTGTTCATCATTGCCCATCACTCATGTTTTGTTTTACCATATCTGGACAACGTTGGGCATAGAGGAAATTTGAAATGGGGCCAAATTCCTGCCTTGAATTTCTTTTTTGGTTCAAAAACATACATGCTGCAACTCTAATGCATATATCAACCCTACCAACATGCACTTTTGCTTCGATTTAAGAAGATAGGCTTTGCAACATGTATACTTTTAGTACTATATGAGATAGCACTATATGAGGTGGTGGTGTACAAAATTGTAAGTTTTAAAACAAGGGTTGTCATTCTCTTCATTTCAAACTTTTGCCCACCTAGAGTGTTAAACGTAACTACGCGTTTGTTTTTTGGTGCAAGCCCAAAAATAAGTGATCTAATCAACTAACATAAAGAGTTAGCATCTAGATCCACACGATTAGCATATGGATGTCATGATTGTCGCTTGACATGTATCGACATTGATCTCTCAAGCTCAAAATACTTAAGCATTTGCTATTTGTGCTCCATGACACAATGTTTTGGCCATTGACGTAGAAGCATCTTAGACCAAATGCCTTATGTTTAGCATGTTGAGGATCCAAAGATGCATGATTCGCAATTTGAAGTGATGGAGAAGACTACATAAACCTAATGTCATATTGTATTTTAGTTTGGTTATGCCATAATAAATTGTTATTAGATTTATGCATCCATACATGATATTCCCTCTTCCACAATTTTATATTGTTCTTGAAGAATCTAGGAGAGTCCCCTATAGAGGCTAGTGGAATCTATGAGTTAGAGGAATCTCAAGAAAATCTCCGAAATCTAAAGGAATCCCTCATATAAACTTTGAGATCAGAGGGAAATCATGGATGGGATTTTTGAGAATCTAGGAGGATCTTTAAAAATATAGGAGAATCTAGAGAACTTACATCTAATCTTGGGTAATCTAGAGGAATATTGGGGTAATCTTTGAAAATATAGAATCATTATATAATCTTCTAAGAAACATTTATGGAATCTAGGGAAATTTTATGGAAATTCGAGGGTGAATTCAATGAAAAATATCGGGGAATCTATGTAGAATCTTATAGAATCTAAAGTAATTTGTGTGAAATCATATAGAATCTTATAGGAATCGGCCATAAAATCTTTAAGAATGTATGAGAATTTAGATGGAATTTTAGAGAATCTAAAGGAATCTTAATAACATCTAGGGGTCTCCATAGAATATTACTGATCTAGGGGAATATTCATAGGATCTTAGAGAATAGGGGAATCTCAAGAGAATCTTAGAAAATCTAGAGGAATCTAAGAAATCTTTATAAAATCTTTTGAGAATCTATAGGAATCTTGATAGAATCTTGAAGAATCTAAAGAATCTTTCATAGAATCTAATAGAATCTAAGAGAATCTACATAGAATATTGCAAAAATCTAAGGGAACATTGGGATAATCTTCTAAATCTAGGGAATCTCTCAGAGAATGTTAAGAATCTAGAAAATCTTTTCACACTGCCAACACTTGTATTTTGAAGGGTCTAATTTCTTGCATGCCCTCATATTACAAACACTTGTATATTAATATATATATTTAGTTAGTTTACTTGCATGGTTATTCATGGCAATCGATCTGCAGAGACCAAGCAGATGCTATTGAACATCTTCATAGTGCTGCCTACTATGGCAGGGGGTTCAAATTCTTTAGAAAGTGCTATGTGAAACCAGTTCTGTTATTGAATGTTAATGGGATGATACTTATTTTGACCTCCATATTGACTTGCAGCAATGGCTAGATAATCATATGCTAAGGTCCCATCACGGATTTAACGGATGGTGGATAATGCATGAGAGAGAATATATATGGGAATATTATTCAAATCAATGGCCACAATTTGATAATAAGAGAAAACACGCGATATGATATCTAGCAATTTACAGAAACACTATAGGCAGCTCATCAGAAACCTAAACTACTAACTTTACATGATGCTATACAACTTTATGTGACCGTGAGCAAGATGCTGCAGCCTTGTAGATATCAGAACAATCTTTGCCAATAAAAACAGTCGAGATACTAGGGATTCAGATTCAATACCCATGTCGCACAATGTAATCATTTACCCTTTTTACCTTCCTCCACATATCTCAGACTGATACAATCACCTTGTTTGGCACTATACCATGCTTCATTATTTAGTGAAACAACAACAGACCCTCCTTACCATACCATTTGGGGTATATGCTGCAACGATAGAAGTTAAAGCCATCCCGCCTTTTTCTGGTGTTGTGAAGACATCTTCAATGTTACCACATATGTAGAAAAAAACAATTCCTAAGATGCATGTAGCTCAAACTCACTTTCAGAGATAAGATCATGCAACCCCTTGCATTCTTTTAAGCCAGTTATGGAATCTGAGCCCTCCGCAGCTACGCTTGACTGATATAAATGGAGCTTAAAGCCAAGAATATCATTGACAAACTCCAGTTTGACTTTCCAAAGCTGCATCAATTTTAAGAAGAATGTGAAGGATGGCATATACGCAGCCACATTCTTGTGAATCTACGAGGTCCACATTCTGAACTTGCACATCATTTTGTGATAACCTTTACATGCCTCCTCCACTTTGAAGTTGAGCATTAAATCAGATAAAGTAGCCCATCTCTACCTGATAACACATATCAGCATGTAGCCACAAAGTCTGCATGCTTAAATTAGAAGGATTAAATTTAAGAAAGTGATAAGAATGCCTTAAAATCTCCGCAAGATTAAGTAGTTTGCATCTGGAGCAGAGATAACATTTTTGGACTTGGACAAAGACTCATCTTTTCCATCTCCTTGACTAATGCATTGGCTCGCTCAATTCTCCCTGTCTTCCAGCACAACTCTATGAGTCTATCACACAATGCTTGAGAAGGATAAATCCATTTTCCTTTAGCTTTGAATAAAGTCTCAGACCTCGGCATCGCTTCAAGCCTTTGGAATAATTTCATGGCAACTTCATAAGCTTTGAGATCAAAACAACAATTTACTTGTTCCATCTCCCAGAAAATGGCCATACCTTCCCCTTTCCTTACCTGCTTCACATCTTGCATTCATTATAACAGAGTACATCACAACATTAGGCTTCAATTTAGATTCCCTGAACCTGAGATAGATTCGTTCTACCTCCTCATACAAACCATTATTTACTACATGCCGACATGACGGCAGTGGCATCTTCGAAGCTTCAATCTTGAAGGCAACACGCCAATAACGGGGAAGCAATGTCCCCAGTTCAGATGAATCAATTGCATTAATGAGCTTCATGTAAAATCTAAGACTAACATCTTTATCTTCAACCTGACCCTTATGAAGCAGTTCCATGGCTTCCCTAACTTTACCATTTCTTACAAAAAAAAATCAGCCAAGACAAAAAGAGCTCTGGTAGATCCTTTTCCAAATGACTTGTAAAGCTGGAAGGCTACCAAAGGATCCTGTGCATCCAGCAGACCGTATAGCTGCACATAAAATGTGATCATTGGGCTTTAGCTGAGGAAAATTTTGAGCCCATGTGAAGATCTCTACAATTCTACGACTAAGTTTGAGACGACCCAATTTCTAATTGTAGAGGATATGATATTTTTTTCTTAAGAAGATTCTCTAACCCTTGGAAAACCCTCAGAGGCATGCATATGGGGGTAAACCCTGTATTTTTGCAGCAAAATTTATAGAAAAGACTGCACTCTTTGCTAACTGATTCTGATATCTAGTATTTGCTTGTAAAGCATCATGGAGCCGCGGCCGAGGAAGACCTACAGGCCTAAGCTTATAAGGGTAGGAAGTGGAAGACGTTTACCTTTTTCTGTTGGCCTGCTTGGTTCTTTTTGCATTGAGATTGGCCTTCTTCGACATAGTAACACCCAAACCGAAGAACTTGTGGAAGCATAAAGGATGTGCTGAACACGACATGTCGAGTCTGGTAGCATGCATAGTCCGACAGTGGGGATAACGCAAACCATGCTATTTCCCCTGTCGATTCCGGGTATTCGGCTAAAAAAACTAGTCTAAAAGCACAAAGCACGTTTGATTAATTTGTGCAAATTGTAGGATAAAATTGTGGGTGGTGTTTTGTAGTATAAAATTGATGTGTCTAATAGTCCACTACAAGAAGCATTTGTGGACCATAGAAATAGAAATGATGTATATAAATATAACCACCCAAAAACATGAAAATCTCTTTGTATAGAAACTAGTTTTTTCCCACAACCGAAAGTGATAAAAATTGACCAAATCATTGCAAGCCTCGCGGTCCACATTCAAAAACTTGACTTTGAAAATTAACCTATCGCCTGCATCGCCACAAGAACAAACCAATTCGATTTGTGTTTCTCTAGAAAATCAATTCGATTAGTAATCCTCCTCAAACGCACATAACTTGTCAATGCTACCCATGAACGGAGTGGAACTTTCATGAATTTCCCTCATCGTGGATCAAATCCAATGATTCTAAGGCTCTCCACGTGCACGTAAAGTTTGCTTAGGATAAATTCTCGCTTGTAAGGTTAATAGCATGCTGCCACATGGCATGTATTCTTTTCCGGAATGTCATGTGTGGTCGCATTCTAGATTTTTTACTTAACATTCTATGCTTTTACTTGCATTCTGTGAATTGTGCTTGAATTCTGAGCTCTTACTTGCATTCTGGGATTTTCACTTGCATTCTAATCGTTTTTCTA
Organism: Isoetes taiwanensis; assembly: GCA_021234155.1. Lineage (NCBI taxonomy): Eukaryota > Viridiplantae > Streptophyta > Lycopodiopsida > Isoetales > Isoetaceae > Isoetes > Isoetes taiwanensis. The sequence goes on from JAJEKV010000037.1 coordinate 6,593,185, forward strand.
ATTTACTGGCCAAGGAGTTGAACCTCGGTGAGACCAAAGCTCCAGCAACGGATTCCTTTCAAAAAAGATTTAAACAGAGTAATTCCTCTATGCCTTGCCAAAGGAAAAATGGTCGGCCGTTGTTTTTAAACTGCAGCTTGCACAAATCCGCTTTGGGAAGGCCTCTACACAAGCAAATCGGCTTTGGGAGGAGCTGGTTAGCAGGTTGCTGCTCAACAACGAGCTCAGAGTTTGCAGCAGTGAAGAAAGCACCGGATCTACTGTGGGTTCGGCACTAGTGCCTTCATTTTTCTTTCAATCCGACATCAATGATATCCTTGCTGCCGCAGACCGTCCCCTTGTGTTCTGGATCAGAAGTTACGCTCCCTTCCCAAAGACCAAAGGCCGATACCCACCAAATGGGCCGTTTGGTTAGATCCAACAAGAACCTGACAAGAAAAGGAACACAAGAAACTTTAGATTTAGGAAAAAAAATCGATACAGGGCCTACATCAAGAACTCGCTATTTTCTGCGAAGATCAAGGAGATTAGGGAAAAACAGGAACACAAAAGAACAAAGACATAACATCGGCCGATTCCAAGAACCTAGACCTAGCACCGTCAAAGACACAAGGCGCCATCGCCGGAGTTTCGGAAACAAGGCGCCATCGCCGGAGTTTCGGACGCCATAGCCGCAGAAATGCTTCGCCAGAATTTATCCTAAACAAACTTCACGTTTTAAGAATGTTCTTACAGATATTCAGCGGCGTCGCCCACGCCCGCCGCTAACGCCGGGCCACAAGTTTTTCCACGAATGTCCCTGTAAAAGGACATTCTTATATACGTAATTCTTAACTAGCTGCAATTTGCCTCTTGTTAGAATAAATGGGGGTCAGGGGTCACAGAACTAAGGACGACATGCTTTAACTCTTCAGGAGGTTCAAATGGAACATTGTATTTGTGAGCCAGTTTATCATGCACTTTTGATTACTTTTCCAAAAGAATCCACATGCCTCGAAAGTTTTTCTTATCCCAAAAATATTATGGAATGTTAATTACAAGGTGTTGATGAAATCGCGCCACCTATATCATCACTTGTAGCATCACCGCTAACAAAAGCTTATAGTATCATATTTTATAGCATTGTAATGGTATAATATTATCACTTGTAGCATCATCTATAGTCGCAGCTTATAATATCATGTATTTCGTCGCTATAGTACTATAATAGTGTCGCCTATAGAATCACATCTATTGTTATAATTATAACATTCATAATGTCAACATGAGCTGCTATAATAATGTTAGCTATAGTATCACCCGTATTGTTTTTTTAATTGAATCATTCATTATATCAAAGATCTAGATCATCCTTTATATCATCCTTTCTAACATGATTTGTATCAATGTACCATCATTGACAATGCCACATCTAACATGATTAGCATCAAATTTAGCATCATTGACAATGCCACATATAATACCACGTGGAGGTTAAAATTCTATCATTATTAATGTCAAATATAATCTCATGTATTATTACAAGTTAGAGTATGATTGTATCAATTATAATCTCACATTTTCCACCACATATAAATATTTATTAATCCATTGATTTTTTTTTTGGTTGCCCCTAAGGGGCAAGCCTTGTTCCATGGGTTTGTGGCATATTCTAAGTATATGCCAATATATACCGAATATGCCAATGACCGCCAAAACCCATTATTGGGGGTAAACCGGCTGGGTCATTTTCTTCCGAAAGCAATTCTTCAAACCGGGTTAACACTCAAACCGTTAACACTCGCAGCACAAGTCCACTTGAATTGCATGATTAGAATTGGCGGTGTTGTAACCTGGCACTCTAGAGTGTTTCCCCAATTACAGTAGGTTAAATATGATTGCAAAAGAATTGTGTTGTCAGATTCGCCCATTCTTCCGTAATACTTCATCGAGGTTGTTGGCTCATGCCCTAATGCCAATCTCGGGTCCCTTTAAGGCCGTGGAACGGGTAGGTTTCTCGTTGTATAAGGCCCCTCAGATGGTGGTCTAAGCATTGAAAACATTCTGAGAGGTAGTAAATTGAAGTTGTCAGTAAGATCAAGTAAATAATGTGAAGAGAATAGGGTTTAAAAACTGAGGGGTTACCAAGAATTCAGTAAACTGGAAGCAAAGGGTAGTGTCTTGGGGTTTGCTTGAAGTAGATATCTTCATTGGGTGCCAACATGGGGTGAAGTATTGGTTTTACTATCTTTCTAACGACTTTATTGCTGAGTAAAATTGGGATTTTTTTTTTGCATTTCGACTTGTACAGGAGCAGGTGTTGGGGCTGCACAAGGAGCATATGCTCAACAGCCTTTATTATGGGCAAAGGGTCGCACAAAGAATGTTTAGAATCTGCGACTCAAGGAAGACCCAAAAGCCAGCTATGTCCGGGCTAATTTGGCAACCAAGGCTTGATGTCCCGGGAGACACTTGTAGTGCTAGCATATGTCTTGGATGTATGTAATTCTCACTTGCTTTGTCTGCTTTTTTCAGATATCAAGGCTAGCAGGAATTTTCACCATAGCTCAGCTTTTGAAATGATCATTGTCCACGTTATCAAACATAATTGCTTGATGAGATTACCCGCGCCTAACCCAGATAAACCCATTTAGTCAGATTTTTAGTATTTATCATCTAGTATTTGAAAGGGTGGGGAAAAGGACGTAAGATATACATGAGAGTAATCAAATTTAGTACCTTGAGAAAATAATGTTCCTTCATATGCCGGTTATATAGGTCAACCACAAGGCCTTAATAGGTTCCTCAATGGTACCGCTCGCTTGGTTGTTTTCCTAACCCTCTTGGAATCTAAAACCATTTTGAATCTCTATGCATGCCTTCTTAGTTCTTAGTGCTTTCTCGCTTCTCGTGCCTTAAGACTTGAGCCAGCCTAGATTATCCACCCCGGATGCCATAGCTTCACACCGAAAGTGAAGAATGCGTAACGCTCGACGATCCAAATGGAGCAACTTGTTTGGGCAGCTAATGAAATGTCGCCTATTCAGAGAGAAGGTGATCCCAAGATCTCTTCAAAGTCCCGACTAGCATGGGCGTGTCTTGCAATGGTAATCGAGCAAAGATGACACTATGTGCAGCCTTTAACAAATGTGTAGTTGATATTAAAGAAGTCGAGGAAAGGGCGCTCACACTTTGCAAATGTATATTTGAGATGCATCCAAATGTATATGCTTTTTTAATAGAGCAAAGAATGGTTTTGGTGCAATTTGTAGAGTTTTGAATTTTGCATGGCGCAAAGATTCTTTCAAGTAATCGGATCAAATGAACTACTAAAAGGAAGAATTTTTGTATAGAGGAAAAATTCCAGAGCTATTAATCCAAAAATATTCCCGCAATTTAAAAGTGTAGTTTTAATAACCGGAGGATCCGCTAGAATTAAATGAACAACTAAGAATTTATCTAAGATTTATGTATAAACCACCTCCAACTCTTTTCAAAAGCCAAAATAGCATGTCATAACGGCATTGAAGATCTTATATTATGACGCCTTTGAAGATCTAGAAACCGGAAGAGCATTGAGCATAACAAGGGAAATGTAAAAGCATGAACAACCAAAGACATATCTTGACAATTCATATGATCTCCTTTTGTATAGTATGGGGAATGTTTTTCCTCACCGCCATGCATCCACACAGCCTTTGGGAGCATCTTAATGGCCAATTAGCCCGTTGTTTATATTGATTTATGCATTTTTATAAACCAAGTAATGTGTTCCATATCGTTGTCATGCTTTTCGCCCATAGAACTTATTTTTAAGATTTATAGTATCGAAAAAAGCAAAGGAAGGAACCTCTCGCGAAAGTCCAATCATGATGATCTTTTACTAGCACCCCCTTTTTCCTTCAAAATCATATGATGGGATGGGCTGTTGCAAAAGTTTTAAAATCATTTGATATCATATTTCAAAAACAGCTTTTGTAAATTTTTAATGGTCTACTTCACATGCTATAGAGGAAGATCCCGATGATGCTTTGCGCTGGCATCAGCTAGAATTGCATACATTATGTACCTTACGCTTGTTGCAACTCGTATAACTTTAAGTGTGCCATAGCAAGACGCCAAACTTGTGTTGTCGCATGGGCAAACTTAGGTAAACCCGTTGTACTCTTTTTATGCCGATATGAGCTTCACGAAATTAAAGGACATAATATTTTCCGTGGATAGCATTGCAATTGTCCGAAAAGCATATCACGTGCAGAGAAAGTATACAAGCAAGCTGCCACTTGTTTCTTCCGAAAGCATTGTGATGGCATACTCTCTAACTGGGAAATCTTTATCGCCAACAAAAAATGTTACAATGATGCAGTAGAGTGTTAAATCGAAAGCATTGGAGCTCGTTTCTAACTATGCTCCAAATTTTGTAATAATCTTGGTCTTGTATATATCGCGACAGAACGATGGAATGATGCAAATGAAATGTTTGACCGCATTTGAGGCCAATTCTTTATTTGGGCGCTGTAAAATCATAAGATGAAGGCAGCTTGCCCCTCGCGAAATGCAAAAAGCTCTCCATCACAAACAAGCTAATTCCTATGGAGGCCAAGTGAACCCTTCGCTCGATTTTTTTCGTAGAGGAGTTTTTGAGCAAAGCAACTCCCAACAAGAGCAATGGGGACAGCTTGATTTCTATCATGTCAATTGCACCCATCGCACACATAGAAAATCTCACTCAAATGTACAAGAATTTTATGCAAATGTAGAAAGATCCCGAGATTGCTAATCTAGCCGGGCAAATGGGGAAAGTTAATTTTGTATATCTACGCCAAATGGTAAAATGGAAATGTGAAGAGCTTGCCGATTTTGTTTTTGAAAGTGATGCATGTTTGGCCCAAATTATGCCCCAATTATGCCTTTTTTTTCCTCGACATTATCCTTGGAATTGACAAGATGGTAGATAGATGACAAAGAATTTGAGCCAAAGACATGACATTATGTCTGAATAGAAAGAGTGCCTAGCCTTGTTAGGCTTTTCATTTGACGATGGACATGTCTATTTTATAAGGGATGTTGGGAATAAATGCTTATTTTTAAACCTTTAATTGGGATTAAAGTTTATCTTTTGTTGTTATAAGGGATGCAACCTTTAATCGAGACCACCCAAATAATGTTCTAATATTGTTATCTTAAGGCAATAGCTTGTTTATTTTATGGATAAAGATAAGAAAACAATATATTATGGGAAAATATCTTCATATGGCCTTTACAACATGTTTTGCATGGCTATACATTTCACATGCCTATATATTTGTGGAACTTAAATGGGAAACACTATAAAAGGAATGGGCAGTTTTAGAACATACATGTTATTAACACCATTGGAAAACACATCCGTATAAACAAATTTTGTGGGATTATCTCCCTTAGTTGAATGCTCTTTACTTATGTTATCAAAATTGCAATTACTTAATTCCTACATAAATGGAATTGAAATTGATGCAAGACTCGCTTGTAATTCAATATCAAGTAGAAGGGAAAACTTTCTTTGTGGATTTGCAAATCCTTTTAGCCCCCGCCAATCCTTGCATTCGATTCTACACTTATCCAAACATGAATATGACCTACAACCGATGGCACAACAAGAAAAGGGTCATTTAGCGACGCAATAGCGACGTCCGCCGCTGACGCTCCCGCTGACGCCCCGACGCTGCCGCCGTGACGCCGCAGCAGACGCCGTTGCTGCACGCCGCAGATGCGACGCGGGCCGTGATGCGACGCTGGCAGCGCCGCCAGACGCCGCTAGCCAGACGCGACACAATGACGCCGCCGCAGACGTCGCGATGGCACGCGACACGGAAATATACACGGAATATACACGCGGAACATCACCAAAATCCACGCTAAGTCGCGAAAAGCCACGCGTATACGCCGCGATGCGACGCGGACACGCGGAATATACACGCGGAATATACACGGAAACTACACGCGGAATATACACGCGCGAAAAGTTTACGCGCGGTATACGCCGTGACATGCGACGCGGACACGCGGAATATACACGGAAAATAATAAAACTTACAGATAGAGAAAAATCCACGCGGCAAAAAAAAGCCACGTGGATACGTCGCATGCGACGTGTAGGGGAAAAAATAAAAAAAAAATAAAAAAATATATTTATATAAAAAATATATTTATATAAAAAATATAAATATAAAAATATTTTTAAATAATCACAAAAGTGTTTTTATATTCATATTTTTAAATAGTCACAAAATTATTTTTATATTTATATTTTTAAATAATCATAAAAGTGAATTGTATTTATATTTTTAAATTTATCACAAAAGACTCGTTAAGAGGAGTATCCACCCTTTTAGCCTAGAGCTACTCTCTCTCAGATTCAGTGGAGTAGTCATCCGAGTACGTAGTTAGAGGACGCCTCAAACCGCCACCGCGACGGCTATGATTGATGGCTCTCCACCGACGCTTTGTGATCCCTCGCCTCGAGCCCCATGTCATGCTCTAGACCTTCATTCATATCCAGACTTCCAAGAGCCGCATCCAACATTTTACCGTCTCACCCTTGGAGTCCCAGACTTCCCCATCAGTGCAGAAGAATCCCTGATTCTTCAGAGGATCAATGGAATTGCAATAATGGATTATAGTGAGCTCTTCCCTGAAGAATTGTGCCCCTGTTCTCAAAAGGGCCTTTCTTAAATACTCTACCATAGCTCTTGATTTTTGGTTCAATGGAAAGCCAAGGGGTCGAAACCTTAAATCAACCCCTGGTAACTCTTGGATCGAATCACTGCCTCCATGGCAATTAGAGGAAGCCTGGGCAGTTGTGACCTTCATGCTGCCCTCCTCGAACTTTTTCCGGTTTTCTTTGACCCAATGGCATCATGCCATGTCACCACTTTAAAAGTGAATATTTAGCTTAGCTAGCTTTGTTAATTTATCAAATGGCCATGCCCCATGTCTATAACATATCCCCCCCCCCCTCCCCCGCCCCAAATCTTTGGTCCCCAAGAATGGTGGGAGTTTTTGAAACCTGCTCCCTCGGGTCACCTTGGACCATGGTTTCATCTAGTCCCTTCGTAAAACCCGCTCCCCCGGGTCACCTAGTGATCATGGTTTCCTAGCTCATTGTTGGTGGACGCCCCATTTGCCATCATCCTTGATGCAAGTTCCTAATTCATATTCATTTAAGTAACTAACATCATATTGACTCGATTCATTACTTCCGTGGCCTCCACGAGTTTTGAATTGAGTGAGGATTTTTCTGCATGTACTCTTCACTCTCCCAGTGGCATCATAGAGTGGTTGATCTCACCACAAGATCAAGTAGTCTGCAATATTCTAATTGCACAGCTTTTGAATGCGAGTGTCTAGAATCGCCTCAGGAGTTATCTCTGAGCTAAGGGGTAGGGGTATTGTCACAAGAGCTATAACATTGTCCGTGGATAATATTGCTTTCTTGAGTTGGCTCATATGGAACACAAAGTGCACTCCTATTCCATCAGGAAGCTCTAACTCATATGCTGTCTCGTTGATCCTTCTCAACACCTTGAAGAGTCCAAAGCATATCAGGGCGTCAATTTGGGAATCTTTCCCTTGACCAATGGTTTCAAGGTCCCTACCTTGAGTGCCAAATGGTAAACAATCCAAGATAAACGCGTAGTCACCTTCCTTGAAGGTTAATTTTCACGATGTTTATTGGAGACCGATCCCCGGCTCGATATTGAGCCTTCTTTAAGTTTTCCATACACTGATATAATATGGCTTGCATATCTTCCAATATATGGATAGCCGCATCAGTTTTCAAGGTTTGATTTATTCCAGTATAGGATCTTGGGTTCCTACCCATCATTGCCATAAAGGGACTCATTTTGGTACCTGTGGTGGTAATGCATTGTTTATGTTTAATTCAACACATGGGCAAGTATTCTTTTTCACTTGACTATTTTCAAACACAAAACTTTTTAACATATCCTCCAGGATCATGTTAATTCGTTTTGTTTGTCCATTAGTTTGGGGATGATTTCCACTACTTATACCGAGACTTATTCCCATTCCTTTTGTGAAATCTTTCCAAAAGTGTCATGTGAATTTAGAATCTCTTTCGCTTATAATTTTTCATGGCAGATCAAAAGTAGGGTACACAACCCGTAGTTGCTCCCTTGCCACGTCTTGTCCTATAGCATCACCCCGTAATGCTAGGAACTTTGTATACTTTTAAACAATCGACCATCACAAACACTTGTGTGTGTTGCCGACTTTTCGTGGGAGTGCGACTATCCATGCTTATGCATTTTCACCTCTCCAAAGGTATAGGTAGCGGCTATAGTAATCCTGGCGTCTTGCCATTATCTGTTTTAGCATGCTTATATATCCGCCAGATTACTTGCATGCTCATATATCTCCACATTTGAAATAGGTAATTACTCGATTCAAATCAAGTTCACATAGATTGCATATTGAGAAAGGCGGTGGGCTAAGATTCCAAATGAAGAGAGATTGTGTTTTCTTTGTGATATGCAGTAGGTTGAAGATGAAGCTCATATTTTATTATATTGTCTCTTTAAAAATATTCGCGAGCAGTATCATGTATGTTGTAACAATTTACATGCATTGTTCTCTATGGAACCAAAGGTTCTAGAATGCTACATTAAAAAGATAGACATGCATAGAAAGCTTTTACTTAAGCTATAATAACATTGATGTATTGTGTTGGTGCTCCATAGCCCTTGAGGTCCTAAGGGGCATGACTTATTAATTAATTTATTTATTATTTATGTTCGCTCCAATCAACGCGTATGAACCTCGTAAGGTTGGTAGTTGCAACTTTGCCAATATCCTTATCATCATACCATAAGAATTACCAATTCTTGCATTTCGGCCCAGCCATGACTCCACATCTACTGCATCTAGCCTTCCGTAAAAACCACCGCAAGCTTCTGGTTCTTCTAAATGCTAGTGAGCGCAGAGTCTACTATCTTCTGATAATCCTTCTTGCTGGTTTTGGCAAGCTCTACTTCCGAGACCTAAGAATCTGGGACTTTGAGCTATAACCAGATGTGGAAAAGCTATGTGTGTGCTTGAATGTGTGTCGGGCAGCAGCAGCAGCCCATGCCTCGGTGTGGTGGTATGACGATTTGATTAGGGTTCGAGATATAGGCACCCGGACCGTATTTATGGACCATAGATGGTGGATTCCTTTGTAAGATATAGGCTTGATTTCACCATCTAACGCTTGATGAAAACAAGTTCTTGCTCGTGGGTCAAGCATCCATGTTCCACTAGTGTTGTCGGAGTGGGTTTCAGATTCGCCTATAGCAAAAAGAAAATTTGGTTATAAACGAGAAGTACAAACTAATCAAATTAAGAATGATTTAATATACACAAGCTTCATCCATATTTAAAGGGGTTCTAATCAGACTATTGTCATAAAATAATGCAAATAAGATTGCCAGTTATGGCTACAAAAGATATAGAAGTGCCCGAGACCAATACAATTTAGAACATATTTACAAAATTTTCGTCAAGAACTTGACCCTGCCTCATCCTGCATAGAAGTTGGAGGCTCAGATGGTTTTCGGAGACGAAGCAAGGCGACAGTGGGTCGGACAATGATGGCAGCTGCTGAAGCAATCTTTGATAGGAAGGAAGTCACCAATGGCGTCGCCAACGAACATTTTCATGCTCATCTAGGCAGCAATGTCATGGCCGAGGGCAGTAATGGTAAGATCATGTCGCACCAACGCAAGAGTAAGCCTCCGGGAGTTGATCTTCTTGTGGCCTACCATGGTCGCCAAAGCTCTGACCGCCCACCGTGAGCTAGATCCTTTGCAACTAACAACACTTGGCCCTCCTTAAAGACGAGAGAGAGGAAGAATGTTTGCCCACGCCTTTGCTTTGGTCATCGCACCATAGATAGCTTTTTAAACCTCAGATATCTTGCCATCATTTCCGTGAGCCACATATCCGTGAGGTTGCTTCAAATAGACTTCTTCATAAATAGCTCCATGCAAAAATGCTGACTTGACGTCCATTTGTTGGAGATCAAGGTCAAGGGATGCTACCACTGCCAATACAATTCGCACAGAAGATAATCCCTGCCACTGGAGCGCCCTGGTAGGAGTGTGCATAGATCCCACGTGTGATTCTCCACAAGGGACTCATATTCCTCATCGATTGCTAGTGGCCAGAGATGGCAGTTTTGTCCTTTGATTGTCATATTTGAATCCCTATTATCTCCCCTAGGGGATTCACCTTTGATCAGCGTATAACCCATGAGAGTTCAACGGAGGGGTATTTTTTGGACCATTTGCGTACGTATACTTTGGGGTTAGGGGTGTTTTTAGACACTGATTTGGAGCAATATCTATACACAGAGGGGTCAAATTGCCTATTAAAATTGCGCATACAAGGGGGTTTTTTGCTACGCTCCAAACGCAGGTGCCATACCCCCCTTATGTATAAGTGCACCCCTCGGGTTATCTCCCTCATATTCGGGTTCAGATGGGATGTCAGCTTCATCTAACAGGATATTCTCGCCCACGCCTTCGCCCTCACTTTCTCGATTCAAAATCTCATATTCAATTGTGGCAGATAAAGGGCTTGCTTTTTGCAAATGTATGCACCGTCCAATGCTAAAAACTGCTTTCACAAAGATCACACTTCTTTGAACAACCATTTTCTTTGTAATGGGCACATAAAGCTTTATATTCTTTAATGTCATCCTATACCCAACAAACATGTAGCGAAAGTGGCTTTGGAGGATAATTTACCTGATTTTCTTTTCGCTCTTAGAGAGGTGTGCAAAGGCGTAGTATCCAAAGAATTTGAGATTTTCAATTGTGGGTTTAATACTCATCCATGCTTCTTCAGAGACCTTTCCTGCCGCCTTTGGTGGGTACCCCGCTTATCAAGTATACAACAATATTAATATCCTTAGTCCAAAATTTGTAACCTGCCTTTGATAAAAGCATGGATCCGCACATTCAAGAACAATCCTATTTTTCCGTTTCTACAACCCCCGCTTTTGTCGATGGTCATGTGCTATCGAGGTTTCATGTCTAATGCCTTTGAGGTTGAAGTATTCATCAAATTCATTTCTCATGAATTCCCCTCGATGATCTAACCTAATCATTTTCAAGGTTTTTTTGTTGGACTTTTCTACTATAGCCTGCCACACCTTGAAATTTTCAAAGATTTTAGATTTATATTGCATGAAGCATACCCAATTTTTTCTTGTATAATCGCCAACAATTAGTAGGAAAACTTGACCCTTCAATGGATGGGACTCTTGCAGCTTCCCACACGCCCATATGGATCTAGCTCCAAGCCCAATGGCTTTTTGTGCCTTGTGCACCTTGTGCCTTGTGCACCTTCTCCTCTTCAAGAGCTGAAAATTGGCATGCCCCATTCTTTTGTGCCACAACTGATTATAGTCCATATTGCAAGCATTCAATGCAATGGCTTGTTTCTTACACCAACTAAGTTTATACAGTTGGATCGGCCCTAACTCCTTTTGTGCAATCAGCAGATTCTTGTTATCTTTGATCCATCATTGCTTATTGCCAAGCTGATATACATGTTTTCATCATCCATTTTGATATGGAAAGCGATTTACCTCTAAGTCTTCAAAGATATGTGGTGTCGTTAAAATGCATCAGCCCCTCGCTATGCCTTCAAAGTCGCTTCTCCGTAACCCATAGATAGACAACCATCCCTTTGTCAATTTTCACCTTTCTTCTATATGCAAGTGGGGTGATAGTGTTAAATAGATTTTTTTATTCCAAATATGTGGTCATTGGCCCCTCGAAGTCAAAGAACCACGGTCCATGAGGTAATTCTGCAAGAAATTGACCAGATCGTTGTTGGAAAGATTGCACCATGTGTCATTGTCCATATTTTTTTTATCGCCCGCTAGCCGCCGCCTAGTTTCTCGCTCCAAATCTGCAATAGAACTCTTTGAGTTTGTCCACAATCCACCAGATGAACATGCATATGATTCTCCACACCATATTTTCTCCAAATTGATTTCATGTGTTGTGGGATACACAGGCTTTGGCTATTGAAACTAACAAGATACTGCTGGAGCTTTGATGAGTATCTCAAGACTCTTCTTTGCATGCTGCCTTTTATATCCCCGAACATGTCCTCTCCTCCTTTGAGTCTCATTTTTTTCATTCTTTCTTTCTTTTTTTCTTTTATCCGTCCGAAAGCGCCTTTTGGCAATATGCCCCGCCTATTGCAATTGTAGCACTTCCTCGTTTCCATGCCATCTTGTTTGCCAACAAGCCATTCCCTCTTTGATCTTCCTTTTGCTCCTCCCCGATTACTCTCTTCCATGAATATTTGTTGGCATGCCCACTAACTTGACATGCTCACCGAGCCAATAATGTTCTTTAAAGTATTATAACTAGGAGGAAGGCCTAGCAGAAGCACCTACAACTAAGTCATCATCCAAGCCTTTATTAGTACCTTTCAACCTAAGGATTGCTGCCTTTTATCTTGATATGAATTCTTCAGATTCAAACAAATTCTTCAACCGATTGATTGTAAACACAAAAGAGTACAAGTTTGCTTGCTGGCTGAAATGTTTCTTCTTATAGGTCAACACTAGTTGATCCCATGCCTCCTTTGCACTTTCTGTAGCTTCTATTTGTGCAAGCAAATTGTGATCCAAGTACTTCATGATCCCTGTTTTGCGGCTTCCCGCCTCTCTCGAAGTTCATTTTGCCATGGCTTGCCTGTCTGCTTTACAAGTTCTCAAGCTCACATTTGTTGATGCTACCTCACTAGCTAGGTCTGTCTTGCCAACTACTCCTTTTGCCACCTGTGCCATTGTGGAGATATGAATTCGTGGGGCTGAGAGCACTGGCCTTGGCCCTTCCCCAGACATGATATTCCATAGGCCTTTCTCAACTAATTTACCCCTTATCTTAATAAACCAGTGGAAGGCATTAACGTGAGACAGTTTGTCAATCTTTTCCATTGCATAGGATGTCGATTCATCCACGGAGGGTCTCCAATACCATATTGAAGATCATGGGAAAGGCTTGCTCACTTGCAATAAATTCTACATCTTCTCTCAAATAGAGAGGCTGACGGAAACATTGGAGGAACCGTCATATAAGCTCGGAGCCTCAATTAAAGAACTCTAAACATAGAATCTCGGATAACCTAATAACTGTAACAGCAAAATAGGGCTATAGTTGTAACAATTGCCACGTAGGAAAGTGTTTATGTCCAATGGAAGGTGGGCATTCTCGCCTCAACAAATCCTATGCAAGGCAAATTAGAGCTTCAAAAAAATGATGGTAGTCAAGACATGAAATTTATTTCAATAGAAGAGATAAGAAGCTCAAGGAGCTAGAATGCCAACAAATAGGCAAGACTGGATTAAAAAATGGCATTAGAGAGTTGGATTTAATGGACAAAAGCAAGAGGAAGATGGCATAGCATTTATGCCGCTTTGTTCAAGCATTGCGTTTAGTGTATTTATCTGTTGTATATCAATTGAAGGTCATTTTATTCTTCCCTACCCCATTCATGAGGGCAACTCGTATTTATCTTTGCATTTCAGTTGAAAGTCATTTCATTCTTCTATACCCCCTTCACGAGGGCAACCCATCGTGCCATACCACCTTTTTTAATTCTGTTAGAATCAATCATTTGTTCTGTTTTATCACATTGTTGTAATAGAATATGTAAATGCATTCATTTCATTTGAACATCAGGGTAAATATTTTTGCTGGTGCATGCATGGAAACACACGATTGCCTATATTTCAGATATACACTCTTATCCCAGAAGACAATGCTCTATAGAATTATTCAATAATTTCACAAATAACTACCATTTGACTCGGATCTAGCAAGGCTCTAGAAAGAATTTTGAAGTACGGGTAAACATAATGGTGGGAGGGCAATCAATCAACTTTAACCTCGCTTTTAGGACCATCTTTGTACAACGATTTCAAAGATTTATTTAATCACGTATAAGGTTCTGCAACGTGGAAAAGGTACTGGATAACATAAGATTGTTCATGGTTAAAGTGTTGTATTCGTATAAAAAATGGTAGAAAAATGACGTTGGCTAGGCTAGTTTGACCCCGCATATATGGCATTGCTTTTTTTAATGTTAGACTTGTTAAATAGTCAAGTAGATAAGGGCAAAATACAATGTGGCAATTTTCTATTTTGGACAGTTTTTTATTTTGGAGTTGTTTTAGGTATTTTGATGTAGGCTAGGGTTACGTTGCAAGAGCAGGGCAGCGAAGCGAGCAGGATGCTGGAAGTGAGGTAGACGATGGAAAGGATGAAGATTTTCCTGATGCAAGGACGAACATAGCCAGTTCTTTTTCTTATGCAGGTCTGTGGAGGGCCAAATACTTTCTTGTTCTTGCACATGCTTTGGTGTTAAGCCTTTCAATCTCTTTTTTTTTTGCACACTTGGGACTTGTAGGCCAAGAAACCTCTTTGTTAATATGTCAAAATCCTCTGTTTATATTTTATAAAAAGCCTCTCTAGTGTGGCTGTTTGACATAAGGTTTGACTCCTCAAAACAGAAGTTTATTTCTTATTTTTAGCTGTCTGATTTGCTTGTGTCTGGTAGCTATAGGCCTGCTTTGGTTTTGGCACTGGCAGGGGGTTGAATTCCCTCGGGGGGCAAATAATGTTTAGGCATCCTTATATTTACTAAATTAATGTGGATGAAACCACTGTTAAGTTGCCCATATCTATGGAAATCTGCCTCTTTTCTACCAGTGGGAATTTCTCAATTTCAAGCACAATCTCAGTTTGGGAACAAATTTTTCCTTGCAGGGACATTTTGCTCGACCTTCTGCTCAATTTATTTGTGCCTTGTAGAGGCTAAGTTATAGGTTGGTTTATCCACCAGTCGTTTTTAGTTTGTTAGAAATAGATTTCATGGCATGTATATTTCAACCTTTTTTTTGTGCTGCAGATCGCTTTCTGGACATCTTTCTAAAGATCTATTCTGTGTATTTTTCGGACATCTTTTGAGTTCTGATTCGTTGAAATACTGGAGGTATATGTTTGGTACATGTATTCTTATTCTATATGCTAGATCTCCCTCGCAAGATACGAATATATTATTTCAGAGCCAGCACCTTAGGCTTTTCTTGAGATGCCCGAGACTGTTTGAAACATTACTCTGATAGTGGTTCTGCTAGGGACATGCATGGTTATTGGAGCTGGTGTGTTGACTCTATCAGTATCGGGTGTCAAACTCATATTTCTATGGGTTGTAACATATAACTTGAAAATGTATTCGCATATAATCTTCTACTTTTAAGTTTAATAACGGAGAATGTTAAATCAAAACTAAGACTGAACTACGAATTTCCAACGGTGTGTTGCTACCTTGTGTTTTATAAATTGCAGTACTTTTGGTGGTGTCTGGTTCAAGCAAAGGACCCACCACCCGTTTTCGCCTCAGAGGTATATATTGTTGCTTTGCTTAGGGCAAGTAAAGTGTTTTTCTCCTACGAAAAGTGCTGTGTTTGTGTTGTAAGCCACAAATGAGTGTTATATGGTATGTTACAGTGGGAAGAGTGAGCAGAGGACTTTTTTGATATGATTGCCATGGAGGTAGAAGTGCATGCATATAAGTAATGATCACAGCCAAATGACAGGCTTTTGTAGTGTGGAATCATTTCAGGACTCCTGAGGGCCGTTATAAGTTTTTCCGGAGAAAAAAGTCATCCAACAGGTCTTTTCCATTACAATGACAATCATGGCAAGACTATTACCTAGGCAAGTGCCCAGTTATTGCTTAATGCTGACATTTGTGGAAAATAAATTTGTCAACCTAGATTTTTTCTTCTTTAGGCCGCTTTGGCACATCTCAAAGACAAGCCCCGCCCCAAGGGAACTTTGGGAACTCTAGAGCAGGTGGAATAGTGGGGATGCAATTTCTGATATTGAGGTTGTTAGGGGACTGCAATGGAAACAGAGCACTTGGATTTGTTGGAGGAATTGACTTTGCTGGCAAATTTAGTCGAGGGCAAGTCCACTGTATTTGTGCGAATGTAGGAGTTAGTAATGGTGCTGCCTTATCAAACTTTGATGGTCAGGGGATTGTTGGTGATGCCTTTTTTCATCAGCAAATACGATTCAAATGAGAAGGCAAGCAAGCTTATTGGAGCATGTCTTATCAACTGACCATTTCTCAGAATGTATCGCTTCAATAATTCCAACCCAATCTGTCATGCGTTTGATTTTGAGGCTAAGGATGGACATGATCTTCTTATTGGATTAATATCAAGAGATGGCTAAGATATTTTGTCTGCTTAGGTTTAAACCCTAAATATGGTCTCAAGAATTCTGTTGTTGGAGGTCTATCATGAATAGATTTAGAGAGAGAATAAGCTAAACCGAACTTCTTTTTTCCGTTTCCTGTTCATGCACTGAAATTTGTGAGATTTGTGATGTTTGTATTTATGGAGGGGAGAATTGAACACATCCGTTGCCATTGGACATAGCCTTTTTAATACTTAGAAAAGTGATGTCGCTCGTGTATGCATGCTTGGAAGAGATGACTGCGAGATTCATTGGCTTGGGGATGTACCTTCTACTAAACAATATATTTTTTCAATAAACCAATGGAGTATCTAGCAGCATGAGTTTTTGTGCAACATCAAAGCTGAAAGCAGTCTGTGTTCCTTCATGGAAAACTCCTTATCGCGCCATTTGGATCTCCTATTTTGTAAGCACAATATGATTGAAATAACGTTTTCAGAGGTCTTGCTTCTGTTTGAAGTTTTTCAGATTATTGTCAAGCGTCTCAGAGTACATGCTTTAAGGTCTTTGACAAAACATTGGCCTGATTTGTCCTTACCACCAACGAAGCCGCCTTCTTATGGGAAGAAAATCATGAGTATAAGCTTTCACAATTGCTGTGTGGGAATATAACATGTTGATTTTGTTGGTTACATTGTTTTCAGGTCCAATGAATTTTAGGTCCCAAGGCAACTTTATCCACCTGCAATGGATGTGGCATCTCAAGATTGTAAGCCTTTAAACAAAGGCCTTCTATAAAAGCTCAAATTAATATTTCCTCCTTACATAGGGATAGCGATGACAAAATTGGAGAAGAAATTATATTTGTTTCTCAACTAGATACGGAAAACCCATTGCTCCATAAAAAAAAACAATGTCTGGATCATTATTACTAATATGTCTCGTTTCTAGCCGCCAAACAGTTCTGTTTTAGATGCAACATTGTTCATCATTGCCCATCACTCATGTTTTGTTTTACCATATCTGGACAACGTTGGGCATAGAGGAAATTTGAAATGGGGGCCAAATTCCTGCCTTGAATTTCTTTTTGGTTCAAAACATACATGCTGCAACTCTAATGCATATATCAATTCTACCAACATGCACTTTTGCTTCGATTTAAGAAGATAGGCTTTGCAACATGTATACTTTTAGTACTATATGAGATAGCACTATATGAGGTGGTGGTGTACAAAATTGTAAGTTTTAAAACAAGGGTTGTCATTCTCTTCATTTCAAACTTTTGCCCACCTAGAGTGTTAAACGTAACTACGCGTTTGTTTTTTTGGTGCAAGCCCAAAAATAAGTGATCTAATCAACTAACATAAAGAGTTAGCATCTAGATCCACACGATTAGCATATGGATGTCATGATTGCTGCTTGGACATGGCTGACATTGATCTCTGAAGCTCAAAATACTTAAGCATTTGCTATTTGTGCTCCATGACACAATGTTTTGGCCATTGACGTAGAAGCATCTTAGACCAAATGCCTTATGTTTAGCATGTTGAGGATCCAAAGATGCATGATTCGCAATTTGAAGTGATGGAGAAGACTACATAAACCTAATGTCATATTGTACTTTAGTTTGGTTATGCCATAATGAATTGTTATTAGATTTATGCATCCATACATGATATTCCTCTTTCCACAATTTTATATTGTTCTTGAAGAATCTAGGAGAGTCCTCATAGAGGCTAGTGGAATCTATGAGTTAGAGGAATCTCAAGAAAATCTCTGGAAATCTAAAGGAATCCTCATATAAACTTTGAGACTGTAGGGAAATCCTGATGGGATTTTTGAGAATCTAGGAGGATCTTTAAAAAATATAGGAGAATCTAGGAGAACTTACATCGAATCTTGGGTAATCTAGAGGAATCTTGGGGTAATCTTTGAAAATATAGAATCATTATATAATCTTCGGCAACATTTATGGAATCTAGGGAAATTTTATGGAAATTCGTGTGAATTCACGTAAAATATTGGG
Source organism: Isoetes taiwanensis (assembly GCA_021234155.1). Taxonomy (NCBI): domain Eukaryota; kingdom Viridiplantae; phylum Streptophyta; class Lycopodiopsida; order Isoetales; family Isoetaceae; genus Isoetes; species Isoetes taiwanensis. The sequence goes on from JAJEKV010000037.1 coordinate 6,611,461, forward strand.
GAATCTATGTAGAATCTTATAGAATCTAAAGTAATTTGTGTGAAATCATAGAGAATCTTATAGGGATTTAGAGGGAATCTTGGAAAATTCAGTCGTAAACATTACATTTCCTACCTAGCCTCAACTTAGAACTTGATGTCTAAATTTTTGAATCTTCGAAGGCTTAAAGCTGGAATCTGGTGACTCTAAGAAAATCTTCATAGAATCTTGTGGAACCTAGAGGAATCATGAGATAATCTCTGGGAATCTAGAGGAATCTTATGGTAACTCAATAGAATCTTTGGAAATCTAGGAGAATCTAAGGAATCGTCATAAAATCTTTAAGAATGTATGAGAATTTAGATGGAATTTTAGAGAATCTAAAGGAATCTTAATAACATCTAGGGGGTCTCCATAGAATATTACGGATCTAGGGGAATATTCATAGGATCTTAGAGAATAGGGGAATCTCAAGAGAATCTTAGAAAATCTAGAGGAATCTAAGAAATCTTTATAAAATCTTTGAGAATCTATAGGAATCTTGATAGAATCTTGAAGAATCTAAAGAATCTTCATAGAATCTACGAGAATCTAAGAGAATCTACATAGAATATTGCAAAATCTAAGGGAACATTGGGATAATCTTCAGAAATCTAGGGGAATCTCTGTAGAATGTTAAGAATCTAGGAAAATCTTTCACGCTGTGCGTGTTTGAAGGGTCGACTTCATGCAGTCCCTCATATTACAAACACTTGTATATTAATATATATGTTTAGTTAGTTTACTTGCATGGTTATTCATGGCAATCGATCTGCAGAGACCAAGCAGATGCTATTGAACATCTTCATAGTGCTGCCTACTATGGCAGGGGGTTCAAATTCTTTAGAAAGTGCTATGTGAAACCAGTTCTGTTATTGAATGTTAATGGGATGATACTTATTTTGACCTCCATATTGACTTGCAGCAATGGCTAGATAATCATATGCTAAGGTCCCATCACGGATTTAACGGATGGTGGATAATGCATGAGAGAGAATATATATGGGAATATTATTCAAATCAATGGCCACAATTTGATAATAAGAGAAAACACGCGATATGATATCTAGCAATTTACAGAAACACTATAGGCAGCTCATCAGAAACCTAAACTACTAACTTTACATGATGCTATACAACTTTATGTGACCGTGAGCAAGATGCTGCAGCCTTGTAGATATCAGAACAATCTTTGCCAATAAAAACAGTCGAGAGTTTCCAATAAAGACTAGGATTCAGATTCAATACCCATGTCGACAATGTAATCATTTACCTCTTTACCTTCCTCCACATATCTCAGACTGATACAATCACCTTGTTTGGCACTATACCATGCTTCATTATTTAGTGAAACAACAACAGACCCTCCTTACCATACCATTTGGGGTATATGCTGCAACGATAGAAGTTAAAGCCATCCCGTCTTTTCTGGGTGTTGCCGAAGACATCTTCAATGTTACCACATATGTAGAAAAACAATTCCTAAGATGCATGTAGCTCAAACTCACTTTCAGAGATAAGATCATGCAACCCCTTGCATTCTTTTAAGCCAGTTATGGAATCTGAGCCCTCCGCAGCTACGTTGACTGATATAAATGGAGCTTAAAGCCAAGAATATCATTGACAAACTCCAGTTTGACTTTCCAAAGCTGCATCAATTTTAAGAAGAATGTGAAGGATGGCATATACGCAGCCACATTCTTGTGAATCTACGAGGTCCACATTCTGAACTTGCACATCATTTTGTGATAACCTTTACATGCCTCCTCCACTTTGAAGTTGAGCATTAAATCAGATAAAGTAGCCCATCTCTACCTGATAACACATATCAGCATGTAGCCACAAAAGTCTGCATGCTTAAATTAGAAGGATTAAATTTAAGAAAGTGATAAGAATGCCTTAAAATCTCCGCATTAAGTAGTTTGCATCTGGAGCAGAGATAACATTTTTTGGACTTGGACAAAGACTCATCTTTTCCATCTCCTTGACTAATGCATTGGCTCGTTCAATTCTCCCTGTCTTCCAGCACAACTCTATGAGTCTATCACACAATGCTTGAGAAGGATAAATCCATTTTCCTTTAGCTTTGAATAAAGTCTCAGACCTCGGGCATCGCCTTCAAGCCTTTGGAATAATTTCATGGCAACTTCATAAGCTTTGAGATCAAAACAACAATTTACTTGTTCCATCTCCCAGAAAATGGCCATACCTTCCCTTTCCTTACCTGCTTCACATCTTGCATTCATTATAACAGAGTACGTCACAACATTAGGCTTCAATTTAGATTCCCTGAACCTGAGATAGATTCGTTCTACCTCCTCATACAAACCACATTTACTACATGCCGACATGACGGCAGTGGCATCTTCAAGCTTCAATCTTGAAGGCAACACGCTCAATAACGGGGGAAGCAATGTCCCCAGTTCAGATGAATCAATTGCATTAATGAGCTTCATGTAAAATCTAAGACTAACATCTTTATCTTCAACCTGACCCTTATGAAGCAGTTCCATGGCTTCCCTAACTTTACCATTTCTTACAAAAAAATCAGCCAAGACAAAAAGAGCTCTGGTAGATCCTTTTCCAAATGACTTGTAAAGCTGGAAGGCTACCAAAGGATCCTGTGCATCCAGCAGACCGTATAGCGCTGCACATAAAATGTGATCATTGGGCTTTAGCTGAGGAAAATTTTGAGCCCATGTGAAGATCTCTACAATTCTACGACTAAGTTTGAGACGACCCAATTCTCTAATTGTAGAGGATATGATATTTTTCTTAAGAAGATTCTCTAACCCTTGGAAAACCTCAGAGGCATGCATATGGGGGGGTAAACCCTGTATTTTTGCAGCAAAATTTATAGAAAAGACTGCACTCTTTGCTAACTGATTCTGATATCTAGTATTTGCTTGTAAAGCATCATGGAGCCGCGGCCGAGGAAGACCTACAGGCCTAAGCTTATAAGGGGTAGGAAGTGGAAGACGTTTACCTTTTTCTGTTGGCCTGCTTGGTTCTTTGCATTGAGATTGGCCTTCTTCGACATAGTAACACTCCAAATCCGAAGAACTTGTGGAAGCATAAAGGATGTGCTGAACACGACATGTCGAGTCTGGTAGCATGCATAGTCCGACAGTGGGGATAACGCAAACCATGCTATTTCCCTGTCGATTCCGGGTATTCGGCTAAAAAAAACTAGTCTAAAAGCACAAAGCACGTTTGATTAATTTGTGCAAATTGTAGGATAAAATTGTGGGTGGTGTTTTGTAGTATAAAATTGATGTGTCTAATAGTCCACTACAAGAAGCATTTGTGGACCATAGAAATAGAAATGATGTATATAAATATAACCACTCCAAAAACATGAAAATCTCTTGTATAGAAACTAGTTTTTTCCCACAACTGAGTGATAAAAATTGACCAAATCATTGCAAGCCTGTGTCCACATTCAAAACTTGGACTTTGAAAATTAACCTATCGCCCAGACTGCCACAAGAACAAACCAATTCGATTTGTGTTTCTCTAGAAAATCAATTCGATTAGTAATCCTCCTCAAACGCACATAACTTGTCAATGCTACCCATGAACGGAGTGGAACTTTCATGAATTTCCCTCATCGTGGATCAAATCCAATGATTCTAAGGCTCTCCACGTGCACGTAATTCTTAACTAGCTGCAATTTGCCTCTTGTTAGAATAAATGGGGGTCAGGGGTCACAGAACTAAGGACGACATGCTTTAACTCTTCAGGAGGTTCAAATGGAACATTGTATTTGTGAGCCAGTTTATCATGCACTTTTGATTACTTTTCCAAAAGAATCCACATGCCTCGAAAGTTTTTCTTATCCCAAAAATATTATGGAATGTTAATTACAAGGTGTTGATGAAATGCTAACAACAGTTATAGTATCATATTTTATAGCATTGTAATGGTATAATATTATCACTTGTAGCATCATCTATAGCTGCAGTTATAATATCATGTACTTCGTCGTTATAGTACTATAATAGTGTCAGCTATAGAATCACATCTATTGTTATAATTATAACATTCATAATGTCAACATGAGCGTTACAATAATGTTAGCTATAATATCACCTGTATTGCTTTAATTGAATCATTCATTATATCAGCACGAGATCATCCTTTATATCATCCTTTCTAACATGATTTGTATCAAATGTACCATCATTGACAATGCCACATCTAACATGATTAGCATCAAATTTAGCATCATTGACAATGCCACATATAATACCACGTGGAGGTTAAAATTCTATCATTATTAATGTCAAATATAATCTCATGTATTATTACAAGTTAGAGTATGATTGTATCAATTATAATCTCACATTTTCCACCACATATAAATATTTATTAAGCCATTGATTTTTTTTTTTGGGTTGCCCCTAAGGGGGCAAGCCTTGTTCCATGTGGGTTTGTGGCATATTCTAAGTATATGCCAATATATACCTGGAATATGCCAATGACTGCTCAAAACCCATTATTGGGGGTAAACTGGCGGTCATTTCTCTTCCTGAGCAGCCCTTCTGAAACTGGTTAACACTCGAAACCGGTTAACACTCTGCGCAGACAAGTCCACTTGAATTGCATGATTAGAATTGGCGGTGTTGTAACCTGGCACTCTAGAGTGTTTCCCCAATTACAGTAGGTTAAATATGATTGCAGCAATTGTGTTGCTGTACTCGGCCCATTCTTCCAGAATACTTCATCAGAGGTTAAAGTTGGCTCATGCCCGGAATGCCAATCTCGGGGTCCCTTTGCGGTCGTGGAACGGGTAGGTTTCTGTTGTATAAGGCCCCTCAGATGGTGGTCTAAGCATTGAAAACATTCTGAGAGGTAGTAAATTGAAGTTGTCAGTAAGATCAAGTAAATAATGTGAAGAGAATAGGGTTTAAAAACTGAGGGGTTACCAAGAATTCAGTAAACTGGAAGCAAAGGGTAGTGTCTTGGGGTTTGCTTGAAGTAGATATCTTCATTGGGTGCCAACATGGGGTGAAGTATTGGTTTTACTATCTTTCTAACGACTTTATTGCTGAGTAAAATTGGGATTTTTTTTTTGCATTTCGACTTGTACAGGAGCAGGTGTTGGGGCTGCACAAGGAGCATATGCTCAACAGCTTATTGCGGCAGTGGCTGCACAGCAATGTTTAGAATCTGCACTCAAGGAAGACCCAAAAGCCAGCTATGTCTGGGCGAATTTGGCAACTGCGTTTGATGTCCTGGGAGACACTTGTAGTGCTAGCATATGTCTTGGACAGGTATGTAATTCTCACTTGCTTTGTCTGTTTTTTCAGATATCAAGGCGGCAGGGATTTCAGTCATAGCTCAGCTTGAAATGATCATTGTCCACGTTATCAAACATAATTGCTTGATGAGATTACCTGCTACAACTGTATAAACCCATTTAGCTGTATTTTAGTATTTATCATCTAGTATTTGAAAGGGTGGGGAAAAGGACAGAAGATATACATGAGAGTAATCAAATTTAGTACCTTGAGAAAATAATGTTCCTTCATATGCCAGAAGTTATATAGGTCAACCACAAGGCCTTAATAGGTTCTGAATGGTACTGTTCGTTTGGTTGTTTTCCTAACCTCTCTTGGAATCTAAAACGATTTTGAATCTCTATGCATGCCTTCTTAGTTCTTAGTGCTTTCTCGTTTCTCAGGCCTTAAGACTTGAGCCAGCTAGATTATCCACCCGGTATGCCATAGCTTCACACCGAGTGAAGAATGCAGAACGTTCTGACGATCCAGCGGAGCAACTTGCTTGGGCAGCTAATGAAATGTCGTCTATTCAGAGAGAAGGTGATCCTGCATCTCTTCAGGCCCGACTAGCATGGGCAGGTCTTGCAATGGTAATCAGAGCGCAGCATGACACGACAGCAGCCTTTAACAGCGGTGTAGTTGATATTAAAGAAGTCGAGGAAAGGGCAGTTCACACTTTGCAACAGGTATATTTGAGATGCATCCAAATGTATATGCTTTCAGAATAGAGCAGCAATGGTTTTGGTGCAATTTGTAGAGTTTTGGAATTTTTGCATGGCGCAGCATTCTTTCAAGTACTGGATCAAATGAACTACTAAAAGGAAGAATTTGCATAGAGGAAAAATTCCAGAGCTATTAATCCAAAAAATATTCCTGCAATTTAAAAGTGTAGTTTTAATAACTGGAGGATCTGCTAGAATTAAATGAACAACGAAGAATTTATCTAAGATTTATGTATAAACCACCTCCAACTCTTTCAAAAGCCAAAATAGCATGTCATAACGAAGTATTGAAGATCTTATATTATGACGCCTTGAAGATCTAGAAACTGGAAGAGCATTGAGCATAACAAGGGAACAGAAAAGCATGAACAACCAAAGGCATATCTTGACAATTCATATGATCTCCTTTTGTATAGTATGGGGGAATGCTCTTTTCCTCAGCTGTCATGCATCCACACAGCTTGGGAGCATCTTAATCTGTCAATTAGCCCGTTGTTTATATTGATTTATGCATTTTTATAAACCAAGTAACAGGTTCCATATCAGTGTCATGCTTTCTCGTCCATAGAACTTATTTTTAAGATTTATAGTATCGAAAAAGCAAAGGAAGGAACCTCTGCAAAGTCCAATCATGATGATCTTTTTACTAGCACTGCCCTTTTTCCTTCAAAATCATATGATGGGATGGGCTGTTGCGAAAGTTTTAAAATCATTTGATATCATATTTCAAAAACAGTTTTTGTAAATTTTTAATGGTCTACTTCACATGCTATAGAGGAAGATCCCGATGATGCTTTGCAGTGGCATCAGCTAGAATTGCATACATTATGTACCTTACAGTTTGTTGCAACTCAGAAGTACTTTAAGTGTGCCATAGCAAGACGCCAAACTTGTGTTGCTGCATGGGCAAACTTAGGTAAACCTGTTGTACTCTTTTATGCTGATATGAGCTTCACGAAATTAAAGGACATAATATTTTCCAGGGATAGCATTGCAATTGTCTGAAAGCATATCACAGGCAGAGAAAGTATACAAGCAAGCTCTGTCACTTGTTTCTTCTGAGCATTCGTATGGCATACTCTCTAATCTGGGAAATCTTTATCGTCAACAAAAATGTTACAATGATGCAGAGACAGTGCTAAATCGAGCATTGGAGCTCTGTTCTAACTATGCTCCAGCTTGTAATAATCTTGGTCTTGTATATATCGCACAGGAACGATGGAATGATGCAAATGAAATGTTTGACCGTGCATTTGAGGCCGACCCTTATTTGGGCGTTGCAAAATCATAAGATGAAGGCAGTTGCCCTCTCGCAAATGCAAAAAAGCTCTCCATCACAAACAAGCTAATTCCTATGGAGGCCAAGTGAACCCTTCTGTTCTGATTTTTTCAGAGAGGAGTTTTTGAGCAAAGCAACTCCCAACAAGAGCAATGGGGACAGTTGGATTTCTATCATGTCAATTGCAATCTACTGCACACATAGAAAATCTCACTCAAATGTACAGTAATTCTTATGCAAATGTAGAAAGATCCCGAGATTGCTAATCTAGCTGGCAAATGGGGAAAGTTAATTTTGTATATCTACGTCAAATGGTAAAAATGGAAATGTGAAGAGCTTGCTGATTTTGTTTTTGAAAGTGATGCATGTTTGGCCCAAATTATGCCCCAATTATGCCTTTTTTCTGACATTATCCTTTGGAATTGACAAGATGGTAGATAGATGACAGCAATTTGAGCCAAAGACATGACATTATGTCTGAATAGAAAGAGTGCCTAGCCTTGTTAGGCTTTTCATTTGACGATGGACATGTCTATTTTATAAGGGATGTTGGGAATAAATGCTTATTTTTAAACCTTTAATTGGGATTAAAGTTTATCTTTTGTTGTTATAAGGGATGCAACCTTTAATCGAGACCACCCAAATAATGTTCTAATATTGTTATCTTAAGGCAATAGCTTGTTTATTTTATGGATAAAGATAAGAAAACAATATATTATGGGAAAATATCTTTCATATGGCTTGCATGGCTATACATTTCACATGCCTATATATTTGTGGAACTTAAATGGGAAACACTATAAAGGGAATGGGCAGCTAGAACATACATGTTATTAACACCATTGGAAAACACATCCAGAAGCAACAAATTTTGTGGGATTATCTCCCTTAGTTGAATGCTCTTTACTTATGTTATCAAAATTGCAATTACGAATTCCTACATAAATGGAATTGAAATTGATGCAGTACCTCTGTTGTAATTCAATATCAAGTAGAAGGGAAAACTTTCTTTTGTGGATTTGCAAATCCTTTTTAGCCCTGCCAATCCTTGCATTCGATTCTACACTTATCCAAACATGAATATGACCTACAAATCTGATGGCCATGTGTCATATACCATGGCAGAAGATCATTGATTGTGTGTATATCATTATAGTGTCATAATGCGCATATTCGTGGTTTGCAAGACAAAATGGAGCTCATATTAGAGATCATATGTGCTAGTCCCAGGACTTGTAATACTTACAATTGAAGAGAAGAAATCTCTTCATTCAAAGATCAAGATCAATTTGCTAATGAACAAAGAAAATCTTGAAAACTTGCATGTCTGTATGGATAAACCTCACCTGGGTTAATAACACTAGAGCTTGGGTAGATGAATTAAACAAAAGATAGATAGGGCAGGAACCTAACACAGAAAGAATTGAAGATATGGGTCATTGGATTGCATCTCAAACCTTGCCCGACATTACTGTTGAGAAAATCCTCCTTGAAACCGGAAAGACCCCAATCTCAATCTTAAAAAAACTACTAAAGCAAGAAGCTAATGTGCAGCTTGAGCTCATCAAAATAGTCACACGCTTGCATGAGTGTGTGAGGTACACATCTGAAAGAATAAAAAAAGCTCTTCCTTCAAAATAATATGATGTGTTGTAAAATCCATGCCACTGTTCTATACCTTGCAAAGCACAGGAAATTTTTTGCCTAAAATGACCTATCCAATATACATCATTTTGTTCACATCACATGCCAAAGTAATGCATGCTGTTGCTATAGAGGTTTCACAATTTATGAAATAAACAAAAAACTTTTGGGCGAAGGAAATGAATCCGTGCGTTTATACCATTAACAAGGCTTGACATTAAACAAAGAAGATTCAACTCTCGGGCCACTGGAGGGCAACCCTCCGTGCGCAGCACCTTGTTTTAAATATATTTAAAGTAAAACTAATATGTACAAAAGCTTTTGATTTAAAACTAAAAAATTATTGCTCAAACAAAATTTTATATTAAGAATTCAAATATTCAAAACAAACATAAAATCCAAATTCTCATACATCAATTGTATATAAATTTGTTCACATAGATGGCTCAGACTCCCCACGTCGCAAATAAATTTCTCTTGCAATGTCACCACATGTTTTCTTCTTCTTGGGTGGGGTAGGTGATTCTTCAGACTCGTTTTCACTACTGGAGCTCCCTGATGCACTCGATGATTCAGTTGATGAGCTAGCATCACTATCAGAGGATCCAGTATTATCAGTCTTATCCTCTTCCTGTACGTGTACAAATAAAACATCATAATTAGAATTTTTTTTATCTCATTCATGAAAACAAAATTCACAAACTATAAAGAAAATTATAATTTTAAACTTTTCTTTCTTAATTCTTGAATTGTCCACAAATTATAAAGCAAAACTCACCTGTATTGGTTCCATTTCCGAGGAGCCTTTTTAGTACATGCCGTCTAGAAAAACCAATGCCAAAGTGCTCCTTTAATTGAGCAATTACACGATCCTTATGGCTACGCTTCACATTTGGCCATTTTTTATGGAGATCGTGGCAATGGTACTTCATGTATTCATTTGCCGCATTCATAAACTTTTTACCTTCCTTATCCATGTGTATTTGACCACCTCCATAAACACAAGTCTGGAAAATAGTAAATAATCGAATAGTTAAGTCAAATACACAAGATGTGAAAGCAAGATGCTTATTTTATACTCATATGCTGAACTGCTTTGGCTTGGGTCAGAATGTACAAACATAAGATATTGCATAATTTTAGCATTCTGCATTTATCGCATGTCCAGAAATGCTTCATGATGAGTTAGACTGCGGTATGAGTTAGACTACCGTGGAATATTGTGCAGATGCAAGAAAATATTGCGCAAAGCTAGATGAGACAACATTTCAGTGCTATATTACAGCCTGCAGCCTGCCATAAATACTCATCAGCGCACCCCTAAGCCCTCCTAGTTTACAGCAAAACATTTTCAGCAAAGTATATTTCTTCCAAAAAATTGAATGGATTGCTTCACATGTTACAGGCTTAGAAGCACAGATGGCAAGGCTGCAAGCAAAGGTTAGAGATCAGAAGAAAGAAATTGCAAATATCAGGGCTTAAACATCCTAATCTGCTTCCTCTCCTTGAACATTCGATAATTTCCGTTAAGGTAACTAGTGCCAAGCATCTGTAATTGATATATGATCAAACAAATCTTAACGCAATGTGGCAGGGCGTGGAGGCAGGAAGGTGGAATCAGGAAGCTTATCTCTTGTTCCCTGCCACAGTGGATAGATAATAGAGTTTCAGTTCCCCATTTTCTACATTTGTCTGGCATGGCGATACTCAACTGGAGGAGAACCTTGAATTTTTGCAATCTTCATGGTTCTTTGATTGTCGCAGCAAAGTGTGAAGAGGTGTAAGATGTCTGATATAGCAAATTTCACCAGTGATCTAGATGTTCCGTCTCAGCTGAAGAAACGGCCACAATGAGTTGTCTTTGGGAGAGCCAAACTAATGATTTCATAATTTAGAAGGAACCAACATTCTGTTGTTGAGATATAGAAAGCATTCATGCCCAAATTTGCATCAATAGTGCTGGTAATGCCATATCTGAGAGTGCTTGAATGCATCTGGATGGCAGCCTGCAAGACAACTTAGATCATATGCGTGCAAAGAATTTTTTTTTCCAACTGTTACTGTTCTACATATCTTAAAACAGGTGAATGCAATACATTGTCTTGGCCGACTAGCTTAGATCACAATGAAGATATACCTTCTTACCAACCAGATCAATCTTACCGTATTTTTAAATACTTCGTCCAGACAACAGATCAGCCTTATCTTGATATTTTACCATTTGGGCACCAATAGAGTCATAGGAAATAAATGTATCAGATCCATAACCTTTAGCACAAGGTGGACCATAAGGACAACACAAATATTATGTTTAAAAGATAGAATATGGTAACATAGACCAGTAGCAGTAGTATCCGAGCACATTAAATTGTTTCCACATTACTGGCCTTATCAGCAAACACTTCAAATAACGGCTAAGACTACACATCATTCAATCAAACAACATTCAGTCCATAGCTAATTATATTGTCAAAATATCAATCAAAATGTTCTAATATCCAGTAGATAGCCTAAGTATGCAGACATAAATGCATTTACACCTTATCCCATCCCATATTTCGGTTAAAACTTAGTGCTAATGAAACAAAACATAATTCAGCGATGTGTCTTCTCCATCAAGCGTATCCAAGTCAGCGCCAATATTATCGAGATCATTGTATCAGAGGTGTAATGTGAAGCAGTTGCTTTTGCCAACTATGGTTATGTTGTTTCAGGTTTGTGAAGGACTAAAGCTTATGCACAAGTCCTCTCCATCATATGCACATAATGATCTGAAACCTGGGAACATCCTTTTGTCAAAGAAGAATAACCAACTACCAGGTGCAGTGCTAATGGATTTTGCAGTGATAATGGATTTTGCAGTTCGGACATCCTCCAAGAAAATCAAATGATGAGCAAATCATAAACGGAGATAGATACCATAAATTCGAATTAACAACATGATTGGAATTATTAGAAAAAACAAGCAAAGACAAGTAAAAGAGGACAGAACCTTGGATTTTGGAAGTTTTTTCATCACGACTGATCTTGCACTCAGCTCAGACTCGATCTCTTCTTCAACATCTTCAACAGGCTCAACAGGCTCATCTTGCAGATCTATTCTCCTGCGTCTAGAAGTTGAAGCATCAATCAACTTCCTCTTGCTTATTCCACTTTTCTTAGTTCCCTTGCAACCACGACCAGCTTGTCCCATTATCTCATTGGCTTTATCCCTAGTTGCTGAAGCAAGTAACTATGTAAGAGATGCAATTTGCTCCAAAATCTGGGACTGTGTAAGGGCCTCTTTTGTAACAGAACGATCCATGGACATGGATGCATTGCTTGTTCTAGAATAAGTTCTACAATGGTTGCTGCTAGAACCCATTGCAGACCCTTTGCCCTTGGAGCTTCTTCTTGCATCTTCCATTGTAACCAGCTGCTAAATCGAATCCACAACAGGGTTCAAATAGGGCCACTTCAAGGGCTATTTCAATTGCATTTGGAAGCCGTTGATGATGCATCTGGATATCCCAAATACAGCCTTAGATTTTGCCTTAGATTTTGCCTTAAATTTTGTCTGCAACGAACGTCTTCCTGCATTCAACCTAAAATCTCAAAATAAAAGCTGGAAGATCTGAGTCGAAACTAGTGCTTTGCAACTCCCATGAGAGCAATAAGTCCGGCCATGGCTAGAGATGGATCCAAACCCTCTGATAACAGTTCCATGTCATCAGAAACAAGCAAACGCAGACATGTATTAAGACGGCAACATCTCCGGAGAAGAAGGTTTTTAATTTTTTGAAGAACGACAAACTTTATTGAAACACCAAGCCAAAAGCCAGATACAAATGCAGAGGCGGGAATAAAATTTTAGAGGATAATCATGATCCACTGAATAGAACCACCAGCCTATGCATAAGATAACACACTCAAATAGGACTCAAATATTAACTGTCGCTTGGCAGGAGCAAGCGAAGAACAATGGTAGGCCTTAGCGATTCTAGCTTGTGCATCCTGGAGGACTATTGCAGGAGGAATATCCAAACCCTGAAAGATACACAATCTTCTGCACTTCCAGATAGACCACAGTAACCATCCTGACGCCAAATGAAATGCTTGACTCCGCACCTTATTCCAAGTATCCGGATAAATAGCCAGAAGCACTTGCTGACTTGCCAATGTCACATGAAAAAGAGAGAGCAGCCAAGATCAAACAGGCTGGAGATGATCACATAAAAAGAAACAATGCTCAATGGTCTCATCCCTTTGCTTGTATAGTGGGTAGAGTGCTGACACTCTAGGATCAAATCTGTGGACAAGCACATTCACCCGAGGGCATTTGTGAAGAATCTGCCACCAAAGCACGGCCACCTTAGGATGGAGTAGTTTATCCCAAGCCCAAGTCCACATACGTCTCCAACTAGGAGGTGAGAGCTGAAGAGACCACTTAGTGGATGGCGGAAGGATATCACCATTGACAAGCAGCCTATACATAGAGTCCACAAGCCTATGCTCGTGAACACTCTGGTGAGAAACCCACATGCACCCTTCGATAGCCTCTGGAGCAGCCAATGGCAAAGTACTAGCAACCTTTTGCCAAATAGGTCTATCCCATCGAGACAATAAGAATTTTGTTTGAAAGAGTTGCCAAGTCGCTAACTGGCCAGAATCATACCAAGCTGCAACAGTTAAGATCCCTGCTAACCTCCAGCGCCGTTGAGTTAATGGATGAACTGAGGCACAAAGTGGGAGATGGTTTTCCATAGGTATCCACCAACAAGGGGCACTCAGCTGATGACATGCAACAAGATCAATATGAAATAAGGTCCGTACTGTCTCCCAAGGCTCCAGCAAGCCTTTCAAAAAAGGGGAGGCATTAGGAAAAGGGCATAGCTGATAAAAGAGACTCCAAGGAAGAAGAGGTTTTAATGAAGCTTTCCCAAAAGGAACACAATGACCAAGTGACTGCTTCACCAACCGCACTCCAGGTGAGTCAACCATATCCCTAAGGATCCTCCAAATGAACTTAGAAATCAGAATCTTACTCTGTAGATGGAAGTCTGTCATACCCAAACCATTGCAAATTTTGGCCTAGTGCATTTGGACCATGCAATCTTGACCACAACATGCTCCTCATTCCCACCCCAAATAAAATTACGGACAATGGTAACAATCACCTGGAATTTTGACTGGGAAGCCAGAAGGGCAGAGGCCATATAGACGTGAGAATTACTTAAAACATGCTTAGCAACAATTATTCGCGCTGGCAGAGAGAGCTTAGCAGTATTCCACCAAAACAAATGCTTTCGCAACCCTTCTATGATAATATCCCAAGCCTCAGAGGTAGAAATATGAATGCCCACAGGAATACCGAGAAGTTTAGTAGCCTTCCCATGAGGAAGCACCTTCCAAGGAAAATCAGCAACACAAGGGGGCACAACCCTATCAAGCGTCCATAATGCAGAACACTTTGGCCAACCAACAAGAACTCTAGATGCTAAAGAGAAAGTATCAAGAAGAAGCTTTGCATTCTGAAGATTGTCCGCATCAGCAACAAGAAAGAGAAACGTGTCATCAGCATACTGATTACAAATTTCCTGTGAACCGTCCTCCGTACTCAACCCCTGGACTATCCCATCCTGCATAACCTTAGCAAATAACTGTGAGAGGACCTCAGCTACTAATGTGAACAAAAGTGGAGCTAATGGGCATCCTTGGCGAACACCCCGCCCAACCGAAAAAACAGTGGAGGGTTCCCCCTGAAACAACACTGTAGACCGTGCCGAAATATGGAGCTTCATAACATCCCTGGTGAACTGCTGACCAAAGCCCAATGCTAAGAGGCTTTTTTCCAAGAATTCCCAATCCACACTGTTATATGCCTTGGCAAAATCTAATTTAAGATAGACTATACGCATACCTTTCAATCTGGCCCAATACATACCCTCATAAGCAGCAGCAACATTGTCTAAAATGCTCCTCCTTGGCAAGAGACCAGATTGAGTAGGAGAGATTGATACAGCCAAGACATCACGCATTTTTTCTGCAAGGGCCTTTGCAAATATTTTATACACGGAAGACAATAATGTAATAGGGCGCCAATCAGATATTGTCTTTGGCTCTTTACACTTGGGAATAAGAGAAATACAGCCAGTATTGAGGATCTTATCCAAACTTCTGAACCTACGAAACTCACAGAAAGCACTGTAAAGATCGCAACCCAACCAATCCCCATCTAGACCAGGGCACTTGTCCTTTTTAAAAGAGAAGCAGCTGAATGTAAGTCATTGATAGTGATGTCTGATTCTAGGTATGCACGCTGCTCAGCTGATACAATACAAAACTGCAGATTGCATATCCTCCTGAAAGGGCAACTGATGTCTGGAGAAAAATGAAGAAAAGTGGTCGTGGATATACCGCTTCAATTGGACCTGATCAGAACACTCTGACCCATTAGGCAAGATAAGGGAGTTAATAGAGGCCGTCATACGCCTTCTCTTAGCGGCCCGAAAAAAGAAGTGAGAGCATCTATCACCAGATCTAAACCATTCCAGTCCTGCCTTTATCCTAGCTTGATTCACATGAGCCGTCTCAATGGCTGTAATCTCTGTCAAGATTGCTTTCTCTCTAATACCAGAAGAAGGGGCAATAGCGCGGCATCTCTGTAACTCCTGATACAACTCGGTTAATTGGCCTAGTCCGAACCACCTGTGCATGACCCCACTGCTTTGCAAAGGATTTTACAGCCCTGAGGGCAGCAACAACACCAGCCATGCCACCACTACGAGATAATTCATGAGACCACGCATTCCTACAATCTGCAATGAATTCACTATCCTTCAAATGCTTAGTATTGAGCTTGAAGTAAGTTTTTGTAGCTCTTCGCCATAGAGGACGTCCGGTGGAGAACCATTATGGATTATGATATGAGATTGCACTATCCAGCAAATTAGTTCTTTGCAACTGAAGGAAATCAGCAGCTATTGCATTATAATATCCACGATCATGTCGGGCGTAAGCTCTACCGCTGCCTGTCCGTCCATTGCACCATGTGAAGGATTGATCACCCTCGACCTCCACCAGGCCACAATCATGCAGCAGTCATTGCCAATACTCCCGCTCAAATATCTGAACCACCTGTGATCCCCTGCCACACCTGTCTGTCTCAATTTCGACCATATTAAAATCTCCTATGAGCAACCATGCCACATTATTGCCTAGCCTGAGAACTTTGCTATGAAAAGAGGCCCACAAAACTTTCCTTTGACGTGGATAATTGTGAGCATAAAGATTTACTAAACCGTATTCTTGCCCCGCTCTTTCCACTTAACAATTATCCAACGACCAAACCTGTCCACTTGAGTGAAAGTGACATTCAAAGATGGCTTCCATGTAGTAAGAACACCTGCTTTAGCAGAATCAGCAGCCGCCACAAGCACATTATAATCACGCCCCAAAATGTTAGCCAGCTTTTGAGCATCGCCTTTACGGCACTTGTGCTCCTGAAAACGACATAAATCCATGGATAACTTAGATAGATAGAGGGACAACCTACTCCTTTTGCTTGGGGAAGAAGCCACTCCCCTGACATTCCAAGAAAGAATATTCATGTGGGCAGTTGAGGATGCTCCACGTCCATCTCAGTGACCCCTGGAAGATTAACTGCATCTAAGAGGTCTGCCCACCGTGTGCGAATAAGTGGCAAGTGGGAGCCTCCTCTCTGTTCCACCCTTCCATTGTGCCCTGGACCAATTGGCAGAGGGGAGCCTCCACTCTGCTCCACCCTCTTCATGTCCTGTGCAGATTGTGGCAAGAGAGAGCCTCCTCTCTGCTCTGGCTCTCCACAGAGTACCTGAGCCTCTGACAAAGGAATGATGGCATGCTGTTGTGCACTACCATGTCTATCTCCACTAGGATGTGCCGCCTGAGAAGAGACTGAGCAAATTTATTACGGGCAGCTTTCTTCAAATTAACTTTTGTCCAGCCATCTGTAGCTCTCTCATGCCGTTACTGCTCTTGAATCCTTTGCAACTTAGCTCTAGCATCAGCACTAAAAACTGGTGCAGACTGCATATTAGAGACAGAGGGCATATCAACATCCTTACCAGTTGCATCATTAGAGGACGTGGACTGAGGAGGCGTAGCTCTGGGGGAAGCAGAAGTGAGAGGCGAAGAGGAAGTAGGAACATTGGTAGGGCGATCCCGCTTAGCCCGAAAATTTGCAAAGAGTTCAAGTTAGGGAAACAAATCAGCAAGTTGAGGACCATTCAGTAGCTGCAAATCAAATTTGAAGAACATAGGGCCACTATTGATGATAACTGAACTAGGCAGAGCTTGGCCACAAGGCAAAGAAACACAAATCTTAGCACCATCAACTATAGAATGAGCCAAGTGAGTACCCAAACCATTAGCAACACTCACAAGGAAGTGCGACACAAGAAGGTCAGGTGGAAGATTTAAAATCGAAAACCAACAAGGCATCTTTAAAACATTGCTCATACCCGGTGAGAAGCCAGGAGAATAAGGTTGGTATAACACGTAATCACTCCACATAGGATCAACACCTCGGGCCACCAATTGATCAGCAACAGCAGCGTCATCAAACATAACCAAAAAGAAGTTCTTGCCAAGCATTTTCAAGGTGCGATAAGCTGGAAGACCAATCCTACGAACATGGCCTGCCAACAAGTAACCAAGCTTTCTAATGTCCAGATACGCACCGGTATAATGTCCCACCACACCAAATGACATCAAGTTACTGATACATCTCTTGTGCAAATCATGATCAATCCGCACAACGTTGTAGCCAGATGCAGTTAGAGTATCTCTACACACCTCCGTTTGATAGAAGACATCCATAGAAGGCAATTCAAAATCAAGTTGACTCTCTTTTGCTTGAAGCTCACCAAACAAACTACCAATATCTTTTCTATTATTCTGAACCATCATATCAATAGCAGCAGAGACACGAGCGGAAGAAACTGTTGAAGGCATGTCTTTCTTAATCCATTCACCAAAACGCTCGCTGTGTTTCTGTTGGCACTGGCAACTGCTCTCCAAGGTAAGGCAGGCGCAGAGGCTGAAGGTGGAGAAACAGGGGGAGTAGAAGCATTATCTGAAGATGCAATCTGACCCGCAATAGCAACAACAGGTGCAGAAATATCAGAAACATGGCCTCGTGGAGGCAACTGAGGGAAATCATCCGTACAGAATCTAGATTCCCCTCTTTCATATGCAGGACCCTGAGGAAGAGCCAAAGGATTATTGTGCATCGCTACAGACTCATCTGGCACTGGCCGTGAGGAAATTGAAGATTGTAGGGCCACTTTGGAAGAAGAAGCTCGCGCCACCATAATGGCCGAGATTTAAAATAGAAAATCTGGCAGATCTAACAGCAAAGAAGCACCTGATGCAACACACTTTCGAAAAGCTCTCGAAATCAGCTTCCCAACGCACTAAAAATCATCAAATTCTAACACCCGAGAAGAAAGTTACAACCGATTCTGTGCACGACGGTCACTACATGGCGTTTTGGGGTTTCACGTCATGTAGTCTCCGGAGAAGAAGGTATGCAAGCATTATTTTTTTCTTTTGTTTGATTATGCTAAGTTTGGTGATCAGTCGATTCTGCTAAGCTAAGCCTTCATGCATTCGATTCTGCTAAGCTAAGCCTTCATGCATTCGATTCTGCTAAATCTCAGTTCAGTCGATTCTGCTAAATCTTAATCCGTTTTCATTCGATCTGCTTGTTAAACCCTTTTTTTCGATTCTGCTGTTAAACCCCTTTGTTTTTTTCGTAAGGCCGAAAAGTTTTACCCCCGGGCCCCCCTTTTTTTTATAAATTTTGAAGGATCGAAGGTTTTTATCCCCCCTCCATTTTTTTTATATTTAAGTATTGAAGAATGCAAGGTTATGCACTTTATAATAAAACATAGAATATATCACCATTGCAGCCATTTTTAAACCATAGAGTATGTCATTTTGCATTTTGCATATACTAGCATGTTGCTAGTGAAAAAGCTTAAAACTTACATATTAAAATTCATTTTATTATGTAGGTGGAGTTCATCATCGTCATCCTCTCGTGAAAGTGATCCAGATGATAAGATTTTTGATCAAAAGGCACTATGTTGGTGTATAAAGTGTTCTGGCAGTAAAAAACTAACATTCGATATTCGGGAGCAACACAAATTATCATACGGGTGGTGTGCGGATGCACCCAATCCGAGCATGACTGCAGATAAAGTAAGCATTGATGAAGTTGGGTATTGCTTGTTCATTGCAATTTTCTATTAAATCGCTTTACATTTCATAAATGTGCATGATGTACCTCTTTATAACAGGAAACCGATGCTTTACCTGGAGATTTTGCTCCAGAGCCTAGTTTATTAGACGTAATTCACCAGTTCTTTCCAACAAATGAAGCTCCCTTTGACGGAATTGGGAACCAAGCCAATCCAACAACAGACAATGAGGAAATATTACAGATGGCAACGTCGTTGAATACAGAAGCATGCAAGCCATTGTATCCAAATTCTAAGTTTTCGCGCTTAGCAGCATGTCTACTAATAGTAAATCTACAACATAAGTGTGGATGGAGCAACAATAGTGTTTCACAACTATTTAGGTAAGGAGAAATTTATTATTTGGTTTCGTAGTGGAATAAAAAGTTTATCTAATATATGTTGGTTTGCAGCTTATTAGGGGACATATTACCTGAAGGTCATTGCCTTCCAAAGAATAGAAAAGAAGCAATTGCATGCTTGCGAGAACTAGGTTTGGAATATAATTCCATACATGCATATCCGAATGACTGTGTTCTTTATCGTAATGAATACGAGAACTTGAATATGTGCCCAAAATGCAATGAACCAAGGTATGATACCAATATGAGAACGACAAAGGTTCCCAGAAAGGTCTTGCGCCACATGCCAATAATACCAAGGTTACAAAGGATCTTCCGTTGCCCATCGCTCAGTGCGCTTATGGAATTTCATTCAAAACACCGTAGCACAGATGGCACTTTGCGTCTCACTGTGGACGGTGAAGCAATGAAGCACATCGAGGATAAATGGTCAGTATTTGAAGAAGAACCAAGAAATATGTGCCTTGGCATCGGGTTGGATGGTGTTTGTCCATTTGGCCAAAGGTCATCTAGTCATAGTGTATGGCCTGTTGTGGTGGTGAATTACAATATCCCTCCTTGGCTAGCAACAAAGACAGGGCATCTTATGCTAACACTTATTGTTCCGGGTACGTATATTTTATTTGCTAATTTTTTAAGGGTTTTTTTTTTTTTTTTTTTTTTTTAATTTCTCCGTCCTCATATTTTGTGTTACATGTAGGTAAATATCAAGTAAGAAATATGCCACTCATAGAAGAGTTGCAAGTACTATGGGAGGGGATTAGTATGTATGATGTCACAAGGTCACCTCATGTCTTTACGTTTCATGCTATATGCTGTTTCACTATCCATGACTATCCAGGATTAAGTGTTGCATCAGGTGTGTATCCAAGCCATTGAGCATACTTATCTTATGATAATATAGTCTCTTCATTCTAATATTTAAATATCATATGTAGGTTTACAAACAAGTGGATATAATGGATGCCCATCTTGTGGAGATAACTTAACATCTTATCGGTCAAAGCATCTATCCAAGAAAATATATCGCGGCCATAAGAAGTTTTTGCCACTAGAAACCAAAAAGAAGCACTCCTGAGGATTGGTTGTGTACTTGGGCAGATGCTTGTAAGGCTCAACATGTGTTTGATGATAGTTTGGTTACTCCACCTCCTGTCATGAAAAGGCTCTCCATTTTTTATTGTCTTGAGTACTAGAATAGAATAGAATAGAATAGAATAGAATAGAATAGAATAGAATAGTTTTTTTAACGTCCACGGAGACCAATAGGTCATGGAACCCATACAATGGGCTAGTACAATCATTACTACTAGGATTAAAAAACCCCTGCCTCGAAAGGTTTTCAAGGGAAAAACCTTTGCAGTAATGGTGATACTAGACAAGAAGAGATAATGACTACTGAGGGCTCAGTAATTGCAGACGTTTATCTAGAACCTCAAGTATGTATAATGCCAAGTCATGCACAGATGGTGCTCTGAGAAGTTGTGGAAGCGTGGAATGGAATGCTAGGGTCAAAAAATGATTCCGGACTATCTCAAAAGCAGGGCAACTCAGAAGAGTATGGCTTTCATCTTCAATAACCTGTAATTGGCAACAGGCACATAGTCTCGCTTCTCGCGGCAATTGCGGCCGCTCTCATCTACCTGTCTCAATCCGTAGCCTGTGGGACCCCGTGCGAATTGATGCAATAGCTACAAGCTTGTTCCTGGACAATGAAGCAAGCAAATAAGCTTGGGGCCCTGGTGCCAAGGTGGGATTTATGTGCGCATGATAATGACCAGTAAGCTTGGGGCCCTGGTGCTAAGGTGGGATTTATGTGCGCATGATAATGACCAGTTTTCACTTGGGCCAAAGTAACTGCGTCCCATATCTTTTGAGAAAAACGACCATTGAGATATTGTTGCAAAAGCTCAGGATCAGAACTGGCAAGCATCAGGCAGTGCTCTGGTTGCACGGCCCAACGGGCAAACCATGTAGTGCAATGCTCTTTCCAACATCGTTTCAAACGCTGAGGAGATTCAGCCATGGCAAGTGCAAGAACAGGATACCTAACATCATCCATGTGGTGCACCTTGCAGATATAGTGGAGATGGCGCTTCATGGCAGAATGTTGAAGAGGCCAAAAACCTGTCTTTTGTAAAAGAATAGCATAGGGCACCGTTGTTTTAACTCCAAGGCTGTAAGTGAGAAAGGACTTTTGCACCCGCTCCAAGCTCTCCCAAGCACTAGCACTAATGGCAGGCCCCCACACTTTAGAACCATACAGTAAAACAGGCTCTACCAAGAGCCCGAAACAAGTGGGCTTTCCGTGGCCAATCATGAATTTCTGCGCGAAAACAATTGTTTTGCATTGCATAGAGTGCTCTCCATCCAGTAGCCACCCGCTTGGTAATACACTGTTCCCAAAGTGTGTTCTTACAGAATTCTACACCAAGATACTTGTAGCTATCTACAACTTCAAAAATACTGGCGACACTTAAAAATTGCACACTTGCTTGACCCTATGCATATCTTTAAAAATGTTGGACATTCAATATGGCGACACTTAACAGGGGAATGTGATACTCTTGGGAGTAGAAATGACTTGAAAGGGCAAAATATCATGCCACAATTGTGGCCATTGGATAATGGAAAGTGCAAGGATGCACCCTGGGTACTGAGCAAACAAGAGGAAAAGCAGGTCAAACAAGTGACATCCAATATGAGGACACCAACAAGTTATAGTGCCTCTATTTGCAAAGCATTTACTAAAGATGGTGAACTTAGCGGTATGAAATCACACGATTGGCACAAGTTTCTACAGGTAATAAATGTTTTCTTACACATACATGTTTATTGTCTAGCATCTTCTACCATGTGCAATAGATAATTGCTTGACACCACGAGTTCGAGATGCAATTTATCGATTGGGCAAATTTGCAAGGTATTACATTAGAAACTTGACAATATTTTTTATTTTACCATCACGAAAGTTAACTTTGATTGTTTTCTTTATTATAAAGATGGGTGTCATTAAAAGAAATCAATGCCTCCGAAATATCAACGATGGAGGTTGAAGTTGCAGAATTATTATGCATATTAGAGCGTGTGTTTCCTACTAGCTTGTTTGATCTCCAACTGCATCTTCTAGTACACATTCCCGAAGAAATACGTTTGGTTGGACCGGCTCCTGGTCGTTGGATGTTCTTTTTGGAACGATATATGAAAGTTTTGAAAGGCTTTGTTCGTCAAATGGCTAGACCAGAAGCATGCATGGCTGAAGGGCATTATGTACAAGAGATTCTTTTCTTTATGGGTGAAGCAACCTCATCATTAGACGCTGATGCTCCACGTATATGGAAGACAGAACAATGTGTAGAAGATATAGGAGAAGTTCTTGAAGGCACTGGTGTGGAACGAAAACTCAATACAGAAATGTACTTCGAGATAAACAAGTGGGTAATAGCTAACTGTGATAGCTTGGATACATGGAGAGAGAAATATGAGATTGCTCGTAAGGAAAGAGGAAGCTAGAAGAAGTCATGGTCTAACAAGGAAGTCAAGACATGGAAAACGGCCAGGGACCTCAAAAGATCTAGAAGCATTGCCAGATGTAATGCCACGAGAGTGGTTGTTAGGCAAGATGAGAGAATCAGAAAGCCAAGGGTGTGAAATTCCAACAGATAACTATAATGTAGCCCTTGGTTGTTCAAAGAAGGTATGTTGCAATTTTACTCCATTTTTCAAAAAACAAAGTTGCATTTCTATTACTAATTTTGCCATTTAAGTATTATTGATTGTTTTTTATTTCTATCTCTTGTAGGCAAGATTCTACACATCAATGTGGGCATATGGACAACATTTCTAAGTCATGCACACTGATCAAAGTAGAGTTACATTTGATAGTGGTATTGCAGCATGTTTCGAGCAAAAATCTCAAGCTTCTGCTAGAGACAATCAACTATTAGAAAGCGATCTCAATTATTTTGGTCAAATAACAGATATTATTGAAGTGGATTTTCGCTCCTTCAAAGTCAATCTATTGAAGGTAAAGTGGTTCAAAGCATGTTACCGAGGGAGAAATTGCACAATGAGACAACATCCATCAGGTTTTTATGAGGTTAATTCTACTAAATTTTTAAGAGAAATGGATGAGCCGTTCGTTTATCCTAGACAAGTTGAGCAGGTTTTCTTCCATAAAAATCAGAGTGATACTAATTGGTGGATCGTGGTTCATGCAACACCTAGATCTCGTCGTATGATTGATCCTTCTACTTTGCGTATGAACTTGGCATCTTCTGAGACTGTTCCAACCTCTTACTTGAGGGAATTGATGTTGCGCAGAATGACGTCAACCAAAGGGTAGATGATCAAGTAGAGGATCGTGATTCAAGTGATGATTGCAGCAATTCAATTGAAAATCTGCTTTGTCCACCGATAGAGGCACGAAGTAATGATATCCTGGATTATGATGTTGAAGAAAATAAAGAAATTGGTAACGAGGTCCCACATTTACTGCATCTATAGCTTGGAGATGATGAATTAGAAGATATTGCACATAATATTAGAGATGAAGTTGTGCTCTAATAGAAACTTTTTTCTTGTTCTATTATTATTATTCTGTACTTTGTCTACGGGGTTTGAAAAATGATTTTAGAATTGTCATAAGCATTAATGCTTGTATTATCATTACCAAAATTACAACAAGCATTGATAGTAAGAGTGATGTAAGTTGTGATATTATCCATGATATTATTATCAACACGTATACCGTCATATATTATTATTGATATAACATTGTCAGTATGTGATAGTATAAATGAGACTATAGGTGATATTGTAACTGGCATAAGTTCTAACACTTATACTGTCATTAACACCATTCGAGTAATAAATGATGGTAAAGTTGATGTAATTTATGACGATGCTGATGATGGTATAGATGATAGAATCTCGTCATTGGTAGTGTCATCATACCTTGAATATCATTAATTATATCATTTGATATTTTTGAAGATTTAGGTGATATTAAAGTGATGAAAAATGGCTATACTCTTGTAGTGCTAGGCGGTATAACTGCTTGGGACGTTCCCAGGCCACCCCGTGGCATTCCCAACGTAGACTCCCGGTCCCAAGGCCTGCAAGCGCGAGTTTCCCTTGGTCCGTAACACATGCTAGCTCATATTTTAATATTCGTATTGCTTTATATTGTATGTACAATTCCATGCAATGAGTTCGTTTCATTAAATTCAGCACCTTTGTTTTGTTCGACTTCTTATGCTATAACACATCATCCATCATTAGAGTGTGTTGGGTGTTTGGTTTCGTTTGCTTTTGTTTGGCTCGAAGGGCCAAAAAATTTTTTTAGTCTAACTACCAACATATAACTACCATTAACATTAATTAACACAAACCATTGCATCCAACTTTTTAAATTAAAATCCCCCTGAAACCCCCTTTGGTTTGAGTGCATATTCACACGGGGGCTTACGTAGGGCAGCGAGAGCCCTTAAAAACTCACAATACATGTACAAAATTAACACCATTAAGTACATTCCCTCAAACCTTATAGTATCTTGCAAACCTGAATATACAGTATACAAAATCTTGTACATGCATATCCCACAAAACGAGGATTTCTATGTATGGTCCAGATCACCGAAAGGGGTTTCAGGGGGATTTTAATTTAAAAAGTTGGATGCAATGGTTTGTGTTAATTAATGTTAATGATAGTTATATGTTGGTAGTTAGACTAAAAAATCCCCCATCATTTTTTTTTTTTTGTTGAAGGACGTCAGACTTTATTCATTTTTTTTTTTGGGTTGCCCCTAGGGGGGCAAACCCTCGTTTGTGTGGGTATGTGGGCATATCCAGGTATATGCCGGCATATGCCTAGCATATACTGGTGACTGCTAAAAACTGGCTGGTGCCTGTAAGTGTTAGGTCGCCAGCGTTGTCAGCGTTGTAAGTGTTAGGTCGCCGAGCTTGGAGTTTCTTTGTGGTTGTTCTATTCCATAGCTCTGTATTTTTACAGATTTGGCGACCTCTGCTTTGAGTGCTTTGGGCATATAGCCTTTGCTTCGGTTTTCAAAGGCAAACCACGATGCTTTTGCCCAGAATGCTTTGTAACACGGAGGTCGTGCAAATTCATAAATTGGGAACACGGAGCACGTAACCCTCTGAGGCAATAAGCTGATAGAAGGCAATTCACCTCGAGCCTGTAACCTCTAGGGCAATAAGCGATTAGAAGGCAATTCCACGACCGATGTTGCGAAGAATTCAAGTCGACAAGAATTTGTAAAATTACCCTTACGATTTGGCGCTGCGAATAACGCCTTCTTTGCCGAGGCTAGGCCAAGAATAAAAAGGCGACCCGTGTAAACCCAGTGCGCTTCCATCGTTAAATTGAATTGATTTGTAATTCTAGAGAGCACAAAATCGTATAAATCCCTTTGAACTCTAAATCTAAAGAGCACAAAGCTGCACCAAGGATAAATTTGCGGGTTTCGGGGGTTGCTTAGTTAAATTTGTAGGCGTAATAGGCGTGTGTGTGTTTAGGCTCTGAGAGGAGGATGAACATTTCCTTAGCACAAGCAAGGCTATAGCGACCGTGTTTGTTTGGAAAAGCGGATAAAACAAGGGCACGACTCGGGGCTTTCGGCCTTATTTGCGCGAATTCCATCGATTGCTTCAGATTAATTTTTTGTTCCGGCCGGTTGGAACATTGCGCAAACTCTTTTGGGTAGTCAGCACTTTTGCTCGAAATCAATGCTTCGAATTTTCACGGCAACCCTTTTTAGGCTCAAAGCACAAGCGAGCCTATGGCGGTGTGTTTGTTTGGCCCAAGTTTACGTCTTCCACGGAGATAGGAACTATGAATTGGGGTTATAGAGGGAAAGAGAGTATCAGGTTATCCTTAGAATTTTTCATAGATTAAGCAAGGTAAATGGGCGAATTTCAGGCGATGGGCAACAGTGTCATGCAGAAAAAATGCAACTGAAGACATAAATTTTTGTTGAAAGGTTGCACTTATCGCAACAGAGGCGGGTGGACCTGTGTGCGGTGAAAAAAGAAAGCAAGGGCAAATTTTAGCTTTCAAGAGGGTAAAAGTCGTTGATAGGAAGGCTTGAATCAAGCAATCAAAGATGGCGAGTAGTAGTGCGAGTTTCAAAGAAATCTTTATGCCATAGCCCGAAAGCGGTTGCCCCAGTTGATCTGTTTCAAATTCCGGATGTCCACATCAACCTTTTTTCTGCTTTTTTAGGATCGGGATCTGTTAGCATCTGCTTCTGCTTTTAGGCTCCACTATTTGTGAGTTTGCATTGTTCATGTCTGCGATGGCTGAGCTTAGCTTGGCTCCTTTTTTGAAATATTTGCTGGCTTCTAAGTAGAAAATAACGGCATCTGTGCAAAATTTGACAGACTTCAAGCCCGCTCTTTGCGACATGGTATAGGTATGATTGTGCAAAAATACCCTCTGGCCATGGAGGGCAACCCTCCGTGCGCAGCACCTTGTTTATATTTGAATCCAAGTCATGGATTTCCACCCCGCAGTAGAGTCGCAACAACGACATCAGTCGCTTACCTATTCCTCTCGCGTTCGTGGCCACAACAACTGCTGGCCTAATGAAATATGGGCCTTAGGGCACATCTCCATTAGGGAGTTTTTGGGAGATTACTGTGCCATGTGACACCTCCAACCTGCAAAACGACCATTTCCATTACCTCAACGGCGTCTGAATTTTCCTGACATGGCACAACCGACCCCAATTTCTTCATATACATCAAGAGCCCATTTGAATTTTTGAATTCGCATTTGAATTTGTGTTCTTCTGAAATTTCTCTGTCTTCTACTAACTAAAATCTTCTTGATATGTCTTCTTGCCAGGTTTAGGAGCAACATCATTCTATGGGGCTGGCTGTGGTCACTGTTGGGCAAATTTCAGGGTATATTTGTATAAGGGCAATAGAAATTTCTGATTGAGAATTGAAAATTTCTAGCTATTTGATGAAACAGTAGGATTAGGGTTTAAAAAGTTAACCCAACATTGGCCGTGGTTGGGAGGCTTTTTCACGCTGACACGTGGCACTTCTTTATGGGTGCTAGGAGAGTATGAAAATGCCAACATGAAAAGATCCATATCAATTTAAACTGCCAACGTACAGTTCTTCAAAGTTCAAAGCACAGAGTTCTTCCTTGAAAAGATTCAATCCGCAAATGCAACATATGTCTGTCATCCTAGGGCACCCTGCCTTCACGTCGGTACTCGGCGTCGCAATGCGACGTCCGCCGGACTTTATAAAATCATGTTCAATTTTTGCCATACCTCCATCGTCATTCAGCTCGCCTGCGGATTTCTTAGTTGCTGATTTGTAAATGGATAGTCATGGCTCTTCTCAACCACCTCCTTCCCGGGATCGCCGTATGGATCGCACTTGGAAGCAGATAGAAAAAGTATATCGCTATAAGAAGCCTTGTCCTACAGCAAGTGTTCAGCTTTCAGTGAGTATTGGGTTCCTGTTTTTTTTTTTGTTATTTTGATGTTCGTTAGCTGAACATGTTATTTTCATATCTTTCGTAGACCGACAAAATTTGTTGCGATTGTAAGCGATGTATGGGTCAGAGCACACGGATGAGATCAGTTGTGGATGACCATCTCATCAGGTATGGAAGGTGTAAGGCACTGACCGATTCTTCAGCTAGTGTTCCGCTTCGAGTGAGTGTTAGGTCCTCATTTTTGGAAGTTTGATAGTTGAACATAACATAACCATTTCATATCATGTTTTGTAGATGGACAAAATTTACTGCGATTGTGAGCGATGTATGGGTCAGAGAATACTGATGAGATCAGTTGCTTATCACCATCTCATTATGTATGGAAGGTATAAGGCACTGACCGATTCTGCAGCTAGTGATCCGCCTCGAGTGAGTGTGCTGGGTCCTTATTTTCGAAGTTTGATAGTCGAATATAACATAACTATTTCATATCATGTTTGGTAGACTGCCGGCAAAATTTGTTGCCACTGTAGTCGATGTATGGGAAAGTCGATACAGACGAGAGAAGTTATTAGAGACCATCTCTTCAGTTATGGAATGTATAATGAACGAACCGTGTCAGGTGCCTGCATAGGATACAAGGTACGCTTTCACGAAACTGCACCAACATTTAGTTTCTCTTTATATTAAAATTCACGAAAGTTTGATTGTTTGCGTAGGCAGACGACAAGGTTTCACCACAGAACAATCTAGCTGTCCTAGAAGCAACCGTTGCTTTCACTGAACATCAACGTCAAAGTCATTTATCCAATATTAACATTTCGAAGGAGAAGGATAAAAAGCAAGTTGATGGAAGTCATTTATCGAGGATAAGCATTCCAAAGAAGAAGGATAAGCAGCAAGCTAACAAAGTAGGTATGAGCCCTCATCCATGAGACAGAGCTGAGCTTAGCTACACGAAGAGCATGACTGGATATGGCGTATTTAAGCATTTGCATTCATCTCAAGTTTGAACACTAACAACAATTATAGCAAAAGGATGTTGGTAACAGACAGTTGCTTTGTCTTCTGACATGGTTGCTATCTTGCCTTCACCTAACAAGCTATAAGTGTTGGCTATGGTGTTCCATTGAGCTTGTAATGATTTGTGCATTTACTTCCATCTCCAGCTATGAAGCTTCTCATAGTAACTTATTATCATAACAGCTGAAAGGAAAACACTGCAGAGCTGTACATATTTGCTCGATCGTATATGTTTCACGTTGCTATATTAATCAGCAGCTTCTCCTGATATTCAGATTTGATTTGCAATTCCAAAATCTTAACTGCTCCACGAGTGAAAATATGGGTTGACCCTCTTTCACCTGCAAGCATTCCAATCGAAGGTGCCTGATTGACCTGGTACATTTCAAACTTTATGCATGCAGTTACCAGAGCAGTCTTCCATCAGTATATTACTGGCATATACATATTAGCACCACCGTTAACTTTGGGTTTTTCCTCGGCCTTTCCTAGAAGTAAAAGATGCAGGTCATTAGAGAGCTTGATAACAGTCTCAGCAAGTGGAATCGAGTCAAAGCATCTTGTGGTAGCTTGCTCTCAAGCTCAGCAACAAGTATGTTCTTCCCATCCAAGTCAGCAGCAGCTGGAGAGAAGCCAAATCTTCTTTTTGAAAAGCTCGGCCTCATCAATTCCAATTTCGTCTACCTGCATCAGGGTTGATTGATTTAAGAACGATCATACACAGCATGGCCAAGTTTGTAAGCTAACTGCACGGACATGGTTATGTTGATAGAAATAGTTCTGAGGCAACTGACTTAACTATAAAATCTCTTAGCTTCATTGGTATGATGGCATGTTCCATGTATCAATCAAATAGAATCATCACTTTCACATTGTCAAATCTCTGCACTTGAAATTCCACAAACTAAAAATGAAAAATGAAATTCCACATTACTTAGACTCTGTGCATTCATAAACCTTGCTATGATGTCTCTTGCTTTTGAAAGTAGCACAGGATGAGCTTCACTTCTTCATTCAACTCAGTGCTGCCCTGCAAGGCATGGCCAACTCGTCATGAGACACTTGCCAGAGCATTTAGTTTAGATGAATTGGGCAAAAGTACGAAGCTATTGCAATACAAGATGAGCAGCACTTGTACAGAATGAAATATTCTTCAGCTGGTTAGCCAAAGCTGGTTTATTTAAACTATAGGACCTTCTTGGATTAGAGAGAGCAGGAAGCACAAGTCGGTGAGGATTAGCCAAGAAACAAGCTGTATTATAGTAGTCTATTGTAGCCAGATCATAACTGCGCCTTCAAATTACACCCTTGGGATGGTGTTTCAACCAAAGAGAACTCCACTTTTACATTGTCAAAAGCTTTGCACTTGAAGTTCCGAAAGGAAAAACTGAAAATTACTTGTATAATATGTTTATTCATTCATTATATAAAGCTTAGCTATGGTTTTCTCCCAGATCAATGCTGCCCTGCAAGGCATTGCCGACCCAGCATGAGACAATACTGCTGGCAGACCATATTATCGGACTTAATCAACAAAGACCTCAGGGCTGAATTCCTTATTCTTGCCCAAATATTCTAGATGAACTGGGGCAAAATTATGAGAGCTACTGCAATGCAAGATGGATGAAGCTAATAGGTGAAAGCTCCATGGACATATGCTGGTTCTTAGGAGCTAAAAACTGGTTTATCGAAAATGCAAGATCTTTTCGGATTAGATAGAGCAGGAAGCACAATGGGGGAGAAATTCCCCAACAAGCTGTAGTCTAGTGTAGCCAGATCATAAATGTGCCCTCAAATTACACCTCTGGTAGTTAACTTGGAACTCCAATTTGGCTTAGACATGCACCTGTCATGTACCCAAGGTCTTGGAACTTCCGAGGGACATGGATCAGGATGAGGATGGTCATAGAAGCTAAGGATGTTCCAAATGTCAAAAAATGGGATTTGCAGTCTGTCCCATGCAATCTTATCTTGAGACGTGGCAAGAATGACCCAAGAGAATGCCTCGAGGGTTTTTGAAGGCTCCGGTTGACCAACTGGTTTGTCTATACTGGAGCAAAGGAGTCTCTATTCTATACAATCATGGCTGATTACCGCGTCAAAAATGTTTCAGATGCTGACTCCATTTCAACTTCTTGGTTCCAGTCCCTTTCTTGCAAATAAAGGTGGAGATGAAACACATCTGGAGCATGTAATATAGGTTAGTGAGCAAACCTGGAAACCATGTTACATTCAGATTTATCTGCTTTTAAAGTGGAAATCAGGATGTCTACAGTCTTGCCTGCATTTAAAGATATAATATTGCCCTTTATGCGTGTTTTCTTGGCATTCTTTAAGTGTACAGAAGGATATCAGCTAATTTTGCATCCGCTAATCATGTCCATGCTCTTATACAATTATTCAATTCAATGTGCTTTTGGAGTAGGAGGAATCAACATGTTAATACATTTATTTGCTTTCCTGGAAGTCAAATTGCATTTAATGAACATTTGACTTTGCTTAACTGTTACTCAGTGGGAAACTAGCCAATTGTGCATCCACTAATCATATTCACTAATTTTATGTTTGAACTCTTTATGTTTAAACATCAATTTGCATTCACATAAACATTTTGCAGGAGGATTCATCCCAGATCGGTACATCACAAAGTGGTGAATTACAAAATGGTGCGCGAAGTGACGTGCCAGTGAACAATATGCCCCATGTTGATTGTAGAGATGTCCGGGACAGAATTATGAGGGTCTATTCTTCTGGACAATGGTCCCATGCTGAGATTTTGGTCCTTTGGTTTTACACGCAGCAAAGAGAGAGGACTTGGTTTTTACAAGCAAACACGGAGGATTACGAGAGAGAAGCTATAGCTGGAATGGAAAAGCATAAGAAATGTGTTGAGAGATGCGGTGATTTGGAGGACTTTGCTGATATGAAACAATCGTATAAGGCACATGCCAATGGATATGGGACATGCATATTGCTAACTTCAAACAAATAAGTAGATATTCTTAGTGTCACAGTTTTTATTGGAAAATGGCAATAGCAAGTTTATGATGTTATGAATGAGTCCTATATTAGACTTTTGTGTTTGCTTGAGTATGTCATTGCCATGCATTGCTAGTTATGAAATTATTGTCTTTGTTTTTACCAGATAAGGAATTGGAAAAAGACATCATTGATGGTGAAGATAGCCACACTTCATCGAATGCTTATAAAGACTTGGAAAAAGGCACAATTGATGGTGAAGATAACCATACTCCATCAAGTGCAGAGGTGTATACAAATGGCAAGAAGCGTGCACGTACAACTAAAGGTAATGATGGCTTGCTTCAAGCTTCAAACATGATTGAATAGGCAAAAAAGCAATGGTTGGCAAAGCAAGAACTTTTCCTGGTCCTTAAAACATTCAGCATTCCAAATGCTGGCATTATATGAGATTTTGCATTTGAGTATGTCCTAAACCTTGACATGCATTGTTACTAAATATTGGAATTGCTGTGTTTTTTTACTAGATAAGGACTTGGAAAATGACACAGTTGATGGTGAAGATAACCACACTCCAGCTCCTGCTGAGCTGTTTACAAATGGCAAGAAACGTGCACTTACAGCTACAACGATGGTTTGCTTCGAATTTCAAACATGATTGAAGAGGCAAAAAACAAATTGCTGGCAAAGCAAGAATTCTTGGCAATGGAGGCAAAAAACGGATTGTTGGTAAAGCAAGAACTCTTGGCAAGGGACACGCAGCATTCTTTATTACCTGATAAGGACTTCGAAGAAGACACAATTAATGACGAAGATAACCACATGCCAGATGCTGAGGTGCTTAAAAATGTCAAGAAGCATGCAACTATACCTGGAGGTAACGACGGCTTGCTTGGTTTGCGTCAAGCTTTAAACAGGATTGAAGAGGAACAAAGGGAATGGCATACAAAGCAAGAACTCATGGCGATGGAGGCACACAAGCTCACTATTTCTATCCATAGGGAGACACAAAAGCAATGGGATAGAGCAATAGCAGTTCAAACATCAGCAGCCAATGCATTGGAAACGCTAGCAGCTGGTTTCATGTGCTTAGCTGAGAAATTGACCCCAGCAAGTAATTTTGGTTTGTAAATAGCAATTTCAATTATGTGTGCAGCTCTCAAAGTGTTTAACTACTCAAGATGATACAGATGGGCTGAAGGTAGCGAAGACCTTGGGGGGAACGTGTAAACCATTGTGAAATATTTTTTTTGGAGTTGTGTTTTCTTTCATATTAAAAAGTGTTTTTATTGGTCATGTAACTTTATTTCAGTTTCTGGTCAGGCAATCATACTTCAGTTTGTTGTTTCAGAGTTTATGGCATGTTTTGTTCTCACCACGTGGCAAGGTATACTGAGTATATGGGACTATTACTCATTTCCTAAGTCAATGTTCAGATTCCTATCTATTTAGCTGATTTTTTTTTCCCCCATATTGTGGCTTCAAATATTGTGGGCAATGGCGTGCCCTTAGAAATGATATAACTCCTCTGATCGTCTAAAGGTTCCAACTTCAAAATCTGTTCTACTGTATATTCAGCTATCTCAATCTCCTCGTGAATTCTGCATGCACCAAGTAGACATTTCCATATTTCAACACTTGCTTCAATTGGCATTGACTTGGTAAAGTCGTAATCCTCATCAAGATATCCTGACCGGCCAAGAAGATCAACCATACAGGCAAAATGCCGCACCGTTAAGCCAATTCCCTAATTTTGGGTACTCAAAATGAAGTAAAAACACCCTTCATTCACAGAGATGCATGACTGCATGCAAATAATACAGAAACTAATGTAATGTCATCTGGTTCTATATTGTCTTCCTGCATCTTCCAGAAGAGCTCAAACCTTGCTACCATTTCCATACCAGCAATAACTGCATTCCAAGAAATAATATTATATGATGGCATTGTTTGGAAATGTTCCCATGCAGCTTGAGTGCTTCCACACTTCACAAACATGTCAATAAGAGCATTGCATGTCACCATGTCTAACTCCCATCCAACTGCATTTATCATGGCATGTAGTTCTTTACCTACATCAAAGCTGCGAGGCAACTGCATGCATCAAGCACATGCAGGACAGTGATTTTATCAAGTAGCACATCTTGTGACCGCATCATCTCAAATGTTTCAAGGGCCCCGCGGTGATCGCGACGTTGAATGTGTGCTGCAATCATAACATTCCAGGAAACTACATTTCTTAAGGACATACCAGAAAATACTGTGCATGCATTTTGTATGCAGCCACATTTAGCATACATGTCAATAATGGTGTTTTCAACAAGAATATCTGATTCAGTTGCAGCTTTCAATAGAAGCCTTGCACAAACTTCCCACGCTCAAAGGCGAATGTCAGCGTACAAGCAGTTAAAATACTGATGAAGGTGACTTGATTAGGCCTTACACCATCATCTTGCATCTGATCAAAAAGTTGGAGGACTTGCCTTCCATCCCCATGTTGTGCATATCCTCCCATCAATGCACTCCAAGAAACCAGTTTTTCAAATATTTGCTGTGCGTCATCTATTGAGCCACATTTACAATACATATCAACAAGAGCGCTTCCTATATAGACATCTATTGGACATTCTTCCTGCAGCACGGCAGCATGAACGCGCTTTCCTTCTCCGAAAGCTTCTACAACAGTGCATGCGGTCAATAATTCCCAATCTGATTAGAATAGAGAAGTTTGTAAGAATAAAGGAGCAAATATTGGATATGTATTTCTTCGAATACAATTAATGACTGCAAATGTTACTTGTGTTGGTAGCAATAAAATCTAACAGTCGTGGATGTGCATAGAAATGTTTCAAGCTTTTCCTCATCCTTTTCTGACTGCTTGTGCAGGTAATATGTGTGCTCGTTTGCAGCCATGGTTGAGCGATGATTGCAGCTAACAAGTTTTGTGTTTTTATAGATGTGAAGCTTATATTGTCATAAAAAATAAGAGAACTTTATGGGTGGGGTATCTAGATTTTGAGCACGAGATTTTGGATTGTGAAGTGAAGATGTCACTGGAAGGCCTTTGCATGCTACAGACTCCACCCTGGCAATTGGAAGGTTTGGTTACTGCAATATTCACTCGCTGGTCAATGGGTCTTCTTTATTCCGGCCAACCCTTCATGCTTCTCAAACCTGGTTTTTGTTCAGAATAAGACTCACACAATTTGGCCACACGATGCTCGCACTGGTTGGAGTTATTGCATAACAGTACCTTCATGGATTAAGTTCCCAGAAGCGAACACTGCAGATGGCAATTATGTCAACCACACTGTGGTAAGAGCTTCTATGCTATGCATATGGTCTGTCCATGTATTGCTGCTATTTTCAAGAAAGAAAAAATAGTTGATTATCACATTATCAGATGGCCTTGGGGAAAGTGTTTCTCTTTGCTAAATTTAAATTTTTAGTACAATGTTGTCAGTGTTTCTTGTTGTTCGTGAAAAGGGCTGATAGTCTAAGTATGCTTATTCATTTATTCTCAAGTTATGGCCCTTTGGTCTGGACCTATGCTAATCATATCGTGTTGGCTGCCTTATGTATGGAGCAGTCTGAACCACCTATTACTGTCCTTCTTTGCTTTAAATATGTTGATTCATGGTAACAAAGCAATGAGCATGTCTATCGGTTATACAGTTCTACAGATTGCATATTGGAGTGCAATCTCCTCAAGGCATTAGTGCTTCTCGCGTCATTCTTGGGCGTTTCAGTGACTTTTTTAACTCTAACGCAAATGCCAATCAAGACTACGAATGTATAGGGGTAACCGATTTGGGACCCCTTTCTGTTCTTGGCAGGGCAATTTCGCGACCGGCGGCAGCCGGGAGCGAAATTCCTTGCCAAGAACAGAAAGGGGGACCAGATCGGTTACCCCTACAATATCATAATCGGGGAGCTGCATGATCTCAGTATTTCTGTCTGATCTCTAACCTGCGCAGGCGGTGATGCAGAATCTAAGAATACAACTGCAATTCCCTGTTCTTGGCTGAGTCGACGTGGGCGCATCAGAATGCACCACCGGAATGGAATGCGACCCGATTATGATATTGTTGATCTATAGCAATGTCTATCATGGCAATTCTTTGCCAAGTTAGAGAACTGCATAATACAAAAAGTAAGTGAAGACATGCTGGCACCCAAAGTATGACACCCAAAGTTAAACATAAAAGAATCAGTTCAGAGGACTTCACAAATAAACAATTCATAGCAAGGGTGCGGTGAACATGGAACAATACATGAATCTGAGAAACATTGCATCATTCAAAATCCTGTAATGCGCATAAAATGGTCCAAAACTCCAATTTGTCATGAACTGATCACACATATTCACACAGAAACCTAGCATTGCTTAACTGGCAGTATGGCCAGAATTAGAACCATCTCAAGTTTTCTCATGCTTACAAAAATACAACATCGGGAGGGGAATGGTCTGAACATGCAGTGACCGGAAGGAAATGGCTCATATTTGCTAAGGAGAAGATGAGAAAGGCAGAGCACAAATTACAAAGGTTTAGTCATCCTTAATGAGTGGTCCTACTATTAACTCAGCGTCAAAGTTGCCGAAAAACATAAGAAAAATAACCCATCTCTGAAAGAAAAAAAAGATCTGTAAGAACATTCAACATATGGAAAATATACTCGATAACTTCAACCACCAATAATCCGCCCTTCCACCATTGCAGAATCTTCATTTGAGAGAGCTGATTCGCTGAGATGAGCTTGCAAACTGTTCCTGCAAAGTATATATCATATCATATCATATCATATCATATCATAATATCATTATATATATAAAACTATTCTATGTGTCCCAGGAAAGGTTGTACCCATGCTATATAAAGATTAATGCCAGCCGTCCAATTGAAAATGGAAGGCCATGATGCCGCCACCTCATGGGGGAGGTCATGCATGGGCATAGAAGTATGATGGGGGCATGCATAGGGGCATGCACCATGTCTCTAAGCCGTCAGATCAAAAGGGAAGGAGAAATCATGGCCCTTAATTTTTATAAAGAAAGTGCAAGGAAGCTTCCTTAAAAGTGGATTTGGTGCAAGCAATCTTAACCGTTAGATCAAAGGGGGGAGGATAAATCCTAACCATTCATTTTTTTATTAAATTAGAATTTTTTATATTAAAGAGGTGAGATGGCACCCTTTATTTAATAAAAAGATAGTGAGGTGGCAAATCATTAATTATGAAGCTTTCTTGGAAGCTTCCTTTTTTGCGCCGCCTTCAACGACTTTATCTTGTGGTGGAGGTCTCGGATCAAAGTGGGACCCACACCGTTGGATTCCTCTCATCAAATGCTTTCCAATGAGTAGTGGTTTGGCATCATTCCGTGCAATGTTGGATAATCTAGAGGGAATATTCATAGAATCTAAGGGAATTCGAGAGATATTGGGATAATCTTTGAAAATCAAAGGAATCTCAAGAGAATCTTAAGGAATCTAGGGGAATTTAAAAAAAAATTCAAAAAAGTTTAAGAATCGAGGGAAATCTCGATGGAATCTTAGAGATCTAAGGGGATCTTCATAGAACTTAAGGAAATCTATAAGAATCTACATAGAATCTTGGGGAATCTAAACGAATCTTCAAATAATCTTTGAAAATCTAGGGGAATCTTTATAGAACCTTAAGAATCTAGGGGGATGTTTGTGGAATCTTAGGGAATCGCAGGAGATTTCAAAGGATCTAGGGGAATCTTTGGAAGAGGGTGCATTCTCTGAGGGGGAATCGGGTCATAGAATCTAAGGGAATCTAGAAGAATCTACATGGAATCTTGGAGAATCTAGAGGAATCTTAGGATAATATTTGGGAATCTAAGGGAATTTCAAGAGAATATTTAAGAATCTAAAGGAATCTAGAGGAATCTTGGGATAACCTTTGGAATTAAGGAAATGTCAAGAGAATCTTAACGAATCTATGGAAATCAAACGAATATAGAGGAATCTAAGAGAATCTTCAAAAAATGTTTGAGAATCAGGGGGAATCTTTATGGAATCTTAGAGAATGTAGTGGAATCTTGATAGAATCTAAGGGAATCTAGGAGAAGCTACATAGAATCTTAGGGAATCTAAAAGAATCTTCAGATAATCTTTGAAAATCTAGGGGAATCTTTGTAGAACCTTAAGAATCTAGGGGATGTTTATGGAATTTTGGGGAATTTAGGGGGAATCCAAGGGGATGTAGGGGAATCTTTGACACTAGATGTGTTCTATAGGGGGGTCTTCATAGAATCTAAGAAAATCTTGAAGAATCTACATGGAATCTTGAGGAATCTTAGGATAATCTTTGGGAATCTAGGGGAATCTCAAGAGAATCTCAAAGAATCTAAAGGAATCTAAGGGAATCCTCATAAAATCTTTGAGTATCTAGAGAATCTTGGTGGAATCTTGGAGAATCTCTATAGAATCTTCATCGCATGACTTTAAATTTGACTTCTACTCGAATTTGTACAATTCCTCGAGGAATGATCTGCGAATCTTGGGGAATATAAGCAAACATTGATGGAATCTCATAGTATCTAGGGAAATTTTTCTAGAGTCTTTGGAGAATCTTGGAGAATCTTTATAGGATCTTTGTTGGATGGCACTGCATTTGGCTTCTATGTACAGTCCCTCATAGTGCAACCGCTCATAGTACAAAAACTTGTATATATATATATATATCTATCTATCTATCTATCTATCTATCTATTATATATATACACGTATTAGATGTGTGTTTTGTGATCCCATGCCCATGTTCATAGAGATTCATCCGAGCTGTCCAATCACGAAATGAAAGGCCAGGATAATGCCACCTCATTGAGGTGCATGGATGGCCATGATGGGCATGCATGGGGGCATGCACCACATCCCCAAACCGTTGGATCAAAACGGGAGAATAAATCCTAGCACTTGATTTTTGTGAAGAAGGTGCAAGGAAGGTGCCAAAAAAAAAAAGTTGGTGCAGCAGATCTCAACCGTTAGATTAAAAGGTGAGCATGAATCCTAGCCATTAACTTTTTAATATTAAATTGATTTTTTTCTTTTAAAGGAGGTGAGGTGGCACCCTCATTAATAAAAAGGCACCCTCATTAATAAAAAAGGTAGTGAGGTGGCAAAGTATTTATGAGTGGACTTTCTGGGAAGCTTCCTTCTGTTTAATCGTCTTCGAAGGCCCGTAGCTTGCAGTAGAGGGGTCGGATGAAGGTGGGTCCTACGCCGTTGGATTCCTCTCGTCGAGACCTTTCTAAGGAGTGGTGCTTTGGCACTATTTTGTCGCATTTAGAGCCAGCGTGATCGATGTGTGATTTTGTCATCCCATGGGTCATATTCATAGAGATTGATCCTAGCCGTCAAATGACAAAATCAAGGGTTGTTATAATTCCACCTCATGTGATGCATGGATGGGCACGATGTGCACATGCATACATATGCACATACATGCATGGGCCATGCATGCACCATGCACATGGGCCGTTAGATGGGGGAAGGTGAAATCTGGATCGTTCAAACTATAAGAGAGGAAGGTGACAAGAAGTTCCTATGCATGTGGTTAGGTGGCATACATGTGCATGCAAGCATTTATTGTAATCATGAGGTGTTAGTTGAGTGGCATGTGCATTTATTTGCCACCATATCTTATCTATATTTAATATATAGATTTTGAGGTGGCATTGAAATTAATTTATGCATTTTTTGCCTTTTAATATAGAATATAAAAATCTTAATGTGAAACGTGGCAAGCCATATCTTGCTTTCTTTTCAAGTTTTCTTTCAAACTTGAACCATGAGGACGAGCTTGATGTAACTACATGGCAACATTTTTTGCCTTTTATTATAGAAAAACCTTAATGTTGAACGTGGCAAAGCTATACTTTGCTTTCTTTTCATGTTTTCTTTCGATCTTTAACCATGAGGACGAGCTTGATGTCATGTGAACTACGTGGCAACCTATTTGGTTTTCCTTCCAACACCTTTTTTTTTTTCTAAACTAAGGGCGCCTAGAATCTTTGGAAAATTATTCCTCTCCTTCTTCTCTACGAAGTTCTAACTTCGCACTCCATGAGCGTCCGCTAAAACTCTCGCACTAGGGGAATCTTCATAGAGTCTAAGCGAATCTAAGGAACCTTGGGAGAATCTTTGGGAACATAGGGGAATCTTATGAGAATCCTGGGGTATTCTTAAGGAACCTTAGGGAATCTAAGGGGATATAGGGGAATCTTAAGGGAATCTAGGGATTCTTAAACAAATTCATGTGAATCCCTGTAGAATAATGTGGAATCTTTGTAGGATCTTAGGAAATCCAAGAGAAACTTTGTAGAATTTTAGGGAATCTACGAGAAATGCACAGGGATCTAGGGATGTTTTTAGAATATTGGACAGTCTTAATAGAATGTTGGCAAAACTTGGGTTATACTTTCTAATGTGCGTACATTCGACTTCATACACTCCCCCATGGTACAAATACTTGTATATATAGAAACTCATGGGGGTGGTTACAAAATAGCACATTATAACTCATGGGGGTGGTTACAAAATAGCACATTATATATAAATTTTTGATCTTGGCCCTTGAATAAAAAAGCTGGTGAGGTGGCATAGCTTAAGCCCTTGGATTTTGATGGGGGCATGCATGAGTCATGCATGGGGGCATACACCCCATCTGTGAACCGTCGGATCAAAGGGGAAGACGAAATCATAGCCCTTGATTTTTGCAAGGAGGGTGCAAGGAAGGTTCCATAAAGGTGATTTGGTGTAGCAAATCTTAACCGTTAGATAAAAAAAGGTGAGCATAAGTCCTAGCCATTAACTTTTTAATATTAAATTAAATTTTTTTTTAAAGGAGGTGAGGTGGCACTTTCATTAATAAAAAGGTAATGAGGTGGCAAAACATTTATGAAAGACTTTGTAGGAAGCTTCCTTCTGTTTAGTCGCATCCAAAGGCACGTAGCTTGCAGTAGAGGGGTCTGGGGCCTACGCCATTGGACTCCTCTCGTCGAGAGCTTTCCATTGAGTGGTGCTTTGCCACTATTTTGTCGCAGCTGCAGCCAATGTGATCGAACACTAAGAATCTTTTTGGAATCTTCGAGATTCAAGGAATCTATAGTAAGTTGAGGGTATCTAGAAGAATCTTTATAAGATCTTAGGGAATCCAGAGAAATATCGTAAGAATCTTAGAGAATCTATGGGAATCCCAAGAAAGCATCTCCAAGAATGTAAAGGAACCTAAGGGGATCTTGATAAAATATTTAAGAACCTAGAGGAATCTTGATGGAATCTTGGGAATTCTAGGGGAATCTTCATAGAATCTATGGGAAATAGAGGAATCTTAAGAGAATCTATAGGAATCTCGAGCGCTTCCTTGGGAATCTAGAGGAATCTTGATAAAATCTTTAAGAAGCTAAAGGAATCTTGATGGAATCTTAGAGAATCTAGGGGAATCTAGAGGAACCTTGGGGTGTTCTTTTGGAATCTAGGGGAATCTTTAGAGAATCTTAGAGGGTCTGAAATGAATCCTTGGGAATCTAGAAGAATCTAAAGGAGTCTTCATAAAATCTTTAAGAATCTACGGGAATCTAGATGGAATTTTGGAGAATCTTGGGGAATCTTAATAAAATCTAGAGGAATCTCTGTAGAATCTTAAGAATCTAGGGGGATCTTTGTAGAACATTAAGAATCTAAGAGAATCTTTGGGAATCTAGGAGAACCTAAGAGAATCTCGAGAGAATCTTTGGGAATCTAGGTGAATCTTCCTAAAATTTTTGAGAATCTAAGGGAATCTTGATGGAATCTTAGAGAATCTAAGAGAACCTTCATAGAATCTTGAAGAATCTAGGAGAATCTACAAAGAATATTGCAAAATCTACGTAGAATATTGCAAAATCTTAAAGAATCAAGGAGAATCTTCGTAGAACTTGCGAGAATCTAGGAGAATCTACATAGAATATTGCAAAATCTAAAGGGATCTTGGGCTAATCTTCAGAAATCTAGAGGGAATCTTTTATGCTGGGTGTGTTTTGAAGGGTCGGCATCATGCAGTCCATCATATTACAAACACTTGTATATATATACAAGAAAATTAATACGTCCTACGACGCATTGTTCCAGTTTTAGCATGTTCTTACGGTGTAAGGCCCTATAGTGCTCTAGATAACCAACGATTCTACTGAGATTCTCTTAGATTCTCCTAGATTCTCTTAGAATTTTCTATTTTGATTGAGGTGCTTACCCATGAGCATTTAAAACCTTCTAAAATAATCTATCTTGATTCTGTGCAACATTTTTAAAACATTTTCTATTTTTAGACTGAGGCGCTTGCCCTGAGCATCTAGAATATTTTTTTTTTCAAGATTTATATTGTACACCTTTATTATGAAACATTTTAGAACATTCTATTGTCGCTCTTTGCAAAATCTTAAAAAAGCTCTGAGATTTCATCAAGATTTTCTTAGATTCCCTTAGATATTATGAAGATTCCCTTAGATTCAATTAGATTTTAAGAGATTCCATTAGACTTGTATATTTTCCTAGATTCTCTTACAATTTATGAGATTTCCTTATATTCCCTTTAATTCTCCTGGATTCCCGTACATTCTAGAAATTTCTAGAACATTTTAGAACTTTCTGGAACATTTTGAAAGTTTCAAAACATCCTAGAATATTATAGTCTATTTTATCTTAATTAGAGTATTCCCCTTAAGTATATTTGAAACACAAATTTTTCATAGAATTAATGCTTGGTCTAGTGGTTAGAGTGGGAGGTTTGGGGGGTTGAGTATCAGGGTTTGAATCCCCCCAATAGCATAAAAATTTTTAAAAGCCTTTCCTTAAGGAACGAGCATTCAATATGAGCCTTAGGATCTTAGACTCGATCAACGGTCAAGATCTCACCATATAAAAGCAATATGAGCCGTAGGATCTATTACATATAATTCCCAAAGCCACGTGGACCGTAGGATGTGTCCCCAAGCCACGTGAGCCGTCGGATCTCGGACTGACGGTCAGGATCAGATCAATCTGGACCGTAGGACCATGGTACACATATTATATGTAAACTCCCATGCCATCTGGGCCATAGGATACGTCCCAAATCCACGTGAGCCGTCGGATCTCGAACGGACGGTCGGATAAGCGCGAAACATAAGAACATATAGAGATCAGATCAGATATATCTATTAGACCTGTGCCATACATATGTAATAAATTTAATTGCTGGCTGCATCTTCTCAGAGATCAGACACCCACTGTGCATATAAATGATTTTCTTTTCAAGGGCAGTCAGTTGGGTTTGCCTCAGATTATACATCTTAAAGCAGCAAGGGCAGGTAGGCTAGGTACCGTTGTGAACATCACTACTTTAGTTTTTTTGGAAGTTTAAATCAACATACTCTACCAATAAAGACCCTTTTTTGTGAAATGTGCTGAAGGAGCAGCACATATCACCTCATTGAAGAGGCTCTAGAGCTGATTACTTCACAAACCTTGATGGCTTTTTGCTTAAAGTCGTGTGATAAAGCAAAGAATACAGTACAAATGTACG
Organism: Isoetes taiwanensis; assembly: GCA_021234155.1. NCBI lineage: Eukaryota > Viridiplantae > Streptophyta > Lycopodiopsida > Isoetales > Isoetaceae > Isoetes > Isoetes taiwanensis. The sequence continues at coordinate 6,655,076 of JAJEKV010000037.1, forward strand.
ACTTAATTTGCAATTCAACAATTCAAAATTCAATAGTTCAAAGGGTTAGGTTCAAGTTGTACCTTTCATGCAACAATGTGCTAGCAACGTAACCTGATCTATCAGCCAACTTAAAACAGAGTATTACCTGAAAGGATACCAAATTAGATGCCCTGCCTAGCATGCAATACAACCTGGCTCCGCTTAGACCCACTTACCTGCGCCCTTGCATTGCAAAATTACCCTAGCATACCCAATGCTCAAGCAACATCATAGTAAATATCCTCTTATCCACCCTATTTTGCAGCCAAGCCTATATGCACATCCATCAGACATATAGATCATCTTATCTGCAGTATTCATGGAAGTTTTTGTGCACAAAACACCCCTTTAAAACCTTGATTGCATGGTTCTATAGTAAAAAAACATCATTATTTTCATCTTCCATCTATTGCAGACACCTTTCTTTACACTCTATGTGGCCCCTTTCTTAAACTAGCATTCAACAACCAAAACTAGCTATGATAAAATAATGAACTTGTTTTTGGTTCGAACCTTATTGAATTATTCCTTATGTGCTTGAAATCCATATATGCATTCTAGAATACCTACCATTCTAACGCATTATACTTTGCATGAAATCTTTCCGGCAAGCTGGAAATCTTGATAACTCAGCTGCTTCACTTGTTTTATTATAAGATGGTGGTCCTCCAATCTGGAGTAAATTGGCTAGTACCGACCAAATGCCATGTTGCACATTTTCCTTTGTCATTTTCTCCTTTTGATCTAAGGCAATGGAAAATTAAAACAATAAAAAATGCTAGGTCAAGGTTTCACGGCCAATTTTTGCCATGGACCTATGCCAAAACAAGGAAAATACGTGGAAAATATGCAAGAAATACGGAAGAAATATGCCAAGATTGGCAAAGAATCTGATATATGAACAGGAATCAAGAGTACAATGGCCCGAAGGCAAGCAGGAACACGAGATAGATGCCTAAAAGGCTCAAGACTGGCATTGAACCAGAATGGTTCGGCAAGAAGAAGATGCCTCCTTGTATATCTAGACCAATAGTCAGGATCGCGCCACTCCAATGGATGAGATCATGCCAAGTGTCGCACATGCATATAGGTTCTATAATATTCTAGAACCTACTGGAAGCAACCCCGTGAGAAAGACATGAGGAAATGTCTTTAAAATATTGGTAGTGCACTTGGCAAACATGTGTGACTCGCAACCGTGCGAGTTCAAACCCTGTTTTGTGCAACTATCCTTTTGCATCTGTGTGACGACCATCTTTTGTACATGCAAGTACAATGTTCGTATGATACGAATATCCATATGATCGTCACACCATCCCCCTCCTACGATGACGATGAGTCCTCGGAGCTAGGGCCGGAGTACTCAAACTTGGCTTGTCCGTGTAACGTCGGTGAAATTCCGCAATTTTATCAGGAGCATTGGTCAAATTCTTGGCAGGTTCCCAGGTTCTATCACTTGGCGAATAACCTTCCCAATTGACAAAGTAATACAATCATCGACGAAGAAACTTGGAGTCTAGAATCTCTCGGACCTCGAACTCCTCATGATCATCAATTCTACTGGTGGTGGCGGCAGAGGACCACGATCCGGGAAAGTATTGACTGTATAGGGCTCCAATAGAGAAATATGAAATACTGGATGGAGCCTAACAGCTGGAGGGAGCTCGAACTGGAATGCCACATTGCTGATCTGAGCCGTGATCTGGTAAGGACCAAGGCGAGGATAGTCAAGCTTGTTGCAGGGACGTGAGGTAGGAAGGTCCCTACGAAGAAGCCATACAAGGTCACCAATGTGAAATTTAAGAGCTTCCTTCTGATGCAAATCGACATAATGCCGATAGCGTTCCTGTGCTCGGTGAAGATGATGCTGAAGAACCGATTGAAGTGCTTGGAGTTTCTCAAGTCGAGACTCGACACTAGGATTGACTAAGTCACCGCCAGCGACACTAAGGGACCAACGAGGATGCTGACCAGAGTTTAGAAAGAACAGAGTCTGGTCAGTGGAAGCATGTACTGAGTTATTATAGGCAAACTCAGCTAATAGAAGATAATCGACCCAATCATCCTGCTGATAACTGATAAAGCACCTTAAATATTACTCCAGAGTCTGATTAGTGCGCTCTGCCTGCCCATTACTTTCTGGATGATGACTAGATGTCAGTGAGCAGTCGATATGCAATAACTCCAAGCGCTTCCAAAAACCTGCGACAAACTGCAGTCCACGATCGCTGACAATAATATTGGGCAAGCCGTGAAGTCTGCCTACTTCATGAAGAAGTCCCTCATTGGTGATGGTGATGTTGTAGGGAATAAAATAAGCCATCTTAGAGAAACGATCAACAACAACCATGATGGTATCATAACCCCGAGAGACTGGCAGCTCCGGAATAAAGTCTATAGAAATGCTTTTCCATGATCCATCTGGTACTGGCAGTAGCTGAAGAAGGCCATGTGCCTTGGAACCTTCGCTCGACAACAGATATCACAAGATCGAATAAAAACTTCGACAGAGCGACGAAGCTCAGACCGCCAATACTCTCGACTAATAAGTTCAAGAGTCTTGGCTACTCCAAAGTATCCGGCCATAGGTGAATCATGGCAAGCCTGGAGAACTCGAAGCCTAGAAGCACCATCTGGCACATACAGAAACCCATCACGGAGCAAGAGTCCATTTCGAACCTCAAAACGATCATAGTCTGATCGCATTTGCTGAGAAGATGATGCAGAGCCAAGGTGTGAGAATACATCTTGAGCCAATGGATCGGAGGGCAAAGATACTCAAACAGACTCCAACAAGGCCGTATCATGAGGCCTCTCGAACAAAGTGAGGGCCATAAGCTGGAACCAATCAGGCCCTAGAATAACCTGTGATTGCTGATCAAATGCGGGATCACCTAGCTTGGGCTCAAGGTAGGAGCGTCGAGACAAGGCATCAGGCTTCCCTTGGAGGGATCCAGAACTGTACTTGATCACGAAATCAATATAGGATAATACTTGAGTATGCCAGTGGGCCTGGCGATGGTTGAGCACTCGAGCAGACTGAAAATATTCTAGATTTCGATGATCTGTATAGTCTATGACCTTATAAGGAGATCCCTCCAGGAAACGTCTCCATTCCTCGAAAGAATCCACTATCGCCTGTATGCAGATCAAAAATCCAGAACCAAGAACCAGATTTTGAATAGTTTGTGTTAGGGAAACCAGCTGAAATTGCAAAAGCTTCTAACAACCTTGAATCCAAGGGAAGAAATCAAAGCTGATCACCTCACTCGGTTCACCCATAAATCCTTTGAATCGCCAAGCTTCCTATAGTTTAAATAGAACACCGAACAAAGCAAAAATTAGTTGTAAAAATGACCTGGGCTTGTTGGATGAATCTGAGAAAGATTGCCAGGATAGCATTGCGCCATAGCTACAGCTATTCTTGCAAATAAGGGGCCAGAAGAACTGGGTTTCGAGGAAGCCTCACATGCAACATCCTTATTTTTTAGCTCAAGCCCCAGCATCGTGCTTCCCAAGTCGAATCTGGTTGAACAAGAAAATGCTTTACTTTAGGCGCCATGGCTATGGCGCATCTATTATAAAAAAAGTAAAAGACTGAAGCGTTAATGTTGGAGCCATTTCATTATAGTAAGGAGACAGGTGTGCACATTCGAAATTGCCTTGCCTCCCAGCAGGCCCACAGTTGCCATTGCATAGGCCTAATATTTCCCGCTTCAAATCTTTTTCCATCATTGGAAAGATGTGTTATAGATAGCCTAATGACTCAAACCGCAATTTATCCGTAATAAACAAAATAGAAGTAGGGTCACTTTTTTCAGTGACGTGTATTTTTATGCCGCCACGTGGCCTTCCCTTATCGCGGAATGGAAATAGGGATGCCCATTCCGCTCAGCAGGTACAACAGCCGGTCAGGCTCTGTGTTAAGTCTATTTTTTGCCGGTAAGGAGCAGAGTAGGGTAAATCCACCATCTTAAGCTTTCCACAAAGTTTGAAGCTTCGGGAAGCCCTCTGCCAGATTCGAAGCTGAAAACTCTGAAGCTTTTGAAATCTCAAGCCGGAAACTTTGAAGCTCTGCCGGATCTTGCAAACTCTTTGAAATCTGAAGCCGAAGACTGCCGGATCTTGCAAACTCTTTGAAATGCTCTGCAAGGATACTCTTCAAGAACACTGGAAAAAAAAGTTCCCCTACTTCTATTTTGTAGGGGAATGGCAGTTTGTCTATCATTCCGGCACACAGGAGACCCGCTCCTCCTGTAATGCCGGAATGGCAGACAAACTGCCATTCCCCTATACAATAGGTCGAAATTACAGCGGCTCTACAGAATGGAAGCCTATTTTACAGAGCCGGTCAATTTGTTCAAGTTTTCAAGCTATTCTTATGGTTATTTATGTTGTTCAAGCATCAATAGTGTGATCAATTCTAGCCTACACTAAGAGCCAGTTCACATGCTTGTAAAAGGGTTCACTGTATGTGAACTGGCTCTTAGGTCTAAGTATTCTTTTTCATGTATTTAAAAGTTAATCATTGGATTATTGAAATGTTAAATATACACAATAAGTATAGCAAAATATATAAATACATGCCCGAACTGCAGTTGCGCCCTAGTGAAATCAATGCAAGCATAAACCCACCAACAACTACTTCTATAGCATGCTATTCATGACTGTAAGTACAAAATTCTGGATATGTTTTAAGATTCGTGACCAGGCCAAGAATTCCTCCTGAAGTATGGCTACGGTCTTGTAGTTGGTCTAGTGGCCAAAGAACCCCTTCCAAGTGCCAGAAATTCTTCTCAAAGTACGGCTATGGCCCTGCAGGAGATCTACTAACGGGGGGTTTGAACCATGATGAGACCAAGGTAGCATCTGCAAATAAATAGGCATTGAAACATTTGATTTATCATATATATGAAACCGGGGGGAAGGGGGGTTTTGCATAACATAGAGTGGGGGGCGGGGGTTGCATTATTCTATAGAGACCCCCACGATACTTTGTATTTCTCCATGGTAGAGGTATGCGTCCACCCATTTATGTGATGTTAGCTATGTGAGATCATTATCGTTATTTGTTAATGGTGACCAACCTTCTTGATTGTAGCTTATAGACAAGGGGCATGCTCCAAGGCTAAATGGTCACTTGGTGGTTTTGTTTAGCTCTGTTTTGGCCTTCCTTTATCCCAAAATTATATATTATACTTGCTTTGATCAAGAGTGGCCTCCTCCTGCGCTTGCTTCTTCATTTAAACTATTCAGTTTGGCATATCAATACCTTTTTAACTTAAATGGTTGAAAGATCCTAAAAATCGTTAAATGATGTGGTCTCAGCCTAAGTAAATATCTATAACATGTTAACCTTGCTAGGCATGTTAGGCCTCGGTAGGTCTAAAATGTTTTCTTCAAGCCTTGCTAGGCCTTTTCAGAATTGACTAGACATCCAAGAGTCATATTCTTAATAAAATCATAGATTAGAAAATACCTTCAACCTATGAATTTGAGGAAAACATTTTCAGAGAAATTGAAAATTTCTCAGTAGTCTTAGCATTTGTTGAAGGTTTGGCCTCTTATCATCCACGAAGACCAAATGGCCTATGGAACCCAAACAAAGGACAACAGGCTTATCTATCTATCTATCTATCTATCTATTGTTGTCCAAGATTAAAAACCCTTGTCTCGAAGGGTTTTCGAGGGAAAAATCTTAGTAGTAACAGGCTTGCTAACCAATTATACATTCGTAGATGATTGTGTGATGATCGTGCCCCCAACAAGAATCCAAGTGAAGCTATCTATGTTTGGCATGCTCCTACATTGATATCAACATTAGAAAGCATCTATAGATAATTCTAAATATGAAATTGGATGGATTGTATCTTGGAACCAAACTTGCTAAAGTGTATGAATGCACTATTATCTACAGGTGTAAATGGATCAACAAGGAAGGAATCCGAGCTAGGGAACATATGCATCAAAAGAAAATGTACTCGGATATTATATTTGACATTTTCTAATGCATCAAGTATATGCATTAGGTTACACATAATTACATTGAAAAAGTAGTTGATTCTAATGTCTAAGCAATAAATGATCTTATATTAGTAAGTAGTGACTATAGTTTTAGAACACTGATAAACCTCTATTCATTTATTTTGGGATTATGCCTATTCCAAAGACAAGACTTAATTACCATTTTTAGAGTTTCTTATGGTCATGAATGGAAATTGTGTAGGTTTTAATTTTATATGGTTTTGTATGTATTTGACTGAAAATTTAAATTTGCAGCTCAAATTGATACCGGTTTTGTCAGGTTTCATAATGTCTGCAACTTAGAGAAACAGAAAGAAAACTGGTAGAAATGCGCCATTTAAACAAGATATAAGACAGTTATGAACGACACAATCAAGAAAAAAAGGTGATTTGTTGTTTAAAGTTCACGCGCAGTGCGCGTTAGCTTCATCATTTTCTGTGTCCTGGACAATGGATATAAGAAACATATATACCATAAAAATGTATATTTTTATTGATCATATAAATCCTCAACGGATTCTATCGAGTACAATTGCTTCAAGAGCAGGGTCTATCTCAGAACTCCTGTCTAAAGCAGGATGTGATTTATGGATGTCGGAAACATTTTCCCTGAAGCTAACTCCTTCAGTACGTCGATGAACTCCAGTAGAAATGTGTCTGAGTCAAACAAGTCTGCCGTATAAGACGGAGGATTCAAAGCCTGCGAGTGATTAAAAATACATTTCAACGCACCATCATCAATAATTATCATGTCATTCTTGTCCAAAATTCCAAAAGCAGACATCATGTTGGACATCTTTTTCACAAATATGGGTTTGCCACTAGGGTCCTTTGGATTTTTATATCTCTCACACCGCTCGGTCCCAAGCAGATGTCCAAGTCATTGTTAATCTCGGGCACTACCTTCATAACATCCCTGATATTCCTTAACTCCATTGAAGACCATATAACACAACGGAACAATTCGAACGCTACGTCGAGCATCTCCTTGAGATAAGGTCGAGGGTAAACCCACTTCGTGGCCGTTTCATAAGGCTTCTGTACATACCATTCTAGTCTATGACCACTGTTCCTCCCAACTGTTCCGACTAGCACGCCGTTCAAATCAAATACCAAAATCTTGGATGACACGTAATTAACTCTGCAAAATAAAAGTCGAAATAAGATTTAATACTTAAAAAGTGAACACTTAATACTTTGAAGTTCAGCGCCAAGACCGGCGTCAACATACCTTTCAGCGGCCTCCGCTTCCTCTTCTATTAGAAAATCAGCACCGACAACCAATTCATTCTTTGGAACAAAGCAACTTTTTTCACTTAGTTTAGCCTCGGATTAAGTAAACCACGGGCGGAATTGCTAACCGGTTTGAATCACTAGAGTGATGAGTCTTTGTTTACATCACCCACATCACCATTACCATCTCCTTCATTTTCATTATCCCCTTCTTCAACTTCATTATCCCCTTCTCGATTTTCATTTCCCGGTTGCTCGTTCGCTACCAGGTTTAGAGGGATAGTAACAGCTAGGGCAGGCGTACTAACAGTTTCAAAAGACATATTGGCAAGTTGTAGCTTCATTTTGTCTGTCTCTTGTTGTAGTTGGTCAGGCAGAGGCACATCTTGGACAGTGACAGAACTAAGAGCCTTCCTCTTCAGAGGACCTCTGTCTGATTGCGAGAGAACCTTTTCATAAAAGACGTCTAGAAATTCTTACGCACGGATGGAAGTGACGAAGCTGTGACATTTCCGGCCGGTCTTTAACGCTTCTCTTCCGACATAACCTCCACAGTATACATCCCAACAAGTGGTTCCAAGTGGCGCAAAAGCTTCCACAAGATAACTCGCCAAAGCAATAGAAAAGCTGTTTTTGTTTACTAAGCCTCTGCCCCGCGTTGCTAACTCGTATTTGATGTGTCCTCCAAGAAGAGGATCTACTGTAGGTTCTGCTTCTCCGATGTCTTCAGCTTCATCTTCCGCAACATTGTCCTCTCCCTCAACTGTAAACGTAACTTTTAACCTAGGCTCATCCAGCAAGTAACATTGCCATGGCGCTTGCCCAGAGGCAGAGGACGACTTTGCTTTATCGTAATGGTCATCAGGGAACACAGCGATCATAAGATACATCACTTGGAAGATCTTAGTCTCGGTTCTGAGAACATCGTCAGATTCATCCTCTAGCATCACAGCCTGCCAAACCAATAAGAGCATTAAAATATAAAATGTTTAACGACCACGCGCACTGCGCGTAAACTAAAGTAGAAGATTTATTCAATAAGGCTCACGCGCAGTGCGCGTTAACCTTATTTACAATTTCAATCTTTACCTGTCTTATCACTTTAACGTATTCGAGATCCTCTGCAGCCGATAGGGCATTGACGTAGGATATATCCGGAGTACATATAACAACGATAGTATAGTGCTGCTCATCTGTCGCTCCGCTGCACGACCCAAAGAACGTACTGTACTCATCTTTTGTCCACCCATCTCCCTGCTGTCCAAAACAAAAAGGGAGACGTTTCTTGGACTCGCTCACGCTGGCATTGCGCATTTTAAACCCTTTGAGACCACATATTCAACATCAACTTCTTTAAAATGCGGTCTTGTCGATACTGCAATCTTTCTCTTAATAATGCGTGATGACTTTAGGCGGAAGGGAGAGCAAATGCTTTACATTCACTAAGCTATTTTCCTTTACATATTCAGGGGCTAGCTTGGCATACCTCTTCAAATCCGAGTTAAAAATGTTATACTTCTCCAGCAGACCTATTTCTGACAATGTCCTGTCAGTGTTACCAGAAAACTTCTGAACCTGTTCGTACACACCCTTTCGTATGATGTTAATGTTTTTCCCCGCTGTGCAAGCGTCAATGAAACAGGTTCTATCCTTAGCAGCTGAATTCTTCTTGTATAGAACCTCACCTCGAATGCAGCGTTCCAGGATATCTAACACCTCAGCATCTGTCAAGCCGTTCACTTTTCTGACCTCAGATACATTGATGTCTTCAATTGACGTGCCCACTGGAGGTACCCTGCCTGATTGGTCTGGCAACTTTCCAGCTGCATAAGCGTCAAAGAACTCGTTCCACTTATCCCACACTTCATCCTTGGAGAAAATGATTTTATAGGATTCTTTTGCGCGCGAGTTCACAACGGATGGCTCTCCCTTCTCTTCGCCACCTGCTTTCTTTGACTTCGACCTCCGACGTTCATCCTGGATGATCGTTTGTGCGAGTGTCCTCTCAAGGGGCTGGAACTTGGCTTTACTTTGACCCTGTCTGCTTGGCATCGGCCTTCCATATTCATTCCACTGTTCTCTTGCATGACGCAATTGCTCAACATAAGGGCTGCAGTAAAAAATAGCATAAGAATAGTGAAACAAAAAATGAGACTTGTCATTATCCGTTCCGCAGCGCGCGGAACGTGAACGCTCTAGTAAATAAACGTATATGTTCTACTTGAAATAATAATCTGTTCACGCGCACTGCGCGTAAAGCTACTTTCTATTAGTTATCCGTTCACGCAGTGCGCGTGAAGCTACTTTCTATATATTATACGTTTATGTTCCGTTCACTTGAGATAATTATCCGTTCACGCGCACTGCGCGTGAAGCTACTTTCTAGATATTATACGTTTATGATCTACTTAAAATTATTATCCGTTCACTTGAGATAATTATCCGTTCACGCGCACTGCGCGTGAAGCTACTTTCTTATAATGAACAGTTCACGCGCACTGCGCGTGAACCAACTATTTGTTCACGCGCACTGCGCGTGAACCTGCTTCCTATTACAGATAAAGACATAAGAATACAGACATACCTCTTGTATAGAAAGGTCTTTCCCATATCATTCAGCTGGGCGCTTATTTCGACAAGATCAGCAGCACTTGTGGTACCGCTGAGAAATCTACATCTTCTTACTGAATACAGATCTATAAACATTTTATTGTTGCTTATCTTAGCTCCTGCCACCAACCTAATTTGGGCCTCAAGAGAATGCTGCCCGTCAATGATCATAAACCCTACGTGATCTTGGAGCAAATCTTCAAACTTCGACCAAATTAGTGGTTTCTTCTTAATCATATCGTAAGGGACGACGTCCGCTGGAAGCGGCAGTTGCCCCGGATTTTCAAGGATGGAATCCATTATCTCTTTGACGTGTGCCATGTCGAACCTTCTACTAATACAGGCAGCGCTGGTCGACCTGAATAGCTTCTCTATTGGAATTGCGTAGGTGAAGCCGAGACCCAACGGATACTTGTCTGCATACTTTGCAAGTTTGCTCATGACCTCTAGCTGTCTCTTCTTGTCATTTTCATTTTGAGGATTGGAAGGTCCTGCACTCTCAACTGCAAGGTCTTGAGGAACATTTACTTGAACAGGTTGATCTTTTTTTCTCATGTCCTCCAAGTAATGACTGGCGCTTGGTTTGTCGCTGATGGCCTTCCATACAACTGCTACTCCTTCGCATATTCTCTGTGGGTTAAGTTCAGCGTCTTTCACCCATCCGTATTTCAACATTGTTTCTCCTGCCCCAGCTCCTTTCAAAAACTCCTCATGGAAGTTCGTGGCCGAGAGGTGTCTGAACCATTTCAATGTTCTTTTCACTCTAGTACCACAGTCCAGAAGTACTGAGGTGGCTATCATCCTCGACCTCGCAGGAGATTACAATACCCTGCTTCTTCATTTGTTCAGTTGCTACTTTCCTGGAATGCAGAAAAATATCTAATCGACCCCCTCCTGTTTTCGAAATCTCCAGGTACCATTCGATACATCGCAAACATCCTCTTTCACCGCGATGGGTCCGGTGATAGCCTTCGAATGCTTCCAGAACTATCGGCCGTAAGAATGAAGTCATCATCCACACACACATCATCGACTTTTGACTTCTTGGTATTTGGTTGGACCGTATCCCGATTTTGTTTCCTCTTTGGGGCTTTACCACGACCTCTGTAAGGGAACATGAAATTCGATTGCTAAATGGACGGACAAACAAGTATAGCTTATCTTTGACGCCAAGACCGCTGGCGAAAAACGATGAAGGCTACCCAAGCGCTGCGTCCCATACATTCAATACATTCTCTACCGTTAATTATCGTCGCTTTTTGGCGCACAAGATTGCGCGTGAAAAAGTAGAGGAATGTCCTAAGCGCATTTTATAATGTATAACAAATTTATTTATACATTGTGAATATCTTTATTTCGGGTCGGGGACTCGCGATGCACACCATTATATTTATGTATCCCTCAAAAGTACATACTATATCGATTGGACGGGACAAACAAGATATACTTAATCTTTGACGCCAAGACCGTGTGAAACTAGTGGAGGCTACCCAAGCGCTGCGTCCCATATATTCAATATATTCTACTATTAATTATCGATGCGCCTCTAGTACTTAACACTCCTTTTTGACGCCAAGACCGCGGCGTGAAAAAGTAGAGGAATGATTTCCTAGGGCATTTTATACATTATAACAAATTTATTTATACATTGACTAATATCTTTATTATATTTATGTATCTTTCAACAAGATACTATTTCACAGGTAACTTTTAGTATTCATTGTAAATAAAGGAGTTTGAAAACGTAATTAAGCATGCAATCCAGAACAGTTATTTTTTATATTGTTTGTCCATTACACAAGTATTTTCTCAAATATAATGATTTCTATTCATATATTAATATAAATTATTTATAGGAATTGTCCATTACACTAGAATTTTCTCATATATGTAGATTTCTATACATATCTTAATATAGTATAGTATAATATTTCGAGATAACTACTCTATGCATCAAAATTACAAGAAATAAGTCACCGACCTGTTGATGTAGTTGCTTTGCCAGATCCCGTGCACGGGTGCGCTTTACGGTGCCTCTTTCGGGGGCTTCCTAGGCCATGAGTCCGTGGAGGCGACTTCAAATGTTAAACACAGAAGAACAAACACAAGGAATGAAGAATTTAAGGACATTTTAGATACATGCTAATCAAGAAGAATGGACGCCGTAAGATCGCGATCCGCGTTTCGTAATCACGGATAATATAAGCCGTCAGATCGCGATCCGCGTTGGTGTTTTGTTTTTAAATATTATCCCGCCTAATTATCCCCCGCCTAAATATCCCCCCCCTAATTAACCGTCCGAGCTCAAATTTGAATGAAATTAAATTGCAATTTCTAAAATGAATCAATATGAATTTCAAGAATGATATTCATATTATCAAAACAGCCCGAGTTGTCTACAGTGGAGTCGCCCTGCCGGATCGCCTTCGGAGCGCCGATCTACCACACTATCGATCGTTCTTGACAACTAATTAGCTCAACGATGTCGCCTGAACTACAGTAAGCTCTTTTATCGAACAATTAGGAGTAATTGTCTACCAGATTCACAGAATTAAGTTTCTTGAAATCTCGCTATGTCAGAATTGGGGATGAATGCTACATGCTCACTTCAAATCTAAAAAGCAAACTAGAAACCGTAAAGTTGAGGCAGAGTTGATCTTTGAATTGAAGTGTCATGGAGTTCCCTTGGGTAAAGACTTCTGCAAGATCAGCATACTGAGCTGTTTGAAGGAAGATGAGGAGCTACCTAGGCGACATCCTGGAGGTGACACAGTCGGCGAGAGTGTGGGAACGTTTGTTGCATGGCCAAAAAAACGTTTAAAAAAGGTAAGTTATGCAGGTTCTTCTTGTAATGTTGTTGTAATTTGGTACATCCATGTAATTTAGGTATCTTCTATTGAGATCATATACAAAAACAGTGATTATAGACCAGTAAAAGAGTAGAATATATTACAAAATTTACACTGTTTACAAAATTGGAAAGCTGCACGCCCATTGCGCGTGATGACTATATGTAAAAAGCAAAAAGTAGTGCCAGTCCTATAAATCAGTCACCAGCTCATTTAGGCCTCAACAAAATCCCCATTAAAACATCACACGCGCACTGCGCGTTTAGACTGGTCACCTCATCATGGCTTCCATGAAGTCATCTATGGGGAAGCAACGCATGCTTTCCACGTGAGCTATTGCCCTGCGGGAGCTTCTGATGAGACTAACATAGGTTACCCTGGGGATGATTTGTAGGGTTGCTTCTAGTGTGCTGATGAGGAGCCTAACCTCAGACATCAAATCCACCGCTCTTTTAACTGTAATCTCTCCAACAGAGCAGTATGCGTCCCAAAGATCATCCCTTGCATATGCCAATTCTATGGCAATGATGTCTTGAACGATTTGTAGGATTTCTTCTGCCATGCCTAGAACACATGAAAAGCAAAAGACTACGAAGATAAGAGTCTCTGCTAGTACAATGTGACGCCATGGAATTTGACGCGCAGTGCGCGTCAAGATAAACAAGCAAAAGCACTAGTGTTCATATAAGCCTGGAGGGTATTGTTCTTCCAATATCTCTAAGGTGCCTCGTGCGCACTGGGCGTCTGCAGTCCGTTGTTTATTTATTCGCAACCTCAGTTGGCAGTAGAAGGCTCATGACGCGCACTGCGCGTGAAAGATAGCAGGCACTTTTCAAATGAGCATCCCCTTGCGCGCCTGGAGTATCCTCAGTTGTTTTTCATATCCATAATGTGCCTCAAGCGCAGCGCTGCCCCGCAATCTTTTAGCTGATTTCGATAAATGAAAAAAATCTTTGATTGCAGACGCCAAGATTGCGGAGGCACCTTTGGAGATATGAAAGAGCAATTGAGGATACTCCAGCGCCAAGACTTCTATATGAAGATCGTTTCTTGATTCTTGATTTCATTTTCTTCTTATTGTGTCTTGTCTCATTGATGTATTCATTAATTTTTCAGCACTTCCCTCTTGTCTAATATGATGTTCATAACTATAAAGAAACCTTTCAAGCTTAATATAGAAACAGAAATAGAAAGCTTGACAGCAAAAAATTCTTGGTCTCATTCATTTACAATATGAACTTTAATCAGCAGTTCCTATTGTCTATTCATGTTCAGAAAACTTGAAAGCTTGAATAGAAATATAAAGCTTAAGCTTGGAAACACTCACCTTGATAACAAGAGATCCAAAACTAAGAGGAAGCACGGTTTGCTTGAAAACCTAGATTTGAAATAAAACATAAAAGGAAAGTCAGAATGAATCTTGTATAAAATAGAGAATGAAACTAATATCCTAAGTATAAAACAGAGAATGAAACTAATATCTTGTATAAAACAGATAATCCTAAGTTTTGCTATTCAAAATGGAGTTTGATCCATAATGACCTCCATGCTTAATGTGGATAAAATGTGATAAAACAGAGAATGAAACTAATATCCTAAGTATAAAACAGAGAATGAAACTAATATCTTGTATAAAACAGATAATCCTAAGTTTTGCTATTCAAAATGGAGTTTGATCCATAATGACCTCTATGCTTAATGTGGATAAAATGTGATTTAGGCTTGTGCTTGATTTAGGCTGCTGCATGATAGCACAGACTAAACATATTTGCCTTTAGGTTTTAAATTTGGCTTACAGAGTTTCAAAGCCAAACTTAGTTTCAATCTGCTACAGATTTCAAAGCTTAACTTTGTTTTAATCTGTAAGCAGACCTAAGGGAAGCCCATTATTCAAACCTAAGGGAAAGCCCATTATAAGGGAAAGCCCATTATCTGTTAAGCAAGTATCTGCTAACCTGGAAAGCTCGAATGCTCGGAAAAACGAAAAGCTCGAAATCGGAAAAAACTCGAAACCTTGAAAAGCCTTGCTCGGAAACCTTGAAAAGCCTTGCTCGGAAAGCCTTGAAAAGGAAGGATCGAAAGCTCGAAACCTTGAAAAGCTCGCAGAGGTCGGAAGCAAAGGAATAAAGCAGAGGTCGGAATGAAGCAAAGGAATAAAGCAGAGGTCGGAATTGAAGCAAAGGTCGCCGAGGTCGGAAGGAAGCGTGAAGGAGAGGTTTTGGAATGAAAGATATGAAATGAAATGATATGACATGAAAAGATATGAAAAGTCGCGAAGCCAGAATTAATTGCGTGTTTATTAATTGCGTGTTTATAACTATTTTAAACTATTGAATATTAACATTTTAACATTTTAACTAACAGTTTAACATTTTAATTCTGGGGTATTGTGGGTTTTTAGAAAGGGTTCTAATATGTGATGTTTTATTGTCCTTTTGTTTTTAATTAACCCTTATTCAAAAAATATAGGTTAATGGTTGCAACCTTCTCAAAAATCATTAATAGGTTTCAATATATTGGAACCATTAACCTATATTGGAACCTATTAGGTTTCATTAACCCTAATAATGGTTAATATGTGATGTTAAAGGTTCCAATATAGGTTAATGGTTGTAAAAGGGTTGTAAATAGGTTCCAATATAGGTTAATGGTTGCAACCTTCTCAAAAATCCAGATCCTTTTTCAAAATGACAAGCTATTTGTGGTGACATGCAAAATGCACCA
Source organism: Isoetes taiwanensis (assembly GCA_021234155.1). Taxonomy (NCBI): domain Eukaryota; kingdom Viridiplantae; phylum Streptophyta; class Lycopodiopsida; order Isoetales; family Isoetaceae; genus Isoetes; species Isoetes taiwanensis. Next base: position 6,670,537 of record JAJEKV010000037.1, read on the forward strand.
TTAACCTATATCAGGATGTGGATTTTGAGAAGGTTGCTATGGTTCCATATAGGTTCTTTTTTCTAAAATTTTTATTCTTTCCCATATAGGTTCCTTTATCTTACTAATCTAAATTATTGTCTAGGTGAATGTCAAGGAAGGTGAACAAACAAAATGTTGATGACCAAGAAAAGGCCCTTGTATTGCATACAAGGGTGGATTGAAAAATAAAAAGTGAAAATTATGCATCAATGCAACAAAGAGGTGGTAGGAGAAGGTGTCATTGTTTTAGCAGATCCTATCCAAGCGCCAATGATGAAAGATTGGGAGATGACAAAGCTAGGTGTGGCAATATCAAAACTAGAAGAGCAATGGAAGGAAAAGGGGACAGGTAAAGAGGATTGCATTGCTTGTGTGAGGCAAATAGTGATTCCTTCCATTATGGCATGGCCTATAAGTAGCATTATGTTGATGGGGAAGTATCGGGTTTCGTGATACAAAACATGGTGCGTAAAATGGTGAAAATTGCCCAAAGAGCTATTGAACCATTAGCAAGAAGAAGCACACGATGTAGCAAAAGGCTACCCCCAACTAGGAAATACTATCCTAGTAAGAGATGTAAAGCGATCATGACCTGCTCCCGATGCTATGATGAAGGTTAGAGGCATGGAGTGTTGTTGGCACAATTGTGTGCAAATGTTCAAAATAGATGAATTGGTGGAAGCAAGAGGTATATTTCAGGAACAGAAGGGTGATATTAGGAGGACTTTCATGTATTCTATTTTTGATCTTGGAATTTCAGATGAAAGATCAAAAATAAAAAGATATCCATTAAATGGCAAATGGTTATGTCAAAAATCATGGATGGCTATACATGGAATCCCATCCTCGTCTTGGCATAACTGGCTACAAAGCTACAGAAATGGTAAAAGGATTGCATCACATGGGAATATTGGTTTGGTGAGACCACAATCAAAGACTTTAGCTGCAAAGGAAATATTTGAGAAATATGTGGAGTTCAATGCAGAAAATATGCCACATAAAAGTAAGAAGGATGCAGAAGGACGCGTGATCGTGGAAAAAAGACTGCCAGCTCATTGTACTCAATTGAGCATATTAGAAGAAGTGAATGCCATGCTTCGAGAACTTGGAGTGGCTCCTATATGTCAGCCTACCTTTAGTAGGCTATGGACAAAACACTTCAAGCATGTTACCATTTCAAAAACCAATAACTTTGCAAAGTGCAACTTATGTGCTGAGTTGAAAGAAAGGCTAGACAAGACCAAGCTGCCTAGTGCAAGAGCTAAAGTGAGAGAGGAAATGTCGGATCATATGACTGACCAACTTTCATGTAGATCTGCTTATTGGATGTGGAGGACATTATCAGCTTTGGAACCTAGTGAATATCTTTGTATTATACACGATAAGATGGACCAACAGAAGACTTGCCTTCCTCAATTCGCTTATATTCCAAAGTCATGTGGAAGAGCATATCCTCTGCGCAGATCTTCTTTGACGGGGGGCCCGTGCATGCACAACCTTTAATATACTACGGGCATTTCGGGTTTACAATTATGGAGTGATGGCCCGGACTTCCATATTGGAAGTGTGATGAGGTGCTTGAGAAACTATGAACGTGGCTACAATGGTGATCTTGAAAAACATACGAGCCAGCCAACCACTCTTTAATGCATTGTTGGATGAGGAGCCCAATAATATTGAAAAGGTTACTAAAGCAAGGTTCAGAAGGCCAGGATGTTATGAACAGATTGCCAAAGGATCAACTTCACAACCAAAGCCAAGGGATCTACCAAGAAAGTTTTTGTTGCAGCTTGATAATTGTCCCGGGTCGTAACAAAACGGATGGATGTTCTCATTTCGCCTTACTTGATAGCTGTGGGTATCTTTGAAAGAGTGAATTTGGGATTTCTGATTCCTGGACACACCCATGAGGATGTTGATGCAGTGTTCGGGAAGTATAGTGTTGCTCTGAAGTCGCAGACTGTCACAAATATGCCTAGGTTAATGGAGGTATATGCTGGATGCACAAGTCCAGCTCCAATAGGATTGCTCATAGATGAGGTGCCTGATTGGAAGAGTTTTGTGGAAGGACATTTAGCTGATTTAGAAGGACACTCAAAGCCTCTACAATTCACTTTCTGGGTGAAGGATGGGATTCCAATAATGCAATGGAAAATGAGGCAGTCAGAGGACGTATGGAAACCAGAGGAGGGTATAGAATTGTGGCTCAGGGATGAAAATAACATGCCTAAAATACCTAAGGGTGTCCCAAAAGTCTTTGAGACCTTTACTCAAGTAGACAATTTGAAAATAACAAGAGATGGCATCATGGATTACATTAAACATTGGAAACAATGGCCGATGATACCAATAATGCACTAGTCAAGTATTGGGAGAAAGTGCATCGTTTGATTGGGGAAATTGACACTTCAGCAACAGAGCTGAAAGAATGGTTACCCAAAAGTAGGTGGAGGAACTCGGCAGGAGCTAAGGAAACGGAGAATGATGTTACTAGCATTCGCAAGTCCACCGGTCCTATGAAAGTAGCTGAGGAACACTACGTTGGCCCTAAGAAAGGAAGGCCAAAATATTACAAGATGCCTAACTATGATCCAAGTGTAGATGTGACATCCGGCCAATTTTTTCTTTGCTTGCCTCACGATAGAGTGACCTATCCAAGATGGATGGGTTACACTCTCTCCGATATCAGTAAAAGAAAAGGGGGACCAAAACTTCAACAAGGTGCGTGTTGCATGGTGGGTACCGTTGCATCAATGTGACAATGTCAGTGATCAAGAAAGATACTTGGATTGCTGGGTGAAAAGATGGAGGAAACATCCTCAAGAGAAAAGTCAGTGGCTTGATGTTCAAACGATATTGTTTTCATGGAATGCACGTACCAAACCAACGGCGAAATCCAGAGTTATAATACCTAAACAAACTGTTGAGAAGGTTAAGGAGACTTTAGCCATGCCCATGCCGGAAGGGGAAGAGGAAATCATAGAGTAGATCAAAGATTGTACTTCTCACAACGTTGAGAACTTTTATAAAACATTGTACTTACTTTTGAAATATGAAAACATTTTGATACTCTTTTGAATATGCATTGTTTGTTAAGTGAAATAAAGTTTTCTACTTTATTATTTAAAAAGTAACATGTTATATTATTTCCCAAAATTAAGGCATAATCCCAAAATAAATGAATAGTGGTTGATAGAAGATCATGATATAAAACTCAGCTAGTTAGTGTAAGAAGTGTGAATGTAAAACCACATATAGTTCTAGAAAACCACTATTATATATTGCTTTTCTAAAGATGCAAAACAATTTACAAGAGACCAAACAATAATAAATTACAAAAGATATGTTTTATGCTTTTTTCATGATATTTGAATAAGGTCTAAGTGTTTAAAAAAAAACAAAAAATACAAAAGACCATATCTATAGTGGTTTGGTGGTTAATTATGATAATTGTTTTTGGGTGCCTTATGAGTAATCACTATAGATAGCCAGGTCCTCTTAGGCGAATAGCTATGAGTAATTACCATGACAATTAACTTGGTATTGAAATTATAAAATAAACCACAACCATTTTATAACACACACCGTGATATAAAAAATAGCATGAATAACCACCATGGCATTTAAGTTGGTATAAAAAAACACGCCATGAAGTACTTCAACTTTGTGACAGTAGAAAATCAACATAAAGAACCATTGCCACATTAAAGTTGTGTTGAAAAACCATGCTGCACAACTCTGTCGATTTAATAAACCATGTGACATTAGAAAACCAACATGAATGACCACTGTTGGTGCTAGAAACTATATAATAAAACAATATCGGTTTTAATAAACCATGCTATAATAAGAAAGCAACATGAATAACCACGCACTAGTTATGAAAACCACTATGTTATGTGGTTTTTATTAGGAATAAAAATTTTGATATAGAAAACCACATCTATAGTGGTTTCCTAGTGATTTATTATAGTGGTTAAATTTTTGGGTGTCTTGTGTTGTCATAAATGGGATAGTTGATTTCAGCAGCCTAAAACTTCAGTGAGTGATAGACGATTGGATGAAATTCATGGTCATCCCCCTCCTGTGACAGGATCCCATCAAGAGCAAAATCTGAAGCATCTGCTTCGACAACATATGGGTGCAAAGGATCTGCATGAGCAAGAACTGGCGTCGTGGTAAAAGCATGCTTCAGAGTAATGAAAGCAGATTCCGCTTCCACACTCCATTCAAATGGCACGTCCTTAACCGTGAGGCGTGTCAAATGAAGGGCAATCTCCGAATAATCCCGAATGAAACACTGATAGAAATTGGCAAACCCAAGAAAACACTAAACATCTCGAACGGATGAAGGTGTTTGCCACTCCAGAACAGTACTGACCTTTTTGGAATCCATAGAGACTCCACATGGGGTGATATGATAGCCAAGGAACTCCACATTATCTTGCTTGAACTGACACTTCTCAAGTTTGGTATATAACCCATGCCCACGAAGCTTCTGAAGGACCTGCTGAACATGCCTCTCATGTTCTTCGAGAGTCTTAGAATAAATAAAAATATCATCCAAATAGATGATAACAAAAGTGTCTAAGAACTCTCGAAAGACATCGTTGGCCATATGCTGGAATACTGCTAGAGTATTGGTAAGTCCAAACGGCATAACAGTGTACTCAAAATGTCCATACCGAGTACGAAAAGCTGTTCCACTCATCACCCTCTCGGATCCAGATAAGATTGTAGGCAACCCGAAGATCAATCTTCGTAAAATAATGCGCACCTTGGAATCGCTCCAATAACTCTGGGATCAGAGGAAGTGGATACCGATTCGGCACTGTGATTTTGTTAAGGCCACGATAATCAACAACCAGGCGCAGCGAATCGTCCTTCTTTTTGACAAAGAAGATAGACGCTCCAGCCTGGGACTGAGAATGTCGAATGAAACCAGTGGCTAGATTCTCTTCAATATAATCCCGCAAGACCTTCAACTCAGCGGGAGATAGGCCATATATCGGACTATAAGGCGGCATTGTCTTGGATTGCAAATCAATAGGACAATTATATGGATGATGCTCTGGGAGCTTGCTGGCCTTAACTTTGTCGAAAACATCAGAGAAGTCGCCATATTTATCTGGGAGCATCGGGACAGACTTCACTAATGCCGAGCTAGCCGATGGGTAAACCTGGATTGCAAATACTAAACTTGGATCTTGCCTTCCAGATACAACGAACTCGCGAAGAGAAATCTTCGAGATACGAAACTGAAGGCATGAAGAAGCCTCTACAGAAGCAGGAACATGAATATGAGCAGGAGCAGGAGCAGCAGCAACTGGAACATGAACTGGAGCAGGGACTAGAGCAAGAACTAGAGCAGGAGCAGGAGCAGAAGCAGGAACTAGAATTGGAGCAAGAGCAGGAGCAGAAGAACTGGAGCTGGGACATCATCGAGGATATGGTCAGAATCTGAGGCATGAACTGGAGCAAAGGCAAGAGTCGAAACAAAACATGGAGCAGAAAGAGGAGCAGCAAGGACGGAATCAGGGGCCTATGATACTGCACGGATCGAAGTCGATGTTGGTATAGAGACTTGATCTGCAGATGAACTGGAAGAAAAGAGGACCTTGCGAAGGAAAAATGGACGTGCGCCTATTTTCTTGCCTTTTTTGTCTTTATTTCATATTTTCTGTTACAAGCACTTTCTTGATGAAAAATATGGGAAAATTTGAATTTTCTGAGATTTGAGACAAAATTTCTGTGGATCAATATGCTGCCCTTGTAGAAGGGTAGATCTAGTTGTAATCTTCACATTCTGATCTTCAAATTGATTACAGTTTTACGATACTTATGCAGCAGAATCACCTTTTCTTTCGTCTGATTCATGGAAACCTCAGTTTTCACAATCATAAGGGAGAAATCTAGAATTTTGTGTGGATTTTTGAAAGGCTCGGCGTCTGATCTTTGGAATTCCTTAATTATTCATCAGTTCTTCCCAGACAATCTGTTTTTCTCCGAGTATTCCTTTGTTCCAAGCACTGTTGAATTTGAAGTTCAAATCACTAATTCGTGGCTAGAAGAATTTGTGGGTTCGAGTGCATTCGGTCCAGCAGGAAAATTCCGAGTTCATTGTGATTGGTTGGATTATAAGATCTCTGTTGAAGTTTATTCTCCTCAAGATCCTGCTCAATTCGATAGAATTTTCCCCTAAAATTCTTTGGAATTGTACCAGGTTTCCTCAGCAATCGATCAATTCATTGTGTATGGCATTTCGATCTCCTTGGGTTAATTCTGATTCATGCTATAGGTTTCTATCCTCTGCTTTCTGTTACCTTTTTTCCCTTTTCAGTTGTTAAATTTTTTTTGCATGAACTTTTGTTGCTTCCCCCTGAATTTTTCACAATGGTCTCCAATTTACCAAAAAACCCTAAACATTTGGCCCTCTTGCACGCATCCGCAAACCTTTCCGCCTCTGATCGATCCTCAGTTCTTCAAAATTTGATTTCCTTCCAGGATCAACCTTCAGGCACTATTATTTTCGGAAACTTTGATAATTTGCTGCCTTCTTCTCCAATGGATCCAATTTCTCATGATGTTCCTCATTGGGACAATTTATCTGCTGATCCCGATCACCGGGGTATCCTTCATCCCTTAAATCCTGCTACTCAAGTTCCTGTTCCTTACGGAGTTGCAAGAGGCCATCCGGAGATCCGCTCAAGCAATGACTTGGACGAAAGGCTTAAGCGTACCACAATTCCATATCTCAGCGAGCGGAAAATGAGCATCTACCATGGTATTTCTTTGAATCTTCTGATTGTCCATTCAAAAATTGATGCTTTATCAAACTCTGCTGTAATTATAAAAGTCCAGAAATGTGGTATGAAATTAGATAAACTGTGGGCCTTTCTTCTCAGCCTTCATAAAGGTATCCTTATCCAGGCTATATATTGGCTTAATTTTCCCTACATTATGCTTGAATGTGGGAACTTTCAGCCAATTTCTTTCTGAATTTTGGCCCTTTGACTTATGAGACCTCTCAATTGACCTTCCTTAAATGGCACCCTAAGCTTGACATTGATCAAATGAATAACTTATGCATTGCCTCCACAACTTTATTTGGCCTCAATCCAATCTATTGGGATGAAGAATGCTTTAAACTCCTATTCAACTCTATTGGAACCTATATTTCCACTGAATATTCCACTGCCAAACCTCCCAGAAGCTTTGTTCAGCTTGATCTCTCCAAAGATATACCTCTTTCCATTCCACTTACAGATGCCTTTGGCCATGAATCCCTATTAACTCTTAGATGGTCTGGATTGCCCTCACAATGTCAGAAATGCTCTCATAGGCATTTCTGGTACTCGGATTGCAAATCTTCAATAGAGAATTCTCAAGTGAGCAGATTACATCAAGAAGTTCAGGTTCCAGATAAGGATTCCAATCAGCAAACTATAGGGGTTAATCAAATGGATCAGGTGGAAAAAGCAATACCACAAACGAAAACATTGGTAAAGATCCTCAGTTTCAAAGGCTGCCAGAAAATGACAGATTCAAATGGACAAAAGTAAATGGAAGCTACAAGAGAATCCAGAAAAATAAGGCTGCAAGAGATGAAATGAGAGACAAAGGCAAACTTTGTGAAGCTGAGTTCCCAATTCCTACAAAATATTCTCGAGCTCTAGCAATTGGTGAACCAAAGCTTCTACTCAAAGGGGTTATGACTGAAAAAGCTTCTCAGGCTACTGATAAATTAAATTTCACTCTGAGTGAAATCATTAAAGGGGCCAAGAATCAGGAAAAAGGCCAATGCTCTTAGAGTCTTATGGATTATCCTGTCAAAAACAATAGTAAGAGTGGGTCATTAACTATGAAATCTCGAGACAAAGCTAAGTTTCAGCTGAATTCATCTCAGGTGAACTCACATGTTAAAATATCTGTGTCAGCAAACTTGAATCAGCAAGACAAAAAATTAAATGAGTCTAAAATGGACACTCATTTGTCTAAGATCTCTAGTCAAAGCACTGCAGACTTGACTCAAGAGTCAACACAGCAGCAAGTCAACTTCAAAGTCAACTGTTCTAATCCTTTTCAGGTATTATCTGACCTTAATGATAATCTAGATTCTGAATTAAATAAGAGCAAAAAATGTGTTTCTCAGACTTGTCCCTCATCTGTCCACACCATAGCCACTCCACATTTCCATACACAATCTGCTGATGCAAACCTTGAAGATTTGCCTTCCCTTATTGACCTTGACTCCCCAGTGGTTGAATGCCCTATAAGCCCTTCAAAAATATCCAATAAGTTTGCTGAGCAGATGGCCTCTCTGCAAAATCACATCTCACAAACTTCACTTGAGGAAGGAATTGCAATGGATGAGCTTGGAAATGATTCTGAGGCTGCTCCTGAGATTGTCCCTGATTTTGTTCCTGACACTCCTGAAGAAATAGCTACTCAAACTGTGGAGCTTCAAGAAAAAGAAAATACCAGGCAAGTTCTTGCTTCTGCTCCTTCAAATATTAATATAAATCCTATGTTTCAGTTTTTTCCTGGAGGATGTTCTGATTATAGTGATACTGAGGGATATGGGAGTGATAAAGAGAATTGGGGTAAAGAGGAATATTTAAATGAAAATCTTAGCATTGACCCTAAGCCTGAGAAGATTCAGCCAATGAAAAAATCTGTTAAAAAGGATGGGGATAAATTAGGCTTGGTCTTGTCTGGTCTTAATAAAACTCCTGCTCAAAATACCAGAAGTAAGAGAAGATCAAGAAAGACTAGATTATAAATCTTCCTTTTCCCTTTATATCTTTGTAATGAAGATTCTTTCTTGGAACCTTAGAGGTATCAAAGGACCTTTGAAGAGGAGACGGGCTATTGCTCAAATCAGGTTGTATAATGCAGATATCATTCTTCTGCAAGAACTTAAACTTCCCTCTTTTGAATGTAGCAACTTAGGAGATTGGATTTACCCTTCTTCTTCCTCTATTTGGATTAATTCCTCTGGAGCTAGTGGTGGATTGGCCATTGTCTGGAAAAAAGACATCAAACATTCTTCTTTTTATAATAGCCCTTCTAGAGCTTGGCAAGCCATGATTTGCTCTGTCTCTAATTCTAGCTTTGGCATCATTAATATATATGCTCCAACTTCTCCAAAAGATAGAGAACCAATTTGGACTGAAATTAATAATTGGTTGGAATCTCAAACTCTAGATAACTGGATCATTGCTGGAGATTTCAACAATACCCCCTCTTGGGATCTTAAACTGGGAAATAAAATTAATATGTCCAAAACTGAAAAGGAGAATTGGGACTCTCTTATTTCTGATAATAATTTGATCTACATCCCCTCTTCTACTGCTATCTATACTTGGTCAAACAAACAAAAGGATAGAGCAAGGGTTTACTGTACTCTTGACAGATTTTATGTTTCCAATCCCTCTGCAGCTTTTTGGGACAACAGTTATGTTACAAGTGATGAAGGAACCTCTATTTCTGATCACCAGCCTCAGTTCCTTCATACCTCTCATGTTATCAGGATTCAAAGGGAAGGGAGCACTCCTTACAAATTTAATTCTTCTCTTCTTGAGAATGAAAATTTCTGCTCCCAATTCAAAACTTTCTATGATGAGCTTTCTAATAGGTTTGCTGATAATCATATGCCTCCTATGAAGCTTTTTTATTCCAAAATTAAGGAAATCAAAAGATGGATCAAGAACTGGTCTAAACTTATTCAGGAGCAGTGCAGTAAAGAAAAGAACTAGCTTCTGATGTATATGAAGGACATAAGATCCTTACTTCAAAATGATCCATCCAATTCTAATCTTCAAGTGGGGGAAGAAATTCTAGAGAGAAGAATTAAAAACATAGAGGAGATGGAAGCTAAAGGTTCTGCTATCAGATGTAAAATCAAATATACTAATGATATTGACTCTGGCTCTTCTAAATTCTTTTTCAGGGTAGCTAAGAGTAGGGTCCTTAGAAATTCCATTACTGAAACTATTGATGATCAGGATAACAAATATAATTCCCACTCTGACATTGCAAATTTCTTCAAGAGTAGATATATGGACCTTTTTAAAGGCAAACCAATTCATCCCAATGAGATTTCAGAAGCTAATGACTTTATCTCCACTGTCAATAATATTTTACCTGATCCTCTTGAAATCATGGATGTGTCTCTTACTGCCATTCCTTCTCATATTGAGATCTTTGATACTCTCAAATCTTTCAGTAATGGTAAATCTCCTGGACCTGATGGTCTTCCAGCAGAATTTTATATCAAATTCTGGGATATTCTAAAAAATGACTTGATCTCCTTAGTTAATGCCTTCTGGAATTCTAATCATCTTCATCCTTCAATTTCCAGTGGCTTTATCTCCTTGATTCCTAAGGTTGATCATCCCTCGAAGTTTCAAGATTGGAGACCCATCTCTCTCACAAACACTACCTATAAGCTTTGTGCCAAGATCATTGCTCTAAGAATTAAAAGCTTTCTTCAAAGAAATATCAGTCCAAATCAATCTGCTTTCCTTCCTAATAGGTATATTTTGGATAATTATGTGGCTGCTATGGAGGGTCTGCATTGGAATAAAATTTCTAATCAAAATTGCATTCTCCTCAAGCTGGATTTCAAGAGAGCTTTTGATTCTGTGAGATGGGATTTCTTAGATTTTGCTATGTCTAAAATTGGTTTCCCTCCTAAGCTCATTAATCTAATTCATGGTTTGAATGCTAGATCGAATTCAGCTGTTCTTATCAATGGTGTCCCTTCAGGTTTCTTTCCCCTTTCTTATGGGGTTAGACGAGGATGTCCTCTTGCCCCTTATTTATTCTTAGTGGCTGCTGAACTTCTTACCAAGGTCATCATGCATTATCAGAATACTGCTCAAATAAAAGGCTTAAAACTCCCAAATTCTGATGATAGCATTACCATTCTCCAATATGCTGATGACACCTTCTCCTTCCTTGATGCTGATCTGCCAAACATTAATCTTTTTCTCAAGATTCTAAGTCAATTTTCTGTAGCCTCTGGTGTTCATTTAAACTTGAGCAAGAGTATGATTATTGGGGATGTCAATACTCCAATTCTAGCTGGGATTAATGTTCTTCCTTCCGATCAGGCAACTAAATTATTAGGTATGCCTCTATCTATGGATCATAGCATCAAAGATCTTTGGGACCCTATTCTCCTGAGAATTAAAAAGAAGCTGAATAACTACAGGAATTATCTCTCTCTTGCAGGAAGATCTATCATTGCTAATGCTGTTCTTGCTAGCTCTCATGTGTACTTTTCCACAGCCTTAGTGGCTCCAAAATGTGTTTATTTGGAGCTTGAGAAAATCCTTAGAAACTTTATTTGGAAGGGAAGCCATTTGGTTAACTGGAATTCTATTTGCAAACCAAAACCTTCTGGTGGCTTAGGCTGCAAGAATCTGTTCAAACAAGCTCAATCTCTTGCTGGAAAATTTATTTGGAAAGCCATTCATGGAAATCTTTCTCCTGCCTGCTATTTCATTAGATATTGGATTTCTCTGAGTCATCCTTATGGGCATCCCTCTATTCAGCACTTGCTTCCTCATTCTGCTTTCAATCAGTTGAGACCAGCCACTAATATCTCCCCTCTTATGAGTAATCTCATCAAGGCTTGGAATGCTATCTCTCCTAACTTCCAATTTATATCTAGGGATAAGCTTCATGGTGATACTCCAATTTTCTGGAACCCTATATTGGCTGAACTGAATTCTCCTGTTCTTGCTATAAAATATCCTAGAATTTATAAGAAGTGGCATGAGGCTGGTTTAATATATCTTAAAGATTTGTTTATTGATGGGAGAGCCATCTCTTGGACTAGATTGAAAGGTATTATTAGGGGCACATCATCTGATAAGAAAATCTATTCTCTCATCAAACCCTTCCTCATTAACTTATCTCTCAATTCAGATGGAAATGATTGGACTATAAATGGGAAAAGGGTCTACAAAGTGAAGAATGTGTATAATGCTATGTCCTCTAACATGGATGATTGCAAAGCTATGCTAAAATGGTCTATTACTCATGATCAGCTTAGGAGTCTTTTTGAAGATGTTTAGAATTTCCCCCGAAAATTTCTTACTTTATTTGGCTTCTTGCTAACGGCAGTCTGAATAATTTGGTTTCTGTGTCTAAAAGAAATCCTAACATCTCAGCAAATTGCCCTTTAAATTGTAACAGTCTTGAGGATATGTGTCATATTTTCTTCTGTAGCAAACTGGATGATTTTTGGACTTGGATTGCTGCTGAATTTGGCATTGTAAATAATGGGGATCTTCTGTCCCTTATGCAACATGATGATATATTTATCAATTCTATTATTTACATTGCATTATGGAACATTTGGAAAGCAAGAAATCGAGTGTTATATGGCCATAAGAATCCTTCCAATTTCTGGATAAAGATGCACTTTCAGTTTGATTTTGAGACTATTGCAACTGCTCATAAAAAGAAATTTGGAGCTAACTTTGACAGGAAATGGGAGGCTTTTGGACAGTATAGGGGACATTACAATTTATTTGCTTCAAATCTTAATGTTGTGGATTCTAACTTGTTTCTCTCTGATGATCCTAGAGTATCTTGAATTCTTGCGTGGAGAAGGAAGCAATAAATTCGACAGCAGCCACTCTCCCTTTAGTCAGACATCTCATGATCATATTATGAAGAATGATATTGCTACTACTATGGAATCATTTCTTATGAAGAGAGGCCATATGAAACATCTGAAGGAAAGTGAAGATTTGTGGGCAAGTATTTTTTGCAGCGAGGTTGTCCAAATCCATTGCCTTTGGAATTTTCTGTCAATCAACAACTTCATCATTACAGAAACTCAGCTGACAAGGTACAGATCAATGTACTATAATCATAGATTATTGGCTGACCTCTATGGATCAATGCTGCTACTTCTGGAAGGCAGGGATATGTTCCGTCTATTTTACCACAACAATTGGGCACCCAACCAATACCTTTTTGGCTCCACAGACGCCTTCAATGTTTATTACAACTCTGTCTTCTCATCTCAGACCTGATACTTCCATGCTCTTGGCCTACCTTTCAAGAAACATGTCATTGCTCTTATTTAATTTAGTGCTGGCTTACCTTTTTGGTGGATTGCAATTTTGGCAGGTTATCAGTCTTCTTACAAGATCCACAATTTCTACTCTGCATTGTGGAATTTACAAAGTTTTACTGCTCTGCAAGAACGTGAATTCTATCTGATCTTCCTAATTGTTGCTGCACATCACTTTGTTTGGATACAAACTTATTTTCAGTGTCCTGTTGTTATCTGCTGATTCTGATTCTGCAAAAGCATACTTTTGCAATGTATTTGAGATTTTATAATTAATGACAAAACCGACTCTTACTTTCAAAAAAAAAAAAAGCCTTAGGCCTAGACCATTGTCTTACCATTCCCAAAAGAACTTAAGGACCAATTGGCAGTCTTAGACATAGCCAGGTGTTTGCTATAACTAAGCCAAAGACTTGGGTAATGAGAAGACAACATCCTTGTTCTAGGAACTTTACAAAAATACCATATAAGAATATACACAGGATAATACAATCAAAAGGAATGATACAATTCAACATAATAGATTAAAGTATATCTAACTACATAAACTAAGTCCAATCCCAATGGGTCAAAAAGCAATTTTTTAGAAGTGTGGACAAGGGAACCATACAAACCAATTTAATGTAAATGGATATAAGAATAAAAAGCAAACTTCTAGCAATACAGACAACTTAAGATTTTTGAAGACAATATGGACAACATAACAAAACCAAATTTGTATAAATCAAAAAGATGTCTTAATGTAGTATCAAAATTTTCCAAGAGTAGCTTAACAACAGAAGAAATTAAAACTGTTTGTGATGCATGTCTGCCAGCAATAATGTTTATCATGAATCCAGCTATAGACTGTTTTGACAACGCTGCAACCTTTGAAGTAAAAATGGGTAGAGTATACTTTTTGAGAGAACAATAACCAAGTAGAGTGAACTCTGTATAGTAGCAAAAATCCCATGCTTCCAACGAACAGAAATAAGAAAACCTGGAGAGATAGCACCGGTTACCTGCAGCAAACCCATTGAAAGTTAGCCAAGGGTAAAATTCAACGTTGCTAGCAGGTAAGCTATGGGGCTATCTGGCTTATCGCCCTTCACCAGCAAACATCTTAAATCTTAAAAAAACCAGTCAGTGTACTCAAAAGACAAGTTAATATATGATATCTTTCTGGTTACTGCAGCAAAGTTCATGATCAGATCTATAATATGTGTTGTTGTGCTGTGCCCTATAAACAGATCGCTTCCTTTTGTTAGATACATCAGATTCTTTAAATCCATATGAATCTTGACAATTCTGTTCTACATATCCGTTATCTTATCAAATATGTGTTAGCATTTTAACAGACTTGATTTTAATATCTGCTCTTTTATGCTTAAGTCTTCAGGAATAATAATTCCTACGCTGATGTAATGAAAGAAGTAACAAATAAATGACTATATGTTATGAAATCTATAGCTCCTTTTCTAGATCAAACCTGATTGGAATTGTTGGTCAAATGGGCCTCGTTTTGTACAGATCTGCTGGATTTCATCATGGCGTTTTGGTCTTCAAAGGGATCAGATGTTGCATCAGCTTGCTCCACAGTTTTCTCATTGGCCTGACTAATAATGCACTCGATGGCTGGATTGGAAGCTTTCCCTACTCCCTCTCTTTCTAAGGCAATTTCAGCATTCCTAGTGGCCCCTACATTGGAGCAGCCAGCCATCACCGAAGCTTTAGCTGGGATGTGGTAATCATAGATGGTTTTCCTTTTAACAGCCTGTCTCTTTTCCTCCTCCATTTTTAAGATGGTTCCCTTGTTGAAACCACCCTTTCTTCTTCCCATAAGCAGATAGCAAGTAACTATGCCTTCATTCCGGCAGTTATGACTGTTCAGAGTTATGTTCCAGAGTAAACTTGCTGATCTAAATACCTTTTTATGGAGCCAGGGAATCCGGAATGCCCATTTGGGAAGATCGATCGCCATTCAGGTTTTCAGCTGCGTACAGATTTTAGGGTTTCTACTCCAAGCCCTAGGCCGTAGATATTAAAAAATAAAACCGACAAAGGTATGAAAACCTAGTGTCTACAACCTCTTTAAAATTTTATTCTTGTCCTGTCTATCTAACCATGATATCCCATCCTTAAAGTTTCCTGTACGTCTCTTGTACCCACATCATTATGAAAATAGAGAAAACACCAAGTAGTAATAAAAAAAACCCTGCCACCTACCACAGTTCAGGTGGGATACTTCTAAAATATTGAAAAATACAACAGGGAGAGTAGAACCCTGTTGCATAACAGGAGTCCCACCCTCCCCATAACGAAAGCTTACTCTTTTTTTTAACAAAGAACTTACAGGTTGTGTTTCAGGATCCTTGTCATGTCTCCTAACTCGTATGGTAGTCCTGGAAAGACATTGTGCTTAAGAGTATTGCAGACTATTCTGCTGACATCCTTCTTAACACTGTTGCAAATTAAACGGGAGTGTTGCAGCACTCCCGTTTGAAAGATTCCTTTAGAAAAAACACTTTACTTCAAAAATTAGGCTTTTTTAAGAGAGGTTTAAAGTTTCAGGATTATCAATTTTTTTTGGGCCTATTTTTGGGCTATTCTTTGGACATGACTTTGGTGTTTGGAGTTAAGCACGTGAAAATAGCAGAATTGAGACATGAGCATGTAATTATATAGAGGTGGATGTACAAAAAACACAAATTTAGTAAACATAATAATAATAATTTCATTACTGTTTTTGTGTTATATCAATAATGGCCAATAATGGCAATAAATAGTAAATGTCAATCAGTAGCCACAACAAAAATCCGTCAGAGATCTAAATTAAAGTCTTCCTCATTCTTCTTCTTTTGGTCTCAAATTTTGATCGGGCTCTTTCGTTTCACCTTTCTCCGGTGACTTAGGCTTTTTCGTGTTGGTGGTCGCTTCGTGTATTGTAGCTAGAGCAACTTCCTTAAGCTCGCAAATGTAGCTTCGTCTTCCAAAGAGCTTGTGAAAGGAGGTCAGATCTCGAAGATGTTATCTTAGCAAAATCAGAATTAGACTTTGCCCCCAACTCTTGATTCTCGTCTGGTAGAGTTGGTAAGGCAGAAAGTCTCATCTTGATGAACTGTACAGCCTCCTTATCGATGTCAACAGCTACACAATTTCGGCCCTTCTTAAGTGCACAAGCAATAGTTGTACCAGAGCCAGAAAATGCGTCGAGCACCCAATCTCCTGGACGTGAAAACATATCCAGAAGATGGTTAATCAGCTTCTGTGGCTTTTGGTAGTGATTTACTATTCTTCCTTGTGCACTAGGGTCCTGCAGCTTCTGCAACACAGCTGGAAACTCCAACACGTTTGAAAAGTTCTGGCAAGCCGCTGTGTTGAAGTGTTCCATTGTATGTTTCCCATCGAAACTCCAATAAGCCACATGGAGATATTCGACCTTACTCAGCAGTCGCGGGCCACCACCATGGTAATTAATATTTGTTTTGTACCTAAGGAACAATTTTTCAAAGAAGGATTTAAGTACAGCCAAAAGAAACGTATTCCGGAATAGAAACTCCTAAGAAGAATTTGAAAATGCTACAGCTGTAACTACAAATAAAAGAAGGTATTAAAAACAAGAGAACTTGCGTTTTCCAGAATAAGTGCTCACCAAACAAGATTTTCATAACCAGCTTGCGCAGGCGAACCAAAATGATTCTTAAAGCTGGCTTCCACAAGGCCGGATTGCATGCTAGAGTGAAATACAACCAGCCTCCAATGTTTTGCCGTGGTAATTTGCTTTATGCCGTCGACGAAAGCATTGAACTCAGAGTTTTTGAATGGCTGGTCGTCGTAGCGGCTGTCTTTTAGCTTAAACCCATATGGAAGGTCAGCAATTACCAAGGTAAAATCCTGGGGCTTTATTGATTCGCTAGTTTAGTTTGGGGCCACCACGTGTACTATACGTAAACGCATTGTTTTGGTCGTTACATTGTAAACCGCTCAGTAGTCGGAGGGCTCGGTGTCAAAAAACACCGTCCGCCAATCCGTCCTTCTCGCTACCGTCCCCGACTAGATGCATAAATCTCCTAAGGGGGTCCTTGTTTTTCTTCTTGCTCTGCAAGAAGAAACGTCTTAGTAACAAGAGGAACAACAATTTGAAAAACAATTCATCATACCCAGCCTTCAAAATTTGGCGCATATTGGACAATCCTTTCGTCCGAGGTTGCTACAGGGTAAAGCTCCTTGCACCTTTCCCAGCTGTCGACATTTAACTGCTCCATTAAGCATGTTTGACATGTGATAACATTTTTCTGGCTGTATTATTGTACGAACGTTAGAAGGAGAAAACAAAAAACAGCAACAAGAATGAATCATTTAAAAAACAGTAACATAAAGTGTATTCCAGAATACACTTCGGGCCTCACACTGTAAGGCAAAGTGTATTCCGGAATACACTTCGGCCCTCACACTGCAAGGCCATGTGTATTCCGGAATACACTTCGGCCCTCACACTGTAAGACAATGTGTATTCCGGAATACACTTCGACCCTCACAGTGTAAGGCAAAGTGTATTCCGGAATACACTTTGTCTCTTACGTGAGGGACAAAGTGTATTCCGGAATACACATTGTCTTTCGTGTGTGAGCCACAGTGTATTTCGGAAAACACTTATTCTTTGCAAACAAAAAACCCAAAGTGGCATTCTTACTTGTGGAGCTCTTTGGACATTTCTTCTAGTGTGAACTCCTTGTCAACAACTTTTTGCAGTAGCCTTTCTAGTATATCCATATCCGTGGAAGCCCTCGTGATTTCGCCAAACAGCTTATAGTCATTTCCTTTTTGGGGACGTCGGGTCCTTTTTTCTTTTCCGAGACCTTTCCTTTGCTTTTCAAATCACCACGCTCGAACATGGTGAAGATTTCGTTTTGTAGGTCCCAAATCTGCAGAAACAAAAGCGATGTCAATGGGAAAGCTGCAGGTGTATTCCGAATCACGTAACTTACTCGCCGCCGTCTCTAAAGGCTAGTTGGAACCGCTTGTCGCGGCGGTATTAGAGACCGCCGCTTGTTAGCCTCGTCAGATTTAAGGCAGCACTCCACAGCACACGCTTCCTTCAGTTCCAGAGAGTATTGTGGTTTCTTCAAATCATCTCCATATTTTTCTTTAAATATTACATATTCCCTGTGCATGAACCTAATTTTGTCGACGAAACTCATCTTAAGCTTATATTCGTTGTCGCGATTGTGCGTGTTGGCAACGATTTTGGCTTCTTCGTCTGTCAAAGCCACGATAAAGAAATGTGAAAGCAGCTGAGCACGAGAGATACCTTGGATTGTGTTTCTCCTTGTACAACCGCCTCCCCGGCTTTGAAACCGTGGTTTCCCCAAGGACATAGTGCATGTAGGTGTCCGCTTTTTCTCTCCGTCAGAGTCCTTGGGGTCCATGCACTGGGATCTATCAACAAGAACAACAATTGGAGCAACATGGGCATTGGGATTGCTCCTTATCCCGTCCTTGATTTCTTAAGTGGTCGCGATAAATTTTGGCGAACCTGGGGGGGCCACCATCGCATTCTTGGGTGGCAACCTCATGGAAGTTCTTGGCAAGTATATTACACCTTGCACATACTTGTTCCGATTAATTGCTTCCATCCCTCTCGAGGTCTTGTCCACCTTCTTTTCTTTAATGGCAACCCTGGTGCCTTGCCCTTTCCCTTCTTCGTTTTTTGGTTGTTCATGGGAATTTCTGCCACTTTCAAGCTGGCTTTGTACCTTCCGCTTTTTTGGTTCCTTAGCGGCTATGGTGTCTCTTGGCCTGCTAGGTTTCTTTGGCGGCACTGGGGGAACTTCCTCGTCTTGTTCTTGCGACCCTCCATCTGATGATTCCACGGAAGTACTAGCAGAAGGTGATGATCCTGATCTGCCTGCATCTGAGCACTCGGACTCACTGAGAGGAAAGTCCTCGCTTGTACTCGAACAAACCTGGTCGATTAGTGAACAGAGGCTTCGTTTGGTCCGGTAGTGAGAAAAGAATTTGTACAGTGCCGGTGGTTTTATTTTTATTATTCGTATTAATACGAGATCTACAACAATGAAGCCTTGGGAGGTTTTGAAGGATAGCCTCCCCGCCTGACCTCCTTGTCCGGCAACCTCTGAGACCTCTTTTATTGTCCCGAGGTTAACGAATCCCGGTGTCGGGCGCCTTTTGTTCCCAAAGACTTTTATAGACGCGTCTAAACGCCGATTGTCTTTGTATTTTCCGTCCGCACCCCTGGTTATGTACCACTGCGTTTGAAAGTTTTCAGATATTGCGTGCACGCCCCGGGTGTCCATTTTTTTTTCTGGGGGTGTGGGCGCCTCACCTTCAGAGTTTTCTTTGGTGCTTTCTTGCTTCCTTCCTCCCTTTCACTGAAACGTTTAAAACAACAATGTTAAGACAGGAAATGGGACGAAAGTGTATTCCAGAATAAGATTTACTAATCTTTTGCCCTAAACGCCACCAAAAAACAGAAAAACAAGCCTAAATAATGTCGCTACAACACATTTTTTTATGCCTTAATTGGACTAAAAAGTGGTATATTTAATATGAAACGAGTCTGTTTCCGCTAAAAAGTGGTGAGTTTAGGTGCAACAAAACTAGTGTTTTCAAGAAGACAAGTTAGTGTATTCGAATACACTTTGCCCTTCAAATCGAAGAGCAAAGTGTATTCTCGCCCTTCGAGTTGAAGAGCAAAGTGTATTCGGAATACACTTTGCTCTTCGACCGAAGGGCAATGTGTATTCCGAATACACTTTGCACTTAGGCGAAGCTCAAAGTGTATTCGGAATACACTCGGGTTACGAAAAGCAAATCAGAAACACACACTAACGACGCATCGCGGTAATTTTAATTGCTTACCTGTCCATTATTTTCGCTATGTAAAACGGAATACAGCAAATCGATGTAGATCGGAAGGCGTTCGGGCTGGCGACTAAATCTCCGGGAGCGGAATACGCAACTGAGGCGCTCAATTTTCCTTTTTAAAGGTAGGCAACCGCCGGGTTTGTGCTTTTCTATGTGATGCGTAGAAACGCCTTGTCCAAACACTCTGGCAAAGTGTATTCTGGAATAGCATCTGTGCACACACAGCAAATGCTGCACACAAAATTAGTATTCCGGAATAGCATTTGTATTCTCAAATATCATTACTCCAATCGACTTGTGAGTTACTAACACGTCCACAATTTTTTGCAGTTGTTTAACATGGTTAACCGGTTCGTGAACAAACTTCCACCACCATTTGTTTGCCCAAGTACCTCTACCTCAGATGGAACACAAGACGGAGACGCTTCTCTAACACCTACCTCGACAAGGTCTTTGTTGCTTCTCGAAGACACTAATTCGAGTCCAAGAACTAGTAGACTGCCACCACCTTTCCAACCCTCTCCAAGTCCAAGAGGGAAACCGCTGCCACCACCTTTCCAACCCTCACCGTTGCACGTAGCAATCTTCCACCACCATTTGTACCATCCCCCGACACCACAAACACTCGACCTCGAAAAATTTTTCAAAAAACGGACTACCTCGACCATTTGTAGTTTCTCCATCTTCACTTCCACAAACAAGGAATACAAAGACGCTCAAGATCTGCGAGATTCTCCATGACTTCTCCCACCAAGACTTCACTACAAATGAAGACGACCCTGCATCATCCACTCCTCTTCACACAAACGTGGTGACACATGGGTTTGCAGAATTTCAGTCTGCTCTAAGAGACATGTTTGAACGAACTCCTTGTGAAGAAGCTGCAACAACATTTGCTGGTCCATCTCCTTCATATGGTGGCCCATCTCCTTCATTCAACACTGCACCTCCGCCTTTATCCGGCATGCGACTTCCGTGGTTTGTTCTCCTCTACAAGCACACCACTAAGGGTAGAGGAGGTCACCCCCAGAGTAGAACTCTCTTCAGAAGATGAAGACAACAACGAAGTGCACCGAGATTACACATTCTCTAGCCAGTCCACCAAGAAATTCAAGGTGGATTATGGTTTGAGAGCATGCTCCTCTGTAAGAAGAAGAAACCTTATGGACGAAAGCATAAAATGAGAAGACTTTTAAGAAGTAAATGCTGCTCATTGGGTTGCATCAACAAATTTAACATGGCTAAATTACGAGCAATTAGAGACAACTACAGTTCAATGACATTGGCTGACCAGAATGCCTACTTGGCCTATCATGTAAGACCAGACCGCAACACCTTCTTGCACTACATTAACCGGCCAAGAAGTTTGCCGAAATGCTTTATGGTTGTCCACCGTTTAGGATCCACTAGAATATCTAGAATACACAAAAGACTGGACAAAAATCCAGCAATTGATGATCATTGTGGACCAAGAAGAGTTGTAACCATGCATGCCCTTGCTGCTGTGTCATGGATGGAGAAATATTTTAGAGAAACATGTGAGAAGTCTGCCTAACAAGAACATGTATCATTTAACCGATAACATCACCAAAAAGATGTTTTTAATGAGTACAAAGAGACTTGCACCCGACTTCAAAGACATCTCTTACTCACACTTCACAAGAGGCGTGGAAAAGTGAATTCGGTTTAGTGAAAATTCCCGGGAGACATAGAATGTCCATTTTGCTCAAGGTGTGCGTAATTAAAGAGTCAACGAGAAACCGCAAAGACAGAGGGTCGAAAAGAAGTAAGCTCATGTTTTCTAATCTCTTACTTGTTTTAAAGAAAATGCTTTGACCTGATTTCTTCTATGACGATATTGTGCAATGTAACCTTGCCAGACATCATGAACAACAAGCAGCAGAGAGAAGAAAGCTTGCCAAACACAGAAAAAAAGCTTTTGAACGTCCACTGCAATATATGTCTGTTGTGATTGATGGAATGGACCAGAAAAAAACTACTCTACCGCATTTCTTGAACATTCCTAAAGATGTGCCAGAGGAATGTTTTGTTAAGGTCCACCTTGTAGGAGCTATGGTCTTCAAAGGAAGTCTAAAGTGCAAAGTATTTTTGACGTATCCAAACTTGCATGGTGACCCGAACCTCACAATTACAATTCTTAACAAGGTCCTGTGCGAGCAAGAGCAATTACCACCCGTGCTTTACCTACAACTTGACAATACTACAAGGGAGAACAAGAACCAAACACTCTTTGCGTACTGTGTCATGTTAGTGGAGCTAGGGATCTTTAGAAAAGTGAAGCTGGGTTTCTTACTTGTAGGCCACACTCATGATCAAATTGACCAAATGTTCAGCAGATTTTCTGTGCGCCTCAGAAGGAAGAAGGCTTTCTCTCTTCCTACTTTAGTTCGAATTATTGAAGATTCTTACACTCCCACTCCAGTGATCGATCTCCTTAAAGAGACTGCTGATTTCAGAGAGTTTATTTTCTCTCAACGTTCGCACCAGAGAACAAGCCGCGGAACAAATTGAATGATCTCACCTTTCAACATCACATCAAGTTCTACTTGAAGGCTGGCCAAAGTTTCTTACAGGGGAAGAAGTATACCACAACTAAGGACTGGAGTCCACCAGAGGGACTACGCTTCCTTAAATATATTCCAGACACTTCCTTCATAGAACGTGCTGAGCAACTTCCTCTCAAAAATCCTAAGGAGTCCAAGCGGAAGAAAAGTACCCCAGAGTCATCCTTAAAAGCCATTGAAAATGGAATTTCCTCAGGCTTTAAGTACTTCTTAGAAGAAGATCGGATGTGGTGGAGTAATTTCTTTCTCGAACAGAAAATTGTTGTGAAAAATATAGCTCTAAGACAGTTACAAGAACCATTTCAATGGCCTAACACCTTCTATCAACCCCAGCACCAAGCAGGTCCAAGCAATGCTACATTAGCACCTGCAGTAGAAGAAGACGAGGATCGAGTCATGTACCTCGGACCAAGACGCAGGAATGAGCCTCAAGGTAATATCACAGAAATTACCAAGGGTATGCTTATTGCTCTTCCAACTGAGGAGGATGACAAAGGTCGACCTTTCTGGATAGCAAAAGTGCTTGACACAGTCAAGGAGGAAGGCTTAGTCACTAAACTCAAGATTCATTGGCTTGCAACACATTTCGAGAAAATGCTTTTGAAGGTAGATATGAGTTAGAAATGAGAAGCCAAGGAAAAGGGAGAAAGTCCAAGAAGGTGGGTTGTAGGGATGAGCTGATCCTTAATGACGTGACTATATTGTGCTATGATTTTAAATTGAAATCTGACAATCGCTCACTTGAGGACTATCAATTTGCTTAAAAAAGCTTGTAATTACGAAGAAGAGGATGAAGAAGGTGGTGGCAATGCTTCACCATCTGTTGATAGTGATGAGGAAGATAACTCAAGCACTTCCTCTAGTGACAGTGAAAGAAGTGAAGGTGATGATGATGGCATAAATGAACATGATGACGTCCTGGATCCCTCTCTCATCACTCCTCACACTTTTGTACATAACTGAGTCTTAGAAAAAGACTGTAAATTTTGCATGTGAATATGAAGATTCTATCTTCAAATTTTGAGAATACTACAGTTTCAGTTACGGACTTACTTCAATGTTTTGTTAAATATTTTATCCTCTGAAATTAGAGTTTCTCTCGTAAAATATACTTCAAGGACATTCTATTTGCTACGAAAAGTGACACTTTAAAAAAGTCAATTCTTTCGTTGCACAAAAAATTTAGTCACTTTGGGGGGGGTCAAAATAGATTTTCATGCATCTTTTTTTTTTTTTAACCTCGTTTTACCCCCTTTTTGTAAAAAAGAAGGGAATCTTTGAGGAATATTCCTTTCGCTCTCGTTTCGATGATTTGCTCCCGTTTAATACGCAACTTTGTTTCTTGTGAAAGCCATTGCTACAAAAAGTATTCACTAGTTCCAGTAGATCCCAGGCAGCAGCTTCAGGGTTGGAATGAGCATACACATATGGTATAATCTGGGATATAATTACCTTGCAGGCTTGTCCGTATGGCCTGCAACCACTTGCCTTGATGAATTTCACCACTTTAAAGGGGAGTTTATTCCTTTTGTCATACCTTTTGAACGTGAAGAGACCAATATTTGGATCAAGTACCTGGAATGTGATGTTTAGGAAGTCTACTTTATAGCCAATCGGGAAAGGCTCACCATTTTTTTGCTTGTACATTGTTTCATCTTTGATCCCAAGATGCCTCATGTTGTATATAGTGCAATCTGATTCTTCTGAAAAAAATTCCTGAACTGGCCCCGCATTGATCATATTAAGATCATCAATATATCTGTAGCAATATTGAAACCTGGGAATGTCTTTGATCCGCTTGAGATGTGCAAGTTTTAAAATAAACTTTAGCTCATACCATGCTAGGTAAAAATTGCACCAAGCTGGGCTGCAGGAGAACCCCATTGGGATGCCTCTTCTTTGTCTCCAAATTTTGTTCCCCATTTGTAGAAAACAATTGTTGAGAAGCCAACCATTCATCTGTTTAAATAATTCCTTTGTCATCATCATCTTTCCTTTGGTATCACCAGCATTATAATTCTCCCATTTAGCAGTAAATTTTCCCATTCTTTGCTTAACAAATAGCTGAAGTAGAGGTGTAGTATTGATTTTGTAATCCCAAATTAGCTCAGCAATATCATTCATAATTTCAGGAATACCTTCTAAGCCAGATAATGGGATATTTTCGTAACATCTTGTAATGTCGGCGGAAAAGACATTATAGATCTTGCTAGGAAGATTAAGTACAAAATCATATGTAGAGTTGATCATCCAGCATGGGTTGAGTTTGCTGCCTAACCAAATTTTAATTTCTGCTGTGTTCCAAATGCATACATCAGGCCATATTTCAGCAAAGTTACTAAGGATGGAGGTAATACAATCAGCTATTTCTGAAAAAATGCTATCATGGGCGTTGGTAATCCACCTATATTCGGATTTGTGCATTTTGAAAATACCCAGTAAGTAGGGGAGCTTCTCTGATGAACAAGTCAACATATTGTTCAAACTAAGTATATCATTTTTGCATTTCAGTTTTATCTGTTCTGGACTGCTATGGATCACTTCGAAATCATCACTGCTTAGTCTCATAATAGCCATTTCCCTGATATGTTGCTGGCAGATAAAAGATGCATTATTGGTGGCTTTATCTAGTCCAGAAATGTAGAAGTTTTGTAAAAGCCAGGTCAAGTTCTTCTTGACGTTACCATCTTTCCATAGAAATCTTTTCTTTGGAAGTGAACTTTTGTATTCCACAATTTGTTTCTGTGCCGAATGTAAGATAAACTGTTTAATATTGTTTCTGGCTAGGTCATCCAAATACAAGATTTGATAGTGGTGTACCATGAAGAATTGATCACATGTTTTAGACAGATCATCCAAGAATTCTTCTATGGAAAAACTGGAGTCTGGAATATGATTAAGTCCACTGGCAAAGGCTTCTCTTAACTTGGTGCAGTGTATAATCTCAAGATTTGTCGTTCTAACATGGCCAATACTGGAGTCTAAGTATTTAGACAAGCTAGGGTTTGCACAAGGGCATTTGTTCAAGCTGCCATCTGCAAATACTCTATATGGTTTATAGACTTTGTCTAAAATTTGATCCCCATATCTCCAAGCAAAAATCGTGCTATCTAAGAGAGCAGATGCAATTTCTGGAATTGTACTTTGTAAAATATCAGAAAACAGATTCCTGATGCTGAAGTGTTCCAAAGATTTGGAGAAAAATGTGCTATGCACAATTTTGGTCTTCTTTTTGTCTTTAATTGAAACAAGACGTCTTTTTCGTAAGGAATCTCTAGTGATCAGTCTGTTTAATTCAGGAAGGACCTAAAAAAGAGTAGTGTCAGAATTTGCACGATCATCCATAACTGTGTATAAAACAGTTTATGTATGTCCACTCATTGTGACCATTCTCTTGGTCAAGAGATGAAAAATATCTATATGAGTATTTGGAAGGGTTTTTAATTCAATCATCACCTCTCCAGTAAAAACCTTTTCCATAGAAAAACTGGAGAGATGTAGTAGCCAGATATTTTGTTTAAGATCTCAAATATGTGAAACAAATTGAAGAAAGCATAGTATAAAATCAAAAAAGTAAATAAATGTATACCAGTAAGTATTTAACATACCGTAATTTTTTCGAAATAGTCTTAAGCTGAAGATGTGTCATCCAAAGAGATAATTCTGTTTCCTCCCTTTGTTACTGAATATTGATCCTCCTTTGGGCGTTCTCCACCAAGCTTGATAGGTGTTGCACTCTGCGCCATACTACTGCCAGCATAACTTCTTGGGTCTATGGTAATTCTTGGTGGCATACTGGGAGAAAAAGTCTTATTGGAAGTTGATCCCCTTTTAGTCTTGCCTTTAGAAGAGGAAACCGTACTGTTCTGGGTCCGATAGTAGCCATTTGGTACCAGAGATCTGTCTGCAATATCTGCCAACTTAGTATTGCCAAATGCAGTTTGGAGGCTCACCCCAGGATTCAAGGCAATGCTCATGGTCATATTGATCATGGTGATCCTTACTTCAAGGTATGAAATGAAAGCAAGAATGCTAGGTCTGAGAATGTTGTGCAGTAATTTAGTAAATCCAACCATTTTTACCAGAGGTGTAGTGCCAGGATAGACAGATTCTAAGTTGTTCAGAATAAACCACACGGCATGATCAATCCAAATGATCCCACTGTCGCAACCTTCCTTTTTATCACTAAATTTGCTCTTGTCGCAACCACAAGTTATAAAAGGGCAATGTGTCCTCCAAATCTTTTTAAGAAAAAAACCATCCCTTTTGTCTTGTGAAAAGGCCATATTGCCTTTCTGGCTCACATGTATACCTGTATCCTTGGAACATACCTGATCAAAGAAAGAAATTTTGAAAGGAAGGGCAACTTCAGTCTTATTAAAATACTTTTCAAGTTTCTGTGCCTTGATTTTTCCAATCTTGATTTCATTGTCTGTGATTCCAGTTAAAGCCATCCATGTGTCCAGATTGATGGGTGCTAGGGCGCCAAAATTCTGACTCTTCCAAAGGGCATGATTCCAAGCAGCACCATAACACTCAACACTCTGCTCTGGTATAATAGGGAAACGTGATGAATTCATCAATGTAAGAGTAGGTACTTCTTCTTGCTGATCAAGTTGATTTGTGTTGCTGACTTCTTTTTTCTTCAAGTCAAGACTAAGCTTTGCAGATTTCAAGCTTGAAATTGGCCTTCTTCATAAGCATAAAAATCTTGAACCATCCATTGAATCCTAGATAGCTGACGGTAGAATTCTTTCTGTCTGGTAGATTTTTTTCTTTGAAAATGATAAATTCATGTACATCCCTATTCTTAATGCAAGCAATAAGAGTTTGTACTGCTGCATTCGGGCTAGAAATCAAGCAATCAGGGTAACGTAAGAGAACAAGTTCCTTGATCCACATGTTGTTTAAGTCAACATCCTCATCAAGTGCCTCATCACCTAAGTCCTGCACCATACATAGCAGTGAGAATGAGGTGGTTTAATAAACAAAGTTAAAACAAAAGAACACATGTACCCAAGTCTCGGTCCTAAGTTAAACTTAGGAACTGGAATAACATAAAAAAATGCCTTAGGCCTAGACCATTGTCTTACCATTCCCAAAAGAACTTAAAGACCAATTGGCAGTCTTAGACATAGCCAGGTGTTTGCTATAACTAAGCCAAAGACTTGGGTAATGAGAAGACAACATCCTTGTTCTAGGAACTTTACAAAAATACCATATAAGAATATACACAGGATAATACAATCAAAAGGAATGATACAATTCAACATAATAGATTAAAGTATATCTAACTACATAAACTAAGTCCAATCCCAATGGGTCGAAAAGCAATTTTTTAGAAGTGTGGACAAGGGAACCATACAAACCAATTTAATGTAAATGGATATAAGAATAAAAAGCAAACTTCTAGCAATACGGACAACTTAAGATTTTTGAAGACAATATGGACAACATAACAAAACCAAATTTGTATAAATCAAAAAGATGTCTTAATGTAGTATCAAAATTTTCCAAGAGTAGCTTAACAACAGAAGATGTTTGTGATGCATGTCTGCCAGCAATAATGTTTATCATGAATCCAGCTATAGACTGTTTTGACAACGCTGCAACCTTTGAAGTAAAAATGGGTAGAGTATACTTTTTGAGAGAACAATAACCAAGTAGAGTGAACTCTGTATAGTAGCAAAAATCCCATGGTTCCAACGAACAGAAATAAGAAAACCTGGAGAGATAGCACCGGTTACCTGCAGCAAACCCATTGAAAGTTAGCCAAGGGTAAAATTCAACGTTGCTAGCAGGTAAGCTATGGGGCTATCTGGCTTATCGCCCTTCACCAGCAAACATCTTAAATCTTAAAAAAACCAGTCAGTGTACTCAAAAGACAAGTACCAGTCAGTGTACTCAAAAGACAAGTTAATATATGATATCTTTCTGGTTACTGCAGCAAAGTTCATGTATATTATAATGTTATTGTGTAAGTGTTGGACCCAGCCCTAATTTGGGCGGCCCAGATTTGATGAAATCAATGGAGGAGATGATGCCACGTCAGATTCTTTAAAATAACGGTTTTTTACATGGTTTTTTTTAGGGTTAGCGAGGGCGGCAGTAGCACCTTCGAGCTGCTAGCTCCTCCTCCAGAACGCATCTTCTGGAGCAATCTCTGGGTTATCTATTCTTTCGGTGGATACTAGAGTTCTTTCCATAGTGTGATACACGATTGGATTTACAAAAGTTTGCGGAAGCTCGCAGTTTAATTGGGTATGGATTTATGGATTTGGGCGGAACTGCCGCTATGGGGGGCATGTGAACATAGAAATGGTAGCTATGGCGGATGCGTGCAATTTAGGTTTGGAAAATGAAGGGCTTATTTAAGTTTCAACTTGGACATGCAAGAAGTGCCTTTTGACCAAACTACCAGGCTATGGCGGGTGGATGAACAAAAAATAGTGGCTATGGTTGATGTATGCAGTTAAGTTCGGCAGATAATAGCGATCCAAGGAAAACTATCGAAGCTATAGGTTTGCTTCCTTTAATTCTTTAGCAGCATCTTCGACATACTGGAACTGCTCCGAAACTCAGAGATAAGGTAAGGCTTATAAAAAATGGCCCTCTTTAGCATGACTTCGGCCAAATCCAACGGCCCTAGCCCTAGATCCAACAAACATAACAAATCCATCAGTGAGACTTCAAAGTGGAAGTCCATCTTAGATTAACTTGACTTAGAATTTGTCATTGTCCTGTAGAATTTCTCATTCTTCTATGTGACTTCATTTATGAGTGTTGAAGCTTTTCCAAAAACATGATGATTTGCCATTTGCTGCCATTTTCATTTTGTGAGCTCTTTTCCAAGCAGGTCATCTGACATAGGATTTTATTCATCACCAAGATTTGTTACTCATATTGATGATAAAGCCTAGCAATACACCTGGTGTTGCCATACTTGACATGTGCAGCAGCTGGGCATGGAATAATTTAAGGGCTAAACTTAGCTATTTGGCGATTTTTTAGCTCATTTTCAAAAAAATTTGGCTAAAGTAAATGGAAAAAATTGGGAAAAAAATAATAATTTTAGCTTAACTTTTTTCGGGACTGTAGCAACCTTAAAGCTCTTTAGCCAAACGCTAGAAAGTAAGAGAGTGAAATTTTGTATTGTTTAGCTAAACCAAAGAAACTTTTAGAACGAATTTCGGGCTAGTTTAGCTAACATCATTCTAGTTTATATGAAATATATGATTAGTAGTTTAGTTTCTACATTATGAATTAATTTGAGTTCTAGAATTTGCTAGTTAGCATTATTTTAGAATGTTTTCACAAAGAAAATGACCAAAATAAATGGAACTAGTAACGGGTGCCCGGCGTTGCCGGGCATAAGCACAATTGTGATAAACTCTAGAAATGGTGGTAAAAATTAGAAATGCATATGTCCTTTGAGAAAAACGAAGTGCAGATGGAGGTTCATCAGTAAATCTAGGTGTACAGATCAACAAAATGTCAAAGAGGTTGGTATGTTGACCTATGTAGAATTTGTTTTTTATGGAAACAACCCGTTAGGTCGCAATGGTTTCTCGATCAGGTGGAAATGGTTTATGTCTATTAGACATTGTGATCCAAGGCTACTGGATAACTTCTTTTTCAACGTATCATGAAGTTATGCAATCCACATGATACCTCAACTTTATAGAACACAAAAGCCACAAATCCATTGGTCAAACTATAATTACTGGCATTGTCGGACATAAGTACGGTTCTACTATCGTGAGCCATCAAGTTGTAAACATGGCTTTTAAGAAGAAGTTGGACGTTTTAATTTTGTGTGGAAGTAGCTATGTTTGTGTTGAATGTTATGGTCCTTGCAGTTAAATGTATGGATCAGGCATGGTTGCCTTAGACATAACTTTGAGAATAGACAATAAGATTGTATGTATATTGCAGTTTTGCATGTATTGTTGGTGGACATGTTAGTAATTTTGTGTTAGACTGACTGGAGTTCAGGTTGTTGATGTTGGGTTCGTGGTTGCAAAGAAAAAACAAAATTGGGTGTTTGAGAAGAGACAATAAGGTTGTATGTATATTGCACTTTGGGATGATTGTTGGTGGACATATTAGTAGTTTTGTGTTAGACTGGAGTTCAAAATTGTTGATGTTGGTTTCGTGGTTGCAAAGCAAAAACAAAATTGGACCTTTGCGAATAGACAATAAGATTCTATGTACATTGCACTTTTGCATGTATTGTTGGTGGATATGTTAGTAGTTTTGTGTTCACTGATTGGAGTTCAGAATTGTTGATATTGGGTTCGTGGTTGTTGGGGTTCAGAATTGTTGATGTTGGGTTCGTGGTTGCAAAGCAAAAACAAAGTTGGGCTAGGCAAATGTTCATTGGTTTCAATGGAATTGACATTGAATTTATTGTTGTGTCACTGCTCTCCTTTTAAGAGTAACAACATAACGTTTTTTGAGTAACAATATGTTGGGTAGGGTTGTTGAGAGCATAGGCGTACAACAATGCCTGGCAATGTCTAACATGAGAAGTTGTGTATGCCACACATTGTTGGTTGTGGATAATACAAATAATTATGGACTATTCCTATGGAGCAAACTTCTAACTATTAGATGTTGCGATTTACTCCAAGGAGAAATTGGATATTGCAAATCATCTTTACATTCTATGAATTTCACAGTTTTTAATCTTATGTGATATGTAACTATTGGATTTGTCACCGTAGATCTTGATCCAAATCCAGTTATATCTACCTTCATACATGAAGGGACTTACCAAAACATAAAGCATAAGGTTAGAAAAAAGGGTAAGGTTCTTCAATGCTTGTGTAGAACTATCTTGTCTACATAATCAACTAAATAATTAACAATCTCATATTGTGATCTTGTAACCTACAAATTTTAAGGCATTTGTTTTTGGGATTGCGGCATTGTGTATGCAATTTTAACAACTTAAAATTCGAAATCAAAACAGAGAATGTTGAAGATATGAACATTTAGCTACGTACTTTGAGGTAGTCTTTAATGATAGCCCTCTTGAAACTTGGCATTATTTATGAAGGGAACGATCATTTGACAGAATCAAAGCTTCAAAATTGTTATAGAATAATCTAGTTACTATCAGTCCAACAATTGCTATGGTAGCGTATACTCATAGGCTGGTTGAAGGACAGAGGCTTAGCAACAGTTAGAAAAGATCAGTATGACAATTTGTATGATATGGCAGTTTGCTTCGGAAAGAGGTTTTGCATCAGTCAAGAAAATATTAAACCTTAAATTTATCTCATTTGGGTGTGTGAAAGTCTAGCAGACATAGAACAGCCTGTGCTTATCTCATCATAGTATTGTCATATGAACTGCACTGATTAACACGTGTGGGAATTTAGTAATAGAAGTCACCAATATATTTAATAAATGAAAGGAGAATGGCATCAATAGTGACTGTTGTTGGGGAAATCAGGCCTTGTAGATAAATAGCAAGACATCAAGCCAGATAATAGTACCTTTCTTTAGCACTTCCTAATCCATCAACTATCCCCTGGTGGCATGAAGTAATGCGAAAGTTCTGAACATATCAGATTGGAAACTCGATTCTGCAAGAAAAATAATGGTTAAATAACATAGCAAGAGATGCAATGAGAAGAAAAAACGCAACTACCTACCTAAATTACGGGTTATGGATCTTGAATTCGTTCATTACGTGAGAAGCAGAATTATTGGACCAAATAATATTCTATTGCTACTGCTGCATAATTGACAGGACATCACAAATGATTCTTCAATGGGCAAACTTGCTGCTATAAAGAAGGTTATCCAATACCTACGGAATGAGTTAAAAAAAAAACCTTGTTTAGGCATGTGTCTCAAATCAAATGTGCTTGAAATACCAAAGGTCTTTAAGTGGGACAAACAGTCCTATAAGACATTAGCCTAAAGAGTGCTAATTTTCTAAGAGTGAACAATTAGAAAGGCCATAACCTGCAATAGCTAGTGCATTATGCATACCTGTGACTAAAATCAAGATGGAATACAAAAGCAGTTCACTTCAACCTCGCTTCCTGCCCCCCAGATTCAAGCCTAAAACTGCAACCCTCAACAAACCTTTCCTACATTATCCTCACCTTAACAGCTGGTTTGCTAGCCGCACCAGGACTTTCCCAAGCAAGCATCATATCAAATGTAAGGCGCCGAAAATCCTTGTCACTCAAGTGATCTGAGGTCTGAGTAGCAACAGAAAGTGCACGAAAACAGCAGTATTCCATAAAATTCCGGGCATACTTCGGAGGCTTCTTCGCAGATTCAGGTGCGTCCTCCTCAAAATGTTTTTTCAGCTCCTCGGGATCATGTAGCAGTATTCTATTGGCAAAGATATAAAATCACCCATCAGTAGGCCTAAACAGATCCAAGCAGTCAAGCAACCATAAGGGTAGAACATGTTTCATCTTTCAAAAAGAGAAAAAACTACTCAAATTTAGTAAGTCAAAGCGTTACTTAACACCCAACTGATGTTCTCCTTGAGCACAAATCTTAGTGAACGTGCAACTTAAACTTACCAATACTACAACGTAAAAAAGAATATTATTCAAGTCTAATTTTCGACATTTATATGCACCACATAATACATCTGTGAATGAATAGATGAGCCCAGATGGATACGATTAAATTTCCTTATTATAAATCAGCTGTGTCAGCTGGACGTTGATGAACAAACAGGCGCAGCCTACATAACTTCTTTGCCTTCACATTGTCCTACCAATATTTCTTTCTAAATTTGAACATTTCCTTAATTTTGTCTTTCTATTTAGTCTGATCTGCCAAATACAATCTGATGAACTGTTGGGCAATACCTTGCTTATTGTAAAATTTAAGTAGTCTGCTACTATATTCGGGGAGGCATCACGTCGAAATTGAATCTTGACATGTATTTCCATCTTGTAGCCAATTCCTGTTTACGGCTAAATCTCAAAAGCATAAACATAACAAACGAATTAAATGCACTCAATATTTACCTCAATTGTGAAAAATTGATGGTCATTCCAGCCTCTCCTTTACTCTCTGCACAACCTGTGATTCAATGCAACACCCTAAGCTCTTCATGCAACTAAGGAAACATCTAGATTCTGCATTGGTCATAGCCACTCATGCGGCACTATTTTCTAAGCTTGCAGAAGATGATGTCTTCATTGTAGAAACCAATCAGGAAAAAACTTTACTGCGCATCTACCTATATCATGCACAATTGTCTCCTGCTTCATATTTGGTGACAACTCCAGGGAGAAAAAGGTCCATGCTGCACCTTTTTTGACAAAGGCACAGGTTCAACAAACCAGTTTGTGCATTACACAACTCAAAGATTCAGATTAACTCCCTGTAAATGATCACTACAAAAGCATAACAAAAGAAGCATAAATGCAAAAGATTAAACTCGACAGGGAACTTCCAGGCAACCAGATCATATAGAGCCTCTATAGAAAAGATAAGGTTGGATCTGAAAGTGCGGTCCCATGTAACGATTTAATGCCTTTCATAGTTCCAACTTGTGCAAGCATATGAAAAACATCAAATTGGGCAGAAAGACCTATAGTTTGTCAGTCACATTTCAAAGGAAGCCGTGAGCCAGGCCTTTATTCTTTCTGAGATGGGTTGGATCATTTTCTGGCCTTGGCTTCTATCCAGTGATTGGCACCAGGTTCACATCAGATCCAGGGAAATGAAAAGAAAAAACTCCACCACTGTACAACAACCGTCGAAGACCTCTATGCGTGCTGAAGAAGCATGCTCAGCTTAAAGCTCCATAAACATTCCTGGGATACTGCAAGCTATACCTAACAAACAACCAACATAATATTAAACCAATGGGCCTAAAATGAAGATCAAATTACACAATACATCGACAATCAGGGTATTCAAAGTATATTGCAAAGGCCCAGTTTCAGCAATACTGGAGATCAAGAAAACCTTGAAACTAAATCAGCTAAAGTCATACTCTTGCATGCAATACCTGCGAGAAAGAAGCTATGAAATATTTTTTAAACGACATGGAGAAGTAGATATTTCATATTCGGGGCAATATCATTATCTTCTACAGAAATTTCAATTCATTGACATGGATTGTCTATTCAAGATACATGACAGATAGTTCAATTGTTATTGCATGTTGTTAATCTTGCAGGCTTGGAGCTGGGATGAAGTAGTCTCTCTAGTTCTGTCATTTATGCTGCTTGCATGCTAAGTCTGTAATAGGCCATCAACGAAAACAAAACTTTAAAAGAAACAGAAGGGGCCTAACATGTTTATACTCATCATCAAGCTCTCTAGGATCCACATAGGTAACCATCATGCCATCGCATTGGATTGGTCAAGAAAAAAATTAAATAAAAATATGCAAAATATTCTTGATGGGATGCACATTGCTAAACAACATTAATAGGAGCTAACGCAAAATCTTCCTTATTGCAGCACAGATGGTCATGCACTCCTTGGTGCATCCAATGACAAAGAATAAACATCCAAGAAACTATAATTTTGAATGCAGCAAACCCTATGCAATAAACGCCTAACAATCATGGACAAAATAGCCAGATAAAAGAACAGAGGCACGAAAATTGAAAGGCAAAACTACGAAGAATACCAGATTAGATGTGGCATGGACATATGGAAAATCATAATTCTCACAATAGCAAACTGATGATGCAACACCTCCAAGCTCATCCGATGCTGCTTTTCTACAGAATCAAAACAAAGAATACCTGTCAAAAATCAGCCGATTAGGCTACAACCTCAAAGCCGAATCTATCTTTTTCGGAATTCCAATCTGCACAAAGGGGAATGATTACCCTATCTATCCTCTCCTCCAAAATCTCGTATATGCATGCCAGGATTCAAAAGGGGCAAATCGAAAAGGGACCCGGGATTAGGTATGGATAGCTTTGTCAGGAATAATTTTTTCATGGTATTGCATGCCGAAGAACAAAAAACAAAATTTGCATCAACGATGGCATCGTACCTGAGGCCCAATCGCTGGGCAAGAAATCTGAAGATGGGGCGCCCTAAAAAGTTTCTTCAAAGCCAGACCCCTCCTGCGGATTCGATGCAAAAAGCAGCAAAGATGGCGTGCACAAATCATGCCGAAGAACTTCCACAAAGCCAACAACGGAACCCTTTCGATCGATCGAAAAGGAAAATCGTAACAGAGCATATAGTTGGACGTCAGAAAAACAAACCTCTAAATCATATGAAAAAGCACAAACTTGATTTTTGGAATACTGGAAAATTTTTCCGGCAGTTAAAACCTTTAAAACCTTAGAAATTCATCCTTAAAAAATAATCCAAAAAGTTCTTGGGGTGCCGGAAAAACCAAATTTAAACAATAGATATATTGAAAAAATATATAGTAATTTGGCTTAATATTTTCTGTTGGCTACACCATAGAAATTTCTGGGTTGATATTTGGGTTAGTTTAGCTAAATGCTAGAAAGTATGAGAGGAAAAATGTGTAGAGTTTAGCTAAACCACAGAAAGTTTTGGGATTAATATCGAGCAAGTTTAGCTAAAGTCATTCTGGCTAATAAGAAATATGCGATTAGTAATTTATTCCCTGCAGCTGGGTATGTCTTGCTACATCAGCAATGGGCACTTCTTCTGATTATATTATTCTCTTAGATATAGTAATTTTGCAGATTAGTCATTACCCAAAAGGGTACAAGCAGGACAAGATTGTGGGGATGGGTCTCAATAAAGAAGAACTAGAACGCAACGCAGTAAGTTATTCTAGAGAAGAGAAACAAAATGTTTAATCTGTTTTTGCAGATTTTGATAGACAGGAGGAACAGCATACTACATTTGATATTGTGCATTAATTGTGTAACCCCATCATCTTCTTATGTTGCTTCAACTTTTTGCCTTTATTGTTGATGACAGTGCAGCCTGTAATATCTGCAGGTTTTGACTGAGTACATTGTGCAAGACTTGAATGTAAATCCAGTACTGCCATTTGAGGACAGCACATTTGATATCATTACCAATGCAGTAATTACTAGCTTCTCATGCTCATACCTAGAAGAATCTGCAACATTTTGGTTTCTGTTTATCACTTCAACTGCCATTTTTGTTGGCCAATGCAAGTCATAAAACTTGCACCCAGAAAACTCGCAGTAGGCAGCTTCTTAGATTCTAAAGCTTCTTTTGGTGCAGGAGAAGCAACAGTTGCAAGATTCCTTAACTCATATTTAGGGCAAGATTTATTGATGAAGGCCATTTATGTAAGCTTGATAACCCAATGAAATCTGCTTGATATATATTTATGTCCTGGTTTTTATTTCCTTGATATGCATTTGCAAATGGCCTAGGGACCATCTTGCTTTTTACTGAATTCATTCTTTTATTTTGCTGTGAAGTTCATTCTTTTCTTTCTGCTTCACAGGTGCCAGATTGCGGCTCCCAGCCAATTATCACACATAAGATTAATCACACATAAGCGAGGGAAAACATTATAGTCAGTGCAGCCTGTGAATTTTTCTATCTGTAATTGAATTCAGTCATAAAATGCTTGGGAAACATCTTTTGCAAGTAGCATTTCAAAGTATTCAGAATGATCCACAGTTTCAGATTTAGATTCAAGATTGGCCATCATTTTGATGGGTTGGTTGCAGCTACTCAGCCTATGGAGCCTTGCCTCTTCATTTCACAGCGGTTGTCGGCCTATGAAGCCTTTACCCAAATTTTTGCTATTTGCTGGATCCTGCAGATGCATTTGTAAGTTGTACATTCAATTTCAGAAATTTCATTTTCTAAGATAGACAGATGTCTTCATCCCTGCAATATGCGCATCTTCTTTTGATCATGTGAAGAGTATGGTTCACAAAGCTCTGATTGTATAACAAGATCCAAACGCTCAGGATTTATGGGTTTTTGGGATGAAGTCAGCTATGCCAGGCCAGAGTTTTGTAATGCAGTTTAACAAAAGCAAAAGTCATTTTTCAGAGAAAAGAAGATGGATAAATCCAAGGTCAACATTCATAAAGAGACAGAATTATGCAATGACTTGAAAGCCAATCTCCAAAATTGGTAGCAGACCTTTAAGAAAAAGCTTGCAAAGCTTGACAAGTTTGTCCCATATCCATTTGCAATTTGTTTCGAATGGCCAAGACTATCTGTCTACACTTCTACACTGATGGTTATGTTGAAAGGCACATGGCGTTAAACTGTTTACATGTTCAGAAGATTTGAGATTGGCATTACTTTCTCACCAGTAAGAGTGTTCCAACTTGCTAAAAGGATCCCATTGAACAGATAATACCTTCCAGTTTATTTCTTATAGACCATGTGAGATTGTTTAGGAAAGCATAGCTGATTCAACTTTTAAACTTAAAAGGGTTGAACAACTCTGCCATAAGAGCGGAAAAAGCCACAATTCAATTTAAGAAGTTATCAAATGGCCTCTACAATGCATCAATAACTTCTTTCTCAATATCTTATCTGGCCATTAAACTTAACAAGACGTGTAAAAACACAATAGCATTCTATAGTTCTAACATATGCTAAAAAATATAAACTTAGACATTTAGATATTTGGGAACATACACGTAGTTCCCAACAATTTAAAGTACAATGCACACAATTCCAATTACAAATTTCCAACTTTAGCCCAACGCTAACTCTGCCAATTTATCTCACTATTTAGGTTTTTGCTAGGCACTATTTAGGTTTTTTTCATATTTAGGGGCCAATTAGATTGACAGAAACTTAAAGGCGGTGGAAAGATCTAGAAAGATCAAGCGGTGAGCCTTACTAGGGCACAACTGACATGTTCACCATTTAGGTTTTTGCTAAGCACCATTTAGGTTTTTTGCTAGGCACCGTTGCTATATAGTCCTTTTACTTTAGCATGCATTTGGTCATAGCAAATCGTTAACTAATTTGCATGCATGAGAAAATACCTCATGTCAATAAAGACCACGTATCATTGACAGGTTCCCAACATTTGCCCAGCAACGCTGGGCACCATTACTATATGTGTTGTTGTGCTGTGCCCTATAAACAGATCGCTTCCTTTTGTAAGATACATCAGATTCTTTAAATCCATATGAATCTTGACAGTTCTGTTCTACATATCCGTTATCTTATCAAATATGTGTTAGCATTTTAACAGACTTGATTTTAATATCTGCTCTTTTATGCTTAAGTCTTCAGGAATAATAATTCCTACGCTGATGTAATGAAAGAAGTAACAAATAAATGACTATATGTTATGAAATCTATAGCTCCTTTTCTAGATCAAACCTGATTGGAATTGTTGGTCAAATGGGCCTCGTTTTGTACAGATCTGCTGGATTTCATCATGGCGTTTTGGTCTTCAAAGGGATCAGATGTTGCATCAGCTTGCTCCACAGTTTTCTCATTGGCCTGACTAATAATGCACTCGATGGCTGGATTGGAAGCTTTCCCTATTCCCTCTCTTTCTAAGGCAATTTCGGCATTCCTAGTGGCCCCTACATTGGAGCAGCCAGCCATCACCGAAGCTTTAGCTGGGATGTGATAATCATAGATGGTTTTCCTTTTAACAGCCTGTCTCTTTTCCTCCTCCATTTTTAAGATGGTTCCCTTGTTGAAACCACCCTTTCTTCTTCCCATAAGCAGATAGTAAGTAACTATGCCTTCATTAAAGTGAGTTATTATGACTGCTCGTGAGTTATGTTCCAGAGTAAACTTGCTGATCTAAATACCTTTTTATGGAGCCAGGGAATCCGGAATGCCCATTTGGGAAGATCGATCGCCATTCAGGTTTTCAGCTGCGTACAGATTTTAGGGTTTCTACTCCAAGCCCTAGGCCGTAGATATTAAAAAATAAAACCGACAAAGGTATGAAAACCTAGTGTCTACAACCTCTTTAAAATTTTATTCTTGTCCTGTCTATCTAACCATGATATCCCATCCTTAAAGTTTCCTGTACGTCTCTTGTACCCACATCATTATGAAAATAGAATAGAATAGAATAGAATAGAATATGATTTTATCGTCCACGGAGACCAACTGGCCTATGGGACCCAAGTACAAAGAGAGAGCAGCAGGCGTATTACTACCAGGATTAAAAAACCCCCGCCCCGAAGGGGTTTTCGGGGGAAA
Source organism: Isoetes taiwanensis (assembly GCA_021234155.1). Taxonomy (NCBI): domain Eukaryota; kingdom Viridiplantae; phylum Streptophyta; class Lycopodiopsida; order Isoetales; family Isoetaceae; genus Isoetes; species Isoetes taiwanensis. Next base: position 6,710,230 of record JAJEKV010000037.1, read on the forward strand.
AACCTTAGTAGCAATAAGGATGCTGACATACTGCACAGTTATATACATAATCACAAGTACAGCTGAGGTTAATGTCGGACGTGGGGCATAAGCGAAGTCCCACAGATCCATTACCTCCTGGAGGTACGATCCCAACAAGCCTACAGAGGCCGTGCTCAAGAGCTCATGCAAGGCCCGATGGGGCACAACTAACCGAAAGCATACCGAGCCCGGATATGCTCGTGACACGGACAGGCCCGGAGGGCGTGACTTTCATCCTCAATGGCTCGCTGACAAAGATCGACAGACTCGGCCCTCACGCTGCCCCGAATCCATCTCCTCGTCTCAATGCGGAGGTGGTGTGCACTGTCGCGAATGGAAGCAATCACCCCGCTTTTTTTCATGGGTAGATGGGTGCGCAGGTAGTGGTGTGGGCCCCTCGTGAGCATGGGATTAACCTGCTTTGTCGATAATTTGCCACCTTGACATGTGACGGGGCCTCGTGATCCCAAAGCTTGGCCATGAAGCAAGCATCCAAATACTGCTTCAAGGCAAGCGTTCCTTCGGTGTATGCACCGGTCCACATCGTGGTGCCTGCACATTCCATAGCGAGAACCACGGGCTTGCTTGTCTTTCCAAAGAGGCTTTGAGTCATCAAGGGCCCATCGCCCTCGCCAAAGCAAGGTTGGGCAGCCGGGCTTCATCCATAGCCACCACCTTCCGGAAGTAAATAATGTGACGTTCAGTAGCAGACCCTTTGTAATGGAAGGAAGCCCGTCTCTTGGAGCAAGATCGATATGGGACCGTGGATTTCACTCCAAAGTGCCCGCCAAGAAAGCCTTCAGACCTGCTCTAGATCGTTCCAAGTGGTGAGGGATATCACCGGCCCCCACACTTCTACGCCCCATAGAGGAGGACGGTTCAACCAAGGCCCCGAACAAGTGTGCCCTGGTGACCCCATGCATACAAACTACGCCTTGGATTGTTGTTTTGCATTGCATCTGGGGCTTTCCGGCTGCAGGTGACCCGTAACCCGATGGATGCATCCCGGTGTGTGGTAGTAGAAAACTCAATGCCCAAATACTTATAAGATCGAGCCACCTCCACTACACCGCCTGGTAAGTGAATGAGGGAAGACGTGGGGTTAGGGATGATGGGACCAAAGAAGCACCCTTGTCTTGGCCAAGTTAACTCTCATGTCGCTGAATTGGCGTAAAGTGTCCAAAGCATCCGTGTGGCGTTGCATGTCCTTCAGGGTATATGCGAAGCAGTCAACATCATCAAGATATATGAGTTTGCGGATTATGTGGTGCATCAATCGGCGCCTCCCGTGCTGCTCGCCTAGCCATTCTTCTACCGGTCAATGTACAAGCCAAGAGCGCCGGGGATAGAGGGCAGCCCCGGCGCACCCCAATGCTACTAACAACGGGCTCCCCGACAAGTGTGAGACGACCGGAGCAAGCCTCGTATAGTTCGTATATAGCATTCGCAAGTCGACGGGGTCCCTAGTCGTCTCAATCTGGGTCCCACAACTTATCCCGAGGCAATCGTGGTCAAAAGCCTTTTGCGAAATCCACAAAGCAACAAGATAGATTCCAAGGCCGATTCCGCTATCCTCTATGAGTGTTCGCAGAGTGAAGATATGGTCAATAGTAGAATGCCGGGCGAAGCCCTGCCTGCTGCGGCTTGAGCCCGCGACTTCTCCATCCTCGCCCAAAGTGTCAATCGCCGCTCAAGAATCCGGCAAGCAACTTGGCAAAGACAGAACTGACCATAATGGTACGATAGTTGGCTGGGCTGTGGGGGTCCCCTGCTTTGTAAATGGGCACAACTCTACTGGTAGTCCAGTGCGGGGGGAAGCCTTCTTGCAATGCCCTGTTGAAGGGTGCTGTGAGAACCGACACCATTGGGGGCCCGGCCCACTTGAGAAGCTCTGCCTGCATACCATCCAAATCTGGCGCCTTCCCTTAGGATTAGGCGTTGCGGGCCCATTATGACATCCCTTCAAGAATGACCGAAGGCTAGGCCCGTCATGGAGGTATCGGTGCCCGGCTTCCCATTGGGTCATACAGCTGCTGCAAGAGAAAACACCAAGTAGTAATAAAAAAAAAAAAAAAAGATGAACTGGAACTAGAGCTAGAACCAGCAAATCGAAATGATCTAGTATGCCAATCAATCTATGGGTTATGTAGCTCGAGCCAGGGCAGACCCAAGACTATTGGCGCATGTGGGCTAGTGATGAGATTAAAGGAAATACTGGGCTAGCAATGACTACTTCTATTCAGAACTTCTTGTGATGTACAGAGCTCCCATCATAGTTGCATTTGACGAGCTACGTCTCCAAATCCATCTTCAATAGATAATAAACTAAGCGAAGCAAAAGAGATACAAAGGGAAGAGAGGACCCGTACCTGCAGCCAAACAATACTTTGTTAGCCTGATAAGGGTATCAAAGCAAGGGCCAAAAGGTACATTGGGTCCTCTCGGTTTATAACTGATCACCCTTTGTAACCCTTTTCCCAAAGTTAGAATCTAATAGACATGGAATGGAAAATGTAATAATAGAATGTAGAAGAACAGATTATTTATAGCTTCAACAATCTGTCATAGATAAATAAGATGAATTGAAGTACAAATTGCAATGATAAGAACCTGTAAAAGTGTGCTACTTCAGCATTTTTCTTGTTGATGTGAGCATCATGCCAGAAATGATGTCAAGAGGTATTTTGCAGCTTAAACTAGCATTATCCTTATTCCCAAGACTTGAAGCAATTTCAAAGGTATTTACAGCAGAGGCCATGGCCGGATTTCACTGTACCCTTGCATTTGTACAAATAAATACATTGCAGCATGCTCCATGACAGGTCTGCAATCTAGAACGGCGTATAGATCATGAACTGGATCATACCAAATGGATGTGCACAAATGCGGCTGTGTTAGGTCGTCAATAGTTTAGGGCACGAACTGAAACGTATGTGATAATAGAAGCATATGGTGATGTAGTCTACCATTATCAGCCAGATACTTTGATATTTAACCATGCCTACATGAAATACAATACCTTTGTATCCTTTGCATTGAGGCTACAAATTTTGCCATTCTCCAAGTGTTGCATGTGGATTCTCTTTGCCGTAGCTCACAAGAAAGGAGAAAAAGGTACTTGCATGCAAGCCATAAAATAAATGCCAACACTTGGCCACCATGCTTCATAAGAGCTTGTAAAGTAAGTAGAATATGCACTTTATTACCTTCAAACGTTTAAAGAAGGCCCTAGCTTGAAGACCTTTTCCAACCATACAAATCATGTCACCTAATATAGATAGAAAATTGTGACAAATGGATAGAAAATTGTGCCTCGTCTTAGTCTTAGCCACCATGTGGAAAACAAGTCCATGTCACACTCTGAAATTGTGTTTTGCCTATAGATGCACAACACCAACATACACCAATGTTAGGACTTCTCAACTTTAAGCATACACATTTGCTTAAGGATTTTTTTTGATAAAAATCTCAAGGAATATTCCATTAATACGACATCATATGGCCGTGTATAGTACACTACGTATAGATAAGGAACTGCCTTCCTTAATGTGCAAAGCATATAAAAAAAAAAAAAAAAAGATGAACTGGAACTAGAGCTAGAACCAGCAAATCGAAATGATCTAGTATGCCAATCAATCTATGGGTTATGTAGCTCGAGCCAGGGCAGACCCAAGACTATTGGCGCATGTGGGCTAGCGATGAGATTAAAGGAAATACTACAAGAAACTCCCTCAAACAAAACCTGAAGAGGCGCAGTACATTCTGTGACCCGAGGAGATCTCTCATCCATCAATCACTTCGATAGAACTATGATGTTCAACCTTGCTTCTAGAGATTGCATGCTTACAGGCGAACACACTATCTATAAAGCAAGCATTTGCACCACAATCAAGTTGCGCCAACGCTTCCAATCTTCCAACCTTGGTTTCAATGATGTAGAGATGAAGAATGTCTTGCTAACCTTATCCGATGGAATAAACATGTCAAGAAGTGTGGAAGGAGTCTGAGAAATGGCAGCCAGCCGACGAGAGACTCCTACTACTCGGACCGGCCCCCGAAGTTTTCCGACTGATTTGGGCACTTCACGGGGCATCCACGAGCAATAGAACCAGCTCCTCCACAGTAGAGGCAAAGATTAGCCTCTTTTCGATACTGCTTTTCGACGGCAGATAAAGGTCCTCGAACTGCCCGATCAATCTGCATAGGCTTAGGTCCGGACCTGCTGGATTCTACAGATGAGACCGGGGAAGGTGTAGCTACAGACGCCATAGTTACCCGGAATGGGACGGGAACGGGAACGTGGACCTAAAATTTGGAACGTGAACTGGAACAAATTGGAACGGGAACGACCAACATTCGAATTTTTAAAATCTAAAAACAGTTTTGGTGTTCCCTTTGCATAATGATCATTGTGGAACACTTAGAATTTAAAAATGACTCATAGAGACCGCTTTGTAAATGGAAACATATTAAACCACTCTGTAGATGCTTAATTTTTCATATGACATTATATTCAAGACTTAAAACATAGTATTACATCTCTATAATTCTAACACACTAGAAGTCTAAAATAAACAAGATAGGGAAGTTGACCTTAGGCACTGAGGCCTTTGACAAACTAAAAAAAATGTCTGTTGCAATATTTCCCTTCCCTTACAGATAATGTTTCTCAAAATCAATAGTGCCATTTAATCTGTTACAATGCAGAACTATAAATCTCCATCAAAAAATAAATTCTACAGTTCTGTAGCAAGTTTTCTCAACTCTTTAACGCCCCTTAATGCTCTTAAACTTACTCCTCCCACAAGTGGTTCTTCAAGAACACATGGCTTCCTCCAGTGCAAGTCTCTCTGACTGAGTTGAAAAACAAATCGAAATTCCCATCATCAAAATGCAAAATGGATAGATTATAAATGAGATTGCAAATCGAGAGATACAGCAGAGGAGGAACATAAATTAAACAACAAACAAGAGAGAGACAGTCACGAAACATTTGTGTAGTCCACTGCAAAGCACTTTATGTGTGTGTGTTTATGAAAAACACTGAGCAAAGAGTCATTGCCAGTTGCACCATTCCTTCCTACCAAAAGAAGAAGTAAAGAAGGGAAAAAAATGAACTATAAACCATTGATTTTCTTATCTTTTTTGGGAACTTACTAGGAACGCCGTTCCCAAAGATGGGACCGTTCCTAGTAACAAACCATCCGGAACTGGAACTTGGCGTTCCGGGAATGTAGAACCCTAGGGAACGCGTTCCGGAACGGGAACGCGTTCGAAACGGCGTTCCCGGTAACTATGACAGACGCTTGTGTGATTGGGAAGATCTGACTACGTCTCTCTTGCCTACGTTCAAAGAGCTGATTATCACATCGAACTGCAAATCTGATGGCTTCTTCCAAAGTTTGAGGGTCCTCCGTATATAGACAACAACATATCTTTGACATCCTCATGTAACCCCCTTCGAAAACAATCTCGAAGTACAACATCATCCCAGGCAGTATCTACTGCAATTTGATGAAATTCTAATGCATATACTGAAGCTAGACGATAGCCTTGCCTTAGATTGCAAAGTTTTGTGACTGTTGTATACTGACGATCAGTGTCTCCAAAGCATGCCTCGAGTTCTGCAGTGAAAGCAGCAAAATCTTGCAACTCTGGGGCTCCTTTCTCCAATAAAGGAGCAAACCAACTTGGTGAGGAGAGAACCAATCAGCCCAACTTGTTCTTGGGCCATGGGATATCTATGAGGATGGAGCTGGATCACAAGCCTGATCAGATTCAAAAAACCACGGAGCTTGGATCGAGTGCCCTTAAACTTCTCTGGCAAGCTGATCTTAGGCTCTGATGACATCAATCCCGAGCTAGAAGCAGATTCATGTGAAGAAACACGTTCCTTAAGTTCTTTATTGTCCAAGTGCAACTGCTGGCATACTTGAACAAGCTACTGGACCTGTTCTAATAAAGTCGAAACCTCCTAATACAAGATCGAGCAAAAAAATGCTTAGGATCAGAGTAGGCAAGAACAGGTAAGGGATTCCGGTTCAAACTTTCACGAACTATGCGAAAACAAGGAAAATACGTGCAAAATATGCAAGAAATACGAAAGAAATATGCAAGATTGGCAAAGAATCTGATATATGAACAGGAATCAAGAGTACAATGGCCCGAAGGCAAGCAGGAACACGAGATAAATGCCTAAAAGGCTCAAGACTGGCGTTGAACCGGAATGGTTCGACAAGAAGAAGATGCCTCCTTATATATCTAGACCAACGGTCAGGATCGCGCCACTCCAATGGATGAGATCATGCCAAGTGTCGCGCATGTATGTAATTCTAGAATATTCTAGAGAAATTTACCAAAATAACCTTAATTGTTCACTTAATTCCTGAAAAGACCTTTGTATTTTTTAAATTCCCAAAATGCCCTTAACTCTTAAGTATTTTCCCAAATAGCTCTTTATATTATAAAAATTACCAAAAAATACGTTTTTCACAATAGATGGTTATTCTTTACACAGGGAAGTGTTTTACAAATCACAACAATTTGAAACCAATTCAGATTACTTGTTGAGCTCATTTTGCTATTTATATGCTGGAGCTATTTATCCACTAGATATTGAACTTCTTGAAAATAATGAAATGCTACCTTCTACAAAATGTCGTCCACCTGGCAGGTCTAAAAGGAAACAAGATAGGACAGAAGACAGGGATAGAGAAAAGCGTGTATACAAGTGCACACGTTGTGGTAATGCTGGCCATAATGAACACAGTTGCAGAAATCCTATTTGATATTTTCATTGCATATTTTGTCTTAATGCGATGTTCCAAAATTTATTTTCCAGATTGTTGTGATCTGTAAGAAACACTTCCCTATGTAAAGAATGATCATCTATTGTGAGAACATGATTTTTGGTAATTTATAAAATACAAGGGCTATTTGGAAAAATACTTAAGAATTAAGGGCATTTTGGGAATTTAAAAAATACAAAGGGCTTTTTGGGAATTAAGTCAACAATTAAGGTTATTTTGGTAAATTTTCCAATATTTCAAGAACCTACTGGAAATAGTCCCCCATATGAGAAAGACATCTGGAAATATCCTTAACAAATATTGGTAGTGCACTTGGCAGTGTGTGACTCGCAATTGGAAGTTGCGAGTTCAAATCCTGTCTTGTGCAATGACCCTTTTGCATCTGCGTCACGACCATCTTTTGTATATACGAGTATAATGTTCGTATGATACGAATATCCGTATGGTCGTCACAGTTTTAGCCTATAATGTTCGTATGATACGAATATACGTATGGTCGTCATAGTTTTGGCCTTAAGAAAATCTGCCACAGTCAGGCTCAATGCCGATTTTGACATCCCGGATCAATGTATCAAGAGCCTATTTTGGCTGCACAAGGTTGTCCGCCATAGAAGAATTTGGCGCCATGGTTTTCTAACCTGTCTGTAAATATGACTACATATACAGTGGAGTCATTTGCCTGTATACGCAATGAAGGGGGCTCACAATAAGCAGACGATTCATCACATAATTGCCTTCTTTATGAACTCTTAGATTACATTTCTCAATGGGCCGCCGGAAGGAGCCTGATCGATTCAAAGCCAGGGCCGGCTCCGACCTTTGCATATGAAGGTTTGGGATTTTAAGGTTAGGTTCGAAAATGCAGACCGAAATAAGGCTTTTTTAGGATAAAATAAAAAAAAAGAACGTGAAGCATTTAATTTCAATAGCTTTAAGCATTTAATTTCAATGGCTTTATAACCGGGAAAATCACGTTTATGATTTTTAAATATCCCATTTTCTTTGCCACGTCATCACAAAGATAAGATTCCCCATAATTGCACATGCCCACTCATTGCTTGCCATTAATTGCAATAAACATATGTGGCAACACCTGCACAATTGATGCAGCACATTCAACGGCCCGGATGAATCCAACTTAAGCCGCCCCCTTATTTCTGGAGATTTTGGTGTCACCATTTGGGCCGTCGATCTCAGGCCTCAATGGTTCATGCGACGACACCCAAATCCCTAGAGATAAGGGGGCAGCTTATATAATTGTATATATATACAAATTACGCGCCGATGGGACGAGGCAAAGGAGGGTAGGTGACTGGCATGGGTTTTTATCTACATTAGTGTTAGGACTTTTTATTTTTTAGAATGACAATTCTTTTTCCTGGAATAAAGTAGATAAAAGTGCATTTATAAATCAAATTTTACTCTAGAACATTTGTTTTATAATCTTCATTAGGAAGCCTTTATTGATCTGCTTTAAAAATATCAAGTTGTGTTGTACATGGATTGCATTTACGTTCCTTTTGATGTATGCTATATTATTGACATGTAGACAACCATAGTTTGGGGTATGGCTTAAGGGAATTTAGTTGGGATGGATTAATGTATTAATATAGTGGAATGTTTGTATATTTATAAGATAAAAGTGCCTTACTCTAGAACATGCCTTTTATAATCTTCATTAGGAAGCCTTTATATGGAATAGATTCATTGATTTGTTTGTATATTTATAATAATATGCTGTTTGTATACTTAATGTGTTTGGAAGGAAATAATTAGAGACTTGTTTGTTTCCTTTTTCTTCATGCATAACATATATTCTTGTTTTTCTATATTGTTAATGATTATAGTTACGGTATTTAATTTATTACGTTAATTTAATGGGGTTAATTTTAAATTATTGATATCAAATTGTGTTTATTTTAAGTATTAGTTAGTCATTATTGTAATTTCGAGATATAGATATTAATATCAGGCTGAATGCATTATTTTTATTAACAGGGTATACCTGCCATGAATCCAAAGTTCATGGCAAAAATATACACAACATTCATAACAGGAAATCCACACAAAAAACTTCAAACAACATGGTAATCCAAGATTCAGATGATGTCGGATTGTTCAGCTCGGTTGGTGTTTCCCACGGTATCAAGAATGATGACTGCATCATTCAATCGAGCCAATTTTTCCTGGAATTGCATGCCTCCTCTCTCTAAGAGCTTAAAATCTTCAATCATTTAATTCGAACATGGAGTTTCTGAATAGGGGTAAGCTCTTTAGGCATGATGTGTACATGCAGGTGACGTTGGGGACGATCATCATGTCTTCGTTTGATTGAAGCATGACCTGAATCTAACACAGCAGAGTCTGTCTCAGACATGATTGCTGTAAGGAAAGATGTTAAAAAGTGAGTTATTCATAATATAAAGAAGTATACAAAAGGATGTTATACAATACCATCAGGGTCATGTGAATGATCCTTGAAGCTGCACTGCATCGGAGTTGGCTTTTGGGCTGTAAAGAATAGGATGCAAATGGTCAGATAGGTTAGTCTACGAAGGACTAAGGTGAGTGGATTACCAGAAGGAACTTGAAGCTGTTCCTTAGTAGAAGGAACATGAGGATGTTCCTTACTTACAGATTGAATGGGGTTTGGCTTCATGGGATCCATCCTTGCACTATAGAAACGATTGCCGTGCGCTGTATGTTTATACACTGCAATAGATTAAATTTCTATTTCTGGGATACTAAGACAGGTGGAATATGGATAAAATTGAATAACTTCACGTGGCTTTGCACATGGATGGCCATAGCCATAGGGTGTGAGATAGAATTATGTTGAAATCCAGGTGTCGAAAATTATATCTGTTAATTAAGTTCCCATATAGGTAGTTGGATATATATTCAAATTGTGAACAGAAAGAAGGAGGGCGGGATGGGGAAAGGTAAGGCTCCAAAGTTAGAGAGGCATAGGTGTGCAATGAATGTTTGTTTAGGCATACAGAAAATTTGTCAAGGCAGTAAGGAATCATTTGTTAAGAATGCAAGGAAGTCAGTCAATCAGTATTTTGTCCATGGCAAAAGGTTGAATGCTCAGTTGACTAGATTACATAAATTGCTTGCCATTATTGATACAAAGGGAAGATATGTGGTGAAACATCTTGATCCAACAGAAAAAGGTATATAATGTATATCCATACCTTAAGTGCATTGAGTAAGAATTGTATTCTGATTTGTTTATGATTCAGGTAATTTCTCACATGTTCATGTATCAAGAAAACACAAACAAAGGAAGAAGAAAAAGGGAAAGTATTATGATCATATGGAAGTTATAGTCTTACTTCGAAGGCGGAATAAAGCAGGAAGATGTTTGTTTGAAAGAAAGATTAAGTCTATCATTTCTAAATTGAAAACTTGTGAGTTGAATGTAAGTAATGAGCTAGATCGGCTTGATCGCTTGATTGGGGTTGTTGATGTGAGTAAGACTGCTGCAATTGCTATTACACACCAACAGATGTAAGGAAGCTAAGCAAGGAGCCGTGGCGTTGGTTTGTAAATATTCTATGGTAGAAAGTATCTGGTTATGGTTGGTATGTTATTTTTGTCTGTGTTAGCACTGGAAGTATGAGATGTAGACATTTGTGTTGGTATTGGAAGAATGTCAGAGCTGCATATTTATGGTAGATTGCAAATATGGTACGAGTTTAGATATTTACGAGTACGTTGTTTATTTATACATTATGTTATGTACATGAAATTTTGAATACAATGGATGCTCAAGTCTAATACATAATTACATGAAATTTTTACATATTAGCTAATAACAAACACTCTATTTCATGATCAGATATATGACTGTTATGTTGAAGCAGTTCAGAAATTGCAGCCTGTGCTTGAGGTTTAATAGTGCCTGGAACTTCAATCCTGTCCTTGAAGATAATTTTTGTTGTATATACTGTACTCCATTATGGATAGCTAGAAGATACAGAATAATGTCAATCTAATGTAATTTATAATAAAACATTGAATTGTATCAAATATAAATGTTACCTTCAGTGATCGAAGAGCGTTTGTTGTTAGATGTTGATGGCATCTTTGTTTCTATAAAAAATTTAAGTGAGGATACTTATATAGAAAAAGTTGTTCAGCGAATTGGCATGCAGTACAACACTTGGCTTTGAGTATGAATAGCTATTTGCTGTTATAGTAAAATGGTATGCGGTTGTAGTAAAGGATAGTCTAATTGGTTATATATGAAATTAATTTTAATTGTGTCAAGTTATTTATTATTTGAATGTACAGGTAATGATTTCTTAAATAATAGATCGGTTTTGCTGGCATATTAGTTTAGAAGTTGTCTGTTTGATTGCAGAGATTTTGTTGGTATTATCATATACAACCTTAGTTTAACAATGTTTGTTTAAACATCTATATGTTGCAATCCGATTCTGTATCAGGAATGTATGTACTGTAGTTGAAAACAGTAATAAGAAAAAGGCTAGAAATCTACCATATTATGATGCAAAAACTTTTTATATATTCATGTTTGAAGTAAAAGCCTTAAGACAAAACATAGAATAAGATAACAGAGCATAGTCTTGATTATCAGAAAATATCTTCATAGACCGAACATCTGTGCTCGAAGAAGTAGCCAAGCGGGAATATATGATGTCAACTAGGAGCAAGTCATAACTTTGGAAATTTCATAGCTTTTGTAATCTATGCAGGGCAGCACCTTTCAATATTTTCATATTCCATTCAAGTTTATTTCCATTGAACTTGAACTCAAGGACATCTCCAAGGTGTAATCCAAATAATTTTTTAAAACCACTCCAACCATCGCCAAGGCAGTTTCTACTTCTTTTGGCTGGAGCAAAATTTTTTGATTTCCAGGTCTGGTAATCACTACGCTGGATCCTTTGGGAGGACTGCGCCACTTGTTCTCATCATCTAATATCTGGGTAAGTAAAGAACACAAAATATCAGACAATTTTATAGTGATTACAACAATACAAGAATATGAAGATACCAGGCCTTTATTAAAGTTTGCTCTAAGGAGAGTCACACGGAAGGGTTTTTCTGATGGTGGTTGATCATCATCAGAGAACTCATCATCTGATAGCTCAAAATCTGCACTTTCACCACTATTATTAATACCATGGCCGTGTTTGTGTCTATTCACAGGTAGATCATTGCTGGAGTTTCCAAGCTGCCAGTTCCCAACGGGTTTTACACGGTAAGTACCACCACAAATGTTTGCTGTTAGATGGGTTCCATTTTTTGGCATAGTGCATACTTCCCTCAACCACATTATTGGCTTGCAAAAAGGATTCCCAGCCTTCGGTGAAGAAAGTCCGGCCTCCTACAGATGCCATAAAAACTGAATACTGTTTTTTATTGGGGCCGACCGCAATAATATACTGATCTGTTGCAACCATCACGCCTTGAGCTTCCTATAAGAGATTGACTGGGTTAATAGCTTAAATCCTTAAAATAAATATTATGTAGAACAGAGTGAATCAATAAAAATCCAGCTTACTAGCAATTGCCCGAACTTTACATCAACAAAAAGACTGTCGCCATCGCTCTAATACTCAGAGATTATGAACTGAAGCATAGGAGCGATTTGTGCCGGAAAGACAGGATAAAGACGAAAATTATAAGGCCGAAAATGTCAGAAAATTATGGTGTTGCAGTTTAATTATTACATAGCTGTGGCCTATGGAAATCCTACTGCCATTAATTAATATACACTTTGAATAGATTAGTATATGCCTTTCATATATTCCTTACTTAATTCTCTATCCATTTTTTACTTTATTTATAATCATGTGATGACCTAACTTGGTCGGACTTTCAGTCATGGTCGGAAGTTAGTATTGACAACGTATATTAGCTATACAATCATAAATAACATTACAAAATTAAATGTCAATCCATTTCAAGTATATATTTATTCCAATAATGCTATTAATCCAAAAGTCCTTGATATACAACATTTCGTGTCTTCACAACAGAACTTAATTCATTCTGAAGTATAAGTACATCTTCTCGTCTTCGTATTCTTGTTAATGCAGTGTACAACTGACCATGTGCAAATACTGGTGTGCGCAGATCTAGCACTACTTTGTCTAAAGTTAATCCAAGACAACTATGAAATGTTGTTGAATATGCTAGTCGTAATGGCAATTGTCGATGATGGATTGTGAATGCACAATTATCGGGTTGATGATAGAAATTCATACGTGAAATTGGATATACGTGAGTTTGATCAACTTCCAATGCTCCAAGTAAACGTATAGTCACAAATTTATTGTATACATGCTCAACAATTACTCTTACATTTTTCACTAGTCCCTTTTCGCGATCCAAAGATTTCATTAGCTGACAGATTACACCTTCTTTTAATGATAGTGTATGTGGCGGTAGGGTAGAATGTGTATAGTTATATAAAAATTCATCACCACCAAGTTTATCTGGACTTATAGTCTCTTCATTTTCAGTTACACGATCGTAACTAAAGTATCTTCGTTCAATTCCAGCTAGTATATCAAGGATATATTTATTGAATTCATAAACGTATATGTTCAATGGTGTTAAAAACGCTCTTTTCTCACATAACGGTGGTGAACATAGTATTTCAGTAGGAAATAAAAATTTCACTGCTTCATCAAAATCATTTGTTGTCTTGAATAGCGATAGTTCAACTGTTCGATTCACACTATCTTCACCAATTCGTGTCACACATGCTACTAATTCAGTGTCTCCTGCATTTCTGATAGCCTTTTCAAGCTTTAATACCTTAAATGATTTCCACGTTCTTGATGATTTTATTGATGCATCAATTGTTGCTTGTCTTCCACTACCCTTTACAACTGGTGCAATTTGTCGAAAGTCTCCAGCAGTTATAAAACACTTTCCACCAAATGGTACCTGTGTGTTACAAATTTCTTGTAACAATATATTTATTGACTCGATCACAGCTTTATTTGCCATAGGGAATTCATCCCAAATTATAGCTCGTGCATTAGATATTAATTTAGCTTTATCAGAGTTTCTTTGCAATAATGAACGTATTCCAGCATTGTTGTCCATTACAGGGATTTCAAATAAAGAATGGGTTGTTCGACCTCCAGGATACAATAACGCAGCTAAACCCGTTGTTGCACAAGGTAAAATAATTTCAGTTCTACTGTGGATTAGTAAACAAATTGCATTTAACAAAAATGTTTTTCCAGTGCCTGCTTTGCCATCTATGAATAGCGGTACGCAGCATCCATGGCGATCTAAATCAGTGCAGACATGATTGTATATATGTAATTGATCACTATTCATTTGTTTCTTTGCTACTATAACAGCTTCATCATATTTTTCCACATCTGGAAACTTTAATAACTCTTCTAGTGCATAGTCAGGGTGCAGCATTGCTCCAGGTAAACCTAATTCTGCTCCGGTTATACCATGTTGCACTAATATATTTTCAATATATGATAATGCAACTTGTTCTGCAATGGATACATTATAATTCATCTTTTCTAAGATATCAACAATAAGAACGTTTTGGTAACATTCCCACATAACCATCGCTGGTGCACCATCAATTAATAATAATGCAAATAAGAATCTTAATTGTCCAGGAGTGTGTAATGATGAGATTGCTTCATCCATAACCATAAAAGATTCTTTTGTGTTTTCGAGTAGCCCCATCGCAGTTAAAGTCTCTTGATATGTTGCAAATTGTTGTCCATTAAAAGTTTTTAGCATTTCCCAGCTCCATGCGGCAACATGCATTAATATTTGTCGCAGATAGTATACTTCACCATTATGTGGTAAAACTAATCTGATTCGACATACAATCTCTCCTCTATGTCTGCATCGTACAATATTTCTAGCAATACCTGGTGACCAATATGCCTATATGGTATGAATGAGTATTTCTCATTATATTCAATGTATGTCAAATTCGGTCTAACGTTGATGCAGTTAATCTGTTTGTGTATCCATGCGCTCGTTTATCTTCTAAATGTACTGGAAGGCATTTCACAGCGGGTTCTTTGCTTGTAACATGATAACACATAATTCTCCAAGCTGCTTCCATCGCAGATAAATAACGTGCATTGATATAATCATCAATATCATTCGGTTTATCATGAGATACATCAATATGATACTCAACTCTATCAAATCCTTTATAAATGTACATGTATAAATACATAAAGATACGTACAGTTGCAGATACATCAACATTTATATGACAATCTAATTCTAATAATAGGAATGGGCTATAAGGTACTATATTAAGATCATTAATATCTCTATGTCTGTACTGTACGTATCCTTTACCATTTACATATGTATTTGCGTTTAAAGGTTTTGGATAAACAACATTTTCCATTTCGTTGGCATCTCGAAGAATGTTGATGTGCCATGTATTTTTCCACTTTAATTAATAAATCCGGTGATCTTGGTAGCTCAGCAGAGATAATAGAATCAATTAATTCAAGTGGGACTTCAGGTTCTACTTTCAATACGATGTGTGCATGCGGTAGTCCACGTTTTTGGAATTCAATCACGTGGATCATATAAATAATTTTACTAAAATGTAATTTCAACAATGCCTTCAATCTTGCCAATCATGCATGGAATGATCTAACAACTATAATAGGTACTTCTGCAGCGGTTTGCGTGCCGACTAACTTACTTCGAATCTCTAACCAATTTGGGTTCGTAGTCATAGTAATAAAAAAACTGGGATGTCCTTTTGCACGAGCAAGTGCTAATGCATCCGCCATTTGTGTGCTACACCATCGCTTAGAGCCAACAAATTATGCAGGTAGTCTTGCACCATTGTCATTGCATTCCTGTTCATCATTATCTTCCGCATAATCAACGTCACTCGTTAATGGCTTCTTTCTATAACCTCCAGTTGCTAAAAAGTTAAGCCGTTCATCTTCTACTCGTGAGTACATATCAACTAAGTACTCATTACTTAAACGACCTAGTTGCAAAAACCGCTTTTCTTGCATTAATCTACATCTATGCCAATCTATTTGTGATAGATGTCCTGGATTATCTGGACTCCAACCACCCACACCATGTGGGAAAAGGAGTGAGTATTGTAATGGTTCATATAAGCTACTTAATATATTCATATATACTGGCCTGTCATCATTATGTAGCCATAAAACTGCCGACCGTGGACTTATTGTTACGGTATTGTTTGCATGCACAATCGCAGCCAGTTCACTTCCATCAACAAATCCGTTTATAGTCAATACTCCAGTTTCCATATGCATGTCTTTCATATACTTTAAAGACGTTGAAAATGGATTTACTACATCTAACATTGATGCAACGTCCATTACCCAATCAAGTGGTACTACTTGTTGACCTGCAACAACTGATCGCTCACTACTATCATGGATATACCAATGTAAGGGTTGTTCAGGTTTCGATGTAGGAAAGACTTGATGATATGTACGACCCATGATAACAACAGCGGAAGGTACTTTTAACTTCATAAACTGGCCAGTTACACCAAGTCCAGTGAAGCAAAATAAACGGTTGACGTTCCGACTTAAAAAGCTAAATCCTTTTACATCATATAACAACTCTAGCTTCTTAGGCAATGCAAGCAATCATTCAACCATACGTTTGCCATGGTTACAACAAATGGTATCATCTTCACTCCGCAATAATTCTGCACCACAAATTATGCAAGTCTTCGACCAATCGAAACCATGGAATGCTATACGGTGCTTCTCAATATCCATTCCTGCAATCTTATTTTTCCAATAACAAACCGCACTAGAATCATCATTTAATGCGTTTGTTACATCAACATCCACATTTTCCTTTTGCATTGTATACGTTTTCATGTATGCACGTTTCTTTCTCTTCAATTCTTCTTTTTTTAAAGCGGCCAGTTCTGCATATCGTTTACGTTCTACTGATGCTTTCTTTTGTTTTACACGTCTGTCCTCGGTATCACATATTTGCTCTATATCTTTATTACTACATACCTCTTCTTCGTTGTCCACAAAATGACTACATTCACCAACTACAAAATCAGGTCTTTCCTCAACCCTCATCCTACAACTTGTTTCAGAACTGCTTTTCTCCACGTATGCACTTTTTTTATTAGATTTCACCATTTTCCCTTTTTTAATCTTAAGTTCCCATCTTTCATTCACATCATGTTCCTCAGAGACACTTTCTTTTATTTCCATCTTTTTAGCTTTCCATGTTGTGGAGTTCTCAATATTTTTTTCCATACTTTTAACTTTACTACATATCACGTCCCTCTTCTCGTTATCTACATCATCATTGCTTTCACTATGAATACTGTCTTTGATTTTCTGATCATCATGTTCCTTGTTACTATGTTCTTCAATCTTAACATCACTTTTCCGTTTCCTATACGCCCGGCATTTCGCTCGGTGCTCATCCTTTTTTTCCTTTGGTAGCGCAGCATATCTCTCTCTACGTCTTGCATTCACCTTATCTCGCTTCTCTCGTTCCTCAACGCTCATTTCTGTTATTCTTGCCCGCCCCATCGTACTATAACACTACGCCCACTTACTTCCTACATCACAACATTCCACATATTTATAATATACCAACCATGATTGTCATTACATTCCACATACATAATTCTTGGTCAATCAACAACGTCAAATCCTCAAATTTCCCTACATTCCAATCAGATATAACCTTTTCCTGTAATTTTCAACAAACACTTTAAATTACGATGCATAGCATTTACTATTACATAGATACGCAAATATCTCTGCCAAAGCCCATTCCAAATTCTCCTCAACGTATGTGATACAATAATCTTAATAATATAGTCACATTCCTTGCCAGGACAATACATTCCTTATTTAGGACATTAACAACAGCACTTCAATAAAGATCCTTCAGTATGCATGGTATGTTTAGCCCAAAAAACTACAAAGGAACACGACAGCAGACAACCAAACATAAATTTTGCCATTAAGCAAATCCTGATGTTCAACAAAGGATTTAAAACATAGCACATGACATTTACTGCTAGATACATGGACAGATATAACTGTCAACCAAATGTGATCTCGCAAAACGCTGCTCAATGGTATTAACTACAATCTGAAACAAATACTTCTATACAATCTTCATAAAGGCAACATGTATCTAAAACTAACCTATCTACTCGAACAATCGCTCATCAAGGATTTTACTCTATCAATAAACCAACCAGCAAATCCATAATCAACTAAACCAAAATATCATCAATTAATTCATAACCCATCCATAAATACAAAAACAAACTGCTTAACAACAGGAACAACATCTCAACACCTTAACATTTTCCTTCAATCATCGATTATATCCTTTCATTTCTCATTCTTCTATATTATCCAACAGCTACCGAGACACATCCAAAGTACAAACAAAGGTAACAACAAAATTTCCCTCAACTTTCCTCACAACTATATTCTTAGTTAAAGAGACATTATCAACACAATAACCTGCGACCTGTTCATCGAATTTGAGGAGACATTATTAACACAATAAACTCTAGGCATTTTTAACTTCTCACATAACCATCAGTTTCATCGTACCCTCAAAGCAGCCCTGCCTCCCTGTCTTTTAAACTCAGGCCATTAGGTTTCTGGCGCATACTTTCTCATCTAACTGTCTACCACAGATTTCCCAAATGGCAGCATGTTAAGGGCCACCGCTCAAGCTCACCAATCTCAAAGAACCAAACCTACATTTAAACTAACAGTAATAACGTACCTCTGTTCCCTTCAAATCGATTCACCTCCTCTCGATTTCACCGAGTTTCAGCGCCCCACCATAGCAGGCCATGTCAAGATATATGTGATATCGAGACCGCTGAAGCAGCGACTCAGCACTCAGCATAGTGGTGCTGAGAAAGTGCTGAACTGAACACAGTCAGCACCTTATCAGCACTGAGCACCGACCTAACTAAGTAACGGCTGTTATTAGTGGGCGGTGGTTGAACGGCTAATACTATTCTTAGTATCACCGTTTTGTTTATATCATTGTACTTTTGTATTGATATACAACATTGAATACAATTCCATTTTGCCTTTGTTTTGGGAGCTTGCGCTCTCGGATATTGGTGTGCATCCCCTTCTCTCCCTTTCTTGGTGCAACCTTGACATGGTATCAGAGCTCTAGGTGTGCTGAGATTGATTCAAGATCAACACAGCAATGGAGAAGGATGCAAGCTACAACCAGATTACCTTCCCTGGCGGTCATGCGATTCAAATCTTTGACGGCATAGGTTTCCAGCAATGGAAAAGCGGAATGATCTTCATTCTCAAGTATGAAGGAGTTTGGGGAATTGTGAATGGCCAAGAACCTGCACCGGATGCCAAGAATATTGCTGATTTGCATGCTTGGCAGCGCCGAGATGACAAGGCGATGGCATATATCGGGCTCTCCTTAGCTGACTCTATCCTTGATGAGTTCCAGCAAGAGAACAGCCACGATTTGTGGCATGCTCTCATTGAGAAGCATGACCAAAAGACCCATAAGATTGGGCACTTGTATGCAGAGGTGATGGATATGTGCTGGGACGAGACTGCTAAAAGTCTTGACGAGTTCTCAGATCACATGCAGCACGCCTTCCAGCAGATTGAAGCTTTTGGAGAAGAGCATCAGATCTCACAATCGATGCAACTATTTTTCTTCCTCAGGTCACTATCTAATGCATTTGATTCTTTGTGCAGCAGCTTCATGCAAGACAAAGATATGGGCTTCCATCAAGCAATCACTTCTATTAAGGAGGAGATCGTGATGAGGCAAGATGCAGGTAAAGATGATCATGCCACTCTCTTTGCAGCAGGGCATTCAAAGACTCAATCTACCCTAAATGGGGATGAGCACGATGAGGAGGAGAAGCACATTGGCAGCAGATTATCTCTTCCTATCAAGCATGAAGTAGTGGACTTAGATCCTTCTACTTTCTGGATATCAGACGATGCAGTAGCACCCAATAAATGGATGCCAATTTCTGATATTCCAGCACCTTCCAAGCAAGGATTAATAGATACCTCAGCCATTGAGCTAGGATATCTTGATGTGGCCTTCCTCTCCCCATTTACAGGCAATGTAGCAACACGTCATCAAGTGGCATTCATTTCTGATACTTTGGCGGCGTTTATGCAAGGAGGCTCTCAGGTTCTAACACCTGGTCAGCTGATTTTTCTGTTCAGACATGAAATTTCCAAAGACTTACAAAGACACTTCCAACACTTCCAAAGACCTGTTATGGCACTCAACTCTTTTTCACGTTTCGGATCAAGGAGGAGATCTTAATTCACTTGATTGTGAAGGAGTTGAATATGCATCATATATGATCATGATTGCAAAGCAAGGAGGAGCAGTTGACTCTTTACTTCTAGCAACACTTGATCAAGGTCAAGCGAAGGTATTAAGGTTTGATTTCCATGAAGAATTTCAACCTAGCATTGTTGGAGTAGCTGCATTTATGGTTGTTGAATCCATAAGTCTTAACGAAGTACTCATATCTGATGCTTCTATTGCCTATATCGAGGCTATGCATGAAAATAGTTTTCACGTTCCTCTTGGCAAAACAATGGATATCAAAGACAACCTCTATCGATTTCATCGTTCTCGATACAATGGTTGATCAGCAGGTCTATTTACCTATCAGAGAGAATAGAGCTGATCTCTTCATGCAAACTTGGTTTTTGAGCCTTTTAGATGACCCTGATTAAGCGACAGTCTTGACCAAGATTTAGATCTTATCTCCAGGAGGAGGAGGCTGAGCATGGAGATGGCGATCTCTCATCAAGGAGGAGTGTCAAGATATATGTGATATCGAGACCACCATCTTGCTAGACGCGTCTTTGAAGCGGCGACTCAAATTTTCAAGATAGTGGTCTTTGAGAAAGTCTGCCGAATCGAACACGACAAGCACCTTATCAAGATCGAAAGCACCGACCTAACTAAGTAACGGCTGTTATTAGTGGGCGGTGGTTGAACGGCTAATACTATTCTTAGTATCACCGTTTTGTTTATATCATTGTACTTTTGTATTGATATACAACATTGAATACAATTCCATTTTGCCTTTGTTTTGGGAGCTTGCGCTCTCGGATATTGGTGTGCATCCCCTTCTCTCCCTTTCTTGGTGCAACCTTGACAGGCCAAACCACCCCGCAACATATGACATCTGCCTTCTCGATCACCCACCCACCAAAATCAACACTCATAAACCTCCTATCCCGACCAAGCATCCCGCACTGCCGAGCTTCCTCTCGCCGCATCAAGCCATAGAGCACGGACTGCCAATCCAACCACTGGCGCATCCAACTGATGTCCTCACCCCCCGCCCCAAGCAACCCCAGCCGCCCACGATGCCACGTGGCCAAATCAATGGCCCACAACCCCCAGCCCTTAAACGATCGTCCATCCAGACAGGGCCCTATAAGAATATATATAAGGTAGATAACAGATATATAAAAGTGCTTGTACTATGAGGGAGTGTATAAAGCAGACTGGTCATTTGCGATCGAAATTCTATGAAGATTTTAGCAAGGGAATTGGAAGTTAAAGTCATCTTATTAAAGTCAAGCTAAACTTGAACTAGACTGAAAAGAGTTGACCTATAGGTAAAGAAGTCAAAGTCAAAAGTATTAGTCGATGCATGTGTTACATTGAGCAAATACATGACTATGAGTGGTTGTACCACAAACGCTTTTAGCATAATGATTCCAGCAAGGAACGTGGTTGATTTTGTGACTGGATGTTTGGTCTGGTAACAAACTAAACGTAGAACAAATATGTCTTGAGTTCGAGGCCACCTAGAGTCGCATTCAATGTAAAGTGGTAGGACCGTAACAATGACACAACAAAGCAATTTTAGAGTGGTGCTAGTTATAGTGCCAGCATTGTTGGGCATGATTTGGAATTTGCAAATATTGGGACACCTACCATACATTGCATTGGAGCATTACATAGAAGCAGGGTTCGAAATTTTATGAAAATGAGGTAAACAAAAATCCTTTTACTTTTGAGATAAATAGGACATCTCAAATTTCAGCAGAACATGTCCAATCCAATACAAAAATAGTAGGACAAAGTCCAATTCCCTTAAAACAAAAAGTTCCTGGTAAAGATAATGAGATCTTATAAAGAAAAACATAATGTTTTGATTAAGCAGAAACTTTCATAACTATTTCATACAAGATGGTCCTGCGCAACATTGGGACGACTTGACATCTTTTTTTAAATTTCAACACTATCCGCTAAGTCAAAATTAGCACAATCCTCAAGGCCATTTATAGTAACATTTATCATTGCATCCAATGGAGTGCAAATTTTTGGAGGGTTTTTCTGGGAAGGGCTTAGAGGATTTATTAGATTGTGTCTTCTTTTTTTTAATTTTGTCAATGGTTCTGAGGTATAAAAGATGCACTTCTAGACTACATATTATAATAAGTATAACTACACCAAAGTAGTATATTATCCATACCATTATAATAAATACACCATACACCTTACTATGTTATGTCGATACATCATACTGCCCATACTATTATAATAAATATAACTGCCTTAGTGTTCATACTGTTATTATCATGTCCACAGTGTAGGCATAGAAAAAGAGAGCATTGTAAAGCAAATTGTTTGAAGTAAACAACGGAAGCCAAAACACTATGAGAAACAATAATGTTATGAAAATACAGCCACAAGAAGTCGTCATCCTTCTTCACACTCATCATCTACAAGCAGACAACGTCGACGTCTCCTTTCTACTTGAATTGGGGATTCCCTTGTTGACAATGGTGATGCTACTAATTCTGTATACACAGGAAGAATGCTAATACGTAAAAAAAGTTAAGTAGCATTGGAGCCACTGAAGGCCTCCACTGGAACAAACAGTCTAATCAAGGTTGCATGCTTTTGAAGCTTGACTTCAAAAGAGCCTATGATACAATCAGCTGGGATTTCCTTAAAAGAGCTATGTTGCACCTTGGTTTCTCGGAAAAGGTTTATGATAAAATTTGGGGAATGAATATAACAGCTTCATCAGCTTTATTAATTAATGGTTCTCCAACAAAGCTATTTGACTGTAGAAGGGGAGTCAGACAAGGTTGTCCATTGGCCCCCTATCTTTTTCTCATAGTTGCAGAAATGGTGACTAGACTTGCCAATAGGTTACATGAGCAGCAGAAGATCAAATGCTTGGAATTACCACAGGAGGGAGGCCCCTTCATTCTTATGCAGTATGCTGATGATACCTTTGCCTTTTTAAAGGCAGAAGATGATAGCCTCAAAAACTTTATTTCTGCCCTGGAGCTATTTGGGGATGCTTCTGGAGTCAGATTAAATAAAGCAAAATCTGCCATTATTCTGGAATCTGATCTGACAGAAATGCAGGGCATCAAAATCATTGGTAACACTCAGGCTACCAAGATTTTAGGGATTCCAATCTCTCTGAATATGTCAATCCATGGCTTATGGGATTCTATTGTTACTAGAATTAAGAAAAAGTTGCTTCTGTACCCCTCCACACTCTCACTAGCAGGAAGAATTGAAATAGCAAACTCTGTTATAGCCAGCACTCATGTTTTCTTCTCTTCAGCAATGATTGCTGACAAGGCCTCCTACAAATGTATAGAAGTGGCTATAAGGAAGTTTATTTGGCAGGGAGCTCACAAGGTTGCCTGGACAGATTTAATCAAACCAAAGAAAGATGGAGGATTAGGTTGCAAAGATTTGTTCACCCAAGCTCAAGCTCTAGTAGCTAAGATGATCTGGAGGGCAATCTACTCCACAAACCCCTCACCTGCTTTAAAGTTGGTCCAATACTGGGTTAGAGAATCCCATCCAGTTGGCAGCTCAACAATCAAACATCAATTACCAGATTCTGCCTTTTTTCAATTCTCCCCTAAAGCAGGTACTTCAGTGATCATGAGGAGGATGATAACTGCTTGGAATGAAGCTGCTCTATGTTTCAGACCTCCAGAAATTGATTCCAGATGCCAGCAGGTCAATCTTTTCTGGCATCCCTGCTTTGTTGAGGAGGAAAATGGTTGCATGGCTTTCAAACATCCTCAAAAATATATGCAATGGTATAGGGCTGGAATTAGGTATGTTGCAGACCTAAGAATAGAAAACAGATGGATGTCTTGGGAGGAGGTGAAGGATAAGATAAAAGGTTCCAAGGTAGACAGGGATATCTTTCAAGCCTTTATGAATGTGTTGCAACAATATCAGGAGTTGGCAATGAACACCAATTATTGGACTTTGAATGGCAGTATTGGATACAAGGTCAGTACCATTTACAAAGGACTGTTAAATCCTAAATCCTCAAGAGCTACCCTGATGTGGAATTGTAGTGAGGGTCAATTAGCCAAGAACTGTGCTAAAGGCTGAAAATCCTACATGGCAAGCAGGATTCAGACATTTAGATGGCTAATCTTACATCAAAGTCTTCATACAAATGCAGTAAGGAGCAAATATGATCAGAATACTTCAATGTTGTGCCCCTTAGGATGTGGAGAGAAGGAAACATCCAACCATGTCTTTCAATGCCCCTGGCTCCAGGAGTTCTGGACTTGGACTTCTCAACTGAATAAAGGTTCACTTGGTGACCTGAGGCATTTTTTAGAAGCTGAATCGAGAATAGTGATCACTACAAGAGCCTTATGCTGCTGGTGCATATGGAAGCATAGAAACAGAGTGGCAATAGAAAAAAAACAACCAAACCTCACCTGGATCAAAATCACTTTGTTACAGGCATTAACAGACTCAGCAAATGCTCACAGAATGGTTAAAGGGAAAAGTTATGACAAGGAATGGGACAGAATCGGGAAATTCTGTGGGAATTTCAATTTCTTTTTTCTATTACTAACTGATGCTAATGGTTTGCTTCACAGAACAAATGAAGAGAATGATCGAACGGTGCTCCCTCCGGATGGGGACATGATCGATTGTCAAGGAACGAGGTAGTCGACACTTTTATTATCTTTGAAGCGGGGAAGTGGTACACGCCATGGCTATCTGAGAAAATGCTGAAAAGAAGGGAGGTCTGGCGCTTCAACAACCTTAAGCCGTACTTCACACGAATTTTTCATAAGTGGCAGCAGAAGAGGGAGGCGCACATTCTACTGCTCCTTGATTTCACCTCCTTCTCTGTTAAGCAGTTAGATAAGATGCTCGACATCTTTGGCAGCCTGTCTACAGCTGATATAACCATACAGGATCTCATAGAAGTGGATGATTAGAACTATGGAATAGTATGACAGTTGCCAGTTGCATCTTTTTGAACAGCTAGTTACAATGTATCTCATAACTAACTTTTTCAGTTATGATCTAAAATTATGCTGCTAATGTTAGAATTTGAGCAGCAGTGGAGGAATATCTTTAGATTCCTCCGGGTGATCCATTCACCTTTTTTCCTTATGTATCTTTTTTAAATGAAATATAAAAACCACCGTGCCTTCAAAAAAAAAATGCTAAAAAATTACAGTAGAAAAAAACAAACATACTATGAAGGTTCTTCATCTTCCTCTGCCACTTCATCGTCTGAATCCTCAGGATGATCAATGTTCCTTTCATCAAACTTTTGTGAAACACTTGCTAAGGCTGAAAGACGAGATGCCTTTACATGTTCCACTAACAGTTTATCATTGTCCAATCTATAGCAGTGACGATATAAAATAGCAGATGCTACCAATGCTGAACCTATGCTGCTAAGTAGGTCCAATACCAAGCCTTCTCTTGGACTAAAATTCTCAATAATAAACTCCATGAAAGAAATGGACTTCTCGGTGGATTTCCTACCAGGTGTAGTAGGACTTGCTATAAGTTTACTGCCTTCCATGAAGAAATGAGCAAGAGATTGCTTGGAGATTGAAAGATGTTTGTCTGAAATGGACAAATATTAATGAAACATGAAACCAGATATAGTAAAACTAAGATAAACATAAAATCAATATACATCAAATAAGATAGCTTATAATGTAATAGATAAAATTGAAGATCACTTACTTGAGAACTGAACATTACTCTGAATGCTTGGTGAAGTACCCTTTCTTGACCATACAGTCACTAGCAACATGTTGTTTGTGAACTTCCCAATTCTGTCCTTCATGTATCCAAAAGGGGCATCCTGATGCAAGTAGTAAGTTCTAAAGGGCTCCAAGCATTTTAATCTTGCCTCTTTCTCCACTATTCTTGCTTGTTCAACCGAAGAAATGGAGACCAAGCAGCCATCATCATCAAGGCACAATGTGCCGAACGAGAAAGAGGCTTGGATTAAAGAAGTGTTGCATACGTTCCATGGAGGAATCTCAAAATCTTCCCCGCATGACATGTTATTTGTAGGGAAATCAATAATTATTAACTCAAACCCCCAATCCCTGACATTACCACCTCTCTTGTACTCATGCAACTTCCAAGCATTTCTCTTTGCAAAATCTCTAACATTTTGAAAAACTGGAGCTTCTACCTTCTTTGAATATTGTTCATACGTACACAAAATGTCTCCACAATGCAATTCAAGCGAAGTGTTTGTAATCACCTTGGCAATGTCAAAATGTTGGACATCTTCCTCTGAAGTAGCCTCGGATAAATCCAAATCAATTGCTGCAGTAGTTGCCACATGTTTAAGAAAGTGTCACACGTTTGTGAAAGATCTATATTCACATGAATGCAAAAAAATAAGTAAAATTATTTACCAGACGCTTGTGGCTTTTCTTGATTTTTTCTCTTTCTTTTCACATCTCTTTTATCGATTGGAGCATCCAAACTTCTTTTTATCGTTTCACTAGAATCCACTTTCCTCTTGAGCTTTGAAACTTTCACATTTGCCTTATACTCTTCCTCCTCACTTAATGGATATTCTCCGCTAGCAAAATCTATCCATCAAGGACAATTTTGAGCTTCGTAATCACTTAGACCACCTGGCCTATCCAAGTTTTCCTTTTTTGAGTACATGGAATTTTCATCTGTGGACTTCCAACATTCCAATTCAGTTGGAAGATTTGCTAAAAAACTTTCACAGAGAATGTGTTTGTAATATCTGCAAAATTGCACATAACAACATTTAGACGGATTTTTACAAGAGAAATAGATGCAGAAACTTATATACCTGTAGGCTACTCTTCTTGAACTTCTATCTATCTCATAGGAAGAGACAGGAGCTATAGTTGCAGACATATGTTTGTGATATGGCTTGAACATATTGGCTCTGTTCTTTAATTTGAAGGCTCGGAACCAATGTGGAACTTGAATCTGCAATTGATATATTGCAGAAGTCTCAGTGAAGACTTCACAAGACTTCTCAACCAAGTGCTCCAACCAAACTTCCTTTTTTTATCCAGTTAAAGCTTTTGTCACCCTTAGGGATCCCACACGTGTTGTGGATAGCAGACCCAGACGACATCCAATGCACCCAACGATCTCTTATGTCATTGGGTATCTTAGCCTTCACCATGTCAAGTAACTTTTCAATGGACAAACGCGATGTTTTGGTGTCAGAATCAGCTCTAGTAACAGCATCTAACCAACTTGGACCCAATGCAGGATTGACTATGGCAAGCAACTTTCCCATTTTCTGTACCCATTTATCTTGGACCCTTCTTGTGGCTGCTGTCCACAAGGCCTCTTTGTCATCATAATCTTTTGCTGCTGCCAATTCAACTGCTATCTCCTTATCCATTTGTCTCTATCTCAATTACAAGGACAATCCAATTTGTTATGAGCACACAAAATGAGGACAATAAATTCAAAATGGGTTAATAAACAAGTATGTCATGTAACCTGGAATAGTATCTTGCAGTAAGCCAGACGTGGTAGTTGATACCATTGTTCCGTGCCAGTGCTGGAAGAAGCATTATCTTTAATCTCCAATGTAGCCAGGTATTGAGGATCAAGTTTGGGAAAATATTGCTCTGGATTTGTTGTAGCAATTTTGTGGACACTATATATTGTATCCTTCATTGTGTTATGAACAACAACATCTTCATTCAACCTAAAATGCACACGAAAATCATCAACAAAATTCAAAACCATAACAATGCAAAGCATGCAACCCACTTACTCGTTAACTCTATTGAGGGCCGAAATGAGTTGTTGAACATGGCACTTCTCCACGTCAATGAAAGACACTTCGACTCGAATGTGCCTGCTCTTCTCATAACAAAATTGATGGTTGTAACATATCTCCTCCATCCACGCTACTGTTCTATGGTTACCATCCCAACAAAGGAACATTTTACCTGACAAGTCCTTCCACTCCTCGGAAGCTTCAAGTTCCTTCTCAAAGTCATCGTTAACTTCATTCTAGTAATCATCCCATTTAGAGCGAATAGAATCCGTAACTGGAACATCACATCCCTTAATGGATTTCATGGATAGCACAAATTTTCCTTTCTCAGGTAAATATCCATCATTACGAAGTATATCCCTTCAGATTTTGAGACTGCATGCACGGCTTCATTTCGCAAAACACGACAAAGGGAAATCTTGGGAGATTCTGTTCCTCTCTCAATGCGACATTTGCTCATTATGTCAGCCACCATCTCATGAGCAAAAACCTATACAAAGTTCATGATTAAATATTTCACAAGGAGAAAAAGAAAATGATCCAATTCGAGAACCACTCACCTGTGCAAATTCTGGATCAGTGGCAGTCATATCCTGAGCATCACTTGGTTTGCCTTTCTCTACCATTGGACTTTCTATATCTTTGGTCATTGCTGATTCGGTTAACACTGAGTCGGGGGCTATAGATTTTGTTTCTTCTTTGGATACCTCCAGTGAATGTGAATGCTTCTGTCGCCTTCTCTTTGGTGGTGTGTAAGCTAGAGGAACAAATGGGATGGGAGTTTTGTTTCTAGTGTGAACCATAACAGACTCCCTAATCTGCACAACACCAAAAGTAATCAATATATATAAAATGAATGCATTGAACCTTATTTTTGGTTTAACAAACAAACATTATGAATGAAAGTGCCAACCTTTTTGGAAGAGGTGTGCCGCCACACTGGGTCTGTAGTCTAGTGTCTGGTTTAGATCTTTGTCTTCTGCTAGATAAGAGACACCACCATCAATAACAACTATCTGACATGGATCTGCCAAAAAACATGGAATATTTATTTACTCTAAACAAAAGATGAAGAGAGAGCCACATTATTATCCATAAGGGATCTCAACATTTCGAAGACATGTTAAAAAAAGAGCAAGAAAAAATACAGCCGAGCAAATTGCTAACAAACAATAAACAATAAACAAAAGAACAAACAATAAACAGCCGAACAAATGGATCTAAGACCATAACAAACAATAACTAAAGATAACAATAAACTAAGATAACAAACAACAACTAAAGAGTGTTGGAGCTTTTCGAAGGGGAGCCACCCCATTATAAGGTCTGAGCACATCACTAATTTTAATACAATTGTAAAACTTATATCCAGATTACCTTTTGGAGACAGGTACTTCTGACAACAGTATGTGTATCTCTAGAAGCAAGTGAACCTTCTGATTTTATACCACTGTCTGTCAACTAACAGGAAAGATATTCAGCAGCTGGATGAACAAGGTTATATTTTGGCTTTTATATATCTGATGAAAAATTACAAAGAGAACCTTTAGTTTGCAGTTTATCCTTGAAGGATGTAATATGAAAGAGAGGTGTTCTTTTTAATTGACGTGTTAGAGAACAGTAGGAAAGACTAACAAACCTGTCATCTTCTTAATATGGGACGACTGCAAGATCAGTGCTTCTGTTTTTCCATGATATGAATCTTTTTGTGTGGAATAAAAATTTGATGAGGTTATTTTTAAACATAATAAAATACTGTTTCTTCTGATTCTTGCAGTGGTGACTTCAACAAAAGGGAGAGCAGAGTACAAGATCACGAGGTGAAATTTGTTGACCATAATAATTATTAGTGCCAATGATCTCATAGACCCTTAATCCTATTTCGTTTGTGCTAAATATCCGCGATGATCTGTAGACAGCAGTGTTAACTATTTCAATCAAGACTTCTTATATTTAGATTGGAGAGGGTTTCTATTCATGAACATTTCTTGGAAGTTTTCTTCTGCCTTTGTTGGTGAAAGAGGTATATCATTCCTAATTTGAAGCCTTGCCAATGCCAGGGCCTTGAATCATAAGTTTTATTATCCTTATTTTTTCTATTGGAACTTACACGATTGCTTGGTAATCAGATTACGTTGAGTTTTGACTAACCATTATAGCTAGGAAACTAACCTGAACCATTATAGCTAGGAAACTGCGACAATCATTGCATGGATGTGGCTATAGCTGTAACACTAACTTTGTCCATGGTTTTGCTCAATTGATTTGCAGAATCTTATGCATAGAAGACCTTGCTTAGGGCCTAAGAGTGCTTAAAAGCAATGCTTACATAAACAGAGTTTGAGAACATAAACAGAGTTTGAGAACATAGTCATCAAAATTTGAATGTTTGAACTTACCTTCCCAGAAGAGGTGCGCCGCCGCACTAGGTCTGCAGACTGTTGCCCCGACTTAAATGTTTTTCATCTGCCATCATGTTCTGAGCAACAAATTGTCCCAATTAATCTCAAGAACAAGGACATTTCAACAGCCAGTTTAAGTCTACCAGTTTAAGTCATATATCTACATCAAAAAAATCTATCAGTTTAAGTCATATATCTACAGATCTGTAGAATAACAGACCCGAAAATGTAAAAGCTTAAGCAAGCAGAACTGTAAAATGTTGAAGTCCATAAACAGCAAATAAGCTGAATCAGGCCGAGCTTGAAAACGTTGGAAGCCATAGATTGAAAACGTTGAGTTTTAACCATTATAACTAGGAAACTAACCTGAACCATTATAGCTAGGAAACTAACCTGAACCAAACCATTGTCGCTAGGAAACTAACCTGAAATTCCTGAGAAACTGAACATTTGTGTCTACTGGGTTTGAGTTTGCTTACCTTCCCAGAAGGGGTGCGCCGCCGCAATAGTTCTGCAGACTGTTGCCCGGACTTAAGCAAGCAAGCAGAACTGTAAAATGTTGAAGTCCATAATGACAAACAAGGTGTAATATCTGGACTTTCTGAGACCCAAATAATGACAAATAGATGCGACAAATTCCTGAGAATCCTACTGAACATTTGTGTCTCGAAAGTGTTCATTGAATTTGCTTACCTTCCCGTAAGAGGTCTTGTTGCCGCCGCAGACTAGATCTGTAGGCCGGTGTGTAAATGTATTCAAACAGAATAAAAAACTGGAGCAAGGGTTCAGATAACATATCAGAAACATATCAGAAATCGCCATCCACAAAGAATCATCGAAAACATATCAGAAATCGTCATTCACAAATAAAGAACATCTGGTTTTTCAAACTGAACTTACCTTCTTTGGATCAAGTCTTGGCGCCAAGACTGGAGTGCCAGAATCAAGGTGAATGATTTTCCAAACACGTTGATTTTTTCGAAAGACCCGAGAAACCGGATAGAACCCGATAGCGTGATACAAAATAACTTGAAGACGTTTGCCTATTGGTTTGAAAAAGCAATAGTTTGAAAAGCAATAGAGGTTGCAAAGGCATTATTCAAAAATTCTTGCCTACATTTTCAAATATTTTTTAACGCAAATATTTGCAAAGGCATTCTCAAATATTTTTTAACGCCTACATTTTCACACGTCACATGTCCCTAAAATATTTAAACGTTTTAAATGGGCGGAAAATATTGCATTTTTAATTAGCATACGAAATTATTGGCGTGCAATTTATTAATTATGAATATTCGTGACAGTAATTAATTATGTTGAGGACCTCAATTGATTGTTCAACGTCTTCAAATTAGCTATTCTTGTTTTAGTAGTCTAGTTTCCTGCGAGAGAGTTGTCTGTGTAGCACGAAGTTATTTGTTGTTGCAATGGCTGCAAACGACTGTGAGATTCTTTCTTTCACTGCAAATGACATGATAATCTCATCACCTGGTAAAACATTGAGAATGGTATGCTCTTTTGTGAATGGAGAATGTCAACTGTCTAGGAAATGGTTGTGTGAGAGTTTTCAATTTCGTAATGAAAAATTGTGTGTTGTGCAATCCAAGAGTGGTAGAGGAATGACAATTCTTCTTGACGAAGTTGTCAATCAAGAGGGGTAGAGTATGTATGTGGCCCTAGCCTGTAATGGGAACTTTGTCACAGTCGAAGGCATACCTATTATTCTTGAGGTCAGCACTCCTCATGCACCAATAGTTGTTGATAGTCCGATCCAGCATATTCGTGAGAGTACTGTAAACATTGTTTCCACGTTTCAAACACTTGTTGATAGTTTTGGATCTAGCAAACTTAAGATATTGTGTTCATCTGTTACTGCACCAATATCAGTGAGATGTCTACCCTCTAATTACAATGGCAATGTGGTATTTGAGCTACCTCCAGATGATTTGAATTCTATGGCAGGCATAGAAAGAAAGTTTGATCCACATCTCTGGACGAAGCCCGAGAAGGCAAGTCATTCATTCGATGGCATAGTTAAATATTCCAAGTGATGTGGTCATTTAAGGTGCATGAATCCAACGTGTGACTATTTTCTTTCCAGAAGTGTGCCAAATGATGTCCAGCGGAAGGGAACTATGAAGCAGCTACCTGCACTTGGTCCTATATCTCGTTCACATGGAATTCTAGCTTGTGAGTACTGTGAGGAGCAGCCAACGTGTCTCGCACTATGCAGTTGCGTGATATATTATGTTATACCTGACGAAGCCATGCACACAAGATTATGCATTCATGTTGGTTTACATGATCATCCTATCAGAACTCCTCCAACTCGTGAAGAAATACATTTGCTGCACCAAATGGTCAATAGTAGAGTTAATGCTTCCATAGGAAGCAAGAAGGGTGCAAAACAGATAGAGATGGAGGTAGCCTGTCAACAACTTGATAACAACTACTGATTGTGATGACATATAGTTGTGGAGGAGAGATAAAATAGACAATCTTTTGAAGCAACTTCAACCTCTTTGCAACAAAAGAAGGTATTCTTATACTCAAGTTTAAATTGTAACTATTTGATTATCTTTATTTTCTAAAAATTGGTTCTATTGTAGGATACGCCAATGGATAAATAAGTGTCTTGAAAGTAAAGTCCACCAAAAAGATGACGTTGGAAAGATCATATACTTAAAACAACACTGCAAATATCAAATTTTCCACGGTTCCAAATTTCCATACCAACTTCATGATGAAGAAAATGGTCGGTGCTATATCTTCAAAATGTCCACAACAGGAGCAGGTGCTGGAGTGGAACTCGTCAATCGAATGCGTCCAGGAGGAGATTTAGAAAGCTCTTGGGTACATTTTGACCACGTAAAACGCACTGTTGGGTGGACTACTTTAGCATGTCATGTGTATGACCCAAGGTGACATTTTTTTCATCATGTTTTTCACTTGCCATTTCAAAGTATTTATTTACTTACTGTAATTTCTGAAATGTACAGTATACGTTTTCTTACAATAGCAACATGTGACATGAAAACGGAGGATACAGAAGCTCAGATAAAGTTCTGGACAAAGCTAAACAAAGTTATGATACTAAAGAACTCACCACCTGCTCAGTTAAAAGGATTCATGGCAGACGAAGCTCAGGCTAATTGGAATGCAATTCGGGTTGTGTTCAATGATGGCCAGCCCATGGAAGGAAAGGAACGTGGCTGTGAGTTCCATTGGGAACAATGTCTTCAACGACACACAAATAAGTACATATTCCAAGAGCATAGACAAGAGCATCTAAATTTGTGCAGGGCATGGAGATCAGCACCCACTGCAGAAGATGCTGAGGTTGCTTTTCAAAATATTGTCAGTTGGTGGCCTGGAAAAACTAGCCCTTCAGACATAAGTTCATTAGGCTCATGGCTAGCATGGTGGCATCAAAGAGTGAGCAGATGGGGCAACTTCATGGAGGATGGAGTGAATCTAGCAACTGCAGCTCAAATCCCTAACACTAATCTATCAGAATCTGTGCATGCTAGTTGGCTAGCATCAAGAGGGTACGTGAATAAATTATCCTTGTACGATGCATGCTTGTACGATCTGACAGAAGCTGTGCTACAAAGTGCAAAGCACATAGAGAACACAATTTTGTTGGAATGGGTCCAGGGATGGATACCTTAATGCGCAGAATGGGCACTCTAGTGACTAGTAATGTTATCCATCTGCTTGTGTCAGTGCAGTCAACTCGGCAGTTTTACATAGTGATTTAAGGCCCATTCATGCAGGTTCAGGAGGAAACAATCAGACTGTGCTAAAAAGGACCAGAGATAGCACGGAATATAACAAGGATGTGGATTCCGGTAGCCATCGTCCAGACAAGAGGGCCCATACTCGGTCTAGAGTTAGGGTAGATGCTTCAACAAAGCGGAATATAATCTTTGATGATGCTACATACCTTGTACATGAGTATGATTTGCTGCCAGGGGAATGAGCTATTAGAAGAACAGAGCCTGGTAGTAAAATAAGATGTCAAGATAGAATAAAGTCCAATGGTCGAAGATGCAATGCTGAAATTAATAAAGTTCGTACAGAGTCTACTATTGCACCATGCTTCACTGGACAAAGGAAAGTAAATGGGAGAGAGGTCACACAAAGGTCTTGGTTTTGTCCTCAAAATGTACAGCATACCTACTATCCAGCTGCAGGCATCATAACCATACCAACTCGTCCAGCAAATTGGCCTGTGGCAAAAGGAGTAAATATAACTAGTGCAGAGTTGGAAAACATTGGAGAGAGGGAACTATTCCGTTAGAGGGATTACCCCACGGAACTCAATGCCCGATATGGCTAGTGTGAATTATTCTACTTTGAACAGCTCTGTCCACTTCATGGAACATTTTGGCAAGCGCATGAACAGACGAGGGAAGCTTTGTGTAGAAGCTGAAATAAAGCTTAATCAAGCTTTACAACTGGAGTGTGATATTGAGTCTGTAAAGGTCAATATCACCAACAAGGATGTTGCATACCAGTTGCGTCGACCAGATGAAACTTATACAGTGAGGGTATGCAAGCATCCCACCTGTACATGCCCGGATTTCATGGGTAGAGAACTGAAAAGGATATACATTCCATGCAAACATCTGAAGTATGTATTTGTGAAAGTCCTAAACCACGACTCCAGGTTTTTCTTGGACATCATTCAACCTGTATTGACAGAGGATGTTCTCCAAAGGGTCCTCGCCTGAGGAAAAATAGTTCTTGGTAGGAAGATTTCCATATCAAATTATAATAGTTATTAGTGTGGTAATTAGCGATTTCGCTAAATGTTGACTCAAACTGATTTCATTATGGTATGTATATGTTATAACCTTCACACTACACATGTTCATTAGATGAACGCAAATTTGTTTTATGTTAAAAGGTCTTATAGTGAATTTTGCTACATGAAAAAAACAATGGCGACTTGTGCGACATGCCACAATAGAATATTCTAAGGAATATTCTCCCATGGAACCCTCCAAGCCATCTCCAAAAAAACCCTCCAAATAAAATTCCCCCATCCAATGTTTTGCTTTCCATCCTATTCGCGAACTTATCTTTTATAGCAGTTTGATCGCTAAATACGGTCTCGCATATGGCATTACTTGTGCATTGAACAAGCGCGATCTGTATCAGTTTCAACACATTACTAGAAGAGTTAGCATGTACCTCATTACATGCAATAGCAGCTCCTAACTCTTGAAGTTCCATGTGTGGCCAATTTGCTTGAACATGCAATTTAAGCTTGTCCGTCAACCAAAGTCGAAACAATTTCTTTATTCTTTCCTTTTCCAACCTTTTTCGATGTTCCATAGAATGATATTAAATCAGCCAACTCTTGCTCACCAAATCTTTTGCAACTGTTAGCACTTTTAGGAATATGGGACGGAGAAAACATTCTGAGAGGGTCCAATAAAAAATGAAAAAGTTGAATTTATTTATTTAATTTAAAAACAAAGGTAATTTAACTTTTTTGTTTGGTTATTATTTTAATAAAAGTGAATTTCTATGTATATCTAAGATAAGTTACATCAAATAAAATATAGATACTAAAAAAAAAAAATCCTTCTCCACTTAAAAAGAGCATGACAAAATGCTTCTCTTCAAAAACTAGTAGGACAAAGTCCAATTCAATCATGTTTTTTGTAGGAGAGCATGTCTTACTCATGTCAACAGCATCTGGACATTGGCAATTTTTATAGGAAGGAAGGAAGGTTTTTTTATCGTCCGCGGAGGCTAATCGGCCTATGGGACCCAAATTACACGGGTGCAGCAAGCCCGTTGCTACCCAGATTAAAAAACCCCCCCTTAGGAGGGAAAAACCATCGCAGCAACAAACCTGCTGGCAGCTGTACAAATATACATATATACACATGACTTCCCGGCACCTCAGGTAGGCGCCCGGGAGCAGAGGTGAGTCCGTAGATCCAAAACCTCCTGGAGGTAGGAGCCAAGGGATCGAACTGATGGCGTACTGAGTAGCTCGTGCAGGGGCAGACCAGGTCGCACCAAGAGAATGTAGCGAGTCCGAATCTGACTATAGGCTGGACAGCTCTGGAAGGCATGGCTTTCATCCTCAACAACCCCCAGCGGGCAACACTGACAAAGCATGTCCTGGCGCGGCTCTCCAACCCACCGACTCGTCTCAAGCCGAAGATGGTGAGCCCCTGTTCTAATGGACGCGATAATCCTGCGCTTCTTCATGGGCAACTAAGAACGCAGGTAGAGCTGTGGGCCCCAAACCAGGGTGGGGTTTATGTGCTATTTGTAGTGTGCCACCTTTACCTGTTCCAGAGCATGGTGGTCCCAGAGCTTCCCCAGGAAACAAGAGTCCAAGTACCCCCTCAGCCTATCCCGGCCGGCGTCTGTGTGCACCTGGACGCACCTGTGTGCGTCTACGTTCCAGCGCGCCAGCCACTGGGCTCTCTTGTCCTTCTTCTGGAAATAGGCAATGTGCCTATGGAGGGCCGCATGCTGCAGGGGCATGAATCCTGTCTCCTGCAACAAGATCTGATATGGAACTGAGGGCTTGACGCCAAGTGCTCGCGTCAAAAATGCCTTCTGGACCTGCTCTAAGTCATTCCAAGTCGCCAAAGACACCACTGGGCTCCACACCTCGACCCCATACAAAAAAACTGGCTCGACCAGTGCCCGGAACAAATGTGACTGGTGGCCCCAGTCATACAGCTCTGCCATGTGACTATTGTTTTGCATTGCATATAGCGCCTTCCAACCTGCGGTCACCCGAAGGCAAATGGATGCATCCCAATACATTGAAGACGGGAATTCCACCCCCAGGTACTTGTAGCTGGGTGTGACCTCTACCATCTGCCCCTGGTAAGTGAGCGCCGGAGGTGCCGGATGACGTGAGGAGGATATGAGGACCACCTTAGTCTTGGCCAGGTTGACCCGCATGTCCCTCGCCTGGCAGAATGTGTCCAGGGCATCTAGGTGTGCCTGCATTCCCTCTGTGTATGGGCCAAGAGGTCCACATCATCCGCATAGATGAGCTGCCGGATGACCTGGTGCAAGAGCTGTATACCGTCCCCCCCATTGGCAGCTAGCCAAGCTTCCAACTGGTCAATGTAAAGTCCAAAGAGTGTGGGTGAGAGAGGACAACCTTGCATAACTCCAATGCTACTGGCAAATGACTGTCCTTCCGGTTGCATGCGGCCTGTGCAGCTCTCGTACAGTCTGCACACTGTGTTCTGCAGATCCATAGGGAGGCCCAAATGGTGCAATCTCGCCCACAACTTTTCCTGGGGGACTGTGTCGAAAGCCTTTGCAAAGTCCACAAAACACCAGTACAGGTCCTCCCGACGGTTCCTGCTGTCCTCGACCAGGGTCCTGAGTGTGAAGATGTGATCAATAGGACAAAATGTCAGGTTAACCTCACTTTTTTCGAACCCTATATAGAAGGGGTTATACTCCTTGGTGGTATTGGATATGTTATTGCTTATCTATTGTTTAAATTTGGTTTTCCCGACTATCCGTAAACTTTTTGGATTTTCTTTTAAGGATGATTTCCTAAGGTTTTAAAGGCTTTAGCTGCCGGAAAAAAAATCCAGTCTTCCAAAAATCGAGTTTGTCCTTTTCCTATGATTTAGAAATTTATTTTTCTGAGCTCCAGCTATATGCTATGTTTGATTTTCCTTTTCGATAGGTCGAAAAGGAGTTCCGTTGTTGGCTCTGTGGAAGTTCTTCGGCATGATTTGTGCACCGCTCATCTTTGCTGCTGTTTGCATCGAATGTGCAGGAGGGGTCTGGCTTTGAAGAAATCCCATCTTTCAGATTTCATGCCCAGCGATTGGGCCTTAGGTACGATGATACCGTTGATGCAAAAT
This sequence comes from Isoetes taiwanensis, assembly GCA_021234155.1. NCBI lineage: Eukaryota > Viridiplantae > Streptophyta > Lycopodiopsida > Isoetales > Isoetaceae > Isoetes > Isoetes taiwanensis. Next base: position 6,748,430 of record JAJEKV010000037.1, read on the forward strand.
TTGTGTTTTGTTCTTCGACATGTGAAAAAATCATTCCTGACAAAGCTTTCCATACCTAATCCCGAGTCCCTTTTCGATTTGCCCCTTTTGAATTCCGGCATGCATATACGAAATTTGCCCCCTTTCAGTTTTGGAGAAGAGGATCAATAGGATAATCGTTCCCCTTTCTGCAGATTGGGATTCCGGAAAAGATAGATTCGGCTTTGACATTGCAGCCTAATCGGCTGATTTTTGACAGGCATTCTTTGTTTTGATTCTATTGTTTAAAGCTTGAAGGTGTTGCATCATCAGTTTGCTATTGCGAGAACAATGGATAATCCACGTGTCCATGCCACATCTAATCTTATTCTTCGTAGTTTTGTCTTTCAATCTTTGTGCCTTTGTTCTTCTATCTGGCTATTTTGTCCATCATTGTTAGGCTTTTATTGCATAGGGTTTGCAGCATTCAAAATTATGGTTTCTTGGATGTTTATTCTCTGTCATTAGATGCACCAAGAAGTGCATGACCATCTGTGCCACAGTAAGGAAGATTGTGCATTAGCTCCTATTAATGCTGTTTAACAATTTGCATCCCATGCAATCCGATCTGGTGACATTGTATGCATATCTTGATTAATTATAGAAAACCGTACCTTGATATGTTAAATGGAATACATAACACGAGTTGAGTTCTAACATGTATGTGTGCCATCCAAATTGTAGTTGGTGTTGCAGCAATTGCAATGGGAATCGGGGATGGCCAACATGGAGGAGTTTTGGGAGCCCAAATGAACATATTCGAGCGTGTTGTTAGAATTGTTCGTGTATGTAACTGTCTGTTGCAGCTATGAATCTCTCTTTTATTCCTTTATGCTTATTGTTTATTTCCTTATGCAGTCATATGCAAATGCAATTATCAGCACTGCAGAAGATCCGGAAAAGTTATTGGACCAGACAGTGCTGGAGATGAATGAAGAGGGCAAGACGCCATTGGATTATGCCACTGAGGGAGAAATTCTGAGAGGATTAATGAAAAGACCGGATGTAGAGTCTTATGCACGTAAGTTATTGTGACGGTCCAGGGGAATATACGCCATAAATACGTATATTCCTGGATCCGTCACCATACAAGTCTATCTTCATAGCCTTGTATACCATAGATTGTGGCACTAGGGGGCATGGCTAAGTTATTCTCATAACTTAGCCAACCATAGGTTAAGCCATTATCCACGTGGCCTTAACCTATTGGGGCACCGCCACACAGGACTCACCCGATTGGTGCCACGTGGCATCCTAGGTGGACCTAACTTATATAGGCATAAACCCTAACCCTAGACCTCTTTCCAGCCCTAGCACCCAGAGACTCACCTACTCGTTCGAAACCCCGTTTCGAACATCGTTTGTTGTGGCATAGGCTGGTGCAGCAGCCCCAGCAGGGTAGACTCATTCTTGGAGTAGGAGCAGCAGCTTGTGAGTCGAAGACCATGGAGGCGCACGGATCTGGAGGGAGAGCATCAGGAGCAGGTATGTAAAATAGTAGTCGTGATAGCTTATCTGGAATTAGCATTCCAGATATGCTAGTATCTTGTATCTAGAGTAGAGCCATCCTAGAGCCCATGTTCAACGTCTTGAACCCTAATCAAGGAACCCTAACTATTAGTTAGATTTGTATGATTAGGTTAAGATGTTCTTCTTATGATTATTCTCATGATGTGATGATTATGTGATGATGGTTGATCATGTTTGCTCCTCTTGTATTGGGAAGGGGGGTAGAGACCTAGAGCCATATGTAGTATGCTCCTAGAGTAGATCCCTTAGTTCCTATTAGTTATGCCTGTGCATAGGAGCCCACCAGGCTATGATATGACTCAGCACCATATAACGGGGCTAGAGGGAAAGTGGAGGGAGGATCCCTGCCGAATGGGGGCTTCGGGGGATCCCATAGTGGGCTAGGCTTATGGTCGGTCACTTCGTGCGGGCCGAGCATGGGTCCGACACCTCCTGGGGCAATGGTGTTGCCCTGCCTCTCGAGAGCTGCAAGTGTTGGCTTGGCTCTCGTTTTGGGGACCGGTCAGTGCGAATCGTGTGTCGCCCGCGGTTCTCTAGCCGCCCACGGCACCTCTAGATCACGGGAAGGGGAGATGCAACCCTTCCGCCTCATCGGACCGGGGAGATGCAACCCGGGAGTAGTCCCGATGGGTGATGCCATGGGATTTGCGATCAGGAAGGCTAGAGTCCCTGTCGAGCCTGATCTAGCCCATCCGCAAAGTATGCACTGGGAGGGGCGGATGGAGTGGTCAACCCCTAGCCATTGTTCTATGCCAGCCCCGCCATTGCCATGACTTCGGTCCGCTCTATCTTGAGGCCTAGCCGGTCGGTCCAACCTCCCACGAAGTCTGAGCGGGGTAGGAGCTCTCCGCGTTTTATGGTTCGTGATTATCATCTTTGCCTTGGATTATAAGTGATGCACTACCCTTCGAGGTAGTATTTGTATATGTTGATGCTAGTTTCGACTGTTGTCGCCTTCATTTGTTATAGGAGCCCATAGGGGAAGGGCGGCAGAAGACACCTTCAGATTCCCTTCCCGCACTAAGAGTCACCTCGAGTGGGGGTAGACGAAAAGGGCCCATGCGGTTGTTGAGCGGATGGGGATTTCTACCGAGTGTACGGCGGGCCGTGACGCGTTTAGCGAGGGCGTCACAATGGTATCAGAGGCGATGTTCTTGGTTGACCAAGAACTAGCACTGACCATAACCATGAAGTAGTCTAACAGGCCTATAGGGGTGTGAAATAAACATTTCCACCATCGAACCGTGAAAATGGGGGAAAAATTTTTCTCCTAGGTAGTGGGTCAGGACTTAGGTTAAGTGTTAGACGAAAGTTGAGTGAGTCAAACTCATCTTCTAGTAAATTTGGAGTGAAAATTATGCATCTGCATCAAATTTCACCTAAAATGGGTCGAAGAATCATGCCAATCGGAGACCCAGGTGAAAAATGGCGCAAATTCATAAATTGCACTTCGAACCATTAGAAAAATTCGAAAATTTAAGTATAATATCAATTAATATAGATTTAACATATACATTAATAATTAAGTAATTACTAAATATCTTGTAATTAATAAGGGGGGGCTAATAAATAGGGGTAATTATGGTAGGAGAATATTCCCAGGGACCCTCCTTTTTAAATATCTGACACCTCATTTTCTCCCTCCAACTCTCTCTTGCTCAGCCTTTCGTCACCCATTTTCTGAACCATAAGATATGGCTCGCACCAAACAGACAGCCAGGAAGCCAGGACAGCGGCCTACACTTTCGATGGCGCACTTAGCAGCGGGACGCCATGTGAAGAAGATCCCGGAGCACCTCCGACCCAAGAAAGGGGAAGAGGAGCTTCCCCCCAGCAGCAGCAGCGGCGGCGATACGTATCATGATGCCGAGGAGAGCCCCAGCAGCAGCTCGTCATCGGGAGGCACACAGAGAACAGATGAGTCTCGCCACTTCGGGCCCTCGGACACCGAGGTGGAGGAACAGGTGGAAGAACAGGTGGAAGAGCAGCACCACCACCAGACCGACGAAGCGGGCCCTTCAGTGCCCAAAAAGAAGGGAAAGGAAAAAGTAGCAGAGTGGCCGGAGGAGAGGGCCGCTAGGAAGAAAAGGGAGAGAGAGAGGGAGCTGAGGGAGCAAGAGCGACGGACGAAGAAGAGGAACGATGGCCCTCGCCGGACCATCGTTATTGACGAGCCTCAGCGGGAGGAAGAGGAGCAGGAGGGCGGGGATGGCGAGGAGGAGGAGGGGCAGCAGGACCCCGACGCTAGGCCACCCTACCCCAAGTGGCCGGAACCACCTAAGGTGGTGAAGAAGCAAAAGGTAGGGGAGCGGGCATTCGCGCTCCAGCAGGACCGCGAGTTTAAGCGGAAGATGGTGGCATACAAGGAGTACCTTCGTCGTTGGACGAGGTACAATGAGTGGTATTGCCGCCAGGAGGTGCAGCGCGTCGTGGAGGGCGGCAGGCCGAAGAAGAACCAGCCCAAGCCACCCCCACCTAGGCCGGAAAAACCCAAGAGGGTTCACCACGGGCCGAACAGCACATACGCCCGGGTGTTTAGGGAGATTCGGCACTTCCAGATGTGCACGAATCTCCTGATAAGGAAGGCGCCCTTCGAGCGTCTCCTTAGAGAGGTGTTGCAGCAGTTCCGGACCGATTATAGGGTTACCCCTCTAATGACCCGGGCCCTGCAAGAGGCTTCCGAAGCAGAGCTGGTCCAGCTCTTCGAGGAAGGGAACCTCTGCGCTATCCATGCTAAGAGAGTTACCCTTATGCCCAAGGATATTCACTTAGCACGAAGGATTCGCAGAGAGAGGCCTTAGGCCTCAAATTTTGTAAATTTTGTTAGGAAAGCTAAATTTTCATGTAACTATGTTTCTTATTAATATAAAAGTTATTTTCCCTCTATAATTAGAAAAAATGTTGTATGCTTGAAATATAGGAAATAGAACCCAATTGTGGTAGAATTCTTCATAGCATGTCTAGAAACACCCTAGAAATCATGACTACAACAAAATTTTGGCAAAAAAATCATCAAAAATGCTGAAAATCGAGCCAACCGGGTGAGACCGCGCCTAGGGCCTCTGCGTTCCCGACGCAGGCGCGTTTCACGCGGATTCACCCGACTGGGCCCAAAATCATGCTTTTAGATGTCAGTTTTGCTCAAAATAAGTTGCTAGTTAGGTTAGAATTGGCCCAATTAGCCATATTAGCAGCTTCCAATTCCCTAAATTGACCAAAAATTGGCCCAAAACAGGCCAACCGGGTGAGACATGGCGCCAAAAGCAGCGTCTGCGTCATGACGAGGAGGCCATTTCTTGTGGATTCACCGGGTCAGGCCATCTTTGAGCCAAATTAGCCAAATTTGATCCAACAAATTGCCATGTAGTGTTTCTTGCTTTGTTTTGCTTAAGTTTGCACTTCATGGTAGTTCATTTGGACACCCAGAGCCATAGAACCAAGGTCGTCTTAGGTAGGCACCTTTTTGCACGAACTCCCAGGTCACCCATAGTCTATAAAAATAGGTCTCATTTGCCATTTTTTCTTCTACAGAACTGCTCCCAGCCCCTTAGGCGATTTTCTGAACCTCCACTTATCTTTGCAAGCCATTTTCTACACCCTTTCCGCTCAATGGCCCGGCAACTTTGAGAGATGGTACAATGTCGCGACCATATCCATCGGCTTCGATAGATCAAGCCTTCTCGTGTTTGATCACTTGTTTGATCTTTCACGCAACTTTGACTAGAACACCCTACTACCACGGACATTATGTGCCAATATGACCAGCGGGTCCCGCCTTGGGAAGTTAGACTGCCTCCTAGGGGAGGGAATTGGGTTTCTCTTGAGACACTTACGCAAGCCTTAGGTCGAGAGTTGGCGGGGATCCAAAGGCAAGAAGCGGCTATGGGATAGGACTAGGACCATGCCCGATTACATGACCGGGACATAATAGGCATAGGTACCTTTCATTTCGGGACCCCTTGCCCTCTTCATGCACTATAAGTCAATCAACAAAGTAGGGGAACCCTCTGTTCAGCCCTTAGACTTAGCGCCACTTGATGCAGTAGAGGGCCCGGGATCAAATCCACGAATATAGAGTCCTCCGCCTCACGAATACTATGGCACGACGTCCGGGGGCACCATCTCTGAGATCCATGAAGACTACGAGCAGCTAGGGGGCGAGAACCCGAGAATGGGAGAGCGGGGAGGCAACAAGAATGAAGAGGCACGCGTCAAGGCACAACGGACGACATGAGAACAGCTACCGACCCACCGGTCGGCATCACAGCTTTGTCGCCGAGATAGTCATCGACGGGGAGGAGTACATTTTGCAAATGACATCCTCAACTTGTCCCTATTGTCGAAGCAGGGTCTTGAATCGGCGAGCTCTTGGGCATGATAGCACACGGGAAGAGCGCTTGAGACCTCATCGACTACTCATACGGGGAGATCCCAAGGGAGTGGCGGAGAGACACTCTTATCTTGGGGAGACAATGTCGGATATAGCAGCCTATCGGCCAGATAAGGGAGATCTATCGGCAAAGAGGAACCTATCATCTCGAGAGGAGGAGTTCAGCAGTCTGAGCACACTCTACAAACCCGGGGAAGGGCCCAAGCTCATGCCGACCAGTTGAGCGGGGAGCATGAGGGAAGGGTCAGCGGCATCAACTTGGACAACGTTAGAACCCGGCATGTGGAGGGATCATGAAGACCTTATGGCGGTGGATGCCTACGACGAAGCAGCTCAAAGGAAGGGCACTGGATCGCGAGGCGTAGGGAAGGGCATGGCACTTCACTACTATCTTCCAGCCCTCAACCAAGGGCAAATGATAGTCTTCCACAAGGAGTTCAGCCCAAGGGGGGAGGAATCCGTGGCACTTCTCATAGCACTTTCGGGGCCGGGCAAAGATCAAGATATACGCCCATGCCGATCACATCATTCTTTTCAACAGGGCAGTCGCGCTCCATTGCCTCGACTTTGCGAGAGGGCACCTTAGGGATGCAACACTTTCAGTGGTAGCAGCAACAGCACCAGAACTCCCGGAACCGGAGATGGCCCGAGCACTTGAAGGAAGATCGACGAGGAACATCTTGCGCAACCTCGGCAAAGGCCTCCGATTCAGGGATGTCAAGAACTTCTTAGGGGCTTTGGGAGGCCATTGAATAGTTGTAAAATTTTCTTAAGTTTTGTGCTAAATGTTTCTTGTACCCATTGTGCTAAGATATATCTACCTTATCATGTAATCCTTATGTATTAATGACTATTAACCTGTTTTTGTCAATGTAAGGCTTTGTATGATTTCTTATAGCTAAAGATAATTCAATTGCAAGTAAAATTGATCAACATCTAACCCAAATAAAATGTATTGATGATCAATCCTTGCAGCAAGGAACTCAAGTGCAGGATCTCAAGATCAGCACCGACCACATAATTGGGTACCAAGGAACTTGTTTGGCGGAGAAACGGGAAGACTTTGAGCAGGATATGTCACGAGGCGTCAACGCAAGGTTGGTGCGGATGAGGAACCAGATGCAACACCTCATCAAGCGGGCGACACCTCTCATGAATGCCGCGGGGAAGATGGTCCTCCACCTCCACCTTGTTGTGGGATGGTGGCGAAGTCCCTCGGCAAGGAAGGGAGGGCAACCGGGAACGTCGGGGATAGGAGAAGGAAGAGGAGAACCGGGGAGTCCATCATCATCTAGCTCCGGCTCATCGATGACTCTTCCGGTGAGGACAGCTCTAGCTCTCGGCGGTCGGCCCTGGCACACCTAAAGCAAGGAAAAGAGCAAGAAAGACAGATGACTATCAGAAAAAGGTGGATAGTGCTATGAGCAATGTATGGAAGACAAGGAAGCTGGGCCAGTTTTCAGGGAAAGACAGGTCAGGCATGGAGGCTGAAGCATGGCTTGATGAAATGGAAGAATTTGGCAACTCCTACGGTATGAAAGACAAGGACATAGGGAAAGTTGCTACAGCTAACCTTATTGGACCCGCAAGGATCTGGTGGAAGGGATATGCTAAGTCTAACAAGCTGAAGAGGAACAATTGCAGGTTTAAAACCTTCAGCAAGGCTTTCCGTAAGCACTATGTGCCAAGGTCTCATACTAGTAGACAGATTCAGCAGTTTTACAGGTTGAATCAGGGTAGCTTATCAGTGGCTAAGTATACCGAAGAATTTATGAGGCTCAGGCTGCATGTTCCTGGAGTCTCAGAGAGGCAAGCCGTGGATACTTACATTGAGGGGTTGAACAGCAATATCAAGAGGCTTGTTAGAGCAATCAACCCAAGGTCAGTTGCGCAGGCCGAAGATAAAGCTATAAGTTTAGAAGAGGCACCAGCAACTCCAGCAGAGAAGCAGTCAACCTTCAGGGGTAAGAGTTCAGGGCAGTATCAGGGACAATATCAGGGTAAGCAATCAGCAGCTACACCATCAGGGAGTCAGCAGCAAGGTAAGGGTCAGAGCAAAGCTTTTGGGGACCGTAAGCCACAGAATGCATCAGGGGGCAGCGCTCTTAAGCGTCTCCTAGACAGTCTGCCGAAGGAAAAGAGACAGGAATGCATTGAGAAAAAGCTATGTTTCAGGTGCTTCCAGCCAGGGCACCGAACACATGATTGTCCATTCGTCATGCAGTCAGCCTTGGCAGAACTCTTGGATTGGGACTCCCCAAGCGGCTTTGACGAGGACGACGACCAGCAGGAGGGCCAGGACTTCATAGATGGTGAGTGCCACATATGTGCAAACATTGAGACAGGTGATATAGAGAATCAGTCAACTGTCATCGCTGCGGACGGGATCATAGATAGTAATCCTTATGTAGTCCTCATAGATACAGGTAGCTCTCATAATTTTGCATCTCCTAGATTGGCTGCTCTAATGAAGAACAAGGTATTGAAGTCTAAGCCAAGGCCGGTAGCTATAGCAAAACGGCGCCATTCTAACACACTAAAGGGGAGGAGGATCACCTTTGACATAGACCGGCCGATGGGAGCAGAAGTCATGGACATCGGAAGATATGATCTGATAGTGGGGATGGAATTTTTGAAGCCAGCCAAAGCCATGATTGATTGCGACCGGAATGAAGTCACCATGATGGCACCAGACGGCAGCAAGTTGATAGTGAAAGGTAAGAAGCTAGATTCTCCTATGCAGTGTATTTCTTTGAAGCAGCTAAGGAAGAGTATAGAAAGGAATAAGGTGGATTACATCTTGAGGATGGAATCAGTTGAGCCGTGCAAGCGGGGATGGAAGTGACCCAAAGGGAAATGGGTTGCCAGGCGAGATAGCAAGGCTTATTTCAGAGTTGAAGGATGTATTTCGGATGAAACCGCACCGCCACCTTATAGGGGTGTGGAATGTGAGATCACATTGGCTCGGGATCTTGAAGCCTACCGATGAAGGCGCCATATAGAATGAGCACCCCGAAATTGATTGAGCTCAAGAAGCGACGAGGGAATTGCTCGAGCTTGGATTTATAAGAGCAAGTGTGTCTCCTTTCGGAGCACCTATACTCTTTGTGAAGAAAAAAGATGGGAGCTTAAGAATGTGCATAGACTATCGCCAGCTTAATAAGCAGACGATAAAGAACAAGTATGCATTGCCAAGGGCAGATGATCTAATGGACCAGTTACAAGGAGCAAAGGTATTCTCTAAAATTGATTTGAGGTCAGGATACCATCAGATAAGAATAAAAGAAGAGGATATCCATAAGACCGCTTTCAGAACGCGGTATGGTCACTTTGAGTTTACAGTAATGCCCTTTGGACTATCGAATGCTCCAGCAACGTTTATGCGCCTCATGAACGACATCTTCAGAGACTTCTTGGATGAGTTTGTTATTGTCTTCTTCGACGACATCCTAATCTGACAAGTCCCTTGAGGAGCATTGTGAAAGCATCTCGGGAAAGTGTTGGAGAAGTTGAGGCGTCATCGGTTGTATGGGAAGCTCTCTAAGTGCCACTTTGCAACAGTAGAGTGGAGTACTTGGGGCATGTAGTAACATCAGGGAATCTCCATGAGATCCATCTAAGATTGAGGCAATAGTTGATTGGCCAGCTCAAGGAATGTGGCAGAAGTAAGAAGCTTTCTTCGGGTTGGCGGGATATTACTGAGAAAAGTTCGGTCAAGGACTTTGGCGAAGTGGGCGTCCCCTTGCCGGACCTCACTAAGGCCAAGAAGATTAAGGATTGGACTAGCCATTGGTTAGAGAAAGTCCAAGCTTCTTTTGAGAAGCTTAAAGAGGCCCTAACGACGACACCGGTGCTTGTTCTCCGGATCCGAGTAAAGATAAGTTGGTAGCAACAGATGCAAGCAAGATAGCAAAGGGGGTCTTGATGCAAGAAGGAAGGGTAGTCGCCACGACTTCGAAGAAGATGAACGACGCCGAGCAACGCTACCCAACCCATGATGGGAGCTGCTAGCCATTGTCGGGGCATTGAGGATATGGAGGCATTATCTGGCCGGGAAGGAAGTTTCGAGTTGGATACCGATCACGAGCCTTCAGTATCTCTTCACCCAGCCACTCCTCAACTTAAGACAAAGGAGGTGGATGGAATTCCTTGAGGAGTATGATTTTGATATTATATATAAGCCTGGTAAGCTTAATGTTGTAGCAGATGCCCTCTCCAGGAGGCCATTTCAGACAAGGACGCATTGTAATGCGATTTCCGCTCTTTCGAGTGAGTTTGGCAAGAAGATTGAGGAGTCCTTGCCAACAGATGTGGACTTCAAGGAGGTATGGGAAAGCCTTTCCAAGGAAGCCAGAACAGATAAGGAGCGGGAAGCCTTCAAGCATTATAAGAAGGAAGGCAACCTGTTGTATCACAAGCATAAGTTGTGCGTGCCCGAATCATCAGGGGTAAGGAAGCTAATTCTTCATGACACACATAACAGCCCAATAGCAGGGCATGCTGGCTTCATGAAGACCTATTTCAAGATTCAAGTAGCTACCGGCCGGGAATGAAGAGGCGAGATAGCTGCATATATTGGGATTGCCGGTTATGTCGAGACCAAAGCGGAGCAACTTCGGATTCCAGGTGCTCTTGAGCCATTGGGGGTGCCAAATGCAAAGTGGGAGGTCATAAGCATGGATTTCATCACAGGTCTCCCTAGAACTCTTCGAGGCAAGGATGCATTGATGGTTGTCGTAGATAAGTTATCTAAGATGGCACATTTTGTGCCTTGCAAGACTACTGACACCGCATTAGATACTGCCAAGTTATTTGTAAGGGAGATTTTCAGACTCCATGGCATGCCTCGGGAGATAATATCTGATAGGGATTCCAAGTTTATGAGTGCCTTCTGGCAGGACCTCTTCAGCACCATTCAGACGAAGCTCTCCATGAGCACGGCATATCATCCCCAAACAGATGGCCAGACGGAGAGGACGAATCGGATCATTGAAGACATGCTTCGAAGCTATGTGTGGAACAAGCAGTCCAAGTGGGATGAGTACATCCACTTGGTGGAATTCGCCTACAACAGTGCCAAGCAGGAGTCATCTCAGATGTCTCCTTTCATGGTAAATTACGGGTACCAGTGCTTAACCCCGGATACCTGGCACAATCCTGTGTCCAAGGTAGAAGTATCCCAGCAGATGTTAGGGGATATGCAGCAGCTAGTGGAAGAAGTAAGGGGTTATTTATTGGCAGCAAGAAGTCGGCAGAAGAGTGTAGCCGACAAGCACAGGACCGTAAGAGAGTTTAAGGTAGGCGATACCGTTTGGTTGAAGATCAAGGTGAAGCAAGCCAAGCTGCGGATTGGGAGCTGCAAGAAGCTTGCCCCTAGGTGGGCTGGTCCGTTCAAGATTTTTGGAGAGTGGGCTCTCAAGCCTACAAGTTGGATCTTCCAGCCCATCTCAAGGTTCACAAGGTCTTCCACGTAAGTTTATTAAAAAGGCACAATCCTAACCCTGAGGAGGTTTTGGATACTCCAACCTTGTTGGAAATGACGGAGGAGCAAGTAGAAATAGTGCCTGAATTGCTTCTTGATAAGTCATTCAAGAAGACTAGGAGGTCTCAGTTCCTCCAGTATTTGGTTAAGTGGAAGCACTTACCCGTGGAAGATGCGACATGGGTATTGAAGCAAGATTTGGAGAAGCAATACCCAGAGTTTATGAAGGAGTTTGATGGGCGAGTCGTCTCCGACTTGGTCGACCCCGACTTGCCAGGTGGTTAGCTAGTATGTTTTAGTTAGCCTTAAGCCTGGCGCATGCATTCTAGTTACTAGGGTGCATGTGCCAGAACCTTGGATCGTGTGGGCGATGATGGGATACGCCTTTAGGGCATTCTCTAGGCCACACGCACCAAGAGGTGCGCATGACCATTAGGGTCATGTGAGTGAGGAATGAGGCATGGTGGGCAATGATGGGACATCGATCGGATGATCTCTATGCCACGATGCGGGGTACGCACACCTGGCCGTAGGAGGGTCATGGTGAAGGTTAAAGTGATCATCTTGGCGATGATGGGATCGTGAGGCGTTCCTAGCTTCAAACCCATGGGGCATGATGCACTAGGGGAATTTTCGGCTTAGGGTAACAGAAAGTACAAGGTAGCACTTTCGATCATGGCGATGATGGGAGCATCTTAAATGATCCTTAAGCTCAAATCCGAAAGGGCCATGATCTTGGGCAAGGTAGTAGGACAACCTTGAGTCAGTAGTTCGGCTCAAGGAGGTAAGGGGGGTGATCCCCTAAAACCACAAATTATTAACTAAACTAACGTAATGTGCTCCTTTTGCGGTGCAAGTAGAAGGTGGACTTCAACGAGGCGCATTACGAGAAGATAGGGGAGCCATAATTTAGATTATGAACCCTAATAACTCTTACAATAATGTTTTGAATTATCGTAAGAAATACCCGTGTTAAGGCTATATAATTTTGTATAAGTACAAATATAGCCTAAATTTTTGACTTGAACTAATAAAACTTGATTACTATAATAAACTAAAGGTTATGACATGTTGTTGCTTGTGCAGGCATAAGGTAGGTTCGTCACCTTAGCGCAATCTTTGAGGACAAACATTGTCCTAAGGGGAGAATGTGGCGGTCCAGGGGAATATACGCCATAAATACACGATATTCACGGATCCGTCACCATACAAGTCTATCTTCATAGCCTTGTATACCATAGATTGTGGCACTAGGGGGCATGGCTAAGTTATTCTCATAACTTAGCCAACCATAGGTTAAGCCATTATCCACGTGGCCTTAACCTATTGGGGCACCGCCACCACGGGACTCACCGATTGGTGCCACGTGGCATCCTAGGTGGACCCTAACTTATATAGGCATAAACCCTAACCCTAGACCTCTTTCCAGCCCTAGCACCCAGAGACTCACCTATTCGTTCGAAACCCCGTTTCGAACATCGTTTGTTGTGGCATAGGCTGGTGCAAAGAGCTCTCCACAGGTAGACTCATTCTTGGAGTAGGAGCAGCAGCTTGTGAGTCGAAGACCATGGAGGCGCACGGATCTGGAGGGAGAGCATCAGGAGCAGGTATGTAGAATAGTAGTCGTGATAGCTTATCTGGAATTAGCATTCCAGATATGCTAGTATCTTGTATCTAGAGTAGAGCCATCCTAGAGCCCATGTTCAACGTCTTGAACCCTAATCAAGGAACCCTAACTATTAGTTAGATTTGTATGATTAGGTTAAGATGTTCTTCTTATGATTATTCTCATGATGTGATGATTATGTGATGATGGTTGATCATGTTTGCTCCTCTTGTATTGGGAAGGGGGGTAGAGACCTAGAGCCATATGTAGTATGCTCCTAGAGTAGATCCCTTAGTTCCTATTAGTTGCGGCCTGTGCATAGGAGCCCACCAGGCTATGATATGACTCAGCACCATATAACGGGGCTAGAGGGAAAGTGGAGGGAGGAACCCTGCCAGGAGGGGGCTTGAGGGGGATCCCATAGTGGGCTAGGCTTATGGTCGGTCACCGTGCTTGGGCCGAGCATGGGTCCGACACCTCCCTGGGGCAATGGTGTTGCTCGCCTCTCGAGAGCTGCAAGTGTTGGCTTGGCTCTCGTTTTGGGGGTTCGGTCAGTGCAGAATGGGTGTGTCGCCACGGTTCTCTAGCCGCCCACGGCACCTCTAGATCTGGGAAGGGGAGATGCAACCCTTCCCGCCTCATCGGACCAGGGGAGATGCAACCTGGAGTAGTCCCGATGGGTGATGCCATGGGATTGCGTGATCAGGAAGGCTAGAGTCCTGTCGAGCCTGATCTAGCCCATCACGCAAAGTATGCACAGAGGGGCGGATGGAGTGGTCAACCCTAGCCATTGTTCTATGCCAGCCCTCGCCATTGCCATGACTCGGTGCGCTCTATCTTGAGGCCTAGCGGTCGGTCAACCTCCTTACGAAGTCCGGAGGGGTAGGAGCTCTCATGTTTTATGGTTCGTGATTATCATCTTTGCCTTGGATTATGAGTGATGCACTACCCTTCGAGGTAGTATTTGTATATGTTGATGCTAGTTCTGACGTGTTGTCGCTTCCGCTGTTATAGGAGCCCATAGGGGAAGGGCGCGCAAGACACCTTCGTATTCCCTTCCCGCACTAAGAGTCACCTCAGAGTGCGGGGTAGACGAAGGGCCCATGCGGTTGTTGAGCCGGATGGGGGATTTCCTGCCGAGTGTACGGCCGGGCGCCGTACGTTTAGCAGGGAGCGTCACAGTTATATACAGATAAAGAGAGATATGTAAGTGCATGCAATGCTATCTTGGTGAGTGCAGCATTGATAGTAAATGTGACATTTGTTGGCTGGTTGCACCCGCCAAGAAATGAGGATTTGGCATAGAGAAGGTTGATTTGCATCTGAAGGCAGACAATTTGTATGTAAGTTAAATATCCTAACTTTGTTCAGTCTTCTCAATATAGTAAAATTGGGATCTGAGGCCATCTCATACTCTACATTGTGTTTTCCCTATTTTCATTTGCTTCAAGCACTATATGTTGTATATTGCCAATTGAATATGTAAATTAAATGCCAGTTTTGCCACTAGCTAATCCTGATTCTGAGCCACCATACTGCGAATCCATTTTGTGACTGATCATGGTATCCATCTTAAAAATAGTTAGATTTCATTTGTCTGCCCTTTCCATAATATTTAGAAGGGGCAGTATAATGTGACATATTTAGAGATTTGCACGCATTTCTACGTGATAAATGCTGCAACAATTTGTCAGACGCATTTCATTGGCCTTAATAATTCAATATCATCAATTTCATGTCCATCTCTTTTGTTTGTCTGGTTAAATGCTTACTTCCTACAAAGTCTTCTCTAGATGCATTTCATTGGCCTTGATAGTTCAATATCATCAATTTCATGTCCATCTCTTTTGTTTCTCTGGTTAAATGCTTACTTCCTACAAAGTCTTCTCTAGCACGCCAGGTAAATTGGCCCAGGTCCTAGCACTCCCATCTGGTGACATTGTATGCATATCTTGATTAATTATAGAAAACCGTATCTTGATATGTTAAATGGAATAAACACGAGTTGAGTTCTAACATGTATGTGTGCCATCCAAATTGTCTCAACATGATATCAATATGACAAGTGACTGCATAAATTTAAAGCACCTTATGAACATCTCTTTTGAATTTTGTCCTTCCAATATGCATGGCTTCTAGAAGGTTTGTAATTCAAATATTGCAATGTCCAATCTATAATTCAATGTTTTGTGCTTTGGCTTTGCATAAATTAATTGGAGAGCCCACCCAAATGTTTGCCCGCATTATATGGCATTCCATATATTTCCATCTTCAAAATGCTCAACATGATATCATTATGACAAATAACTACAGAAATTTAAAGCTGCTTATGGACATCTCTTTTAAATTTTCTTCTTCCGTTACGCAAGGCTTCTAGAAGGTTTGCGATTCAAATATTGCTATGTCCAGGCTAACGTTTGACATTACCCTTTGACCTCATTTGCATATTACGTTATCCGTCTAAAGGCAAATTCCTCATTCAGATAAAGTCCACATGCATTTAAAGATTTCACACTCGAAAAAACATTGGATAATCTTAATTTAAATGGTACATATCATTGCCACATGTGTGAGAATTCATGATTAAATTGTGCAGACAGCATAATTGACTAGATTATCTGTGAGATTGAAGATAATTACCTAGACAGACAGTTTAGGTTTAAAGCTGAACAGGACAAGTAAATGATCTACGTTATGATGTCGAAGGATTCTATCTACATAGGTCAATGGTTGAAGTGATTTTATTTATGCAATGGTTGTAAACTATATTGAAGACCATGCATAAATATCAAAATAGGAAAGTTATGAACGGTCGAACTAATCGAGACCATGTGGATCCGGATAAGCATGAAACGGTCTAAACCGACTCCGGTCGGTTAGGATCTGCAGCATAAATCTAAGAAGAATCCATGTATTCATTATCTGAAAACGATTAAGTTCATAAACGGCAGAGCTTTCTCTTCAGATCGTTTGTAAGTGTTTAAGTTATTTCGTTAAACACATTGGTAGATATATTGAACTCATTCAGTATAAGAACCAATGGTGTAAGGTTAAATTGTACTTTAATATTACAATGGTGTAATGCATTATAGAGAGAGAATGCAAGTTTGAAGTCTATTGCCATATATAATTGGTTCAAGAAGATAGTCATGGATTTTGACTAGATAAATTGTTGTTTTAAGGGTCAATCATTGCATTGCTGTGTTTGAAGTATTAACTGCTATTGTACTATTGTTTCACATTGGTATCAGAGCTAGTTATGGCAACCAGACTTGGATCATCATTATTGAATGGTGTTGAGACATTTCAAGGAGAGGCAGGCATTCAAGCCTGGAAAGAAAGAATGAAGGATGTTCTAGAAGCAGAAGATCTTTGGGACATTGTTACTGGAGAAGCTAGTGAGCTTGGAGAAAGCAGCACTGTTAATTCTGGAGGAATGGCTGGCAGTGAAGGATCTGTGAACTCTGAAGTCAGAGGAGGCAATGTAACAAAGAGAGCTCAACAAGCAAGATGCATCATATCCAGTAAGCTTAGTTCCAGTATTATGTTCAACTCAAAAACAAAACACCAAGAGAGATGTGGGAATTTTTAATCAGAAATTATGAGGTTAAAAATTCGTCTCAAATAGAGCTACTGGATAGGGAGCTAAGAAAACTAAGGTTTAAGGAAGATGATAATTTGACTCAGTTTTTTCAAAAATATGATAATATAGTGACTGATCTAGAAGCAGCTGGGATTCCTATTACAAAGGACTTTCATGTGCTATCTTTGTCTAGAGCTTTTTCTGAATTTGAGCAGCTGTCAACTCTTGTAAGGAGTGTTGCCAGAAACAGAGAAAGGGCTGAACTTATGATCCGAACAGAGATTGAGCAAAGGAAAATGCTAAAAGGAGAAGCAGAGGAAAATGCTGAGATACTTTTTGCAGGTAAAAAAAGAGACAAAAGCAAACTTGGTCCCTGTTTCATTTGCAAAGCATATGGTCATCTTAAGAACAATTGTCCAAAGGCTAAAGGTAAGGACAGCAGATGCTATAATTGTGAAGGCTTTGGGCATATAGCTTCATCTTGTCCTAGCCCTAGAGGTTCAGCCAAAAATAAAAACAGTGGCAGTAATGTCAAAGGAAAGGGATACAATACTAAAGGTCGAAATGAAGGTTTGGCTAGTGTTAACCTAGCTCAAGAAACCAGCATAGAAGAATGTGATGATGATGCAGAGGTAAAGCATAATGAAATTTGTTCAATTGCTGATAAAAGGACTAACAAAAATGATGATATTCTTGTGTTAGATAGTGGAGCAGAGAGATCAGTAGTTAAAACTACTGATGGGCTGAAAGATAAGAGGAGAAAAAGTGGAACTTTTGTGCAAATGGGAGATGGAGAACTGCAGGAAGTCAAGGAGTCTGGAATTTTGGAAGTCTTTGATCTTAATAGTCAAGTAGTCAACTTAAGTGATGTCTTATGTGTACCAAATATTGTCAGGAATCTAATATCTATCAGTCAATTGGTAGATATGGGCTATAGAGTCTGCTTTGAAAAGCAAGTTTGTAAGATTTTCTTGAATGATGAATTGAAGTTTTTGGCCAAACAATTTGGAAATCTCTTTGGGTTTTATAATCACACACCAAGGTTGAGCATTAACTCAGTACAATTTCCTACATTGAAATTGTGGCATGAGAGACTAGGACATACTCATATTGATAATATAAAATTGTTAGAAAGAAAGGGACTAATACATGCAGGAGAAAGTGATGACTTTATTTGCCAGGGATGCATGTTAGGAAAAAGCACAAGACTTCCATTCAAAAGAACAAAGGACAGAGCAGAAGAATTATTGGCATTAGTACATAGTGATCTCTGTGGTCCACTTAATATTACAAGTATGCAAGGAAGAAGGTATTTTATTACCTTTATTGATGATTATTCAAGGAGAACAAGATGCTTCTTTCTCAGAACAAAAGATCAAGCTTATAAAGCTTTCAGGGTCTTTGAAGCTGAAGCAGAAAGAGACACGGGAAGGAAAATAAAGTGTCTCAGATCTGACAGAGGAGGAGAATATGTTAATGATGTGTTTAAAGCATATTGTAAGGCACAAGGGATCAGAAGACAAATCACCTGCAGTCACACTCCTCAGCAAAATGGTGTTGCTGAAAGAAAAAATAGGTCAATTTTGGATGGAGTTAGGGCAATGCTTAAGCAAAGTGGCCTGCCAAACTACTTATGGGAAGAAGCAGTAAAAACAGTAGTTTATGTGCAAAATATACTACCGTCAGCAAGTATTCAAGGCAAAATAGCAGAACAATTATGGAGTAAAAGAGAAGTAAGGTATGATTTCCTTAAAGCATATGGTTGTATAGCTTTTGCACATATTCCTAAACCACTTAGGAAAAAGCTAGATGACAGATCAGCAATGGGGTTTTTAGTTGGCTATGATAACATGTCAAAGGCCTATAGAATATTCGACCATGAAAGGAAAAGAATAATAATAAGTAGAGATGTGAGATTTAATGAAGAGATTTTGTATAAAAACAGAGAAATTCTGTATAACAGGTCAGATTTGTTCTCAAATAATAAGCTTGAGAAAGAAGAAAATAAAAGGGCAAAGTATGATGTAGAAGATGATGATATCGAGGTTAAACCTCCAGAACAGGAAGGGGAAGATAAGGATGTTCAATATGAAACTCAAGATCCTGAAACTAGACCTCTAGAACAGCAAGAAAAGGAAGTTGAAGATGAAACTAAACATATCAGAAAATATAGGAGACGTACTGAAGTGGAACTTTTGAAGAATGATCAAAATAATGTGAATGATAAAGATTATGGGAGAAATCCTGCAGGAACCAGCAAAAGGCTTAGCAGAAATGAGGTTGAAATTAATGAGATCATGGCCATTTTGGAACCAGAGATTCCACAAAGCTTTGAACAAGCAGTACAAGGAGAAAGTAGTGATCTATGGAAAGAGGCAATGAATAAAGAATTACAGTCATTTGAGAAAACAGAAACATATGATGTAGTAGATAAGCCAATAGGTAAAAATATTGTTGGAAACAAGTGGATCTTTAAGATAAAGTCAAACAATGATGGTGGACAGAAATTCAAGGCGAGATTGGTAGCCCAAGGTTTCTCACAAAAACAGGGAATTGATTTTGAGGAGACCTTTTCACCAATTGTAAAATTATCTAGCCTAAGAATATTGTTAGCATTTGCAAATGCTCAGGACCTTGAAATACATCACATGGATGTACAAACTGCATTCTTAAATGCAAGTCTTGATGAAGAAATTTATATGCAGCAGCCACCTGGATTTAAGCAAGGAGAAAATAAAGTTTGGAAACTCAAAAAGGCTGTTTATGGGTTGAAACAGTCACCAAGGCAGTGGTATTTGTGCATTGATGGCTTTCTTAAGGAGCAGAGATTTGAAAAATTGGAGAATGATGGTAATCTTTACATGTTTAGAGACAAAGATGATTTTTGCATAATTGCATTATATGTAGATGATAACATAATTGTCTCTAACAGCATAAGATGTTTAAATCATTGCAAAATGATATTGAGCAACAGATTTAGCATGACGGACTTGGGACCATTGAAAAGATTTCTTGGAATTGAAGTTCATAGGGATCGAAAGAAAAGGAGATTGATTCTTACACAAAGTGACAATATCCAAGGTATGTTACAAAAATTTGGAATGTTAGATTGTAAAGGTGTAAACTCTCCTCTAGCTACAAGGCAGAAATTATCAAGCAACATGAGTCCAAAAAATGACAGTGAGAAGGATGAAATGTCAAAGTATCCATATAGGGAATTAATTGGATGCCTACTTTATGTGGCAAACTGTTGCAGACCTGACATATCATATGGTGTAAATCTGTTAAGCAGATTTGGTACAAATCCAGGAAGGCAACACTGGCTTGCAGGGAAAAGAATCTTAAGATATCTTAAGAGAACTCAGAAAGAAGGTTTAGTCTTAGCAAATACAACACTGGAGCTAACAGGTTACTCTGATGCAGATTGGGGTGGAGATTTGGATTCAAGACAATCCACATCAGGATATGTTCTTATGATAGGAGGAAGTTGTGTTGCTTGGAGGAGTAAAAAACAAGGATGCATTGCAATGTCAGCAGGTTTGAATATAATGCAGCATCTCTAGCAGCAAGAGAGATTATATGGGCAAGGAGAATAATAGAAGAACTTGGTGGAATTCAGTATAATCCTACAACTCTATATGTTGATAGTATGAGTTGTCTGGCTATAACAAAAAATCCAGTGTTGCATGAGCGTACCAAACATATAGAAATTCATATACATTATGTGAGAGATATGGTGGCAAAGGGACTGATCAAGGTGGAATATATTAGCACAGAAGAACAGACTGCAGATATATTCACCAAGATATTACCAGTCAACAGGTTTCAAAAATTACAGCACAAATTGGGAATAGAAGGAATAGATGCAAATTTAGTCATGAAAGGAGAATGTGAGAATTCATGATTAAATTGTGCAGACAGCATAATTGACTAGATTATCTGTGAGATTGAAGATAATTACCTAGACAGACAGTTTAGGTTTAAAGCTGAACAGGGCAAGTAAATGATCTACGTTATGATGTCGAAGGACATTATTCTATCTACATAGGTCAATGGTTGAAGTGATTTTATTTATGCAATGGTTGTAAACTATATTGAAGACCATGCATAAATATCAAAATAGGAAAGTTATGAACGGTCGAACTAATCGAGACCATGTGGATCCGGATAAGCATGAAACGGTCTAAACCGACTCCGGTCGGTTAGGATCTGCAGCATAAATCTAAGAAGAATCCATGTATTCATTATCTGGAAACGATTAAGTTCATAAACGGCAGAGCTTTCTCTTCAGATCGTTTGTAAGTGTTTAAGTTATTTCGTTAAACACATTGGTAGATATATTGAACTCATTCAGTATAAGAACCAATGGTGTAAGGTTAAATTGTACTTTAATATACGGAAATGGCCTAATATAGGCGCTCGTCCCTTCCCAGAATGGCGATCCGATGGCTCGGATCGATGGGAATGGTGTAATGCATTATAGAGAGAGAATGCAAGTTTGAAGTCTATTGCCATATATAATTGGTTCAAGAAGATAGTCATGGATTTTGACTAGATAAATTGTTGTTTTAAGGATCAATCATTGCATTGCTGTGTTTGAAGTATTAACTGCTATTGTACTATTGTTTCACAACATGTGCCTATCACGCCATTATATAACATCTTGCAAAAAAGCTAGAGTGTAAAATCAAAACCCCAACTACCTAAATATATAATTCCAAACCAATAATTTCGTAAATAGCTCTACATTTTATCATTGGCCCATGTCCCAAGGGGCCACTCTATGCAAGGTAGATTGTTTGTAATGTAACAACATCCTCTTTAAACACAACTGCCAAGCCCAAAGCCCACTACATTTTACAAATTGATTGTGCTCTAAGCTAGAATCCAAATGCCATAACATTTACAAAGTCATTGTGGTTCTTAGTCTAAAGTTCAATGGAAAATACCTCTTTATATATAGCTTGAAGTAAGCCTGCAGCCACGACAATTATTTGGTCATATCTATATAGGATATTTCTTTTGTAATAGATCTATCTATCTGTCAATGAAAGTTCACTACACATAGCCAACTCTCTAATATATACTAGGTAATATCATCTTTATACGACAAGTTTCAAGTTCTTTCAATTTTAATAATGAAGTGCTTCGCATTAACTTATATTGTATCTATGCCCGGCAATGCCGGGCACCCGTTACTAGTTATTCTAAAAGCAATAATATGCTTATTCTTGGTGGTATTGAGCATTGTTGGACTATCAATGTTGTTAATTTGGGATTTTCTAGTTTGGCAAAAAATATTTTTGAAAATTTGTCTAAGTTGATTTCCTAAGATTTTAATGGTTTTTGGCTGCCGGAAAGACTTCTCGATTAACTAAAAATCGCAGAATATTTTACTATATGATTTTGGCTCCACAATTACCCCATAGAAAGGGAATGTTGTGTGATGCCACACAGAGCATGCATGCATCTCGGTGGCATGCCTTTAGATTATGTTTGGGCCGTTCACAGAGGGTCTGGAGTATCATGGAAGTAAAAAAATAATGGTTTTTCTTTTCAGGCAGCAGTTCTTTTGGCATGAAAGTGTTTCCATCATTGTTTTCTTTTGACTACCCTGATGTTACCAGAGTTTAGCCTGGATGCTCTGTTGAGAAATTCCATGACTGGTATTGCATCATCGACTTTTTTTTTCCTGCCGAAGACTTCTGGTTTCAGAAACTTAGTTCTCAGGTTCTTGACCTAATTCTTGGGTTTTGTCCTCTATGTATTGTAAGATTTGGAGCTGCAATATATACCTCTTGATTTTTATTTGCATCACGATGTATGCATTTGATGAAAATATGGTATTTATTAATTGTTTTAGAGGATTAACTTATTCTGATGGAATTCACTAGAGACCATTTCAATAGGATAGCTTAGACGCTTTTAAGTATATGTCAAAAATCCATTTTGACATCTTGAAGCTTATTGAGCATTTTATTTGCAAGTAAATACATTATTAATTTATTCCATTTTGGTTCTGATTGAACGCATGCATTCGGTAGGAATTTCACCTGCAATTTAGATCAACTTAAATCCATTTATATTTTCTGAACAGGATATTGCAAGGGCAATATAAAAAATGCATGTCCCCTTACTTTTCAAGCATCATTGTATAAAGAGCACATATAGATCATGACTGCTACAACAAAAATATGTCTGCAGGTAGTTATATTACTTATTGTGCCCCCCTGCTCCAGAGCATAAATTAGTTTTTTTATTCTTTCATATGTTGTTGCAGAATGTAAGCAGATTGTGATATCCATTTGTGTAGATTTGTTCCAGTGTAGGAATGGTTGATGAATAGATTCAACTTTATGTTTTCTTTTTTTGACATTGCATTTATAATTTGATGTAGGTGGAGACTGTTGTGCGGGGCCTTTTATTTTACCGAGGCATTCAGTCATATTATCTATAGATCGTGTTAAAGTGCTTCTTTTCAGGTTTTAAGCTTTTGCATCTTTCCTTTTTGGAGGTTACTTCTATATTCATATTGGATCTATGCTTCTTGGTAGTGGGTTGCTTGGCAGTTCTTTAGAATCAATTTTATTGTAGGCCTTTTTAGTATGGTAACTCTAATTGCTTCAAAATTGGCCCCACAATAGGCTGCAACATCCAGATTTGCCCCAAATCGATAGCTACAAAGTAGTAATTATCTTATTAACGACCTTGCAGCACATTTTTTAAACTCATCATGCCCAAGAATTGCATCTACATGCACATGATCTTTATACACTTGGGAGTAAATGGGATGTTGTTTATTGTTCTTCAAAGGGCAGTTTTAGCCAAATTGATCCCATGTACTGTCTATCCCTTACATCTGGTGCAGGCTTGAAGCCTATTATAAAAGTGGAAGCCGGGTCTGGCTTTCTGATCGTTATACCTGGTGAGATAATTTCTTTTAATGTTATGCGTTATTGTAGAATTATGAAACCATGGTTGCTTTATGTCATGTAATTGCTTCCAGGTTTTCAAATATTGTGATTGCACATCCAAGGATGATTCCAAAAGGCAGTATCAACCATAGTGTCTAATGCGTAGCAGATTTCCTTAATTTTCCTTTTTGTTATTCTCACATGATTAAAGTAGGATATTTTGGGTAATTAGATGGTACTGGAGTATAAATCAGATGGTGGATGTCAGACATAGCTTTGGGGTGTTGCATATTAAGACATGGTTTTGAATGCCTCAAACTAAATTTACTTCTTTCTGAGATGTTTGGAATGCTCCAGACTCCACAAGTGGCGTGGCTTTTTGTAAATGTAATATATTTTTTCAATAGAAGCTGCCACAATTTTCTCTGTCCGTTGCAAAATTGTCTGGAACTGCAGTGACCCTATCTTTTCCATTCCCTTTATCTTCCATTTGCCTCGAGCTTCCAAATGTTGTCAAACCTTGATGTTGAGGTCTAGAGCATATTTATGGTTCCTTTATCAAACTATTGTTGCTCTGCAAATCACTTTTTGGAGGCGCTTTAATGTCCATCTATGGTTAGCTCTATACTCTTACAATGGTTATTGCTACCATAGTATACTTTTAGGTCTAGGTCCTCAATGTTTATCAAACTTTTAGGAATCAAGCCCATGACATACACCTATATGCGTACTCTTTCTTATTTTAACTATGCTTTTCATTTCCTAGATATGGAGGGAGAACCATTTGCACCTTATATTACTGTCTCTTTATGTAAAGTTTTATCTCAGCTTGCTCTCCCATATTCATAAAGTCAAGAATCTTATTAACTCTTTTTATGCATTGTCTGTTGTCCTCTCATCCAGTTAGATGCCTATGTTAAACTGAGGAGCAAGAATGGAAGATAAGATTATTTTGTTGTGAGCATTGCATTCATACGAATCAGCGAGGAGGCATTCCAGATGCATTGCATTCATATGAATCAGCAAGGAGGCGGCAAATTGGAAGAGTTTTAGGGGAAATTTGTTGAGGAATTTGGGGAAGCTCTTCTTGAGCAGCATGAATCTGAAGTACTAAAGCCTCAAGCTTTATGATTCAAGCTTTTGTTAGTAGGTAAAATCAGGTCATTATTCAATTCATTTGCATTATTGAATTCTTCTATGGGAAAGATTCATTAGAAATGAAAATGTTTTCTACGTTTCAAAAAGAATGGGAAAGAGGAAATGCCATAAGCATGCATTGCGGCAACCTTCTGTGTCTTCATTCTTCAAAGGCATGCTTCCACCAGGACTCCTTTGAATGTGCCAGACGAACATACCGCAGAAAAAATTGGAATGACTATTTTGATTACATTATCTATTGAATGACTAAAAGGTTATTGTGTTTTATTAAAACATCATCTTTTGTTGGACTATACAATAGTTTGCTTATTTTTGTTTAAAATTTTTATTCTTGATTTTTACTTGTCACATGAAAAATTCAATTTTAGAATTTTTTTTCCACATGGAAAGCAAAAAACTGTTGTGCCAGTCCTCTGAAATATGGGGAGTGCCTTGCAAATTCCCTCACTGATGATAATAATGATATGACATTTATCTAATGCACCTCATTCGTTATTTTACACTCGTTGATAACGGTCAAGAATAGGAAATTGGGGCTTTTAATAAGAACAAACAATAATAACGATCAAGAACAGTTAGTTTCTAATAAAACAAAGGAAAAATTCCAGATATACCCCTGAATTTGTCCAAATTTCTAATTTTGCCCTTGAAGTTTCCTTATTTCCAAGAATGCCCTCAACTAAGTAAATCCATTTAGCTAAAAGAATAGACGTAAAAGGAAAAAAGCGCCAACAGAGAATTTCGTCGGTGGAGAATTCTGAGAGAGAATTTCGTCTGAATATCTTGGAAGTTGTTGATCGATCAAACCTATTGGTTTTGCATGATATACGATAAGATTTCCTCTTCATTTCATTTCAATTAAAACCTTTAGATAGCTCTGAAGAATCGGCAGATGGTTTTCCTTATTTCTGCTTTTTCTACATAAACTGCTATCCCTTTTCAATTTCGAGATTTCATGATACCAGAAACATTGCATGCATCTAGGATGGCATTCACAATTTTATCACAGAAGAAAGACTCCTAATAGAGCTCCCATTTCGTTGAAAAACTTTAGATAGCTCTGAAGAATCGGCAGACAGTTTTCCTTATTTCTGCTTTTTTCTACATAAACTGCTATCCCTTTTCAATTTCGAAATTTCATGATACCAGAAACATTGTATGCGTCTAGGACGGCATTCACGGTTTTATCAGGAAGAAAGGCTCCTAATAGAGCTCCCATTCTACTTTAATGACAAATTTGACTTCTGGGTAAGCAAATTCTTTCACATTTCATACTAAGGAAACTCCATGCACAATATTACATGCAACCCTACACCATCCTTAAGGCCCCGAAGGGGCCAAAATATTTTTTAGTTAACACAAATTATTAACACACAACTACCATTAACATTATTAACACAAACCATTGCATTTGACACATTTAAATTAAAATCCCCCTTGAACCCCCTTTGGTTTGTGTGCATATTCACACGGGAGGTTACTCCGAGCAAAGAGAGCTGTCGGATGGGCATATTTGCCCTTTATTCCAAGATCTGGACCGTACATAGCGATCCTCGTTTGTGGGGTATGCATGTACAAGTTTTTGTATACTGTATATTAAGGATTACAAAATACTATAAAGTTTGAGAGAATGTACTTAATGGTATTAATTTTGTACATGTATTGTAAATTTTTTGGGGCTCTCGCTGCCCTACGTAACCCCCCGTGTGAATATGCACCCAAACCAAAGGGGGTTTAAGGGGGATTTTAATTTAAATGTGTCAAATGCAATGGTTTGTGTTAATAATGTTAATGGTAGTTGTGTGTTAATGATTTGTGTTAACTAAAAAATATTTTGGCCCCTTCGGGGCCTTAAGGATGGTGTAGGGGTGCATGTAATATTGTGCATGGAGTTTCCTTAGTGCATATGAATCATAACAGAAAATGGTAGTAGAGCTAAAAACAAGCCATTACATTTGAAGTCCTAATATTAAGTGTGACATAATACCATGATAGATAATAGACAAATGGTAACACATTTAAAAAACAGAAAACATTAGTTCAAGACCAAATCTGAAAAGAACAAGTGCAGCAACAAAACTAAGAATTTAGAAATATGCTAACAATGACAAGACGACCATCATGGAAATTTTTGTTTCTGTAAATTTTTTGCCTATAAAATGAACCAACTGGGAAGTCAAATCACAATAACTGATACCTACCTTCTTCAAGCTACATATTCCATATACTGGATACAATTGGTTACCCAAGACAATATGTACTAAGGATACCGCTTGGAAAACAAAGCATCTTCATGGCTTTGATGGCTTTGCACATAAGCTTGTACTTCCCACAAGAAATGCTTCAGTCTCTTCCTGACATAAATATAGTTATTCACTTACTGAGAGCAGCAGTTGTAGAAGCCACCATTTTAAACACAGATCTAACATTCTGTACAAATTTACCATTTAGTTCATTTACCATTTAGGGCATTATGTACAACATCATGTCCTAAAGAATAAATAAACAAAGCATGTGTACATCCATGTTTTATCTATAGACAATGGTATGTGGTGTTCTCGACTAGGTTTCTCAATCACTTTAATGTCCTCAAGAAAATTCTCTGTCTCATTTGAGCTGCAAATCTCGGGGGGTTTAGAAACCTCAAGTGGTTGAATCCCAACAGTACAAATGGTAGAATCCCAACAGCACAAGTATCTTTTGAGTCCTCTTAAAGCAGTTCTAGTTGCCTAAGGAGCCTTTATGCTTATAGTTTTTGCAGACAAGGAAGAATAACCACATGAACAAATTCTGATGCAATTTGTGTAGGTGACGGCCAGCTTGTGCTTGAACCCATCTTCTAAAGCACTTCTTCCCTGCTTAAGAATAAAGTAATCTAGATCATTTGAAGAACATGAGGTAGAACAGGTTGTAGAACTGGCTGCTGCTCTACTGCTAAAGGCTGTTCTCATTGATTTAGCAGGTGAATATGATCTGCTTATGCTACGAAACTACATAGGAACAAAAACGAAAAAGCCTTACCTGGGGCCACACAGCAATGCAAATAATAGAATGTGAGCTTGAAACTTCAGAAGCAAAGGCATCAGTAAAAGAACTACATCGTTGTTTCCTGGATAACTTCTCAGCCAGAACCCAGGCTACTCTTTTAATTTCATAAATCTGGCGTGCTGGATCAACAAGCAAATGGCTGAAAAACATTAACAACCATATGATAGCTGAAAATGCATAGACAACCAGCTTTACTTGAAGAACTACAGCTTGTATAATGAGACATGCTGGCAAGAAAAGCATGTTATCTCCAGTGTCTCTAATTTCTTCAGGCATCTTGTGGACACCTCTTCTTCCCAATTCATTAGTAGATGCACCATGGCTTCCTGTCCCTCTTTCCAACACTCCAATCGGAGACACTGAGGCAGGGTATGCTATATTTTCATCGTTTGTTTCCTTATAACCTAGTTCTGTTTCATCAATTAGACTACTTAAAGTTTCAGAGTTAGAAGGCATGCATGTACTATTTACTTCGCCAACACTTTCAATCTCACCATGGTTATCAGCAGTTTGCAAAGCATCGGCCGTCACATCATTAGAAGCCATCGATTCAGACTCAGAGGCTAGGTTTCCATGCGTTTCCCTTTCTTGCATCGTGCACAACTCAATTCCACCGGATCAGTTCTTCCCTCAAACCATAGGCCTTAAGTTGCTCGGGGTCTCTTTTTTTGTGCAAACGGCCAGTCTTGGCGTTATGGAAAAAGACCAACTAACTCTGCTAATCGCCATTTCTAGCTACAATCTCTAGCTACAATCTCTTGGGATTTCTACAAATCGCCCAAGCAATAACCTGTAAAGCAGGGATCCGCTTCTGAGATCCATTATCCTGATTGATAGACTCGGCCTTCATCTCATGGCATTGATGGGAAGCCAGATTGCAGAACGCTCAATTAACCCTAAAATAAACCTGATCTAGCTTCCCTTCTTCGATACCCTAAAATATCCTTCTTCGAGCCTTGCAAATCTGCCATGGCGAGAATTAACAAAAACATAGGCTAGTAGATAGATAAAATAATAGGATTTTAGCCTAAGATTTTGCAGTACATTTCTGCTTCGACCTAGCAACCCTAAAAAAACAAGACCAGACCCTAATCCACACAACCCTAAAAAAACCCTAAAACTAATGGGAGGATATTCACCACAGGATTTGCCCCCTTTTTTAAAACCAACGGCTAACAAAAGGGTGCACTCTAGATATACTATTTAGTACACCTGGATGAATACGGCCACCAAATCATATGAAAACCTTAGAGAAAACAGTACAAAAACACAAAAAAAAACCCTGTTATAATGCTAGATATTTTAACCTCTCAAAGTTTTAGGATATTTTCGAAATTTTTTGATACCAGGATCAGTGCATGCTTCCAGGATCATGGCATTCAGGATTTTACTAGAAAAGAAGCCCTCCTAATTGAGCTTCCATTCTATTTCAATGACAAATTTGGCCTCTAGGTAAGCAAATTCTTTCACGGTTCATGATTTAGTTCTCTTTTAACTCTCAAAGTTTTAGGATATTTCAGAAATAATTTCTTGCTTCTATATTGCCCAGATTCTTTTGTTTAAATCTCTATCAATGGACGATAAAAAACTATTCTTATTCTTATTCTTATCTAGTTTTCATTCTCTACATAAGATTTTAGAATTATGTGTTCACAAATGTTTGCGCTTCTATATTGCAAAATGGTTCTTTTCTTTTATGTTCTCCAGATTCTTTTGTTTTCAATCTCTATTTAGTCTTCAATATCTGTATAAAGTCTCAAAAATTATGTGTTCATATTAGTGTTTGCTTCTATATTGCAGAATGGATTTGAAAGTGGGATTGAAGTTTGATTCCATGCAAGAACTCCATGCACATGTCAAGAATGTTTGTGTTTCTTCCGCTGTAGAGCTTTGTATTATTGCATCTGATAGAAAGAGGTACACCGTAAAGTGTAAGAATGAAGGATGCCCATGGAAGTTACATGCTTCTATTGTAGGCAATGGCCCTAGTTGTTCAATTAAGAAGTTATCAGGACATCATACTTGTGTTGGCACATAGCATTCGGGAAACAAGGAAGCTACTCAGATTGGATAGCCACGCGTTTAGTTGAAAAGCTTCCTGATGACCAATCTTATAGTCCAATTTCAATTGTTGGCGACTTAAGGCGTGAAGATGGTATTACTGTGCCATTAAAGAGAGCATGGCAGGCAAAGGAATTAGTAGTGGAGAGGATCAATGGAAATCAGGAAGAAAGGTATTCTTTTTTGAAAAAGTATTATCGTGAAATCTTGCGCAGTAACCCTGGTAGTGTGGCTTTGGTGGAGCATGATGATGAGCATAGGTTCACACGCATGTATGTATCATATGCAGCGTGCATTTCTGCATTCACCCATTGCAGGCAAGTCATAGAAGTCACATTTAATTAAAGTGGATCAGATCTCGACGTTTGGGACTCAGACTGAAAATGGGACTCATACTATAGAAAAAAAAATTTGTGAATTGAATGCTTGAATAGAATTACACATCACACACAAAGAACGGGGTAACTTGTTTTCCTCATAAATTTTACAAACCGCGAGTTGAGAAAGTTTTCAAGCTTCTCAATATTATCTACCCTCATACAATGCTATAGCATGGAGGTTGCTCGTGGCTTTGTCCATCTCCCTTTTTGGGATCTTGTGTGTCTTGTCCTTTGAAATGTGACAAGTTGGATATGACCATACCACCCACTCCACTAATTCCCTCCTTTGAGGATCAACATGATTTGCCCTCCACTTCTTCTTCCAGCAGTCGGTGTATTGCTCCTTCAAGTTGCCCTTCTTGTATCTTCCAATGGGCTCCCAATATTGAATTTGAAATCCAAGACGCAACTCCTCTCCATCAGCCATGGTGGTGGTTACATCAGAGAGTGCCACCCCTAACCATATTGGACCATCCTCATCGTCAGGCCTTACTAGCACAAAGTATCCTTCCTTGATGTCCTCAAAGGGATCCCACTCAGGAAGATCAAACCACTTCGGCTTTGAGGCCTTACTTCCCACAAACCACTTGGAACCATTGTTAGGACCCAAGTCAACTTTCTTAGATGTGCTTGCTCCATGAGAACCCTCCCAGCTGGACTCTGGTAAGAACCCGTCTCTCAACTCCCCCCCACATGGCTGTTCTGTTTCTAAGCATGTCACAACTTTCTCCCAATAATTGATTAGGGAGTCCATATGATTTTTCTTCAGAGTGGAGATGTGTTTTCCATTTCGAACGTCATCCCAGTGCGTTATATAATCCTTGATGCCCTTCACTAGTTGGCTAGAGTCTTTAACAGTCTTGAAGGGAGGAATTGGTTTTGGCTGCCCTCTAGGAATAAGAACTTCACCTGTAGCCCCCCATTGCCACAACTCGGTTCCTTGTACAGGCATCCACAACTTGTCACCTGGTCTCCACTTATATTGCATGATCGGTATTCCATCCCTAACCCAAAACTTGAACTGAAGTGGCTTTGTATGTCCTGTCAACTGATCCTTACCATCTAACAAGTATAACTCGACAAATAATTTCTAATCTGCAACCTCATCCATCAGGAAAGCCATTGAGTTGGGGTCAATGCAGTTCTCAAACACGTCCATTAGTTCAGGGAGACGAGTCACATTTTCTCTCTTGAGCTTGGTAGAGAAAGTTCCGACGAATGTATCTATATCATCATGCGTATGCCCAACCATTATGAACCCCACTTTCACAACCTTAAATACTCCCTGCTGTCAAGTATGACATTGCCCCAAACATCCATCTATTCTTGTTTTCTTTCCAACAGTTGTCCGATTGAACACATAGCTCCTCTGGCGGTTGTTTCTCAAGTAAGGGGAAATCATCCCAAGTCCTCCTTGATTCTTTCAACACCTTGGATGTGAGCTCTTTTATCTGCCTTTGGTAACAGAGCGGTTGATCATCCATCAAAGCCTCAAAAATGGGGGCTGATGGAGAATACCTCCTCCCTTCTATCGATCCTTTCTCTAGTGTTCTCAAGCACTTGAAAATAGAACTCACATGGAAATTTGGATCATCCCTCCATAGATCCAAAATGACCATAGGTTCCAGTTCCATGCCCATGTGTTAACACACCCGCCAGACTTACTTTCATCTGAAAAGCATTTTGACAACGCTTGGGCAAAGGATCTAGCTTTGGCAAGAAAGTTTTGTGTTGGTCCATCTTATCATGAATTATACACAAAAATCTGTCAGGCTGCATCTGGAAAAATGTTCTCCACTGCCAATACAACTATCTACATGATATTTGGTCCCTTTGGTGATCTGCAAATTGCTCCCTAATTGCCATTCTTTCTTTCTCTATTGCAGTTGATGCAAGTGTATCCTTCAGTTGAATGCAAGTGTTGCACCTTGAGAATGGCATGTGTTGTAGGACACACACGTCTGAGAAGTGAGTTCTCCATAACTTGCTGAAATGTGATTGAGAAAGAGGCCGGCCTCCAGTAGTTTCTAGGATGAAGTTGACCTCTTTAAGGCACTCTTTCTGGATGTAATGTTGTGGCAACACCCTTTGGACCACTCGCACACTGTGCTCGTTCACCTTCGACTTGTGGGGCATAGATTGAGACATTATCTCACAAAGCACTCGAAGACTGCAATGAAAGTGCATTGCTCTAGGTTTCAAAGTCAGTGCATTGCCTTTATTGCCTTTACTAACAAGTAAAGGTAGGACCTTACCTCTAGGTTTCAAAGTGTTTGCTAAGGAAGACTAGGAGTTCAAAAATGCAGGACGCAAAGGATTATGCCACAGTCCTAAAGAGACGGTGTGCGTTGGAAGAAGGCATCACAGAGTTTTGCAATGTTGCATCCAATGCATGCCATGATTTTGATTATTATAAGGAGAGGGCTACGCTTGATGAGGATGACATGAAGAAGTTGAACCGGCTATGTCAACCCTACATCAACACAAAGCTAAAGCGTAACGTCAAAACTGCCACCTTTCCTGAACGAGCTATGGCACTTCTGAAGCGAAAGCTTGGATTCGGAGTGGTCCCATTTAAGACAGACGATAGCTCCCCTCCCTTCTTAGTAACCTTGGGACACAAGGGGTTCGGTGGTCTAGAACTGGCGGCTGGGCCCGTACTAGGGGTGCACTATTTGCCATGAATATGATTGAAGATCCCACCCTATTTTATAAAAAAAGCTGACATTGAGCAGTGGTACAAGACGTGTCTGGACATGACCGAGCTGGATACTTTCAGTTTCCTTATCTTTTGCATGCCGGGCAATCAGACAACTGCTGTGTCACAATGGGCAGCTGATATTAACTTCATCAACAAGATCTTGTATTCTATATACGAACTGGAACATGAGTGTAGACTTGGCCTGCCGAAGGCACCAAGTTTTGCCAACATAGTTTTGGTTCTGGTTTCAAGGTCGGCTGCAGACCTGGACAAGTGGTGGTCAAGCGAGCACCACTATCTCGATAAGTTCACGATTTCTCAAGAGCATATAGAACCCTGGAAGGGCGGCAGATTTATGGAGGATGTGCCATCGATTGACAAAGTCAGCACTGATGGTGCGACAGGTCCAATACATAGAATTCCTATCCAGCCAAGAGTTATCAAGTACTTCATAACCAGCTTGGTCGAGGGAGATCAAATTGTATGCGAGTGGTATATGAATGGCATGTTTTCTCAGGGGGCTATGCTCTATGCAATGAAACCAATATCTGTGGTTGGGAACAAGGACATGCTTGAGACCATTCGGTCATACCTGGACCTACTTCATGAGCATTTTCAAGAGAGGAAGACAGCTGGAAGTAGTAAGGACGAAGATGACGGAGACAAAGCTGACAGCCAGGGAGATAAAGATGACGGAGATGTCCAAGGTTTAGACGAGCTTGCAGCGGAACAAATAATGGAGAATCTGAGATTGAGATTAGTTCACTTTGCTTTCGGAGGATTTCTTGACTCGCGAGTCGAGAAACCCTCCTAGTCTTTAACTTTTTCCTTTCTCGACTCGTGAGTCGAGAACCTCGTTTCGTAACTGACGGCTTTCATCATTCTAGGGACATCGAGCGCAACCAATCTGGATCATTGTCGCAATCACAGGGGTCTACTGGCGGTTCAATTCAACAGGAGGATACTGCATTCAAAAAAGGCAGCCCGGAACAAGATAGTGCGACCACCAAGAAAGGAACTGAAAGAATAGTGATCCCGCATATGGATCCCGATCAAGAAGAAATTTGGTCAGAGCCAAACTCTAACTCTAACTGGGATCCAGCGGGGCCCACCAAGCTTGTAATTTTAGAGTCTTGGCTGCAGTTTACCACGATGGTGATGTCCCTGAACTTAACATCTCGCAGAAGCCGACAAAAGTAGGGTCTAAAATCGTGTATCCTCGGCCTAAAACAAAGGAAATTATTGAATGGTGCCTGGAACGGGGATTCGAAGTGGTCATATGGTCTTGTATGGTAAAGAAAAATGTTGTCAATGTCCTTGGTGTTCTTGGCCTTCCAGTTTTGAAGTTCAAGTTTGTTTGGAGAAACAAAAGGGTCGAGCATGTGTCAGACCTCGATCCGGCCATCACAAAGGGAAAACCTATTATGGTGAAAAGGCTGGAAAAGGTTTATGAAGCATACCAGGACTTTAACAAACACAACACGCTGATCATAGACAACTCCGCCTACAAGTGCTATCATAACTCAGACAATACAATCATTACGAAGAGTTATCGACCAGAAGAGTATGAAACGGATAGGTGGTTGTCTTTCAATCTCGTTCCTGTGTTGGCGGAATCCCTGTTTTCCATTCTTGTGGCCGATGTGATTAGGAACTATCCGAACCTCAAGCAGGTCGATCCAGAGAGCAGCGCGATCATGAGGTCTATGGACGACAAATATTATGGTGATCAAGAAGAGTGACCTCTGCTTTCAGATAGCAAAGTTCTGTGAATTTTGTAAAGACACGTGAACAAATGTACTATATTTTATAATGAATATACTTGTACATTGAGTTTTCACTGGCTTTCTCGACTCGCGAGTCGAGAAAGGCATGCTTGTCCCAATGATGAGACCATTTATATGCTTCTTTGTGTGATTGGATGCAGCTATATGGAATGAATGCTCTCCAATTTATTTTCAATTCTCCATTCTTTTCTTCGCTATGACTAATGGCAGC
Organism: Isoetes taiwanensis; assembly: GCA_021234155.1. Lineage (NCBI taxonomy): Eukaryota > Viridiplantae > Streptophyta > Lycopodiopsida > Isoetales > Isoetaceae > Isoetes > Isoetes taiwanensis. The sequence goes on from JAJEKV010000037.1 coordinate 6,783,299, forward strand.
GTAATTGTTAATCATGGACTCTCTTTGCTCCAGGTGGTTCGGGCACAGATCCCGCTCAAGCTACACTCTTGCCAGGGCTTTGGGATAAGCTTGCTCGTGATTGCAGACGCTATGGGACCTCAAGGGATGAAGAAGAGAGGAAGAACATTTCGCAAGTCAAGAAAGCTCAAAGGATCTTGCAAGCATTGCATGACATCCACAGAGGTTGGGGAACGAGTATATTCGACCCGGTGATTGATGAAAAGATGCGAGATGAGAGTGGAGAAATCGGGTGGACAGGTCAGCGGGTGGCTCACGAGGCACCTCCTCGTGAGGCATTCCACATTCTTCAGGTTGCCCCCAAGGCTTACAGACGGCAAGAAGAAGCCCCGCACGTTCTTCCCCTAAGGTGGACCACCTACCATGATGATGTAACCGTAGTGACAGCAAGACCGCCATGGTCTCTGCGTCCGATGTAAAATACATTGTAACTATTCAATTTATTAATAAAAATTCGTTTTCCAACTACAACTTTGGTTTCAATCTGTAATGAAATTCCTTTGTGTGAGTTGTATTCTTCTTGTTCTCGACTCGCGATCCGAGAAAACAGGGGGAAAGATTGGACCCACCCTAATAGAGAAATATTCAAATTCTAGACAGTTTTGAAGTCCGAATAGTTTTCCCTCATCCTTTTTGTGTAAAATAACAGGCTTCCAAAAAAAAAGTGGGAATGGAATGAGACCCACTTTAATTAAATGCGACTTATAGGTTTGGATAGGGCACATCTGAAGAACAAATATTTGGGTATTTTGATGACAGCTACAGGTATAGATGCAGCCGGACAGTTGCTCTCAGTTGCCTTTGGTATTGTTCCTGATGAATATGATAGTAATTGGTTGTGGTTCCTTGGCATTATCGGATTATTCCTGCAACATATCAGGAGTTTGAGATAATTTCACAAAACAAACAGGGAGTAGTGGCTTTTACCATTATACCTGCACATAAATGTATTGGCACACTACAGAGCAACCGAGTTGCTCTTTGATGACTTAGCAGAACCTTTTAGCATCTCTTGTTATGGATGTAATGAAACATTGATGTCTAACGACTAGACCAAAAAGACTCCAGTTTGGCATCAGGAAAATCATGATATGCAGAAGAAGAAATAAAAAGTGGTTTTGCTGATAGGGCGTAGCATTTTGTCGACATAAGCTTTCAAATCAGAAGGCATGCCTGGATTCAAAGCTATGGTGTTTCGTCGAATTGAAGCAAACCGGCTGCTGAAGCTTTAGCTCATAATACCTCGACTGTTTGCTAGAACAATGCAGTCTAGTCTGAGATTAGCACTCCACCAAGTCTTGAACACCCTGGACATGACTTTGATCACAAAGAGTGAGATTCAAGTTGTAGTACCATGGTTTCAGGGTATAGTCAGCTTGGCAATATTAGGTTGGTTATGTTGGCATTAAACCAAATTACTGCATTCAGTTGTCTTTTGTGCTAAGATAAGTGAACTTTTTGGATATGCAGGATGCTTCAATGAATCTAGAAACTATGGGATGATCTTTTTGGACATACAGGATGCTTCATTGAATCTGGAAATCTACCTAGGGACTATGCAATTAGTGTTTCCTTGTGGATGACTTTGCATAATGCTTGCAGGAAGCTCGACAAACTTGAGGCAGATGATCTTTCGATAAAATCATTCACCTAGATTCTCTTTCTGCGCATTCACTTCTGCTACAGCATATGTGCCATGTGCTGATGTCAAGTATTTATTCTAGTGCAACCTTGAGCACATAAAAAATTCTGAGTATTTATTCTTGACCTGCAAGGACATGTATTGAGATCAGAGAACAAGTTATGTTATTTTTATCCTGGCATCCATTACATTGATCTCATAGCGGGTCACTATATGCAGTGGCATATTTCAGCTGGCAGAGACTTTCAGCTTAAATGAAGGGGACATTTATCGGCAGTAACATCTATGTGATGTCCATGATGCTTCAGTGATTGGTAGTCTATTTTCAGGCAAGTTCTCCTTATTCTCCTATACATTTATTCTATACTACCATTAAATTCATACAGAAAACATTCATTTGATCATATCTTTATTTGACGGAACTACAATATCTTTATTTGATGGAGCTACAACTAAAGCAAAGGGATTTATACGACTGGGCTACTTTTAATTCAAGCCTTAGAAATACTTTGAAATAAGGGCATATTAGTGAAAGAAATTAATATATTCTTAAGTTGCATATGAGGTCATTTAAGGTATTTAAATGGGTATCTGCACTCATAGCCTGGCCATCAAAGGCTCTGCATGCTTCCTCCAAACAACCACATTTCACACAGATATTAAGAGCATTCCTCACAAACATTTCATTATTGAATAGATCCTCCATTGTCTGCTCGTGGATGTACTACCTGCCCTGTTCTGCACCTATGTTGCCACAGCTTCCATAATGGGCGAGTAGAGGGAACCTTAGAGGGAACCAGGCATGCGCCTAGTCTATACTGCTTTGCAGATAATAAAAACATGGAAAGAAGATCAGGCTGGAACTGAAGAAGAAACTGAGACCAAGTGTCCATGCAGCATTCGCTCCACATATTTCCCCAAAATATCCACCTCCAAGTTCACCTTGTCTCCCACCTTCTTCAAAGGAATCACAACCTTCTGTTGGCTATAAGCTACCAACATAAAAGTAAAAGCAGTTTCATCATCTAAAACATCCACCACAGTTAGGCTGGTTCCATCCACTGCTATGTAGCCTTTGGAAACCACATATCTAAGAATGTCCTGTGAAGTTTTCACTTTGATCCACATAGAATCCCCATCCGGAGTCATAGAAATAATGGTTCCAGTCCCATCAACATGCCCCTGCACAAAATGCCCCCCCATTCTTGATGTTGGCTGCAGAGATCTTTCCAAATTTACACTGCCGCCTACCTTTGCCTCAACTAAAGAGGTCCGTCTTAGTGTTTCAGGTGCAAGACCGACTTTAAATGCTTCAGAATCAAACCATGTTACAGTGAGACAGGTGCCATTTACTGATATACTGTCACCAAGCTTTACATCCTCTAAAACTGTTTTTGCTTCTACGATTAATTCATAACCTAGGTTGCCATTGTCGGCTACCACAGAGTCCAAACTACGGACTCGACCCATTTCTTCAACTATACCAGTGAACAGAGACCTGGTTCTTGCTGCTTTATAATTTCTAGGAAGAATGGAAGAGTTCAAACCTGGGGATAGAGTATTGATGTTTGAGAAAAATGTCGGAAAAGACTCCAATTTGGGCATCCTTAAAGTCAAGCTTCTTGCCGATAGAGGTGTCCGAGATGAAGTTAGAAGATCCATCTTTAGAGAATGGCAACCCGGCGCCAGGAGCAAGCAGGTGCTCGCCATAGCTGCAAAGCAACGAGAGCTTTATTTGCTTGGAAGGTTTTCAGTTTTGTAACTAAGTTGTGGGCAGGAGCTGAATATATGTGGGAGTTGATTAGGTTAGGGTTTCATTTGCTCGCGAGGGTATTATGTATACAGGAATGTTCATGTGGAATTTTGGCCTAGAAATTTGGCCGATGCACGGAGGCCAATTTTTTGGCCAGAATTCTCGACACACGAACATTGGTGTAACGTGAAATTTAGGGTGGGGCATTTTTTGTGCCACGTCACCATTTCACTGTTCACAATTTTTCTCTGGCTGGCTGAGCTCCAGCTATGGCACCGTCGTGACGTCAGAGCTCTAGGTGTCGTCAATCGGCCCTTGTTTGCATTTTCTGAAGCGCTGGATTCTGCTCTCTCTTTTGATGTGATTCTGAAGAAGAGCGCTTGAGATTATCATAGTTTTTGAAGGATCTTTGTTTTCTTGTGTCTTTTGGAGATTTTCGTGGCTTTTTCAACTAGAAGGCCTTCAACTGGATTTTGCTCTTTCTTTTGATGTTATTTTGAAGAAGAGCGCCTGATATTATCATAGTTTTTGAAGGATCTTTGTTTTCTTGTGTCTTTCTGGAGATTTTCCGTGGCTTTTTCAACTTGGAAGGCCGTGTTTGAGTAAGAATCTTTTATTCTTGCACTAGATTTTCGTATTCTTGATTCTGACCTCTTATTTTATGGTTCTTTCAGCAACTGCAGCTTCAACTTCAACATTCGGAGTCCTAGGACGAGTCTGGCGACTTGTAGGAGGAATTTCTAAACCTGGATTCTAATCTAGGTAAGTATCCTTTTTGCATGTTGTTGTTTATGAGATTTTTTAGAGCCAATCTAATTTATTTCTTGCATGCAGAGTCTGAAGTATATCAATAGTGTATAGTAGTAGTAGTAGTAGTATCTTGTTTTATTTTTTAGAAGTATGATTGGAAGTCTGGAGTATACAGGAATGGCAGATGTTCCCAGCTTCGGTGTTTTGTCTGATATTACCATTGATCAGAATAAGGATGGCTGTGACACTGGCAGATTGGGAGAGAAGAAAAATATGGATTTTGAGGCAGAGATTAGTAAGGAGTTTTCAGAATCAGTGATTTTTTATTATATCACCAATGCACAAGTTTCTGGAATATTTGACCATCCAAATCTGTCCAAAAATCCTAGTATCCCTGGAAATAATGGGGAGCGGATACCATTTATTGTAACGGTCCTGGCCCCTTGACAGTCTAATATACACATTTGTGCATGGTACGTATATGGGTTGTACTATATGTACTTGTGGCATGCATGCAGCATTTCATGTAAACAAAGGGTTTATGAAATAAGCCAATGTTGGAAAGAGGGCTTTTGGCAAACGTGAGGCTTTTTGCAAGAGAAGGAGCGTGAAGGCGAGAGAGGATGCGAGCTTGCCGCGAGCTTGAAGAGACCGCATCAAATCTTTTTTTCTCGGGTGGGGTTTGTACTATGGATTCATCCGTGGTTGCATATCTTTGTTAATTGGTGCATGCTTTTGTCTTGTAAGAGCCCTGGTAAGAGCCATACTCGAGCTGCAACGATGTATTATTGTATGATTCATGGCACGTTTAGCTTGCGGATGGATTTGATTGGAAGACGATGAGCTGCAACAAAGGGGGTTTAAATGCGAATGGCCATCACGCCCCGAAGCTATAATTCTTGGAAAATCCTTGAAACCACCGGAATAAGTCGTTTTGGATTGCAAAAGAGTGAATCACTTGCCAAAGGGCCATTTTGGAAGAATTAGGGGCTAAATGGGCCGGGATCGAGACCAGGACTAGGCATCATGCAATACTTGCATGCAACCCAACCGCCTCGAGAATGGGCCAAAACTCAATTTGAATCAGGTCGAAATTGATCTAGAGGGATTTAATGGAGAAATTATGGGTTGCATCAATAGTGTTTACCGCAACAAAGCCATCACATCGGGGAACTAGAACTGCTTAGGAAGTACTCGGGGAATGACTCGAACAGTCGAAATTGCATAAAAGAGGCGATTTGGGCATTAGAGTGGCCGATTTGATGAATAAATGCGACTTTGAGGCTTTTAGTGCCTCCGAAAACGTTTTGCTTCACCAAAGATCTGGCCGACAAATGGGATCATGTGTCCGGATCGACCGAATCCCTATGAGATGGCCAGAACGCTAAATCAATGCATGGGCTTTAGAATTTGGTGCAAAGTTATAGAGGGTCTTGCAACCAGACTTGAGGTTCTGTTGGGCGGTTTGGACTAATGTGTTAAGTCCATAATTTTGTTGGATTTACTAGTTGCTTTGTTTAATGAATGCTTTGTTGTTTGTTTAATAATTTCTTCATTGTTGGCTTGTCAAATAACACATGGATCAAACGGAATGGAGTCCGCAGAGTAGCCTTAGATTATGATAGTGGTGAACCGAAAATGGGGAAGAATCGGTGCTAGAGGAACTTCATAATGAGAATTAATTACCGCTTTTGAGTAATAATTACAAGACTAATAACCGAGATAATTTTGGCTTCAAGATGGGGCCTAGTGTAAGGAATCATTTGGTGTGGTACCAAAGGTGATTCTGGTCATGAGATCTTATGGACTTTTAAGTTGGAAGTGCGGAATTCCCGTTTTACATTAATTGTGCCAATTAAATTAGTAGCTAAGGAAGTTGGTTTTTAATATGGAATATTAAAAACCTTAGCTAACAATTGTTAGTGATAAATAAAAGGGTGGAACCTTAAAGATCATGAGAAGTTGGGCATCGAGAGCTATATGAGGCCTATGGACTGTCCAGATGAGGCTATGGAGTGGAAGCTAATGGATTATCCTCACGGGAGAAGGGTTTTGAGGTAAGTTGCATTGTTTGGAATGTTTGTTTTTCCTTGTTCAGTGATATGGGAGCTACATCAATGATAGTTAGGCTTGTGACTTCCTCAACAGGTTTGGATCAGTAAGTTAGCTACTTCAACATGGGTAAGTTGTACAGGCAACATCGACAAGAGTATGGTCTAGGCACATGTATAGAGAACATTCTAATGAACTTCACATGTCTTGGTCGTGCATTGTCCACTGTTGTCTTGGTATTTGATTATGTCTCTTGGAACCTCCGGGGTCGGGCTTCTAGGTTCGGTGGCCTGGTTTGCTCTGGCATGCTCATGTTCATCTGTGATTCTCTGTGGTTATTGTGCTCTATGACACCGGGCGTTAGTTCTCCTGGCCGGGATTGCTACGTCAGTCAACTCTTGTGAACTCCATGGTAAGAGGTCCTCCAGCGCCAGACGTGGGCTGGGAAGGGTATGCGCATACGAGGTTCACCCCACCAACTCCGCCAACGGGGCTCGGAATGTGAGCTGGCCGGGCATTTCTCTGCTAACAGGGCCTGCATGTAGGCTGGCTGAGCTTCCCATTGTCCCGGAGCTATGTTGTCATGATGGTTTGGTATTTTTGACTATGTCTTGCTTCTGATGTTCATGTTGATATTTCTTTTGATTATGTTGTCATTGTCTTAGTACTGTACTCACGTAGGATTTTCCGTCTGTGTTTATGCTTATCCGAGATTTCCAGAGTGTTTCCATGTATGCAGCAGCAGCTATGGGATCCCCACTTAGTCACGAGGACTAACCCCAGTGAGTGCATGTGCAGTGAACCCGCAAGGTGGCGGTCAAGTTGATGGTGGCAATGTGGCCAGGAATCGTGCTTGAGTTCTCGAGCTAGCAGTTTCTGTTGATTTGCTCAGTGCTATTGTGCATATATATTATAACGCATTGTCAATATTGAGATGCTTATTGCTCAACTTGAGATTGTAAAATACTAAGCTTATGAATATGTTGAATGCCTGAACCAGGATTGCTTGTTGAGCCTAAACTGTGGATTAATTTGCAAAGGAAGATTTAATTCTTCACCTAAATTCACCTGTGCATAAATCTAGTTGAAAGTCAGACAAGATCCCGAGTTGCCCGGAGGGTCAACTCGGCAGGCTCGTCACAATTGGTATCAGAGCGTGTTGGATCTTTGGAAGTTGGCTTGTTTGGTTGTGGCATTGTGATGCTAATGGTTTTTCTCTTTCAGAGACATCTGTAGATGGTATCCTCAGAGGGAGGAGCAGTATCTAGAGGGGGTTAGCATATGAAGGTGCTAAGCAAGAATTCCCCATGTAAGCATCAGAAGTAGCTTTCGACGATGTGGAGGTACAGTTTTCCTTGTATAGATTTGGTGTATATATGATCATGATAGTTCTAGAGGATTTGACAAGTGCTGCTAAGATCTGTGATCGACCCATGAGGACATGGGTTAATTTTTAGAAGGGGAGACTGTAACGGTCCTGGCCCCTTGACAGTCTAATATACACATTTGTGCATGGTACGTATATGGGTTGTACTATATGTACTTGTGGCATGCATGCAGCATTTCATGTAAACAAAGGGTTTATGAAATAAGCCAATGTTGGAAAGAGGGCTTTTGGCAAACGTGAGGCTTTTTGCAAGAGAAGGAGCGTGAAGGCAGAGAGGATGCCAGAGCTTGCCAGAGCTTGAAGAGACTGCATCAAATCTTTTTCTCAGGTGGGGTTTGTACTATGGATTCATCTGTGGTTGCATATGCTGTTAATTGGTGCATGCTTTTGTCTTGTAAGAGCCTGGTAAGAGCCATACTCGGAGCTGCAACGATGTATTATTGTATGATTCATGGCACGTTTAGCTTGCCAGATGGATTTGATTGGAAGACGATGAGCTGCAACAAAGGGGTTTCGTCTGCAACAGGCCATCACGTCTGAAGCTATAATTCTTGGAAAATCCTTGGAAACCACCTGGAATAAGTCGTTTTGGATTGCAAAAGAGCTGAATCACTTGCCAAAGGGCCATTTTGGAAGAATTAGGGGCTAAATGGACGGGATCAGAGACCGGACTAGGCATCATGCAATACTTGCATGCAACCCAACTGCCTCAGAATGGGCCAAAACTCAGCTGAATCAGGTCGAAATTGATCTAGAGGGATTTAATGGAGAAATTATGGGTTGCATCAATAGTGTTTACCTGCAACAAAGCCATCACATCGGGGAACTAGAACTTAGGAAGTACACGGGAATGACTCGAACAGTCGAAATTGCATAAAAGAGGCAGATTTGGGCATTAGAGTGGCCGATTTGATGAATAAATGCAGCTTGGAGACTGTTTAGTGCCTCTGGAAAACGTTTTGCTTCACCAAAGATCTGCCGACAAATACCGGATCATGTGTCTGGATCAGACTGGAATCCCTATGAGATGGCCTGGGCTGCTAAATCAATGCATGGGCTTTAGAATTTGGTGCAGTTATAGAGGGTCTTGCAACCAGCTTCGAGGTTCCTGTTGGGCGGTTTGGACTACTGTGTTAAGTCCATAATTTTGTTGGATTTACTAGTTGCTTTGTTTAATGAATGCTTTGTTGTTTGTTTAATAATTTCTTCATTGTTGGCTTGTCAAATAACACATGGATCAATCTGGAATGGAGTCTGCAGAGTAGCCTTAGATTATGATAGTGGTGAACCAGAAAATGGGGAAGAATCAGTGCTAGAGGAACTTCATAATGAGAATTAATTACCGCTTTTGAGTAATAATTACAAGACTAATAACTGAGATAATTTTGGCTTCTGAAGATGGGGCCTAGTGTAAGGAATCATTTGGCAGGTGGTACCAGCGGTTACGGTCATGAGATCTTATGGACTTTTAAGTTGGAAGTGCGGAATTCCCGTTTTACATTAATTGTGCCAATTAAATTAGTAGCTAAGGAAGTTGGTTTTTAATATGGAATATTAAAAACCTTAGCTAACAATTGTTAGTGATAAATAAAAGGGTGGAACCTTAAAGATCATGAGAAGTTGGGCATCGAGAGCTATATGAGGCCTATGGACTGTCCAGATGAGGCTATGGAGTGGAAACTAATGGATTATCCTCACGGGAGAAGGGTTTTGAGGTAAGTTGCATTGTTTGGAATGTTTGTTTTTCCTTGTTCAGTGATATGGGAGCTACATCAATGATAGTTAGGCTTGTGACTTCCTCAACAGGTTTGGATCAGTAAGTTAGCTACTTCAACATGGGTAAGTTGTACAGGCAACATCGACAAGAGTATGGTCTAGGCACATGTATAGAGAACATTCTAATGAACTTCACATGTCTTGGTCGTGCATTGTCCACTGTTGTCTTGGTATTTGATTATGTCTCTTGGAACCTCCGGGGTCGGGCTTCTAGGTTCGGTGGCCTGGTTTGCTCTGGCATGCTCATGTTCATCTGTGATTCTCTGTGGTTATTGTGCTCTATGACACCGGGCGTTAGTTCTCCTGGCCGGGATTGCTACGTCAGTCAACTCTTGTGAACTCCATGGTAAGAGGTCCTCCAGCGCCAGACGTGGGCTGGGAAGGGTATGCGCATACGAGGTTCACCCCACCAACTCCGCCAACGGGGCTCGGAATGTGAGCTGGCCGGGCATTTCTCGCTAACGTGGCCCCGCATGTAGGTCGGCCGAGCTTCCCATTGTCCGGAGCTATGTTGTCATGATGGTTTGGTATTTTGACTATGTCTTGCTTCTGATGTTCATGTTGATATTTCTTTTGATTATGTTGTCATTGTCTTAGTACTGTACTCACGTAGGATTTTCCGTCTGTGTTTATGCTTATCCGAGATTTCCAGAGTGTTTCCATGTATGCAGCAGCAGCTATGGGATCCCCACTTAGTCACGAGGACTAACCCCAGTGAGTGCATGTGCAGTGAACCCGCAAGGTGGCGGTCAAGTTGATGGTGGCAATGTGGCCAGGAATCGTGCTTGAGTTCTCGAGCTAGCAGTTTCTGTTGATTTGCTCAGTGCTATTGTGCATATATATTATAACGCATTGTCAATATTGAGATGCTTATTGCTCAACTTGAGATTGTAAAATACTAAGCTTATGAATATGTTGAATGCCTGAACCAGGATTGCTTGTTGAGCCTAAACTGTGGATTAATTTGCAAAGGAAGATTTAATTCTTCACCTAAATTCACCTGTGCATAAATCTAGTTGAAAGTCAGACAAGATCCCGAGTTGCCCGGAGGGTCAACTCGGCAGGCTCGTCACATTTATAGATATTGATGAGAAGCTTTGTGAGGAGGTTGATGCTGGAGGTGCAAAGAAGTCACATAATAAGATTACATGGGCTAGAAATAGGTTCGATTTGTGGAGAGATTATAGGAGAATTTCATGTGAGAAGACAATTGAAGAGCTTGACCTCGTGGAGTTTGCGGGAATTCTTGAGCAGTTTATGCTACAAGTAACCAAATTGGATGGCCATCTTTATCCTACTGAATCGTAAGTTATATTTGTATTCCATTCTTTTTTATTCTGGTTCTAAATTGTGGACTAATAATTCTATTATGTCTTACAGGTTGCAGGATTTATTCCGGAAATTTGGGAGCATGATTCGGCGTCATAGGGAAATTCAATCTGCAAAGAAAAGCCGCATTGAATTCCCATTTGATATTCGTCATAGTCTTTCTTTGAGAGAGCAAGGTTGGCTTGTGTGGCAAACAATGAGGAGATCTAGAATGACTCCTGGTGTCTGTAGAAAGAGAAAAAAAATTGAGGAGATTACTTTTGCTGATGAGATAGCATTATTAAATGACATTGATCATCAGATATACCATAATCGTGGCCTACAACGAAGGTTCCTCTACTATTGTATTGCTAGGTTTGCCATTTGCGCAAGAGTTGCATAAGCTTTTAATTACTGGCTTTGTGGTTGGTAACGATGATGGTACAGAATATTTAGAATATCGTGAAAGGACAACCATTATCAAGAAGAATCCTTTAGATTACCTTGCAGGTGTTTAGAAGGTGACGTCGTTCTTACATACAAACAACTTCTTAGGCGTCTACCTGAGGTTGAGTGCAGTCTTGATCCTGCAAAGCCTGCTAAGAGGCTTGCTTTTATGCAGGTACGCATTTTCATTTGCTAGTTTTTCCCTTTTTAGTTTGTTATATTAATTTTTATTGTTTTAGATAACCTTTTCTCCAAGGACGCCAGTCTGGTATAACTCGAAGCTCAGGGTTAGTGGTCAGGAATTAGCGGGCTGGGTGAAATACATGATGAAGACAATAGGGATCGATGGTAATTTTTCTGGAAAATCAGGGAGGACAAGTGTGATAAATAGGATGGTTAGAGTTGGCGTTCTAGATGTTGTACTGAAGTATATCATAAGTAATTTCATTTCTTTCTCATTCAACTGTTTTTGTTTTTTTGGTTTATTTGTTGATTTATAATTGTTTGTTGCCATGCAGATATGACAAGAATGTGGAACTGCGGACGAAGTGTGCGATGTCTGTATTTAATAGGCCTTTTGATGATTCTCGAAATAGGCAAATGTTTGAGGATGTGTACAAGGAAGAATTGCAGCGACGAGATGAGTGTAAAAAACGTGGAAGTGCAGCTACAGTTGCATTGGTTGATGTAGGCAAGATGAAGCGTAGCAGCAGACAGGCCATATGATTATGGGCAGTGTTCCATGGAGGTTGATTGTGCTCATGATGTAGAATCTGGTAAGAAATCTGAGAGAGATTCTATTTCTGATCTTGCAAGTTGGGGATTACAAATGCTAGATTTGAAGAACAGGACTCTGGAACAGATTATAGATGCTATGTACTTTGATATTGATGAAGTTGAGCTGAAAAGTACCCAATAGCTTACAGGGCTTTGAGTCTGAATATAAACATTGGGACTTCTGCAGGTACAAACATCTATGGTGGTTCATTCAACAATTGCACTTTCACGGCTTCTGCTGAACTTGAGAAAGAATTTCAAGAGTTTATGATAGAGAAGAGATCCAAGATGCGTAATTATATGTAATGTTTTTACTATGAATCTGGTTTTGAATGTACTATTTCTACTATCTTCAATGTATCTGAACAATGTTTCTGCTATGAATCTGATTTTGGATGTACCGTTTCTGCTATTTGAACAGACTCAGAAGAGACTCAATGTATTCTGCTATTATGTGTAACGTTTCAATGTATCTGGATGAATTGTGTCCAATATGTGAAATGACACAATATTGTGTATGTTTCAATATATCTGAATTGTGTCTGCTTCAATATATCTGAATTGTGTCTGTTTCAATATATTTGAACGAATTGTGATTGTGTCTAAATGAAATGACCGAAAACATACCTAGAAGATGACCTCCAAGAATTACTGATTCTTGGAAAATGGCCTGCAAGAATCACTGATTCTTGGAAAGAATCTGTACCACGTGGCACACAGAGATTGGCGGATGGGGCAGAAAATGCCCCACCCAAATTTTACGTGTGTGTGCATGTGGATGTGTAGTTTGTTTGCGTAGAGACTAACTGATGTGTGTGTAGGGTGTGTGGCAGTGTGTGCGGGTTCCTAGGAACATTAGCATCCTACCTATTGAAATCTAGAATTTCCAATGGAGAAAAAACATTCCAGCAAGTTTTCCGGTCAAAATCCATGGGCTTCTTTATATTTTTCCGGATGAAATCTAAATTTTCATAGGCCCCTTCCACCTAGCATACATTATACAGGAAATATACTTGTTGGGTTTTTAGAGTTTGTCCCATGCTAGTGTGTGGTCATTCTATTTGCGTTGTTTATTTAGCGTTTGTGTACTTTTTCTTAGGTACAGAAGGTATGTGATTGATAAGTTTCTTGCAAATGTTATGGAGGGTCCTGTGGAACCAGTTTGTAGTTCTTGGTGGGGATGTAAAGTAGGTGGGCGGATAGATCATGGGAAATCTCAAAAGAATCTTTGGAAATCTAGGAGAATCTAAAGGAATCTTGATAAAGTCTTTAAGAATCTTGAAACTTCACTTGGATCCCTTAGATTCATTAGCACAGCACAATTTAATATATACAATTTTTGAGAGTTTGGATTCACATTTTGGAAGATGCTAGTTTTGCTGCAATAATGGCAAACACAGTTGACCATTATGGGGCGAGCATATCATTATCTGATCCTACAATGTAGATCAAGCATTTAATTTGATGTCCCAAACATGGGTGCTCTATGGTATGTGAGCACCACCAGTGGAAGCAAGCTAAGAAGAAAGGCAAGCCTTACCAATTCTAGGTTGGATATACTTTTATCTTATGTTCATATGGCATCTATAGTACTAGTCAAGCTGGTATTTTATTGATGCATACAATCAAATTCCTTGTGCAAAAGCTTTGGTAAAGCTGTGTCTATGCTCAATCTCAAAAAGTACTTTTTATGAGAGGAAAGAAGTTCATATGACAACTTGCTATTAAAATGAGAGGGAAGCTTGCCATAGGGGTGTAAATAGGATTGCTTGAAGCTGGAGAGCCTTAGAAATTTAGAAAGTCAAATAATGTCAGCTGCAAAATATGTAGGAAAGGACTAGATTATTATGCAATTCTGATGATGACGAAGGAGCTCTACTTTTATGCTTACTGTTTAGAAAGAGTTGTGGATTAAGAAAGGGATTGAGGTGTGACGTCCCCTACTCCGTCTACGATGCTCCCATAGTGTCCGAAGGCAGAGTTCATCCCCCTGATAGCTAAAGTAGCAGGGGCCATCCACCTGATGCCAATCCCATGAACTGGGCCAGTGAGGGAAGAGTGGATGGGTCATTTGCTGTGACGGGCCTGGCCAGTTAACCTTTATGGTAACTGGAGATCCCATCAATCTCGACCATTGGATCTACTTAAGCTTAAAAACTTAAGAAATTAACTCATGCATCTGCAACAATAACACTTAGGTAAAGAATTTAATCTTCGTACATATTCTAAGGTTCCAAACATGTACTTGCCCATTACTCAGCAATATCCCCGCACACTATGAATGATCTTAATAATTGTAACTTCAAGCCCATATATAATAATAATAATAGTAATAATAATCAAGTTTATTGAATAGCAATCCACACACTTCCACTCTCGCCTTTCCGAAGCTTGGCTACTTTCCGGAGCATCTCACACCTCTGCTTACACCATCAACCACGGGGTTAGTCACATGGACTAAGTGGGGATCGGGGATCTAGGATATATCTTAAAACAATCACCACAAAGCCTTAACTTAGAACAATAACTTAGCCTTACCGTAGCCTCGCCCCTGCAACCTAGGTTACTTAGTCCAACAAGCATAATCACAATGCATAATTACACCAAGCATGACCATTGCAACTTAATTCCAACATTAAAAACACATATACAATAACCAAGCAATCATAGCATCAACATTGCAACCAATATTCCTCTGGTCCGAGCAAGGTCAACTCTACTGATCGGGCCGGTGACATAGAGGAGGGGGTAACCACGTGTGTACACACCCATCCACGTGCGTCCAAAGATTGGAGGACCACTTAAGCGTGCATGACGTTGTACCATATGGTACCAACGCCCGATGTTCAAATAATACCATAGCAGCGTGCAATAACCGCGAAGTCTAGACCATCGCACCTAGACTCCTCGGAAGAGGTCTATATATCAAAGAATTATACTACACATAGATCACAATACTATGAATTCCACCCAATATCAATTAGGCACATTTCCATATCAAATTTACCTTAGAAATTCCATAATTTACACCTCATGCAACAAAGGAAATCCTCATATAAACATTACTATCTCTACCATGCAACATGCAATGCCCGGTGCTTAAGCAAAATACAACCTTCACTAATATCTTATTACTTTTAACTAGATCAACTTCCTTCAAATTACTACTTATAACCTTAATGATGGTGGCTTCCATAACCGTGCTAACTAGTTTATTGAATTGGTTAATATGCTCGCTATCCATTAACCATGCATGCCTATTCTATTCTATTCATGACCATGCTCATATGATTTAACTCCAAGTTTATACTACGTTCAAAGCAATCATTATTAAATCAACACACTATACAAACACTAGAAAACCCTGTGTAAGGCTTGATCCCCACACGGAATCCCGCTTTGCTTCCTCTCAGGCTCCCAAAGAACGCTCCCGGATCTGCACACACAACTCGCTCCTTCAACAATCCATCTGCAATCTATCTCCTTCCAAATGCTTCACCATCACATAAAAGACTTCTTTCCCCATGGAAAACTCCTTCCCCCTAAGAAATCAAGAATAATATTGTTGCACTTATATAACCTAGCAATGCCCTTGCATGCATGCATGCGTACACTGCATGCATGGACACATTGCATGCATGTATTCCTAGCACATAATCATTTATTTTACCTTGAAAATGCACTCTTATATAATGGCAACGTTACTTACATCTTAATGTTGGTGCTAGGTTGCTAGGTCCGTTACAGTCTCTCCTCCAAAAATTCAACCCATGTCCTCATGGGTGCATCTTAGAGCACTCATGAAAAATCTAGTTTGTATCTCCCTTTGTGACATCTTCATTGGAACAAACTCAACCATTGATCTAAATTTTTTTTATAGTCTGCCTCCTTAATTACTCGGGTCTCTTCCCTTTATGCTTTCACATCTTAATCCTCAATTCAACATACTCCCAAATGAATACAATTTTGTCCCTTAGAACTGACCCATCCTTGTCAAACACAATTGCTTAGCCTTCCAATCCAAGATGATGCATCTCCAAACTTGAAAATTCAAAGCTAGCTTCATACAAGTAATTTAAGCTAAAGGAAAGATACATATTAGATAGCTCCAATGCACGACCCTTCTAACTTTCAATTTAACATACCGCCAAGTCTAGAACTAACTCAAATATTATGAGTATACTACATATCCAATTCAATATAATAAACATAATGCGCTTAACTAACTTTTCATAAAGAAGGTACGTGCCATAGAAAAAAACCCACCATTCCAAAGAGATACTCAGTCTAACTAGATATGTAATCTCTTGAGACTTCTTGGGTGGCCAAATCCAAAAAGTAACAAGCAAAATACATAATCAAGTCCCCGGTCACGGGTATCTTATAGCTAGGTATGCTTAAGTTGATACAAGGGATCCCATAAGAATTATAACCCATGGTACAGAGAATTCCTCTACGAGTTCATCCAATGACATTGAAGTATCCTAGGCTATACACTTGGCCTCTATATTTAGCCTACTTCCATACATATTACCCCATCACACTGGTTAGTCTTTCAACAAGATTTTATAGGCATCAATTGCCGTTAATTTGATGAAGCTCTTACTTCATGTATTTCGTTCACAACTTCAATCCTTTGATGTATCCTTAATCAAGTAATGCAATCACCATCCCTCCATTAATTTACAATCACTTCTAGCATGCCAAATAATTACAATACATGGAAGCACCATTACTAGATGTACTTACAACTCTTCTATTACGTTCTAAGATTTTCAAAAATGGCACTTCCCCATGTCTATACATTCCCCTCTGCCTTTATCTCATGTCTGGGCCTTATCTGACAACTCTTTCGTTCAATTTCATGGTTCACCTACTACCACGATTAAATATGTTATTCCTCTATTCATCGTCTTCTTCTTCCTTATCCATAAGATAGATAACATTGTTCAATCTTGGCCAATCAATTCTTCAATCTGCCATAATTTAAGTGTATATCATTCTCTAAATATAAATGCGTAACCCGACCACTTTGTTCCATTAAAGCTTTCTTATACTTCAAGAAGTTTTTCAAGGCCAAGAACTTTTTCAAGGCTATCACCGACTATTCTAGCCATAACCCTAAGGCCAACAACTTTATAGACCTCAAGTAGGACCATGATGTAATCATGACATTTCCTTCTACGTCACACATCTGCTATTTACACATGAGCTTCAATCTGACTATCACGCCAATCTTATTTTATAAGCATATCTAAGCATTCTCAAAACTTGTCTTACAACCACCGTGTTGTAACCTTATCCCACCATAGCCTGAATGCTATCAACTTAGCAACTTATTGTTATTTCACCTTTGGATAGCAATATATAGATCTTTGCCTAGTTTTCTCAATTTTTAGCTTCAAAAGGATGCACCTAACATCACATCAAGAATCTTATTCACCCGATATGGTGAGATGAACCTTCCCTGAATATCATAGGCATTATATATCATGCACTGCTTATTCTAAATTTTCTTGCCACTAGAGTATGCTACTACGAGATCACATCTACATTATAAGAAGTGGTTACCAAAGTGAAACGCAATACCTGTAACTTAATCTCCCTCAAGCATCACTTCCATGCTATGCGCACATTGGCAACCCTAAATCAAAGTTAGCCCCTTGATGAAGTACATTTTTCTAGCTTATCTGCTTTGCAGGATAGAAAATCAACCAAGATTATAGAAATACCATGTAATCAATTTCACATACCTTCATAAAACAATTTGTCACGCCTCCTCTAAGGCCATCATCTCCACATATATTCAATTGAATACTATTAGCATAATCCAACAACCTCAACTTGAATCTAGACTTCGTTATCATACATCCAAGGATCCAACTATGCTCGATACCAACCGTGGCCGGGCCCGCCGCTAACCTTTATGGTAACTGGAGATCCCATCAATCTCGACCATTGGATCTACTTAAGCTTAAAAACTTAAGAAATTAACTCATGCACTTAGGTAAAGAATTTAATCTTCGTACATATTCTAAGGTTCCAAACATGTACTTGCCCATTACTCAAAGAATATCCCCAAGACACTATGAATGATCTTAATAATTGTAACTTCAAGCCCATATATAATAATAATAATAGTAATAATAATCAAGTTTATTGAATAGCAATCCACACACTTCCACTCTCGCCTTTCCGAAGCTTGGCTACTTTCTGGAGCATCTCACACCTCTGCTTACACCATCAACCACGGGGTTAGTCACATGGACTAAGTGGGGATCGGGGATCTAGGATATATCTTAAAACAATCACCACAAAGCCTTAACTTAGAACAATAACTTAGCCTTACCGTAGCCTCGCCCCTGCAACCTAGGTTACTTAGTCCAACAAGCATAATCACAATGCATAATTACACCAAGCATGACCATTGCAACTTAATTCCAACATTAAAAACACATATACAATAACCAAGCAATCATAGCATCAACATTGCAACCAATATTCCTCTGGTGCGAGCAAGGTCAACTTTCGGTGATCGGGCCGGTGACATAGAGGCGGGGGTAACCCGCGTGTGTACACACCCATCCACATTGCGTCCAAAGATTGGAGGACCACTTAAGCGTGCATGACGTTGTACCATATGGTACCAACGCCCGATGTTCAAATAATACCATAGCAGCGTGCAATAACCACGAGTCTAGACCATCGCACCTAGACTCCGCCCCGCAGGTCTATATCAAAGAATTATACTACACATAGATCACAATACTATGAATTCCACCCAATATCAATTAGGCACATTTCCATATCAAATTTACCTTAGAAATTCCATAATTTACACCTCATGCAACAAAGGAAATCTTCATATAAACATTACTATCTCTACCATGCAACATGCAATGCCGGTGCTTAAGCAAAATACAACCTTCACTAATATCTTATTACTTTTAACTAGATCAACTTCCTTCAAATTACTACTTATAACCTTAATGACGGTGGCTTCCATAACCCCTCGCTAACTAGTTTATTGAATTGGTTAATATGCTCGCTATCCATTAACCATGCATGCCTATTCTATTCTATTCATGACCATGCTCATATGATTTAACTCCAAGTTTATACTACGTTCAAAGCAATCATTATTAAATCAACACAGCTATACAAACACTAGAAACCCCAGGTGTAAGGCTTGATCCCCACCTGGAATCCCGCTTGCTTCCTCTGTGCTCCCAAAGAACGCTCCCGGATCTCTGCACACACAACTCGGCTCCTTCAACAATCCATCTGCAATCTATCTCCTTCCAAATGCTTCACCATCACATAAAAGACTTCTTTCCCCATGGAAAACTCCTTCCCCCCCTAAGAAATCAAGAATAATATTGTTGCACTTATATAACCTAGCAATGCCCTTGCATGCATGCATGCGTACACTGCATGCATGGACACATTGCATGCATGTATTCCTAGCACATAATCATTTATTTTACCTTGAAAATGCACTCTTATATAATGGCAACGTTACTTACATCTTAATGTTGGTGCTAGGTTGCTAGGTCCGTTACATTTGCCCGTCTTCCTTCGAGACTGTCCTAGCTATGGAAGCATGAATAACATGAGCACATAACATCAATACATCAATAAGTCCACCTCGAAGGGTGAACACATCATGACATCACATATACAACAACATCAAATAACATCAACATGGGGAGATCCTACCCAGGGCTCAGACTCAAGGGGATCGACTGACGGCTTGGGTCTCCAAAAGTCAATGCAGACCGAGTCATGGCAATGGATTGGGCTGGCATAAGAACATGGCTGTTGGGTAGTCCACTCCATCCGCCCCTCCCGTGCACACTTTGCAGAGTAGGTTGACAAGTCTTGGGACCGGACCGTAGCCTGCCGGGTACATAGCCAAGAGGACTGGGTTGCATCTCCCCAGTCCCGATGAGGCAGGAGGAGAGTCACCTCTCCTCCAGAGGCATCCATGCCCATCACAGGTGGCTAGAGGGCCACTGCCCTTATTCGACTTGAACCTCATGGAAGGCGACGCATCACCCCAGAGGTGTCGAGCTCATGCCTTCCCCACACTCAGTGGCAAACCATTAAGCCTAGCTCACTAAGATCCCTGGTAGGCTTTATACACCAGAGGGATCAATCAATGATGGGACAAGTCCCCCTTATTCCACCGGTCTAGCCCCTCCACCTACAACCAGGCGGGCTCTTGTGCACGGGCCGCATTAATTGGGTATTAATGAGGCTATCTAGGAACATCTGCTACAGAGGCTTTTAGGATCTCTACCCAATACACAGGAGAGCATAGAATGAACACCATAATCATCAAAGAACTGAATTGTAGAATAACATCTAATCTACCTACCTAAACATCCAAAGTTAGGTTCTTTTGTTAGAGCTTATGATCTGGGATCTATAAGGCCTCTAAGGCTGAACTAACATGCTAAACCAGCTCATTGCCAAGTTAAAAGGCGGCTTTGCACAACAAAATGACCATTTACCTGGCCCCTGACTTGCTCCACATCCTCGGAATGCGTCCATGCTTCTGGTCCTGCTGAAGACTGCTGCTGCTGGAAGATCTGTTGTGCAAGGGCGGCTTTTCAGAGCCTGGCAATGCGAACTAGAGTCGTGGCTTGGCCGGAATGGCTCTGTGAAACCCTCATTGCGAAAAAGGAAGAAGGGTTTAGGGTTTAAGGGGGAAGCCCTTATATAGAAACCCTTATGGTTAGGTTAACATTGGCCAAATGGGGTTTTGCCATTTGGCATGGGGTTTATAGTTGCATATGTTTATTAAACATGCACAACATACGAGGTTGCCCCCTAGGTGCAACCCTCTACGTCTCGCTAGTACTTGTCATGATGACATGTACGTGTGACGTGGTAGTATAATATACGTATTTGGGGCGTATATTATACTGGAATGTCACAATCTCCCCACCTTGAATTGATGTTGTTCTCAGCATCACGCGTCTCCCCACCTTGGAACCCTGCATATCCTGCAATTACACTTGATACATATAACTTTACACGTAATTACTTCAAGGTAATATTTTAATTTATCATAACACATCCTTATTTACTATTATACTATGATAAGAGGTTATTTCATCCTCTTGCTTTATCGTCTATTATTCACAAAATTTTATGGCTTACACCATTATCATTATTAACTTAGTTCCAAAATTTCCTACTTAAGATTCCACATCGTTTCCTTACAACACATCGTGACAAAATTATGTGTTGCAAGTCTTCGCAGTGTGACCTTCCTGCCGCTAGACTCTCCTATTGGCCTGCAGGTCCAACACTACGCCAGTATACATTTAATTATTTTAAAGTTGGTTGTTAGGGAACCACCCATTAATTACAATTTACATGGATGCAAGACTAATCTCCCAGCGTAGGAAGAGGATGCTTCTTCCATCGTGGCCGTGGAGACATTGCCCTAGCATGCCTAGGATGATCACTCATGCCTACACCTTTAGTTGCCTTTGGCGTGAAGGGTGGCGTCCTCCCCATATTTGGGCGTGAAGGATGGCGTCCTTCCCGTGGTAGGCATTGACTAGAGGTGCTTTCCTATCAATGCATACCTGAATGACCTCTTATCTCTCAAGGTCGTCTACTTCCGTGGGACGGAAGTAGACTTTTTAATCTACCTTCCACTCACCTATCGGGTCGATGTCGACTACTTCGGTGACGAGCCGACCTTTGCATTGCTCCATGAGTTGTGGGTACTGCTTCTCAAGATCTATTTGTAGTGCCCATGTAGCGTCTTCCACTGGTAAGTGTCCCTTTCACTAGGTATTGGAGGATTGAGATCTTCTTGTCTTCTTATAGGATCTGACAAGAAGAACCTCAGGAACAATCTCAAGGTGATCGTCCGTCATTTCCAGTAACTTTGGTATCTCCAATACTTCCTCTGGATTAGGAGTGTGCTTCTTTAGGAGACTTACGTGGAAAACACTATGGATCTTCAAGTGTGCTGGCAGGTCCAACTTATGGGAATGGTTACCTACTCTTTTGGTTATCCTGAATGGTCCAGCCCACCTTGGAGCAAGATTCTTGCAATTGTTGATGCAATGCTTCAGCCGATGCAGTGCTTGTTGCTATGCTCTTCTGCCAATGCAGTGCTTATTGCTAGAAGATGTCCTCCACCAACTGTTGCATGTCGGCGAGCATCTGCTGGGATACTTCTACCTTGCACACAGGGTTTAGTTAACGTCTTAAATTAGCATTATCTTGGGCCCCTGCATGATCCCTGCTGGACTTCCTTTAATGCATGCAATTACATTAATTACCTTAAGGTAATATTTTCATATTAACATTAATAGTAGCATTGGATATATTGCTTCCAATAGTATTATATTTAACTAACTGTTATATGATAACTTTACGGCCTTTAAGATATATGTCATCATATAAATATCGAGGCAATACTTATTTCGAAAAGTATTTTAATTATATATCATATGTCTAGGGTTTATATCATCGGATCCAAGTGTTGAGCATGTGACTCTTGCTCGCTACTTGGTTGGTGATGTATCAACCTTACATGTATATACTTTATAGTTGCTATACTTATGAAAAGATAGACAAATTCTTATTATATTTGTCAGGACCCTATGAAGGTTACTTAAATGCCTTTGGAAGGAACTACATCCTTGCGAAGGTTTAACTAAGATTTTATGTAATTATTATCTTACTTTATCTCGATTATCTATATGAGACCAAACTATCCATGCAGTTATTATGAACATATGATTTATCAACAAGACATTAAAGCTTATGTTACATGCCCTCATAGAGTGCTATCAATGCCCTGCATAATAGTATACTTAAGATTATATAATTTACGTGGTTATAAGGGGTTCACAACCCTGAATAATTTAATTAAGAGCTAGGCTATACTAGCTCATTCCTAGATGCGAATGCTTTCCCCATGATGCATTCTATCTACACTTAGATGCAACGCCTCTCCCCACCTTAGTTGTCGCACCCGCTAAGGCTAGATACATCTCCCCATTGAGCCGGTGTCGACTAATTTGGAGACGACTTGGCCGTTGTATTGCTTCCATTAATTCGCTCCCCCGCTTTGGTGCAATTGGCTATCGCGTCAGTCTTGCATGCTGAAGGACACATAGACATTAAGCATCTATCCATCTTACGCTCCATGTGCTTTGGCTACTTGCGGAAGGAACTCTATTCTAAGAGTCGACTAATTTGATGGCCCTAAGGTTGGTTCGGTCCTAAGATTGAGCCCCCATTCTCTTCATAAGAGAATGGTCCTACACCTCAATGTATCCTATCCCCTCAATTAATGTTGTCATAACATCTTAGCTATTCTATTTACCTTAAGAGGTTATATGCTTCTTATCTAACACATTAATTTACTAGCCTTAGCTAACATATTTAATCATCTATGATGGATGCAGCCATCATGTTTAACATATCTATCCCTAAGCGATGAGTTATTGAATTATTTAGAACAATTCTAAACTGCAAGGTTTTATCATCATGACAATTCCTTTTGTCTCAAAAGACTATATGATTAACATACTTCTTATTTTTAGATGTGCCTTTCATGTATTATTCAATTTTATATTCTAGATACCCCCCTTTCTTAGTTATTTACTCTCTTGGAATATTCCTATCAATTGAATTGATATCATCATAACAAGTTGGCCGGACTTGTTAGGTTACTTCTTTTCATTTGGTTGGATTATTCCTTGGAGGTACTAGCTTTATACATGGTAAAAAATTATCCTAGTAATGATTCCTTCTTAGCGAGGTGATCAATCTCACTAAGTGGTTTCAATATATTGGATGTCTGTTAACAATCATGTATAATTTTAGTTACTCTTATGCATTTCCTTCCCAATCGTTGAGGCTTAGCTCAACTTGGGGCAATCCTTTCACGAGAAAATCTGGAAATGCCTTCCAATCCCATTATGGATGTCATCATCCATAAGCCTATCATACTCAACTATATGATCGTAGCTCCTTAATCTTGCTTGCATCTCATCCACATGTTGCCTTCTTGAAGCAGCAAGGTAACGTTATTTCGAGTTGCTCGAGACTCTGAGCTCCTCCTCGATGTAGAGGTCAACTTTCTTCTTTAGAGGCTTCCCATTGCTGGTGGTTTTGATGGCGTAGTTGACCACTTGAAATCTTCTATGTTACTTCCCAAAAGGCTGAAGGTGGTTTCGTTGAATTCTTCATCTTGGCGGCTAAAGGATGCCTCTTGATCCGATATTGTTGTACCAACTCCATCCTTCGAGTCCTGTAGCATCCTGTTGAGGATGTTGCTCGCTTCACGCCTTCCAACTGTCCGGCATCTCTTTTCTTTGATCTGTTATACTGTCAGAGAGAGGGAATAACAAAGGGAAATATGCATGCAAGTCATATAGCTTACTTTACACTATTATGATTACAAATACTATTAAAGCTATTAGGCCCCCTTGGTGTCTCCCCTCGAGGGCACACGTATTCCATGGCATTGTTGTTGATGTTCCTCCTAGTGCGCTGGTGTTGAAGATCTATATCCTCTTATTTGTACGTCAGCTCGTGCTCGATTGGTAGACTCTTTGATATGTTTGAGTTCTCCAATGTCTGTCGGCTGCGGCACAACTTGCTTCTGCTTCACATGCTAACTAAGGATGTGACGGTCGTTGATGCTTCGGCATTCCGGTCTACTTCTTAATCTTGTTCTTGGGCAATAATTGCTTCCCCTTCACAATGTCTGAAGATCTTTGGAGGTGCCTCTTGAAGTTGTGCGCAATTCCTTTGGCTACACTCATAAGGAGTTGTTCTCTTCATCAGTTGCCTTTCGAATCGTCGATCCTTGGGTTCGCGAAGTTGCATGCGAGTTGTCGTAGCTTGGTGAGGTTTCTCCGATTCTTTGGCTCGGTTCTCCATCGAGCTTCTCCATCGAGCTTCTCATCTTACCTGTTTGATCTCCTCGATTTGATGGCTTAGACGTTATCACGTTCTACGGTACTATGCTGCCTTCTAGTCTTGTGGTACCTTCTAGTTGCACTTGATCACGCTCCACAGTTTTGAACCTCATGTTGCATCTAAGGAGCTCGTGGAAGTACTAGCATTCCTTCATCTTCTGGTTTATGGCCATTGTCCCTCACTACATGTGCATCTTCCTGGCGAGTAAAGCCTCATGACGCTCCTCCGTGATTGGTTTGCTATCGGGGATGATGTACTCTTATATCTGCGTAGCTTGACCCTTGAGTTGAAGTACTTTCTGCTCTAGACCTGCTCGTGTCCTTAAATAGCCCGGCTATTGTCTTGAACTCTCTTTTTACCGAAGGTGCTTTGGTTGTTGTCCTTATCGTTAAGGTGTCAAATGCTTCTATCTTGGGCGTTGAGGTCCCTCCTGTCGGAGATAAGTTTGGCTTCTTCTCTTCTAATTGTTGGTAGGGGTACTTGACGAAGCCATCACCTAGTTGTTGAATGAGCATAGGCATAACCCATCGTTGTGGCGCCTTTCTTAAGTGTATCTCCATCTGGCACGCATGTTACAAACATCACCATACAAGGCAGAATTATGGTCGTCGAGAGGTTGCCTCTTCAGTTGGCTCGTTGATGTCGAGTTGTCCCAAGGAATTCCTCGACGCCTATCGGCTTGAGGTCGTGGTCGTAGTTTCTGAAGATGTCTGGTTGTTCCTCCTTCTTGTTGTTGAGGACACTCGTGTCATAAGACCGTCAAGTGTTTCTGCTCCTAGAGGAGGTAGAGTTGCATCCCGAAGATGTCGTCGTGCAAAACCTAGATTGTGTAGCCCTACGGATAGCCACAGACTGCAAACTGGTTTTGTGTGAAATTGGAACCGTATCAAAGAGAACTATTGTTTACTTCTAGCCGATACTCAAACTCTTTTTAGAACCATTGAGATACTATTAGATTCCTAAAGATTCCATTTAACATATTTTTGAAATTGATCTATTCAATATGATGAACTTGCCTTCATATTAAACAACACTGATGAACCACGCTGGAGATCCATTTTATGATGGTCTACAATCCTACCTTGAATTTCATATTTTCAAACTCTGTTTCTGAATGTAAGAGCATAGCCTCATAATATGAATGTCTTCGAGCTACATACACCCTAGATGATTGAATGTGAGTAGACAAAGCATTATATTCATCAATCTACAAACGAAAACATCTGGTCAGGATGTAGAGTGAGTAATGTAACAACTCTTCCAAGCTAAACCTTTAACAATTATCAATAAAGAAAAATCTACTCTAATAATGGACCCATAAAGTGCAACAAATGCTTTAGAGAATAGGCCCAGATTCCATAAACTATTCTGTGAATTGATGTACTTGAAAACAACATTAAGTTAGTACTTTCCCTAACACCAATGCTCAACCGTTGTTTTTATAATCCCAAGTCATGAATAACAAAAAGTGAAGATTTTCGGGCATACAAAAACTATTCTACTAAGAGCGTTGAAACGAGGTATCTTATGACACATGTCAATATCATGTATTTCACTCCATGTCAAAAGTAGAATCATGTCAAATGCAAACTAGATCACCTTAGAATGCAGCAACTCCCTGGCTCACAGAATAGCATCGGGGTTCCAAAATAACATTGAAATCCAAAGCACCAACTATGTCATGTGCTTTGGAGAAAATGCTCAAAACATTAATGTGAAACAAAACTGGATGGCCAAATATAAAAACAATTGTCAACTTGAAATCGTCTTTTGCAACTCACAACCTAAGGATAGAAACATTTATATCTTCTACCACCATATGCCCCAGGATATGTACCTGCATAAGCAAGCAGAGAAAGGTGATGACTGACAAGCAAGCTTCATTGTACCACTCTTCACCTCCAGGCTTTGGGCCAATCATGCTCCTCCACATCTCACTGTTAGACTGCCAAACATGTCTTGCTGCATTGCAGCCTATCTGGCTTTTTAATTTTCTAATTTGAGATTTGATGATTTTGCTCGATGTCTATGATTGCTTGAGCATATCTATTTAATTATTTGAGTGGAGTAAAGTTCTCTTCTATTTAAAAGGTTTTATGTTTGTAAGATCTTAATGTAACTGTTGAAAAATTAATGGGAAGAATATCTTTCTTATTCAAGCTAAATGGTGATATTTAACTTAAAGTTCATAAAAGGTTCTTTCTTGACCAAGTCAGGTTGAATAATCAGCTTGAACAAAAAGAAAAAAATCTGCGAATGTTATTCTTGTTTACGTGAGGGGTGCTTACTTGATGGATCAAAATGGGGACTATTCTTATTCAAGTGCGAAAAATGCCTTGGCAGATTATGAAGAGAACATTGCCAGGAGGATAAGGTTAACCTCAAGAAGGGAAATACTAACACACTTTTCACAAATTGATCATCAATCATCTTTGAAAAGGAAGATTTGATGGTTTTCTCAAGGCTAATGACGATCTAGGACGATCGATCATGAGAAGTGAAAGATTGCGTTATGGTACAACCATATGGGAGTGGTCCACGTTGAAAGTACTATAAGGAAAATGAAGAAGATACGCAAATATTCCAATGTAGCTCAGCAATATAACAACAAGGGAAGATAATATTTTTAAGGGAAAAACTACAATATACCCCTAACTTTTTGCAAAATTCACAGTATACCCCTAACTTTCTAAAAATTCACAAAATGCCCCTAAAATTTCACAAAATGCCCCTAAAAACCTATACATTAGGGGCATTTCATGAATTTTCTAAAAGTTAGGGGTATACTGTGAATTTTGCAAAAAGTTAGGGGTATATTGTAGTTTTTCCCTATTTTTAAAGATCTTTGTTAAATACAATATTTATATATCGTTGCTATATTTGAAAGGGATTGGGTCTGTAATCGTCTATGATCGAAGACTGAGGTATAGCATTTTTGATCTTATTCCTTAGCCATTTGCTAGAGCCAGTAAGTAGCTTTACCCGAATAGCCTTTTGGAGGTGGATCTGGTTAGGCGATTACTATATCATAGCAATTTGCCAGAATAATAATCCATATTGTTTAGTGTTGCATGGCTTTTTTGTTTAAGCAGCTCTATTTTGTTTTAAGAGTCTAATTTTCCTAAAATCATATCAATTTATTATTTGAATGGAGTAAAGCTTTCTTTAGCAGATATCGATAGTTGGATCCATATGTCAATCTATATGATGACATACAACATGCATTGGGCAGGTCATGTTACTTGGAGATTTTAGTGCATGCAGAGGGATAAAATAGCTAACAAAGTTTGGCGCCTTTGCAGAGGATATGTTACAGCTTCATCCTACAGAGGCTGCCGCTGGCAAAGTTTAAGCTGACCTATACAAGTGATGTAATCGATGGATTTCACATCCTGAGACAATGGTACTTAGACCATAAGCTTTCTAGGTCAAAAGCATTATACATCAAGTATCATGGTAAGAGCGCTCCAAAAGTCGATAACAGCTCTTGGTTGAAAGCGAAGTTCACTACGCCTAAAAAGAGGGATGAAATGAAGCAGAACACATAGAAGTCCAACAACCTGTTACGAAAGAATCCCCCATAGCAAATAAGAAAAAAACATCTGATAAGCTTTGAACTTGCAACCTTCTAGTTGCAAGGCACACACCTTTGCCAAGTGCGCTTTCAATACTCGTCGAAGGCATTCCCTCACGCCTTTTTCATATGCGGGACTGCTTCCAGGAGGTTCTAAAATATTATAGAACCTACATGCATGTGTGACACTTGGCATGATCTCATCCGTTGGAGTGGCGCGATCCTGACCGTTGGCCTAGATATATAAGAAGGCACCTCCTTCTTGTCGAACCATTCCAGTTCGATGACAGTCTTGAGCCTTCTAGGCATCTGTCTCGTGTTCCTGCTTGCCTTCGGCCCATTGTACTCTTGATTCTTGTTCACATATTAGATTCTTCCCTAATATGATACTTGGAGATATATCCAGGCCCGTCCAAGTTAGAAGTGCCACGACATCGGGGATAAATACAAATTGAAGACCTGCGACTACATCAGGTATGAGACACTTGTAACAAGGCAAAGACAACAACCAAATCCCTTGGGCGGAAAACTAGGAAGCAGTGACCATATCAAAGGAGAAGGAGACCATCTGTTCTAGGATTTACCACCTGCTATATAATAAACCAAAGGCAGTTCTTATAGCAGTGACTAGCTTTGAGAAGGGAAAGACGGCGACAGCTAGACCACATGTGATCAGTTTAAGAATACCTTGACCAAGCCAACATCCTATCCAGGAGGTCAGTGATTAATCCCTTGATCGGAGACTATGGTTAAGCAGTGATAATCTATAGCCAGAGATCAGTTGCCAGTGTATATTTGTAGCTTTTTTTTTTTTTTTTGAAGAATATAGGAATATATTAAACCACTAGAATGTGATCAAGTACAATGATAAGTGTGGTGCTAAGAAATGAAGTGCCCATCATGATTCACAATCTGTAGGAATGTCGACCAAATTTCCCGCTTAACTGTGCCAGACAAGCTTGAGACTTGGTATATTTGTAGCTTTGCCAGTACAGCCTTTTGAAGGTGTCTAGTTGGATAGTTAAGTATTATACGATAGCAATTTGTCAAAATAAAAATTCAGTTTGTCCAGAGTCTTCTTGTTTTACTGAATGAACAATGATTCTATGAAGTTCCAATAGTCCAAACATCCACAATCATTTTGCTGACATGTACAACTGTATAGTTTATCAGCTGGCTTGTTACTACTAAGGGTTTTCTTAAAAAAAAAAAAAACTTTGGGGTGGGATTTTTAAATCCTGGACAATAATAAGCATGTTGTAGTTTTACTTTCTTTGTTTGAATCCCACAAGCCCTTGGTCTCTATGGACAATAAAGTTCAATTCAATTTATGTCTCAAGGGCTTAGGTGTATGGGAACATAGGAAAAATATAAAGAACAATATGTGGCACAGGCGAAAGAGACAAAATTGAAAGACTATGGCTCCAGGGATTAAAAAACAATTGTGCACAAAAGGGTGAAAAGAGATTTTAAAGCATGGCCAACATAAGGTCTAGTTTGAATAAGCCTAAATGAAAGTAATAAGAAGCAAAACATGTAAGATGTCAAATGTTCACCAGTGGGCAAAATTTGCTAGAAGTGCCCAATGGTTTTTAAGGAAGGAGATTGGATATGGATGAGGATCCATAAATGCCACTTTAAGAAAGATGCGTGCAAGAAAGATCTTACATTGGCACCTCATTTCCATGGACCATTCCAAGTTATTAAAGTGGTCAATGAGAATACACATCAACTGAGATTGCATCAAGGTTGGGAAATGCATGATGTAGTGAATGTTTCATTCATAAAGGCTTATCAAGGTAAGGACTTACCTCAGCTTGGGAGGTTAAGTGAGCCAGAATTGATTGATAATTCCAAAGTTCTAGAACCGGAAGCAATTGTGGCGGATAAATCCACTAGTGGTACAAGACAATATTTGGTAAAGTTTGCTCACAAACCTTTGGAGGACACTTCATGGGTACGTCGCAATGTTTTTGAAACTTATCGGGATATTCTTCAGGCATATAAAGATCGGAAAGCAAAGGAAGCCGAGGGACAAAAAGATGTCCAAGGACAGCCTTCTACTAGCCGAGCTAAGAGAGGGCCAAGGAAGGATTATGCTCGAATGGCTAAAGGTAAGCCCTTTTGCAGCAGAGGACTGCCACAATGTCAAAGGGGAGGGAATGATATATGCCAAGGACGTGGCCGAAAAGGCCTTGGGCCTTTTTGGGCCGTGTGGACCTTTGAACATTTGGGCCTTTGTCCAAAGGAGGATTTGGTTCAAAGAAGGACCAAAGGGGCGTGCATATTATATAGTTGGAGGGCTCGTGGTTGGATGGTGAGATAGTGTGCTATGTCAAAAGTCTGTTTTAGCACCTATTTTGTTTTGACAAGAAAAATGATTATACCCTAAGGATGTGCATTGACTACCATCAATTGAAACAAGGTGCTACGCACAGAGGGTTGTCCTCCAGTTTCTTGAGGGTGAAGTCGCCTAAATATAACTGTGAAGGCCTAAATATAACTGTGAAGTCATGTTTTCACAATCTATATTTAAATTAAAGTAGAGCCCTACCTGTTCTTACAATAAGCTTGTAGTTCCCCCACATTCATGTACAAGCCCGTCCGCAAATGCCGCTCGATTGAATTGTATATGTAACTGAGTAGTTTGATGTTCTCGTGGATAGAATCTTGAATTCATGTCTCTATGGCATTGCATCCCATTCTTGGTCAACTACTAGATTGACCATCTCAAACAAATAAATCATGCTCTCATCCTCATAAGACAGCTCTACATCACGAAACTTCCAAGCAAGGAGAAACAACTCGCCATAACCCATTTTGTAGGCACAACTTTATCTTTTTATGGCATCCTACATCAACCTTCTGCAAACAAGACTTTTTGTTGCACCTATCCTCAAATTGATGAGGCCTTTTCAATCATTTTATCCTTATTTTGAGTTTTATGTGCTTCAACTCGCCATCAAGGTTCTCTGCATTTTCTTGATTTGCCCTAGACTTCACATACCACCCACCAACCCTCTGTAGTCGAATTCTTTTTCTGTCTCGATAATGATGTTTGAAGGACTAGGAGATCTTACACTATTGTCATAATATTGACCATCATAACAAGTATGTTTCAAGACCCAAGGATGACAGAGAATCTTCTCTAATGTCAATCTTCTTTGTGCCTATGTTACTAGATTTGTTTAGTCTTGGCGGCATTCAGTGATATGTGGCTATGCGTCCTCTTTGTCTCCACCTTTATGGTGCATTCACAATGGGCTTCCTACAAAGATATAAAGATGTATCTCTTTAATAGTACAATATAGCATTTTCCATCCTGTACAGATCCGCATAGATATTTGACACAAGAATATACTCAGCACCAAAGTGGAAGTCTAGACAAGTAAGTTGACCAAAGCAATGCCTCCCTAATTGCACATTCCCATGCATTTTTGAAGCAACAAATAAAGCCATCCATCCTGATATATTAGTTTGGGATGGATTGTGCCACAAACAATGAAGTCAATGGTTGGACTGGAAGGGACCAAGAAGATGTATATCTATTCTCTCTAGAACTCATACTTGAAACATTAGGAAAAACCATATTCGGAACTGATCTTACTAAGGATGCAGTTACAATATACAGAAGTTTCAATAGGTAGCTTAATAATAAGTGGAAGTTTTTTGGCTAACTCCTTCGAGAAGCCCAGGATACAAGTAAAAGTACTTCATTGCTATGGCATGTCGGATGTTGCACATAATTTCATGTTAGCTTATTAATGCAACATTAAGCACCCACTACATATCAGCTAAGAGCTGTTATATGTTGCTTCTCTTATTCAAGTTTCTAATTTCAAGTTTCTTTGGACATGCTTAAAGAAATTCTAGAAGATGAGAACCAACTAAAGGGCATACTTATGGATATCATAAGAAGGAGAAAGTTGGAACATAGCTTTGGAGCTAGTACCTCTGGGCTGCTCTTTGATAGGCTACTGGAGGCATCTGAGGCACAGAAAAATGATGTGCTCCTTTTAGATAATGGAATGACATTTCAGCTTACTGGGCATGAGACAACAAGCCTTCTTACGTTGACATTTTATTTGCTATCTAAATATGTAGAATGGCAAACAAGAGCTAGAAATGAAGTGCTTGAATTCAATGCAAATTGGAGTGATTTAGCCCAAGTGAAAGTCATAAATATGGTCTTGCTCGAGTCAATATGTCTCTTTCCTTCACAACCCCTTATTGGTAGATGTTGTATTCGCGATAACACCGTGGGCAACCTCGTCATCTCTAAAGATATTGAAGTGCTGATTCCTATACCTAACAATCCATCGTGATAGTGGTCTTTGTGGACTCGATGCAAGTGATTTTAGACCAGACAGGTTCTTACATGGTATTAGTCGAGCCTGTGAACACCGCTTTGGTTATATGGACTTTGGCTTCGGACCTAGGACCTGCATTGGGCAATCTTTGGCTACGACAGAAGCCAAGATTATTTTGGCAATGATGCTTAAAACCTTTATGTAGGAAGTTTCGTCTATATACGTGCATGCCCTAGTATTTGCCCTTGCATTGCTACCTGAATTTGAGATTATGCCTATAAGAATTAGAGGTTGTAAATCTGTTGATTTGATTGCAGAAAAATACAATTCGACACATAGATATGCATTTATGACTCGCATAATTATGTGAAACTTCTAAGCCTTATGTGCATGAAATGTTTGCAATTTGTGTGTGGCTCTCAGAATAATGGTAATATGTGCTGCAGATAACACTTTCATAATCTCTATCATATACATAGTATGCACATCTCATATTTTTTATGGGATCATTACAAATAGTTGAGAGGACAAATAGGAAAACATCATATTTAATAAACATTGGATCTAGAAAGAGAACAAGATTCTGATGAGAATCAGCTCACACATGTACCTACAACATTGGTGATGACTAATTGTGTAAGAAGACGACTCCAACAGTCTGCTTCACATATTTTAACCTACTTTAGCCTGACGGATAAGACTTGCGCTATTTCTCCTTGGTCCTAGCATAATTTGTCAGTGGTCAGAAGCCACCACCTATAAGTGCACGATTGAAATAGTAAGTGCAAAGAATAACTAAAACCAATGAATATAATAAAAGCTTACAATAGCGTGGAACTTTTCCTTGTAACTTTTCTCCTTGATGACAATGATGCTATTTATGAAAAGCAGGATTTTGCCCCTGCCTATTCCTGGACTTTGTGCAGCTTATCTGAAATAAAAATGCACCTTAGATACTACAAGCACTAATGAAAGTTCTATGTTTCAGGCTTATCACCTTCCTGTTCATGTCCTCACTTTCCTCTGAAGCATTGCTATTATTCATGTCTAAGCAGTTCCCATCCAGTGCTTCAGAAGCAAAGCTAAGAGAAGAACCCATTGCTGTATTTGATGAAACAGAACCGTTACGAACTCTTCATAACTGGCTCGAATTAATTGTCTGGTTTGCTTTGGCACGTGCCTTCCTCCCCTGAACTTTAGTTCAACACGAGTCTAGTAATGATACGTCATTGCTTCTAGCAAAACTGAAACCTCTAGCAGAAGGCATAGCATAAAATTTATAACATACTTCAGGTGATAGAGAGACTTGAGAACATACCTTACCCATACACTTCTCAAAGTGAGGCGCGAAACGGCCAGCTATAACAGGATGCACACAGTTCATGCACTCAAACATTTCATTGTCACAGCAGGATGTGATTGACCAGACACATCAACCACATACTCGGCACCAGATTCTAGTCAAACTAGTTTCCATCATAGTAGCTCTAGCCCGAGCAAATAAACTACATTTTTCCGATAATGCTTCATATGGAAGGGGATTGACAAGCTCTCAGCAAACCACCATTGGTCTCATCCCCTGAAGCTGATCATCTTTTCCCTAAGAAGAGATTATGATCCCGCGATTATAGAATTCCAAGATACTGCATTTCGCTTTGGCAGTTTAATAAAGACTCTAAATGCTTCACTTAAGCTCCCACATTTGGAATACATATCAATCAGAGTGACTCCCATAGTGATATCTGATTCAATTCAAAATGCCATGTTGTTGCATTCTCTCATAACATTCAATTGCCAGAATACCTTCTCCATGCTGGGCATATCCTGTAATTATTGCACCCCATGACACCAGTCCTGGTCGGCAAAGAGTAAAAGATTTTCCATGCCTCCTCAAGGCTAACATACATACTGATTAAGGTATTTCCCACAACAATGTCTGATTGTATTCTGTCTCTTATGACCCTTTCATGGATGAGTCGTCCATACTCCATTGCTCCAATGCTTGCACATGCTTTCAAAATGCTTGAGATTATTATTTCATTTGGTTGTTCGTCCTCCATTATTTCAAAGCATGCAAGCAACAGAGACGGAAAAGCAATGTATTTATGAGACATTAGGATACCAGAATCACCTTAGAAGCCACCTCTTGGCTAACAAATCCCATCGTCATAGCTTCCTTTAGCTCCAGAAAATTCAACGAACTCATGTATACCAAATGGAGCTGTGAGGCAGTGATTATTTTCGTACCCTAGGGTGTAATGTCGGATCTGCCATACCTTGAGCTCAAACAACAGGGATAGACGAGCTCAAACAATGGGGATAGACACGAATGGAAACATCACTAATTAGAGAGACAAAAAACAACGGTGTATCAGTTTCTTAGCTTAGCTCACCTCAAATTTTCGCCGCTCCGTGTCTCCACTGGTAGTAAAACAGAGCTATAAAGAAGATACGAAAATGCCAAGTGCCTTGGATAAGCCAAAAGATCATGGAAAAATCGCTACGCTCCTGCCACAAGCAGGGTGCCATGGCTTCTACACTTCCCCTTCTCTAAGGGAAGGCTTATAATCCTGACTACGCATACCGGACATCGAAAACGCTTCCACCGATTAGACAGTTTTCACATCGGCCATAGCCACGCCTGCGAAGGAATGGGCTGGATGACCGAGCACTTACAGGCACCAGCCAGTTTTTAGCAGTCACCAGTATATGCTAGGCATATGCCAGCATATACCTGGATATGCCCACATACCCACATAAACGAGGGTTTGCCCCCCTAGAGGCAACCCAAAAACATATCATCGAGAATCGGTATACTTTACCAAAAGCAAATGACCTAATGGACCAGTTTCAAGGAGCTGAGTATTTCTTCAAGATTGATCCTCGAGCAAGGTATCACCAGATAATGATAAAATAGGAGGACGTCCATAAATAAGCCTTTAGGATGAGATATGGTGGTCATTATGAATTCACCATAATGCCTTTTGGATTGATCAATGCTTCCGCCACTTTCACGCGACTCATGGACGATGTTTTTTGTGATTTCAATGATGACATACTTATTTATAGCAAAACATTGAAGGAGCATGAACGCCATCTTCAATTGGCTTTATGAAAATTGCGTTGCCATAAGCTTTTTGCTAAGTTTTTCAAGTGCAAATTTGCAACCGCGGAGGTGGAATACCTAGGGCATATTATTTCAGCGAATGGCATATCTACAGATCCATCAAAAGTTGAAGCAGATAAAGACTGGCCAGCATATAAGGATGTTTCAGAAGTGCGAAGTTTCCTTGGTTTAGTGGGATATTACAGGAAATTTGTTAAGAATTTTGCCAAGGTAGCAGCACCACTTATCGACCTCACAAAGAACGAGAAGTTAAGTATTGTGTTATACATTGGCAAGAGAACCAATCGTGCTTCCAACAGCTTAAGGATGCATTGAACTTTGCACCAGTTCTTACCTTGCGAGATCCCCAAAAGGATAAGTGGGTTGCCACGGATGCCAGTAAGATAGCCACCGGAGGTGTTTTGATGCATGAAGGACGGGTTATTGCTTATGACTCCAAGAAGATGAATGATGCCGAGCAACATTACCCCATGCATGACCAGGAATTGTTTGTGGTCGTGTGAGCCTTGACAATTTGGTGGCATTATCTTCTTAGCATCATTTCCAGTTGGATAGCAAGGTACATCAAGCAGTGTTAGCTTTGTCAACAGATGAAGACTGAACAGTTGCGCAATCCAGGCATGTTAGAACCATTGGACGTTCTCAATGCAAAATGGAAAGTAATCACCATGTATTTCATCGTGGGTTTTGATGCTCCGATGGTAGTGGTGGACAAGCTCTCTAAAATGGCACATTTCCTGCCATGTCGCACCATCGGCACCGCATTGGATACTACACTCCTCTTTACAAAGGAAATATTCCGTCTCCATGGAATGCTACATACCATAATTTTAGTCAGATATCTAAAGTTTATTAGTGCTTTTTGGACGGATTTCTTCAGCACTATACAGACCAAGCTCTCCATGAGTACAACATATCACCCTCAAACAGATGGACAGATAGAACGCATCAACCGCATCATTGAAGATATGCTACGTAATTATGTTTGGAGTAAGCACTAAAAGTGGATAAACTATATCAATTTGGTCGAGTTTGCTTACAATAGCACCAAGCAGGAGTCTTCGAGAATGTTTCCCTTTATAATAAATTACGGTTATCAATGTCTAACCATAATTCCAAGGTTGAAGTGGCTCAACAATTGCTCACTGATATGCAGGCCTTGATTGAGGAAGTTCGTGGGTATTATTAGCTGCCAGAAGCAGGCAAAAGAGCGTTGCAGACAAGCATAGTATGCCACGTGAATTCTAAGTTGGGGATTTTCTTTTGTTGAAAATTAAAGTTAAACAGGCTAAGCTCAATATTGAAAATTCTAAGAAATTGGAACCTCTTTGGGCAGGACCTTTTAAGATAATCTAGCGAGTAGGTCCACAGACCTATAAGCTAAATTTACCAACACATCCGAAGGTCCACAAAGTCTTTTATGTAAGCCTTTTGGAGAATCATACATTGGATCCCGACGAGATACTGGATTCACCGACATTGTTGGAAATGACAGATGAGCAATTGGAGATAGCCCCAGAGGCTCTTATTGATCGCGCATATAAGAAAGAAAGAAAGAAAGAAAGAAAGAAAGGAAGAAAGAAAGGAAGAAAGAAAGAATGGTTGTTATCGTCCACGAAGAAATACGAAGGACCCAAACCCTACAATATTGTTTAAGTGGAAACACTTACCCACGGAAGATGCTACATGGATCCTCAAGGTAGATCTGGACAAGGCTTACCCAGACTTTATAAGGCAGTGCCAAGGTCATACCATCAATGATGCCATCAACTCCAACTCTGACAGTAAGCAGTTGAGTGTTAGATCTGGCAGGGGTCATGCAGGAGGTTGGGGCTAGATGCATCCTAGGAAAGGGATGGGCATATAGGCATGATAGGATGCGTTCGTCTATGACTATTATAGGAACATTGTCATTCCTTACGCCGAGCCGAATTGCAAGCCCTAGGAATGTTAGGATTCCCTCTTTCAATTTTCTTCATTGCAATGGGGTGATCCCTTCAACCACAACATCTAAATTATTCTTTAAGTACTAATGTAATGTGATTCTGCGGGCCAGTAGCAGATGACTTGGAGCCTGCAGGTTTCATTGAGGTCCATTGAGGGCCTATGTTTTGTTTGATATATGTTATGTGTTGAATGCTCTGCTTTGATGGAATACAGTCCGAGACAATGATCATACACGATCCATGTACCTATTGTACTACCTACTTTACTAAATTTTGCCTGTGATAATCTAATCCTCCCTTTATTGTAAACCACATTATCTCATGCTGAGGACGTAATTATTCGAAGGGGGAAGAATGTGCCGTTTCACATATTTATATGTTATACACAGATATACCATGACACGTCACCAAAGGTATTTTAGCCATCATAAAATAGGCCAGAACGATTAAAGTTAGCTATGCTAAAATTATATTAATCGATTAAGCTAATTTTGTCATCTTAGCTAATTAACAACTAATTATATAGTTAATTATTATTAATTAGGCTAATTAGGCAAGTGCCGCTTTGGCCAAATCGATTGGCCCTAATGGACTTGCCAATCTAGGGTTAACTAAATTGGGGCTCCATCCCAATTTTTCCACAAATCAATTTGGGGGATTTGGTGGAGGGGAAGCAGCTTGTTCAACCTTGTTCCAATCAGAGAGATCGAAACCCTGAGAGATAACGAATCCAGCCAGGATACTGGTTAGTGTGTGGATAGCTTGAGCTTCTAACACTTGTATGATTAGTCGTATGGTTAATCTTTATTTGTTGCTTAAGTTGAGGTTATGAATGGATTTATGTATTATAGTAGTTCTCTTTCTGCACCTCCTGTGCTTGTGGGATTAAGGCATGTAGAGACCTAAAGACTAGTAGAAGTAGAGATGTTTCTAGTTAGAATCCCATAAATCCCAATAAATGCAACCTGCGCGCAAAAGACACCAGCTATGGATGCTATGCCAAGACTGAGCACCATATAACGGACACAATGGTGAAGTGGACGTGGAGCCTTGCTGAGCGTGGCTACTGGGGCTCCTACAGTGTGCTAGGCTTTTAGTTGGTCACCGCGTGGGGGTTGGGTATGGATATGACATCCCCTGGGTCGCAGCCACCATCCGGTGGGATGTGTTGGGCTCAATAGGTGTGGTGAGCTGACCTATGGATTTTTGGGGGTAAGTTGAGTACGGATGCGTGGGTGCCAGTGGTGCCACGATCCCCTAGCCATCCATGGAACCATTGTGCTCCGGGAGGGGACTCGTCTCTTTCCTGCCTCATCGGACCGGGGAGATGCAACCCGGAGTAGACTCATAGGGTAACTCCATGAGATTACGTCTCCGGACGGCTACAGTCGTGCCATAGCATATTTCAGCCTGTCTGCAAAGTGTGCTCAGGAGGGGCGGATGGAGTGGACTACACTCGCCATTGTTTTATGCCAGCTAACGCTATTGTCATGATTCCGTTTGTTGTTACCTGGAGACCCTCACCGTCAGTTGACCTCCTTGAGTCTGAGCCCATGATAGAACCCTCGTTTATGATGTATTTTATATGTTATGTTGGTGTTATGTTGTTGGTCATGCTGATGATGGATGGGCCACCCTTCGGGTTGGTTGTTTTATGTGTATTATTGCTAGTGCTAACATGTATGTATGCTTCCACTGTATAGGATATTCCATAGAAGGCGTAAGACGAATGACACCTATGTGCCCTTCACCCGGACACTTGGCCATCACAAGCAGTCAGAGTCAAATGGGACCTTGGTGATTGAGTTGCCATGGGAGGGGAATTTCCTATATTTATAGGATGGGAGCATTGTATAGGTTCAAGAAGCGTCACAAATGCAAGCCACATCTTAAAATCGAACGGATTGCTGTCAACAGGGATCCATTCAACCGAGGGTAGGAGCCCGGGTAAGCAATCCCTGTCAATAGGGCTCTGTTCCTGTCATTTGGGTGCACGTGACCTTTTTATTTCATACAATTCACAGGGAAGAAGCCCTATCAACAGCTTCATGTGACCGAACCCTTGGGCGTGGCCACATGCCCCAAAATTTAGGGGCCGCCAATCTTGTGGCCTTCCTAAATCGGCAATGAAAGAGGGAGGGCTTTGGATTGTAAACCTGTTCTAGAGAATCACGAAAGTCGATAGAGGAATACTTCAAACTAGCCTCCAAATGTAAACGGAGGCCTCTACCTCCGATTCTCCAGTTGAAGCATGCCATAATGGCCAGGCTTATTGTATCCAATGAGAAAACACATATTATGAGCTGCAACCTTTACTTAAATTTCCAATTGCGCAAATTGAAGGACCGTGGGCACATTTTGCTTCGTACAGCGCTCCGTATGTATACGCTACAGGCTTCAGCGTGTATTATACGTTATATAGGACCGCAATGTAAATAGTGAAGCACGTGCCGTCTGATACGGTGAAGCGCAGTCAACAGCAGGGAAGAGGTATTCCGTCCACCATCGCCCTTCTGCTAGATTGTTTCATTTTTGTTGCCTTCTTTTTTCTTTTCAGTTCCATGTCTCGTTCTATCTCTAAATTTAATTGCCTGCAGTTCTGTATTTCATCCACAAAGGGTTCTCACTGGCAGATGCTTTTACTTCAGAACTTATTTGAGTTCCATATTCTGGAGTTAAGAGGCAGTGGAATTTGGGTTTTAGCTGGATGCTTGTAATTGAAGGTTGTTGGAAGAAGCATATGGCATGCAGATTCGTACAAAAACTTCGGATTTAAGTAAGTTTTGCACGATATTTTGCGAATTATTTTGAGGTAGGTTTAGATCTATCCTTTTCTGTTTCCTGCTGAGTTTGCCCTTATTTTGGATTCTGCTATTTCGCCAGCACTTCCAATCAATTTTTAGGGAAGGAAATAGAACTGTTAATGCTTCTGATTACAACTAATGTACATAATTATAATATGTTGTTCAAGCAATTAGGGACCTCTAGCTATAGCTGAGAGAGCAAAGGGCACAATAAGTTGCCCTGTTGTCTTCTTATGTTTGTTGATATCCTTCTTTGTGTGTTCATTTCAGACTGCATATAGGTGCCTGAAAATTAGGCAGATGTTTATCTAGTAATCAATGTATTTTGAGTTATGAGTTGTTGGCGTATTTTAAATGGCAACTATCTTTGTAAATGCAGAAACGACACCATCTGAACTTTATGTAATTCCTTTTAATTTTCCTAGGATATTTACACCCTCCAATTATACGAACAGATGGAAGCTGGTAAGCCTCATGGACAGTCTGAGAAGTTGAAGGCGTCTTTGCAACCACGTTTACAAGCTGCAGTGCAGAGTGTTCAATGGACCTATGCTGTCTTTTGGGAGTTCTCTCAAGCAAAAGGGTATAGATTTATCATCCTTCTTGTACATTGGGGTTTTCTTATTACTCAAGTACATGTAGCATTTTCAGGGCACTTGTTTGGGGAGACGGGTACTATAATGGAAGTGTGAAGACAAGAAAGACTGTCATATTTAAAGAGTTAGGCCCAGAGGAACTAGGAAGACAAAGAAGTGAACAACTGCGGGAGCTTTATGAAACATTGTCATCATCAGGAGAAGGCAACCAGGCTGCCATCACACAAAAGCTCTCAGCTACATTATCACCAGAAGATCTTTCAGATACAGAATGGTTTTATTTGGTCTGCATGTCCTGCACTTTTGAACCTGGTGCCGGGTACTTTACTTGCAAAAAACATCTGTCTATTTTTATGTCCAATGACAAACCTTTTCAATCTATTGCTTGGCATATTTGTACTACATGAAACTGTGGAGTTGTTTTCTTCACTAAAAAGATTGTCATGTTTTTTTTTTCTTGCCTTAAAAAGGCTGCCAGGACAAACATATACCAAAGGATCTCATGTATGGTTAGAAGGAGCAAATGAATGTACTGCAAAGACCTTCTCAAGGGCACTCTTGGCTAAGGTAAAACCGTTGCGCAAAGTATGTTGCTATTTTGTCATGGCAGTTGACTAAGATTTCTTTGCTGAATTGCATGCCGTTCTGGAAACCTAGACTGCATCTATCCAGGTACGGTAAATATTTAAAATTTTTGCCGTTCACTGCGGCTGCATTATGCATTTTGAGCTGATTTGATTTCTAATTTTGATGTTCTTTTTGGGGTCCAGACTGTCCTCTGTATTCCAATCGGTGGAGGAGTTCTGGAATTGGGATCCACAGATCTTGTAGGCGTGTTGATGATGTAGTTCAATTATATAATGCCACTTTTTGTGATATTTTATAACCATATTACTGTTATGCCTTGGTAGGTGGCCGAGGATGCGTTCATCATAAAGCAGGTGAAGAGCACTTTCAAAAATCCTTCTGCTAATGAAGGATCTGAACAGTCTATTTCCAGTCGTAGTTCTGAAAGCAGGAGATTATCAGACCAGCATTTGCCACATGCTTTTCGAAGTGTTCCACCTATTCCAAAGGCTGCGACACCCTTTAGTTCTAAAGGTGCTTTTTCGAAATGGAAGCCTCAAGCAAGACATGAATTTCAGCATCCCCTAAAGAAACAATGGATGCTGAAAGCCATATTGTCCAAAGTGACACGGCTTTACAGCAATAACAAAGACCAAACCCCTGACGTAGGCAAGAAGGTAGAGAACAATAATATGGAGGTCCAAACTAAGTCAGCGTCTCGGAAAGCCTCAGGGCAAGAGGACTTAAATGCAACCCACGTCTTGGCTGAACGCCGTCGTAGAGAGAAACTTAACGAAAGATTTGTGGCTTTGCGGGGCCTTGTTCCTTTTGTCTCGAAGGTAAGATCTCATGAGGTTTCTTCTTAGTCCTGCAAGTTGGGATTGAGAGACCATAATGTTATTTAGCTTTGCAGATGGACAAGGCATCAATATTGGGTGATGCCATTGAATACTTGAAGCAGCTCCAGGCGCGGGTTCAAGAGCTAGAGTTACGCAATAAAAATCTCGAGGCAGAGTTAAAGTATCAAAAAGTAGGCATGTTTGGCAACAAGCGGACTGTGGATCAAGAGAACTCTACATTATTTTCTAGAGATATTAGCATTCAGAAATCAGCTGGAAGCTCTGCCATGATGCCTCCAAACGAAGATGAAGAGGGTTCACAAGGAAATGATGTTTCGATGTCTTCAGAAGACAAGAGAAGGATATTACTATCCTCTCCTCAACCAAGATTATCTGCTGTCAACGGCAAGCGAGCAAGAGAACATAAATGCATTGTTCAGGTTTCTTCTGTAGACAATGATGTTTCTATGGAGCTGCAATGTCCCTCACGACCGACCCTGTTAGTTGATATCTTATTAAAGCTAAACGAATTCCACCTTGAGGTGCAAATTGCTCAAGTTTCAACTCTTGATGGATTCACTTATGTAGAGCTCAGGGCAAAGGTATGCATGCATCTAGTATATTTTAACTTTAGTCTGAATATGTGTTTGTCACTTAGACTGTTCAATATGATTGAAACAGAGCAAGGAGATGTTAACATTAAGCAAGGCTTATATCCAAGAAATTCAAGTTGCTCTACAGGCAACGGTGGATGAAAATCAAGACTGATTTTCTGCTATTTTTTGGTGGACATCCTATCCACGATTATTTTAGCTGATGGCTACTTTAAGAACGCAGTAAAGGGCCAAGAAGAATGTTCTTTGTTCCATATCCTTTAACTAATGCTGACGTGGAATCAGAGCTCTTGAAGAGGGAACAAAGATGGTTGCTGAACCACCAGTTGTCAAGCTGAAGTCATCTGTCAGGGGAATTGTACTTTATATATTAGAATCCCGAAGCAATATCTGGTGGTCTAGATCCAGGCACATATCCAGAAAGAATTTGGTCAAATGTAGATTTATGGGGCTTCAAATCATCCATCTTCGGAATTGAGGATAGTTGTTGGTTGGTAAGCAAGTCCATGAATCATGGAAAGTCGTTATAACTTTTAGATGTTGCATTCTTTGTGAATAAGCTCAGGCAAGTGGGAATTGCCTTCTGCAGCTTTAAGCTAATGAATCTGAGTTTTTTTGCCTTGTAAATCTTCACAAAATCCGGAGTTCCTAGATGGCATTAGAAATTTACTTTGGTGAAGCTGGCTGTTTGCTGAAGCAAATTAGTATAATCCACATTTTAAAAGATGGAAATATGATCACCTTATTGCCCATACTTATTTCTTCACCATCCATGCGCTCTTTCAAAGCATGAACAACAAAATATTAAATAGGAAATCGCATAACGGAAAAAATAGAATCCATAAACAAAACAGAGATATGGCATCCATTAAACTTAAAGAATTGTGATCGCTGTTAGAAAATCATTTATATTCATTTTTTGGCTGTTAATACAGTTGATATCAAACAGGAGATTTAGAGGTGATTCTTTTACAACATTAGGAGGCACACAATTTCAGCTGCTATCCTATCAATATGATGTTGACGCATCTTGATCCGATCGTGTCCATTTCACGCTAATCAAACTTGTCAGGGATATCCTCTTCGATTTCATCATCATATTGTCTAGGGCAGCTTCATTATCTTGTAGTATATGAAACAGTATAATCTTGGTGGTGATTCCGTCAGAAGGGGCAACTTTATCTTCACAGAGATATCCCGTCTGGCGGAATCACCAAAATCGCGCAGTAACTGTGCAGTCACGCTGACTACGTCTGCCCCTTAACCATTTTTTTGCTCAGATCTTTGAGCTTGAATACCTCGGCTGATGGAGCTCCAAATCGATTCGGATCACTTCTATATGGGTCGGAATGAGACGAATTAGAGGTCATCCATGCAAACCAAAAATCGTATCGAGCGCCTCTAGATCCAGCCAGTTTTAAAAGGGCAAAAAATTGCCCTCAAAATGCGCAGTTACTGCGCAGTTTGGGTGAGTGGCGAGTGATTCCGCGGGAC
Organism: Isoetes taiwanensis; assembly: GCA_021234155.1. Lineage (NCBI taxonomy): Eukaryota > Viridiplantae > Streptophyta > Lycopodiopsida > Isoetales > Isoetaceae > Isoetes > Isoetes taiwanensis. The sequence goes on from JAJEKV010000037.1 coordinate 6,828,067, forward strand.
GGAATTTTTTTGTGATGATCTGATGCGGAATCACCAAAACCGGGGTAACTTTATCTTCACCCATCTTGGTGCGTATCCAGAATAGCCATGGCAGGCTTAAATTTCATTTTGCTTGGCAAAAAAAACTTAGAAAATTCTTGGGAAGCGATAATAGGATGTGCACTTCCCATCGGTATAATTTTTTCAAGATTAACTTGCTGGGAACAACCAATACGTGGCAGCATAATTTCCAAATTTTGGATTAAAGCTTCGAGCTTTGGAAACAGAAGATCAATTGCAGTCGTATCCCTTTCTAGTTTGTTAATCCACTTCCTCATCTTCCAGCTTATTGGCATAGCTTTTTCCATCCAGGTTATCGAAAAGATTTTGGATATTAGGTATAACCATACTGGGTAATAGTAATTTGGGGACTATCATCCTATTTGAAGGCGATGCTCTTCTTTCCCTGCATTAAAGTAACATGGAAAAGCATTCCTACAGAAAAGAAGTCGGTCACGTACCCATCTAAAGGGACAAGGAAATAGGAGAATGATATTTCCAATTGAGATTTGAAGGCTAGACCACCTTCTATGCCGACCAATTGTATTTGAATTTCCCAGTGAACATAGTCACATAACATTTCTTGAATTTTTATCTGTCTCTTCGTCACTGGTCCTCTAATGTGTAAGGAGTTGGATCAGGAATAATCCTAGCTTCAACGTTATTGATGAGGACATCTCTAACAAACTATTGATGTTCTTTCATAAGCTTAATATTTCCATACCTAGGTTGGCTCCTTGTAGGTTCCAATGAAAACACTACTAGACCCTTGGATCAGTCTTAGACCATACAAACAATTTGCCATGTGACATGAAAGCAGCGATGAAATCTTCACCCAGTGGCAAACCAAAAATAAAATGATTCTGACCCGTGAATATAATCATACCCATGCCATAAGGTCTATCACAACATTCATGCTTTAATTAGCAACTCCACTCAATGAAATCGTCGCTATAGGCAACCTCTGCTTTTGCTTTAATGAGAGGGAGGAGTTTTTCATCACCCTCGACCTGCCAATTATTTTTTTTAATCCATCTTGTAGGAGTGGAAGATAATAAATCGTCCATTGCAACATCAACAACAACGTCAGTGGGCTAAAGTATAAATATGCCATGTGCTTGCTAGGGCATAAATTACTAATTGTATATTTTTGTGTAGCATTAATGAGTTTAGCTAAACTTGCTCGAAACTAATCCTAAAACTTTCTGTAATTTAGCTAAACTTTATATATTTTTCCTCTCATACTTTCTAGCATTTAGCTAAAGTAACCTGAAATTCATCCCAAAAATGTATGTTATGTGGGCAGGAAATCGTCAATGTAAAATTATTATACCTTTTTCCAATAGTTTCAATTTATTTTAGTTATTTTCTTTGTGGAAACATGCTAGAAAAATATCAACTAGCTAAGTTTAGACTCCAAATTATTTCATGGATGCTAATCATATAATAGTGTACTATGCTACATTAACTTCTAACTCTTACAGAAGATATCTTTGACATTTGGTCTAGTGGTAATACACTAATTCCTTAGCAATGTGGTCTCGAGTTCGAGAATGCCCAGAATTGCACTTGGTACTGTTGGGGGTGAAATTCCAACAGACGCAATGTAAGATTGTTGGGGACAGGGCCCAATCGAGCAATGTAGTGTGGTGTGTGGTCACATGTCCAGTGGCGTGACGTTAAAACTACTACCTATCTATCTTTAAAACTATTTTGATTTTAATATATTTAGGCTATTCTAATCCTAATACGTCTAGGCAATGCAAGGATTTAATGAATATTTGAATGTGTCTCGCTCACTACAAACATGCTCTTTCTAGGCTCAAATAAGTCGTATTTAATTAAAGTGGGACTCATTCCATTCCCACTTTTTTTCGGAACTCTGTTATTTTACACAAAAAGGAGCACCCCGACCCGAAAACTGTCCTTAATTCGAATTTTTGTCTGTTACTGTGCATCCAAGCTTTCTCCCAGTTATCTCGTATAGCGAGTCGAGTCCCTGCTTTGGGGCTTATTTGTCATTCAAAATAAGAGTTTTTCGCGTGAGGGTGAATTCCTTTACCAAGACATTTTGGCTCTATTTTCTTAGGTGGGTAGACAAGAGATCACAAATTCCAACAAAAATGAAGCAAATTGTTTACTTAATCACCAAAAAATACTAGTTTTGAGATACCTTATATTTATAAATGGGCTCATTACAATATACATTACAGTGGGTGAAGCGACCATAGTGGTCGTATTATCACAATGATTACACCCTCTTCACACATGAACCACCTAGTGCAAACGGCGCGTGGAGCTCTGTCCAAGTCACGGAGCAACTTACAGACGATAGAAATTTGTATGAGGAGTTCCTTCATAGGCCACGTGCTTGTATGTCCAACTGATGTCACCACCCTCTTCTCGGCATCTTTCTTCAATGAACTGGTCTTTTCATTGCTCCCAAGCATGTACTATCTGGTCGAGATAAGGACTGCAAAAGACAAAATCAAGTTAGTCAAGTGATGCTACAAGCAAAAAAATTAAAATAAAACACAGTTCTTAGGGCCATTTTTGGAAAATACAGGCCTGAGAGCCTTTCTCGACTCGCGAGTCGAGAAAGGCAGCTCAAAGCGAAAAAAAACGGGTTTTTAGGGAGGAAGGCCTTTCGACCATTTCGCGAGTCGAGAAAGGCAACTCAAAAAAAACGTAGGTTTTAGGGGTGAGAAGGCCTTTTCGACTCGCGAAGTCGAGAAAGGCGTACTCAAAGCGAAAAAAACACAGGTTTTAGTGGCCCGAGAAGGCCTTTTCGACTCGCGAGTCGAGAAAGGCAACCAAAGCGACTCAAAGCGAAAAACACAGTTTTAGGGGGTCATAAGGCCTTTCGACTCGCGAAGTCGAGAAAGGCAACCAAAGCTTAAAAACGCCAGGTTTTAGGGGGTGGAAGGCCTTTCTGTTCGCGAGTCGAGAAAGGCAGCTCAAAGCGAGAAACGCAGGTCTAAGGCCATTTAGAGCGAAAAACACAACAAATCCGAGAAGGTGAAAAATGAATAACTTTCAAACATCATATCATAATACTATACCTTTGTTCAAATGTGATTAAACACACAACAAATGTGGCGAAAAAATAGTTTTCTACCTCCAGTATCATAGAGTGCAAATCATTATTAGTTGCACCATATCCTATGTATTTTCTAAGTGCACACCATACCTATGCATTTTCTATGTATACATAGACCAAACAATAGAACCCCTTTTTTTTAGTATATCAATGTTTTCTAATGAACTCAATATCCTATCCTATATTTTTTCCTAATAAATACTATCCATAACTATGCATTTTCTAATAGTTCCATAACTATCCATAACTATGCATTTTCTAATATTTCCTATCCATAACTATGCATTTGCTATGTATACGTAAAAAAAAAAAAAATAGACACATATCCCTCCTCCCTCCCCCCTTCTTTTTAGTATATCAATGTTCTAATAAACAACACAATATCCTATGTTATATATTTTCTAATAAATACAAATCTTATGTATTTTTAATGGACATATACATGAATAATTTTTTAGTATATTATTTTAATATATTACTGTACCACCCGTGCCCTTTCCCGCCCGTGCCTTTATTTTAATATATTAGCCCGCCTTTTTTTCCCGCTCGTGCTTGAAATTTGAAATTTGGTACATACCTCTTGAGTCGTTTCTTTTGGTACATATGTTTGGGTCTGTCGTTTTGGGCATGGCTCTAATTCCTCGCGTTTGGAGTAACACCTGCTTCCGGAGTAATCCCCTACGCAAGACAAAATAGATCTTTGAATCGGCAGAAGCAGCAGACAAAACAGATGGGGATGGTTTTTTCATAAGGTTTTTGCTGATTTTAGAAGGCAGCGAAGAATCTTACCGGAACCATCTTCGACCTTCTTCTGTGACCGTTGTTCCTCTATCTTCTGCGACCCTTGCTCCCTTTTGCTTGCATCCAGAACCGGTGAATAAAGATTCGAGAGGGCCGGTGAATAAAGAATGGAGAGGGCCGGTGAATAAAGATTGCAGAGGATCCGGCACTGATGTGGCCACTGAGAGAGTGCAGACACTGATGTGGCCCGTGAGCCTGAGCTTGAACCTAAGCCGGAGCTGGAGCTGGAGTATACATGGCGTTTTGATTCAAGGGGCTCTGCAGAAGGTTTGTGAAGGAGAATGTATTCTCAACAAGATTACCACTACCAGACCTGGGCGGGCTTCTGCCACAAGATTTCTCCGTGGTTCTTTCCCTGGCTCGGTCCATCGCCTTTGCTGGGGGATTCAATTCTCGCACACGGAGAATCAGCTCACCTATTCTTCCTTCGACCACACCCAAATAGCAGACTGATTATGTGCCTGGCCGCCCTGTACCCCTTGCCGATTAGCACATTTTGTATTTTTCCCTCTGCTCCCCTTTCCGACCCCCAAATCCGTCCATTTTTCGCTGCTTTAGCCCGTAATCCGCCCTATCAGGCACAGATTTATCCGCCCAATCGACCCTTTAATCTGTTCCGCTTCAATCCATGAAGCAGCGGCTCTCTTCTTACAGGGAATTTGATTGACAGCAGTCCTTCTATCGCCCCAGATTGCAAGTGGTCCTTTGGCTTCAACTGTTACAATGCCTCCCCGGAAGTATTGCAGAAGCTTGGCGATTAGTGTGAGATTAATCAGAGCATATGGGGTTCAGGTTCATCCAGCCCATGTGCTGCAGCGGCGGAATGGTACAGTGATGCACATTCTAGATTGAAGCTTGCATTTAACGGGGAGGGGACTATTTGGAAGGCAGGAGAAAATAACGAGTTAAAAAAAAAAAACTGAACGTAGGAATGGATCACGAAGGAGAGATGAATATAATGTCGGCCACTTACGGAGGGAGTGGGGCCAGCGGCCATAGCCAGGGGAGCGAGAAGCATATGAATTCATGCCCTCGGGAGAGGATGGAACGCTGGAGACGCTCAAGTGTGCGGCGTGCGAATGCCACAGGAATTTCCACCGGAGGGAGGCCGACGGGGATCCATTCTGCGACTGCTGCCGGAGGAAGCGAGCCGGCCTCCCCTAAATAGCAGACTGATTAAAGCGGACCTTGTTCTTGACATTTGCTGCTTGGCTTCAGTCCATGCACATTCTCGCCTTGCGAGGCGAGAAATGGACTAAGGCTAAATTAATGTCTACGCTAAATTAATTAGTTGTATATATTGACTCGTAAATGTTTCTCTAATTTATATATGTCCTCTAATTAATTTATATTAATAATTATATATGTCCTCTAATTAATTAATTTGTAATTTACTTATTTATTTATATTATGAATATTGTATTATTATTTTGATTTTGGAGGAAGGAAGGAAGGAAGGAAGAAACTTTTAATGTCCACGGAACCCAATCGGGTTATGGGACCACAAGTACAAAACGGGACCGAAGTCCCTAACCAGAACAAGGACCGAAGCCCACAGAACAAACCATAATCACCATGGCCCAGATTAAAAACCACCTGGGAAAAAACTGTTGCCAGGATGACTACGCATCCAAAAATCCATGCTATTGCAAAAAGCAATAAGCATACCTCCAACAGACAAGACTTCACCGAGCGCCCGGAACCGTAACCTCTTCTGGCCCGGGTCTTTGGAAAACCCCGGCGCTAACGCCAATGTCGCCAAAATCTAGAAAGGGGAAAGCGGCATTCGAGAAACCGCTTCGGGAAATCGCCCGGTGGAGGTGCCTCCTCACTAAAGCTCCCACCGATCCGAGGCATGCTCTCGAGCACACGCTCGAGAACGCGCTCTAAAAAGGCGGCGCCACCCATCAGTTTGCACCTCCCGGGCACCATCCATCACTACGCCCTAGACAACCACTGAAGGCACCCACACAAAAAAGGGCTTCAAGCGAGCGGCCGGTGGCCTTCGAGGCCACACGCCCAAAGGAAGGCGGAGGGAGGAAGGGGGGGGGGAGACTCTGCCCCTTTGCCCTCCTCTCCTCCTTTGCCCTTTTTGCTCTTCTCTACCCTCCCTCCCCTTGCCCCTCTTCTCACCCCCTTTCCGAACTCACCTCCCCTTGCACCCTTCTCTTTCTCCCCCCCTCTTTTCGAACTCACCTCCCCTTGCACCCTCCTCTCACCTCCCTTGCCCCCTCTTCTCACCCCCTTTCGAACTTCCTCCCTCCCCCTTCTTCTAACTTATCCCCTTCCATTACTTCTCTCAACTTCTCCCCAACTTCTCCCCTTCCCTTCCCCTCCCCCTGATCTAACAACGATTCAATGTAAAAATTCGAGAAATTCCCAAAATTCGAGATTTGTCCCACTTTAATTAAATACGACTTAAATATATAATTAGGTAGGTTATTCACACGTTATGACTCTAGTTCTTTTGGACAATGCAATAGACTGGTATGTTCCCCATGGTGTTGCTTATAATACTGCTATGAATTTCTAAATTAAAGCAAATCACGCAAGCCTCAATTACCATCCACCATTTACTCTTATGACACAATTGTCTTTTAAATCTTCTATTCCTTTGGGGCCCAAATTATTTTTCTAGATAAACAATATATTAAATTACAACCTTCAGTGCTTAAAAGCAAAATCTCCCTAAAACCCCCTTTTTGTTTGGGTGCATGTTCATATGAGGGGTGATGTAGGGCAGAAGCCTCTCTTTTTTTTGTTTCATTTCTATAATATATGTATGAAATTGTGACCGTTAAGTATAATCGTCTGAATCCTTATAATATTTTTTTTCAATCTTGTTTCCTAATTTGTTCAAAGGAGGATCAATATCTATGGCCCAAAACAAGGCACAACTTGTGAATATGCCCATCCAACAACTCTCAATGCCCTTAATCACCGGTGTGGCACTCCTTGCGCTACATACGGCAGTCCGCCGTATACATCGAAGGACCTTATCCATCCAACGGCTACCTGTCTTATGGGCGCTCTGTCTAACTCAGGTCTGGGATGGCTGGACAATCGAGTAGAGGATACAGAGGTGTCGTATTATCTCGTCCTCTAGGAATCCCTGTAGTGGAAGCAAAATATATAACATAAGCACTAGCAACCATATAACAACATGACTACCTTGAAGGTTAGTGATCATCCATCCATCACAATATATCGAAGACATAAAATACATTAAATACATCAAATGGGAGTTCCTACCCAGTTTCAAACTCAAGGGGGAGTCGACTGATGGCTGGAATCTCCAGATAGATCAGACCGAGTTATGGCAATGGCTTGGGCTGACAATATACAATGGCTAGGGTTGACCACTCCATCTGCCCATCCTGTGCATACTTTGCAGATAGGCTAGATCAGGCTCCAGGTTGCATCTCCTCGGTCCGATGAGATAGAAAGGGTTGCACCTCCCCTTCTATGGGAAGCTAGAGGATTGTGGCGACGCACGTCCTTATCCGACTGAACTCCCCAAAACAAGAGCCAGGTTGGCACTTGCAATTCTTGAGGATCAGGACATCATTGACGCAAAAAGTGTCGGACTCATATCTGGCTCGCACGAAGTGACTGATTATATGGGTCCCCAGTAGTCGCACTTAGAGGAACCTCCTTCCACTTTGCCATTGACCTCGTTATGTGGTACTCAGTCACTCCATAACCTCCCTAGCCAGGCGGGCTCTATGTACAGGCCATATAATAATGGGAACTAATGGGTCTAAACTAGCATCAACATCTACTAATGGCAACGATGTCTCAAACCCCTTCCCAATATGCAAGAGGTGCAATATGCAATCAACCAACATCATATCAACATAACACAACAATCTTTTTTCCTTATTCCATTCCGAAGAAGCTCTTAAGTTCTTTGAGATCTGTCATCTTGAACTTCTTTTGCAAAAGAAATTTACAATGTCTTAAGCATCGCATGGTAGTCGCAGCCACGTATAATGCAATGATGCAACAATTCTCTCCATCTTTATACACATATAAATTTCCATCTGCTGCAAGTTTATTAAAGCCATGTGCTCTTATTCTTTCCATGTCTGAATTCCTTCCTTGCCTCTAAACAACATCTATATAGTTTAAGTGTGTTGCACTAAAATGGGTTGACATAATGTAAAGCTCTCATACCACTATTAGCTTTGTATATGTTCTTCTTCACCTTAGCTATTATTTTCCATGGCCTAGATGTCATACCCTTTTAATTTAACTGCATTCATTGATTTTGCATATCAAATGAACAATCTTCTATTCAAACCCAAATGAACAGTAATATTTGAACAATTTTTTTCATTGTAATAAATTTGCAGATCATTGAACAGTTCTTTTGAGCCGCAGTTCAATCCAATACCCATGTTCGGTGCACAATCCAAAAGCTTGAACCCCTATCTTCATATAAAGCCTACCCACTCATCGATCTTATTTACATAGTACCTGTAATTTCTAATTGTATTTAACACTTGGCTCGATGTCTCATGCAATTTCAATTTTCCTATTTCGATGCCTTTGAAAATGTTCATTCTATGTTTAGCTATCAAACAATAAGCTAAACCATTGCACTTCCACTATAGCAACTTAATCATTTAGGTTAAGATATGAACCTTTCAATCTTACTTTTGCAATCCCAACCAAAAGAGCACACCTTCCTTCATGCACACACAAGATATGATTCACTATATCAAATTAAGAATTTGTTATATGCGTTTGCTAGTTACATTTAATAGAATAGTGTCACGTCACTTTTTACATAGTTATCAAAAACAATATCAAGCCTAAATGAGGAAGCCCTCTTTCGTCAAGAGCTATGCATCATGTGCCTTTATGGAAGTTATCAACATGGCATTTAGAGCAATTGACTTCAAGTTATAGCTCCCCAATCACATGGTCTCAAGTTATACCTCAAGTTTTATTTTGAATTTTCAGAAGAACTACTTTTTTCTCACTCTTTTTAAAAAATTGCTATAAAACAACCAAGACAATTGTCATACTAGAATTGTTGTAATATTGTTCCAAAAGAACATCATACAAGCTAGGGTGTTATCATGCAACTGTAGTAGATAAAAAGGTCAGCTCAAGGCTTCTACTGATATCGCCGATTGGAAGGAAAAAAATATTGTTGTAGTTGAGATAGTGTTAATTATGCAACATACCTCGGCATTTGATATCTTGATCCCGATCCATCCATTTCCACTTCTATGCTGGAGATTTTTTGAGGCCTGCCCTATTCATATTTAAGCTCAAAAAGCTTAGAAACATGGCACTTCACGCAATTACGACAGAAGAAAGAAGATAAGGATGAAAAAAGATGCTAAAATTATCAGATCCTTATAAAAAATGGCTGCCAAAACATCAGTTAGGAGGACATGTCTTGCAATGGTGAATGATGCTAAAATATGCAGTTTGAATAGCATTATGAATAAAAATCATATATCAAAGCAGCGGCAAAAATGATAAATGTAATTGACTTGAGCACATGGTTTTAAGCATGATGATATTAAGTAGGATAGACGTGCGGGTCCTAAAGCATGTTACATACAAATAGAATTTGTGTAATTTTATGTCTCTTTGTATAGATGAGGTCTTACCTAAGAAACGGGATTTATGAAAGATCCACCAACACTGCATCTTTGCATCAATGCTTAGAGGTCCTTTCTACACGAACACGCTGCTATTTATTACACGGTAAATCTTAACTGCCTTTGCAAATGCCATTCAAGGCAGAACTTTGCCTCAGTTATTGCCGAGTCTGGCCTTCCATACACAGAAGTCGACTTTGGCATACATCTAAAGGCATAAGCAAATCGGCCTTAGAGCATATCGGCCATTTCCACCTTAAGCCATAATGTATGGCTTCCAATTTCTTGCTGGATCCAGATTGTGAAGCCAGCGTCTATCGATCAAGCTCATGAGGCATTTATCCACTGAACTCGACGAAAGGCATATCCAAAAATACCTTTAAGGCTTGTATCAGCCAAATCGGCCACAAAGCGACCACCAACTAAACTCTAGCCCTCAAAACATATTCCCAACTCATGCGCCTTGTCAACAAATGCTGCCGGAACCGTAAAAAAACGTACACCTCAGGTGCTAAAACGTAACAGCTACCTTAAATATACGTACTTCAAATTTAAAAAAAAAAAAAAAAAACCTCTAACGTCCATGCAGATGTATTATACGAAACACATGTGTGAGTCCCTCTTGGAGCTCTTAAATTCCTTAAATTCTACAACTTTGTATCAGATTGAAACACTGCAAGAGCTCTAAAATTCCTTCAATTCTACAACTTTGTATCAGATTGAAGCACTAAAACATGGCGCTTTTTGTATGCAGAGAAAAAAAAATTTAAAATTCTTGTTTAAGTGTGTTATGGGACATGTGTTATGTTTAATGGTTTATATGTCGTTATGGTGTTTTTTTGGATATTTTTTTTTCCAACAAAAAAAACAAGATTTCCCATAACATAACCGAAACAGAGATTTTAAAATACGCACTCATGCTACAGGTGTTGGCTCCGCCTACACTAAATTCTTGTAATATATAAAATAGAAAATTACAATGTTTCAATATGCAAACTTTTATTATCTTCTTTGTAGAATGACATACATTATGTATACAACAGTCTCCCATATGGTAACCAGAATAAACAAGAAGATGCTCCCAAAATAGGCTCCCAAAAGATTCTTTCCAATTCTAAAGAACCAAATAAATAATTGCTAGGAAAATAAGCCTTTGAAAGATTCTTAATAATATGCATGCATGCATGCATGCATTACGCTTTGCTTTTGCTGCTGCCGCTTTTGCCGCTGCTGCTTTGCTGCTGCTGCTGCTTTTGCTGCCGCTGCGCTGCATGCGTAAATGCATGCGCATGCGTAAATGCGTGCATGCATGCAATGCATGCATGCATGCGTAAATGCGTGCATGCGTGCGTGCGTGCGTGCATGCGATGCATGCGGATCGATCCATCGATCCATCCATCCATCCATCCATCCATCCATGTATCTATCTTTAATGCTAAAGGATCGCAACAAATAATCCAAAAATATTGAGAAGTCAAGGAAGTTGCATAGTCCTATTCAACATTGAGCTCCAAAAATATTGAACGACTGCATCAGAACAGCATGAAATTCCAAACAAATCGACCACAACAGATAAATTACATTCCAAGGTTATTAGTCCTTAGAATGACAACAGAAATTCTAACAAATTAATATCAAAATTTGCATGCAAGCTTCCGTGAACATAGTGTACTTAAGATAATATTAGGATACTTGGAATTACTCAAGCTTTGGTACCTGAACCAACAAGCCATTTTGTACCTGATATACAATATATTAGACCACTTTATTTTAAGCCGTAATGGTTCCATAACGGACCGATTTGAAAGAGAACTTCTAATCATTTCTTGTGAACTTTTTATTTTTCTACGGCGTTCCAGCACATGGTTATTTCATTCTCCCATTTTTTCTTACTAGTAGAAAGGTTCTCTTACCAAACTTGCATCCTATCTACTCCATCTTATAGGCTACATTTTTCCACTTCAATGTGCACTTATGTAAAAGAATTGGAACCTGTATCTCGTAGAGCCATCTGAACCCCAAACAATTTTGCAAAATAAGAAAGGGTCAACTGGATTACTGGCTCCTTCCCTTTACTAATCAAATAACATTTAGAAGCAAAGAGCAGAAGAAGCCATGTTATATAAAGGAAACACTGTCAGCATCCGGAAAAATCTCTAAAAAACGCCTAGTAAGTCGCATTCAATTAAATTGGTTCAGATCCTGACGTTTGGCCCTCATGCAGGAAAATGAAACTCATACAGAATCACTGATAGAAATTGCATCAATCCGAGCCATCGGATCGCCATTCTGGGCAGGGACGAGCCATTATATAAGTACACTCCATATTCGAGGCCGGTTATCGGCGTCCTCTCACAGCAGTTCCCTTGACTCCCACCCGCCCTCCCTTCATGTGTATATTATTATAAATGTGACCAGCCCCTCGCTATTTCGAGGTGTAAACGTTGTTTCTTGTCGCATGGCACGCGTGACCAGCCCCTCGCTATTTCGAGGTGTAAATGTTGTTTTTTGTCGCATGGCACGCATGACCAGCTTTCAATAATAGCTTTTTTATCATAGCACCATAATTAGAAGTGGTAGCATATAGAATAGTATACTAGGATGTCTTTGTGATCTTATTGTTGTCATTGAAAATAAAGCCCAAAGATGATTGTCATTATTATCTTAATGTTTTCACAATGGTTCTTGTGTTACAATAATAGACATGATGATATCTTGTGATACAACATACATTTATGCATTCTTTAGCTTATATGTAACCAATGTTGTATAATGAGGCCATGTGGAATAATTTGTTCCAACACAATGCAACATTATTGTTGGATGCAATGACCAGAGATATTTTTGGAAAGATTACTTAAATACTCCTACATTTACCAAAATGTCCCTAAAAACAAGGTATATATGGCAACACCAAGGTGACCAATTGAATAAGAAAGTGCCCATAAAAAAACACATGGTGAGACTAGCATTCATGCCCCACATGTATTAAAAAAACCATATACTAGGACTCATAGGTTGAATTAGTATATTATAAAAAATTTTGACATTCAATTCAAGATTGAGCCCATTATAATGTTGAGTGAGAGTCAACTTTCCATACCAATTTCTCCGTATGCCAAACGTTTAGACATACCAAGATGAAGAGCCAAGAGTATACAAAAATCGGGAAGGTATCTGTTCAGAAATTACAATGCATTTGTCTATAAAATTTATCAAAAGTGTGCAGATCCGGCTTCAAAATGAAAGACAAAGGGACGTACCAGAAAGGCGTGAAGAAGCTGCGCTAGTAGTCAACATCACTGCGCCAGAAAATAAAAACGAAAATGTAGAACTCAGCAAAAATAATCTGATGAAGAGGTGAAGATTTGAGCATACCAGGGCAGCGATTGACGTCAGGGTAAATCCCACACAGGACTGGCAGATCGGAAGCTAAAGTATAATTAATTCCAGGTGTAACAGTTATGCTTCCGCTTGAAGAGATCAACATGCAGAGACAAACAGGTTTATTTTTGTACAGGTATGATAAACTCTGGCAGCATTCTGAGCTAGGCTTCTGTGTTTTGCCCTCTGTAAAAGATACACAAGGCTGCAACTTTGAGATCTGATAATCGCAATCACTTTTTTGATCTGCAAATGCTTTGCTCCAAAAGAGCATGGTCGTAGCTATGGCGAGGCACCAGAGTACGCCCTTCATTTTGTCGTGTAAAAATATGGCTCTTACTTTCTAAACCCTTTGGCTATGGTTCTGAATTGGGCCATGGTGTTGACTTTGCCCTGAACCAACTTCGTCCCTGGTGTATATAATTGCTAGCTCGTTGAAAGCATGATGTTTTATATACGTTTATAATAATATAATACGCTTGGAACATGATGGACATTGTTTTTAATGTCCTGGTATTGTTTCTGGTATTGTTTCTGTATATAGGAAAGTCCAGTAAATGTGACTTTGCTATTATGTGGACAACAGATAGGCGGCCGTTCTGCATCACGTGTCGCCAATCCAACGGTCGAAGCAAGAAAGTCAAGTAAAAAACTAGAATATTAATAGATGAATTTCCTGGAAAAGGAAAAAAGGGGGAAAATGCCACGTGACAGCACCGGATAGGGCGCGAGGGCAGAACGACGCCTATCTGTTGTTTACGTCTTATGAACTCATCAAAAAGCTGGTTCTCCTTTTCTGCATTCAGCTAGGATTTTAGTTGGTGTACTCCACTAGTATGATTCTGTTGCTGTCAATATAATCAGAAGAACAACATTTGAAGAGCAATTTGTGTGATGCTATTTGCCAACAAAGGCGGCTGTGTTTGCGCCAGAATCTTGGCATCCCCAGGTCCATTAAGTTTATTCTGAATTCCTTAGTGCTACATAAAATCTGTTCTAAATTTATTTTACATTTGATGTTAAATAGAAAAGGCCCAACGATTTCTTTTCTTGAGTATTTGAGGTAGTTTCCATTCAGTCTGCTTCAGAAAATGCTGAGATTTTATGATCTCCTACTAGTATATCATTTCTATGAGACTGCCTCCTAGTGGGCAATGGCTTAGAGCAATGTGTGCGGGAAGGGGGTAGAGACCTAGGAGCAATGTTAATATGATTTTAGCGGTTAGACCTCATTAATTCCCATCATATTCAGCCTGTACATAGAGAGCCCATCTAATCGTGGGTCAAGGGCCTTGACTTGCTTAGAATAGGGGACTTATTCTGATTGCAGCTATAGTCTGCACTAGAGCTAATATCTTGCCATTGTGAGAAAGCAAGCTATGGGTTTGACCTCAGTGAGGGTAGGTCAAGTATGAGCAGGGCGAATCAGGACGAATCCTATTCTTATACGTGCCACTAGGTGACTTGTACCATGATACGATAGTATAAAATAGAAATAGGGTTGCAATTTTGCCCTGGTGTGCATTTCTATGGCGCCACGTGGCACCCTCAATAACCCAGAATGGAAATCGGGTACCCCAATTCCGGGTTACCGGTTCTCCAGGTATTTTCCTTAGGTAATCTTTTAGGTTGCAACTGGTGCCGGAGACAGAGTTCTTCGAACACAAGCAAATAAGGACGAGTGCTTTTCCAGCAAATGCCGAGGTGAGTTCAGTCAAGTTCTTCGAGTTTTTGGAGTTCAGTTCGAGTTTTTTGCAGTTCAGTGCTGGACTCTTCTTGGCCAAATTTTTTTGCAGTTCAGTGCCGGATTTCTTCGAGTTTTTTGCAGTTCAGTGCCGGATCTTTGCAAGAAGAGTTTGCAGCTAGCTTTCTTCGCCGAATCTGCCAGATTTGCTGGTAGTTTTCCAAAATCGCTCCTTTATTTCTATTTTGTAGGGGAATGATGTCTGGTCCACCATTCCGTCACTCCGAGAGACCCGCTCCCGGCTGCCGCCGGTCGCAGGACCCCTCTCTACGTGACGGAATGGTGTCCCAGACACCATTCCCCTATACATTATACATATTCCTGGCATATAATATATTAGAACGTCGCATTCTCCCCTTGATGTTGTCCTCAGCATCATGCGCCTCTCCACCTTCAATCGTGCATCAACTTCACAACACATTTAATGTACATGCTTTTTAATACAAGATTTAACGATAACTTCCAATTAAGGCAACATACATCAAGAGTTTAACAAATTTGAGGTTACTAAGATAAGACTTATCACAATTATTAACAACAATAATAATTGCAATTTTAGACAATGTTTGCTCAATTGCACTTCAAATAAGTACATCCATTCCGCCTTTAATAAGTACTATGATCTGCCCATATAATACGTGACATGATGTTCGATTACCATGATATTCTCCTCATCCATGTTTTATCAAAGTGGAAAAATAAAATTCATCCATCTGGTGATGGAATAATGGTAAATCCGTTGGTGATGGGTAGACCTCAGCCAGGATCAAAACCCACTGACTAGCATCGGGTGGTTTACAAAAAAAGAAAAGAAAAAATATCCATCGCACTGGCGGCCCAGTGGTTAAGCCATTAGTTATGGGCAGTTCTCAACTAGGCTCAAAATAAAAAAGAAAAACAACAACACACCACCGCAGCTAGAATCCAAGTAATCAACTAACCAAAAATGAGAAAATAAAAAACATCGCAAAAGCAAAGTGAGAATCTCATGGTGATAAAAAATAGCACATATGGGCACATGAACACAAAACATTGCAGTAACAAAGTGAGAATCTCATGGTGATAAAAAACAGCACATATGGGCACAGGAACACAAGGCAAATAGAGCGGTTCAAATCCCGCCATGTTCATGAGTTCGGCATAAGGATAGGAAAGCGATATGTGCTCTTTTTTATCACCATGGGTCGCTTTCCTATTCTTTTCTTTTGGGTTATATTTCTTATTTATTACTGCCCCGAACATTTCTCTTTCCTATTCTTGTCCTGACTCATGAACATGGTGGGATTTAAAACCGTTCTATTTGCCTTGGGAAGATACCTCTATTTTTAAAAATACCTCTATTTTTTTTTTAAATTGTGAAAATGCCCTAGTGTTAGGGGTATTTTTTATAAAACAACTGTAACTTTCTTTTGATGATGCAAATTAGAAATGTGTCTTCAGATGAATAGATAAATAAGACTTTTTATGTCATACCACATGACAGCATCACATAGGGATATATGACGGTCCCCTAAATGTCTCAAGAGAGACTTGAAAACAAGACCTCTTAATTGCTAATCCAAAGGACTAGCCATCAAACCACGAGGAGCTTAGAAAGAACAAATAGATGTCAATAATTAAAAAAAGAGAGAGAGAGAGAGAAAAATTGTGACCTTAGAATCACATTTTAATGGTACTTGGATATGTATGTACATTTCACGGTGAATTTCACGAGTTACATATCAAATGAGACATGAGGATGGATATATTCAGTCTGGGTCAAAAATTTTGAAGTACATATCAAGTGAGACTTGGAGATCTTCAATATGGGCCTAAATTGTACGAGTATAAGTCTTAATGATGAATTGACACATCAAACTGAGCTAAAGGTGTAGTTATAAACAAATAAAACATATGGATCAAGACATTTTGCTATGACTTTTGGATGGTTGGATGTGGGACTCTTTGATGATGAGAAATCTAATTGCATTCACTTGAAGAATGAAATGAAAACGAAATATTAGTTACATCTTTGGGAGGCCTTGCAAGCCTATAAGACGAAATTGGCATTTTAAATGAAACCATTAGGAAACGATCAAGAACATGTCCAAATTGGAAATGTATCCTGAGCTCTCTAACTCAATGAGAAACCTAATTGCCTTCACTTAAGCAATGAAATGAAATTATAATTGCAAGCCCATGCGTTTACAAAAATTAACATTTTAACATTTCAACAAAAACCATCAAGAACATTTCTTGAGCTCTCTCACTCAAGTAGTAACAGAATGACCTCAATCTCCAATAATCGCCTTCTCCCTTGTTCAAAAATCTGTTAGATTAGTCTCGCTAGATAAGCAAACAACTCTAGAAGTAAAGGAACATCTCTCACGCCCCTGATATCCTCATAAATTGTGGACAAGATAGAAAAGCATGTGCTTCAACCTCTAAGGCGTTCAACTCACAAAGTTTGCAAAGCCGATGCTCTCTAAGGATCCTTAACCATCTCCCAATCTCCAAATAGCCAAATGCATGATAACAAATAACGAAATGGGGATGACGCCTTCCACCTTCAATATGAGAAGCTTCGTCAAAGATGTAGGATTTCAGCACAACCCACAATTGCATTTCACTCTTTGGTGATTCCCAAAGTTTTAAGTACAACCAATAAAATTATAATTTAGTCTTTGGTGACAGTTTAGCATACATTCTTGCTACCAATGCACGGACATAGCAATTCCCAGGATGCAAAACTGCCTCTCCTGAACATAAATACCATAACACCTATCCATGAACATAGTAACTCCCAGGATGCAAAGCTGCCTCTCCTGGAAGAACACAAATAACCGTATGCTATTTTGTGTGCTCAGGTATCGTACTTGCCGATGTTTTGATGCACCAACTCAAATTTTAGGCAGGCTTTATTTTGCTCATTTTAGATGTTTTAGTCTTCTATGTTGGCTGTTTGCAGGCAAGAGGTTTATACGCTTGCGTTTCAGTTATGCAATATGTCTCGAAGAAATTCCGTCGTGATTATGATGCCAGCAAACCCCAGTATTAGAGAGAGGGTGAACCTTCCTCCAGGAACCAATGGCGGAGTACTTGGTGGAAAACAAACGTCGCTATACCTTTCAGCCCAAGCCATAGCTGCTGGAAGGATCCCAAATAACAGTAAAACTGCAATTCACGAAATCCACCTATTCGTAAGCTTCATGACAATTGAGTAAAAAAATTTAAAAGTAAGTTGTAGTCTTCACCTCCATATGTCCCTGCAAAGTCCAAAGCCTGATAAAATATATCTGGAGAGAGTAATGCCAATGCAAGTGGGGGAAAAAGCGTAAGCATATATGGTATAGGCTGCCTGCGCGCTCCAACTGGTAGCTTCAACACTTCCCAAGAATGTCCAAGCTCAATAAAAGTTACAATTCCTATTTAGTCGTATTCATATACTTACAATCTGACAGGAAATCCGATAACCCAAGTGCAAACCCAATGTATGAAGTTGATATTGCGAGAAATGAAAACGTCTCAATGAGAACCTGCATATCATTAGAGATTTGATGTCAAAAGAATTTTTTATGTCAGAATATTGCAACTAGTTTCATAGAATGACGCATTTACGCTGATGAGCCCATTAGATGAGCGAAGTTCAAATAAAGGATCTGTAAAAGTTCCATGGCTGCCACTTGCCCCAGATATACTTCCAAGTATAATCGCATCCCATGTGAGAAACATAATCAAGGGTATTGATGTTCCCATAACAATTGCAGACCTGAATTAGAACTAAAAATAATAAGACCAAAGTCTACTCCAAATATCATTGTATATTGAAATATATAGAAGAAACACTGGAATCTTTGTTCACTTAATACCCCTTCATGATTTGTACAAGTACATGTATAGGACTACAGCTTGCTATGAATGCAACCATCCAATGGCACATTGCATCTGTAAACTTAATAGATTACAACAGCAAACTTGGGAATATGGTACCAGTGTTGCCAACGAGGATTCCGTCTGGATGGTAGCCAAACACATATATACATATTACAATTCTTCCATCTTAGGACTACTTGAAAAAAATTATACATAGATGAGTTTATTAATAATGATATAGACAGGCTGTAACCAGATAAACATTACATTATATGTGTCAAAAATATTTAATTCATCCTGAAGGATCAGAGTCCCAATCATGGGGCATGGTAAAGATTCCGAGGATTTTATAATAATCTAGGAAAAGGCCAAGCTGTGCAGTTGTAACTCTCCTTTCAGTGTAGGAGAGAAAGGTCACTTGAAAAAGGAAGAAATTGACTAATTATATAAATCATGATTCTCCTTGTGCTTTTTGAAGGCTCCTTTCATATGCTCTCATTCCTTGACAGATAAAGAATTGTTCCATAAATCTCAAATTTGGCTCAGGAAATAAAATCTTGACCTGTGATCTAATACATCCGTAGATTACTTTCTTGTGGCCACTATGTTCAGTTGTTTCATGACTTAACGTAAGGAAATTACATATTTTAGTGACAAGAAGCAGAATATTGCAAATGTCAATGTGAATCTTCTGTTACCTGATCTTCTTAGGATCTCCCTCCAGATTTGTACATACAACAGGTACCACATTCTGCAGCAAAGATTGTCTGCCTTAATGAACCATTGAGTCATAGCATGGGGGCTGTTTGAATTTGTGCAATCAAAGAGTACCTGATAGACAAAGGACAAAGCAATTACAGGGACACTTTTTGGAACAGCTGCAAAATTTATTTGTAACAAGGACTGGAGCTGCAGGCCACCTGCTGCCACGCCCTACTGAAGATCAAGCAACAAAGATTCTGTAATTTGCAAGAATACCAACTTTGATACATTTTTCAAAAAAGGAACCCAGCTTACCCCGAGCAGAGCAAAGGAGATGATAACACCAAATACAAGAGCACTATTTATCATCCCAATGGCACGCTGGCTGTAAAATGAGGCGACATATTTTTGCTTAGAACAACTGCTTTATTAAAATAACCACTCTGCAAAATTGCTGTAAAACTGATGGATATATGAACAAGTTTTATGATCAAGTTGAACTGCTGCCTAGAATAATTTCTGTGCTATTGCCTAAGTTAGCATGCAGGCCACAGGAGATGCATTGCCTGTGGCACATCGGAGGAGGTACCATATAAATCTATCCATCTCAAAAAAGAAAGTGTCACACGTCTGTATTGAAATTATTTATAGATACAAATGACACCCCATAAGGAAAGGAAAAGAACTAACACTCCAAGCATACACCTTAGCCACTGAACTTTGTTAGAAATGCGAGATGAATCCTAATCCTTTTTTTTTTTAATAAGTTAGTTTTCTTACCTTCCAAAAAAACACAACCCCCCAAAGGCTCCTGTAAAGAGGACTGCACCTGCCCAACTTCATTTGCATAATCGGATGTAAGATGTTCTCCTAATTATAAATTATGATGCGAAAAAACATGTATAAAAAAGGCTCACAGCGGAACATTGAATGCATTGGAGACAATGTCTGCTGATCGTGCGACATATGCCACAAGTAACGCATAATGAATGAAAAGATATGCCACACTGTGAAACCGCATTTATTTGTTTTAGTTTTGATTGAAAATAAGAGTATAAACCCACAGTTATGAAGACCTTTCCTCACCATGCAGTTTGCACTCCCCTTGCTCCTAAAGTCCGCTGTGCCATTGATACCTGCAAATGTAGCATATAAATCTACAAGTATTTACCTCTTTAGATCCAAGATGCACGACGATGTAAATGGTTGCCTAAAAATAGTAGTTTACTTACTACAAGCACTTCAGCTCAAATCATGCACATACTGTTCTTTGAACTCCTAAACTATATTTTGCACAGCATGGTGAGTAAATAAGGTGGGCTTTATGTAAAACATGAATAACCATAATGATTATTAGCACATCTGTTCAATACACACAAATTCACATATAACGGCATAAAAGCTTAGTACTTTTCTAAGCAATTTTTAATAATCTTGCTTTTTTGTTATAGCATTAAGTCATATTTGATGCAAAACCTCGTCTTACAAGTGAAACTCCACCAGAGCCTAGCTCACACATAGTATTGATATTCACTTCAGCTATGAGCAAACCAGTTCCGACCTGTAAATAGAAATGCATGACCATTAAAAATCCGACTGATAACCGAACAAAAATTTATAAAAATATGATTGAGGTAAAGAATAGCACTACCATGTATGACCAGCAAAGTAAACAGGTGATGGATGATGCCAAGAAACCAGCTTCTTGTGTCACTGCTGGAAGAGCAAGAATACCAGCACCAACCTGTGATGAGGCACACGAATTACTGAAGTACTTACAGATTAAATTTGGCAAGCTTTACTTGAACCTCTGCCGAAATATGTAAAACCCATGAAATGAGAGATGACCAGATTCCTATGTTTTCTTCTCCTAAGGAGAGATGTGTTGCAGATGACATAATCTACTGCATTGGCAATCGTTGAGATGATAAGAGCATTAAAACATCTGCATTGAAGGTCACTGGGAAATTCACAATTCTGTCTATTTCTTTACTCTTTGAGAAGGCATACAGCATATGTTGATCTAGTATTGCAGGTTGTGGCAACCAAAATGTGCTTCGCAAGCAAACCTTTTGAGGCGCAAAAGTCAGATTGAAAAAAAAAAAGCAAGAATGTTACTGTGGTTCCTGCAATGAGAAGAGCTGCACTGCTGACGCTTCCTGCAATAACATATAACTCAGAGTAACTTACAACCTAGCATTTACTTGTTTTCAAATGTCTTAAATGTATTCCATATGATTCAACTGCTAAAGCTGTGGAAAGGTATATAATCACATGCCCATATAAAAAAGCTGAAGAAGGAATACAGAAACACTTTGTTTTCGGTTGAATTTAAGAAATTCTTGGACACAGCACATGGAAAGAAATTAGACTGATAGCATTCATTTGCAGCCACCATAAGGGGGGCAATACATCAGAATTCCAGACCAAACCTAGAGGAAGGCTTGATTATTATTCTATTTTCCAAGGTCAACTCCTTTAGGAAGAAGAAAGCACTTTCTTGCAGAAAGAATAGAGTTGTAATCTTAAGAGCATAGCTGCTGCATGCATGGTAGAGATGATGAAAAACCTTTTCTATAGATGGAAGTTCTTTTCCCATCTTCTGTCAGGGTAAATTTTACAAAATACACATGTATGCCATGGTTTTTACGCTACCAAACAGCATTCAAGCACCAAAACTTGATGTATCTACTTGGACCGTAATTATACAAAAACAATCCGGAATGCAAATTGGGTTGGATGTCAGATTAACTTTATGCCATAGTCAATTTATAAATCCCTTCACATTGCCATGATTAACTCTCTTGAGGTAGCAAAAACCAATGTCTTTTATAGCAATTTCAATAAGCATACCTGGCTCGTGTTTCAAATTCACCTCGTTCAGATTCGAAAACAATCTCTCGTATTTATTCTGCACTGGATCGTCTTGAAGCTCCTGCTGCTGTTGACAACTTAGAGGAGGAACTTTTTGATGAATACATGGAGAACGGAGTTGAGAAGGAACTAAGAATGAGAGGAAAGGACGGGAGCCAGGGAAAAAACAATGCAACATAGGAGGAGCAAGGAGTGCCATAGGCATGTCTTCTAAACCAACCACGTCCGCGTATATTCAACCTCATCTAACGTATAACTCAAAATCAATGGTAAACCATGTAAAGAACCTGAGCTTTTTTACCATTCCACATCAAATCTTGATCGTTGATTCTCAACACTCAAGATACATATGGATTCCATTAACAGTGGTGTCTATAAAGGTTTTTCATCGCCAAAATTAAGGTGTATTCTACTTAACCCTTCTAATTTTATTATATACAAGAACTTAGGAGCCAGCGCCATGTGCACTCGGCAATTGAACCCAAGTGCGACCTTCAGTGTGGACTGATATATATGTTAATACATTTTATGACATGTTTTCTAACCTCGCAAACACCTTCTATCCAGGTGTGCTTAGTTTCGGCCCTTTTTTTCATCATATTGTCACGATGATTTATAATTGAGTTATATGCAAATTATGTAGCGAAATGTTTAATTATGAAGTTGATGCTTAAGTACTTGAGTTGTAGCTAAAATAGTTACATTAAAATCAATAATGTATTCCTGAATACAGGTTGCAGCTGAACAGATGCTAACTTCAGCACTTCAAGAACTACTATAATTGTTTGAGTTGATCATCAGGAATTTGACCAACTTTGTCATTTTAGTGTGAAGGAGAGGAGCATGATCTATAGTCTGCATAATATAACTCTTTAGCAAAGGATGATAGATAATACAAAGCAAAAGATAGAAATTTGTAGCTAATAAAAAGGCCTAGATAATACAAATGGCTATTACAAAGCAGAAGATGAAAATTCGTAACTAAGAAAAAAAAAACACATCTTTCCAAAAGATCAAACACTGCCTCGGATATGGTAAAGAGTACATTGCTACTTTTGTGTAAGTTATATCTCCAGACTGAGGAATCTGTGTATTTGGTCGACTGGATAATACAAATGGCTATTACAAAGCAGAAGATGAAAATTCATAACTAAGAAAAAAAAAACATATCTATCCAAAATATCAAACACTGCACCGGATATGGTAAAGAGTACATTGCTACTTTGTGCAAGTTATATCTCCATACTGAGGAATCTGTGTATTTGGTCGATTGTTTGACTCATTGCTCAAAACAAATGAATGTCTGAATTTATGAACTAAGGAGCGATAATTAAATATATACCTAGCTCGACATGTCTCGTGGTAGTGCAAAGGAATCCTAGAAAAAAAGTTAGCTAAAGGCTTAAGACCTATGACCTTGCCTATCATTCTCTTTCCTTGATCTCTGATATGATCTTGCTTGTTATTTTGCGTCGATCTATGATATAATTACTTTTATTACAAAAGAAAGGAAACAAATTTCTACAAAGATTCAATCTTTAGCAATCCAAGAAGAAGAGATGTCTAGGTACACATAAGAAATGAAAGAGTTCAGGTTAGTTAGCAATGCATGTTCCCACTTGGAACTAGAAAAAATGTCAAGAGATTTCGAGCTGGCTACAAACATTTTGCAGAATCCAAGTAAAAAAATGCTAAAAAGAAAATGCAAACCTGTATGTTTCAAGACGAACACAGGCAATGCTAGACTCCATGTTGTGCATTCATGTATATGGTGTTATTCAAAAAGCTTTTCCTAAACCTGGGCAAGCGAGTGGTAATATTTATAACTGGATGGTGGGGTCAGTGCAATTGTCGATTTTTGCATAAGTGCAGATTTCTTGCTAAGAGGAGCCCTCATTTTGGCATCCTGGCATAAGTTTTTTCGTGCGTGCTGCCATTTTAAGCAATTGCCGCTTTGGACATGAGCACACAAATTACAAAAGAAATAAAGCAAATTGCATCAGATTTGTTAAGGATTTGTGCACCCACAGGATTTGCAAGCTTGATAGGCAAACTGCATCCCTGTGTTTGCTTGTAGCAAATCGACCATCACCTAGAAATAAATACCCAGCTTCAAGCTTAGGACATGATTCTTCGAGCATACGAGAAATCATAGAAACAAATACTAATCCACAAAAGAGGCCACGGTGTTTAAGACATCTAGAGATAAAAAAAAAAAAGCAGTACAATATTAGCCAAGGGTCTAAGCTTAGATTTTTCCACCAAATTTTTCAACCCTGCTTCACATAACAATCGGTCAATAACATTGAAAGAAGGATTGAAAGAATCATACATTCTGCCAGAAAATATTCGGCCTGTCGTTATAGATTGTGGGAAGAGTTTTGTGCTTCCATAAGAAGCATAGGAAAGAAAGTTTTTGCTCCTCTTAGTTTAGTAGCAAGATGCAGCAAACGCCACACTTGCAAGTCGATTTAAAGAGCGGGGATCCCTAAGTACTGCATGAAGACCTAGCAAGGGAGCCGAAAAATATTTTTGGTTCCAAAATGTAATTTTTCTTGGATTTTTTTTCTTGTCTGAAAGCTATTAATTATATATATAGGAAGATATACAAGTTATGCATCACTGGGGTGGTGCAAAGGGGGCAGTGAATAGTAACACTAGAGTCGTCCCGGGGACCATTCCTGGTCCATGGACCAGAAATGGTTCAGTTGACCCACTGCCACTTAAACAAATATATCTGAGAATGGAAGTTTCAATCTCGCGATATATCATCACCGCATCAATCTGTACTTGATTCTTAATGACTTTCGAGAATTTCAAGACCAATGAACTCACCTATATGTTGTAGTGACTGTTCAACTATTAGAGAATTTGACAGTTTTTGCAACAGTCCAAAACTGCATTCTTAGGTTTTTCTAGCATAAACAGGCATAAACCTTGCTAAAATTGAAAGTATTTGTTTATTTATGATAGAAAATATTGATTTGTATGTTTTCAGCTTTGGTTGCTATCATCTAACATCCTTGGAAGCCGGCAAATCCTTTTTTGTTCAAAAACGCTGCTCGCGGTTTAGGAATTATTTCTCTCTTATTATTACAAGTTTTGGCTTAGTTCTTGTGGCCATGGGTTCTTAACTACATGAAGTACAATTTTATGTTTTTTTGGAGTGTTCATAAGTTATATCAACTTCATGTCTGATAGAGACACCCTCTTTATTGGCCAGTTTTGGCAAGCCTTGTTCCAAGCTGTGGGAATCCAAGTGCAGATGAATTCTCAGACGGATGGTCAAGTGGAAAGAGTTAATGAGGTTGTGGAAGACATGCTACAGAAGTATGTGCCAGAACATCCCCACTCTTGGGTGTCTTATTTATACTTGGTGAAGTTTGCCTACAAGACTACATATTAGAACTTTATAAAAATAAGCCCATTTGGGGCAGTATATAGGCAAGAATGCAGATATCCTCTGACTTGGTGGTGGGTCTCTACAATAACAACCAACTGGCCTACAAGGGTTTTTAATAGACTTGATAGGCAAAAGATTTGTTAACAACGATGCCTAAAGACTAAAAGGGTATATTAGAGGCTTTCTTTTGCACATGGATACTGCTGGATTGGCAAACAAGACCAGAGCTGGCCGAGATGAAGGCAGAATAGGCTGGAATCCATCACCAAGGCAGATTCTGGATAGAGTTTCACAGCACAGATGTATTTGTCAACATGAGAAACGAATTTACAAAGAGGGATTCACACTTCTGGCCTAGCATCTGTTCCTTTTTTCTTACTTCCTTAAAAACCATAAATCATGCATCAAAGCCCCACCTTCTTCCCCATACCTCAATCGCTCCTTTCCTTCCTTGCTTCAGCTTTGTCCTTAGCCCTTCGCTTCAAAACCTCTTCCAATTGCTCCCTCCTTTGTAAGGTCGCCTTCTCTTATATAGCTTTGCTCATGCTAAATAAACACATGGCAAAATCTTCTACAATCAGAGCAGACCGTGATTTGGCTTGCCACTCTCCAATCCGGAGGATTTCCATGCATCTTATCTCGCATCACAGGCCACGATCCTATAGCCCGTCTTTTATGGTGCTCAACAAATCGTAAAAGATATTAAGACCATAGATTTTCTAAACATATATAATTGTGATAGAAATATGCTCTTAGAATATTCTTAATTGATGCTTCTTTCTAAAAATGACACATAGGTTTCTGAAGAAAAAATAGGACTTTTGTTCTTGCTTGCTAGAAATTTGATACCTCTTATTTTTATCGACAATTTTATTCAAAAATCATATGAAATTTTATATATGTGCACTAGAATTAATAAGAAAAGGAGTGAGGTGGCATTGCATTTATTACATAGCTTTTTACGGGGCGTCTTTCTTGTGCCTCGAATTCAAACATCCAAATCTCCTAAAAAGGGTGTCAGATCAAGGTGGATCTATGTCGATCGATTCCTCTCATCGAGAGCTTTTTAAGGACTAGTAATTTGCTATTGTTTTGTCGCCGTTGGAGCCATTGTGCTTAAGGAACGTGTAGACTCTTAATAGAAGCTTTGAGAATGTTGAGAGAATCTAAGGGAATCTTCGTAAAACCTCAGGGACTCTCGAGGATCTTAAGAGAATCTCGATGAATCTTAAGAAAATGTGGAGAATCCTTATAGAAACTTAGGATATCTTTAGAAAATCTTTGAGAATCTAGGGGAACCTTTATAGAATCTTGGAGAATCAAAAGGAATCTCAAGAGCATTAGAGGGCCTTCATAGAGCCTTAGAGAACCTAAAGGAATCTTAAAGAATCTTCATAAAATCTTAAAGAATCTAGAGGAATCTTTTGAGAATCTGAGAAATCTTCATAGAATCTTAGAGAACCTAGAAGAACCATATGAGAATCTTGAAGAATCCTTATATCTTAGAGAACCTAACGGAATCTTCATCCCGCTTTGATGCTTGCCACTTCTTTAAGATCATGAAGTCGTGATCAGCCCATCCTGTAGCACATGTCACTGCTGTGATGTCGAGATTGTTGACTTACTTTGGATATCTTCATCAGTTTTTTCCTGCCCCTTACAAGATTAAAACATAATTCCACCCAATAAATGAACCAATAGAGAGAAATCTTCGCGATGGCCTTGGCTGTCGTGATAAATTTCTTGTATTAATAAGGTTTCTTTTTGAAATACCAAGGCCACTAAGTTCGTTACATTCTCACCTTATAGAATTCAACTCATGTCCACATGAATTACTTGAAAAGATGGTACAATACCTTGAACTTATTAGCATCTTCCCACGTTGCATCCTCTTGAGGATACCTTGCCCATTGTACTAGGTATTTTTCAATGGTCCTGTTTCCTAATGCTTTAGTATCAACTCGCAAAATTTTCTGAGGCTTTACTGCAGGTGTTTCTTCCACTGCAACTAAATGATCTTTTGGCATACATGGATCGCTTAGATATTTGTGTAAGTTGCTAACATGGAATACATTATCCACCTTGACCTCCAAGGGTCTTCTCCTCTTATATGCGTACTGCTTCTGTTGATTCTGTGCTGTGGCAATATTTTACTTAATAATTCAGAGCTATGTACTAATGTGCTCTCCCATGGTCTGGACCAAATCAATTTTTCGTTGCGGACTACACCAAGTCAGAGGATATCGGCAAGCGCATGTCTCTATCGAACACGATAACTTTAGGCATTTCATACACAATAAATGCCATGCATATGGTGGTCGAACAATGTAACAATAATTCCATGAAAAATAATCACAAGGTAACTCTTGAAAGTTAAATTGTCTCAAATGAGATCCGACTTTCCAGAAAACTAGAGGTTTTAACATAAGCCAGTTTCTTCATAATTTAACTCTTTGATGCATTGGTTGGGCAATGGATGATGACGATTGGTAACTTCCTTGAACATATAGGGGTGTTAGGGTGTTGTACTTTGGATATTGAGGGTTCAGTGCAAAACAAAAGAGGCGGCCTCTTTTTCTAGTATTCTTACGGCCTCTTTTTCTAGTATTCTTATAATGTGATACTATAGACAAGACACAAAATGAAGCTTGGATGCGGCGTCATGTTAGGGTTTGTGGATGCAGTATTGGGAAACCTGATATTATGACACAAAATGAAGCTTGGATGCGGCGTCATGTTAGGGTTTGTGGATGCAGTATTGGGAAACCTGATATTATGGACTCGTCTCTGTGTTTTCGTTGCCTCTGCCCTGGCCGCCGCTCTTCATGCTCATTTCAGCACTCAGTCAATCAGATAAGTACTTGATTGTATGGCGCCTCTTAGTAGAGAATTATTATTGAAGTTTTTGCTCAATTGAATGAAAAACGGCAAACCTGTCAATTTTTAGATATGTGTTTCTTTTGGCATATCTAATCTAATGATTTCTAAATTGTTAATTATCATGCGTCAGCAAGATGAGTGGGCATAAGCAACGGTAAACGGAACCTTTTGTCATTTGATTACTTTTTTTGAAATCCGGCCTCTAAATTATTGTCCTCTGAGATACATTCTCACAACATCAGAAGCACATATTTAATGAATTTGATTTCACAATGCTAGTCCAAGCAGGTATCAGAATCACTGCCCATGCCATAGTTACCATTAATTTGTGCATCATAGCTGCCAAATCATTCTCGCTTGCCTTGCTTCCATTTCCAGCTGACCATTTTGATCCTTCGCTGGATCCTCATCGCCCTGAAGGGTGTCAAGAAGATTTTAGAATATTTCTGAACGTCCAGTTCTTAAGGATCTAGAACACGTTATGTGTGTGACTCTGCGTATTCTGTAAGCAGGCCAACAGAAGCTACATTGCACCTTGCTATATCAAGTCTTGTTTTACTATTTCTTTTTGGTTGCTTTGTGCTTAACCAAATAGAACTGTTCTAGTTATTTGTGCAAGTATTGAAAGCAATCAATTATCAATTCCCTGAGCACCACTGTTATGAGCTTTTTACCAGCTCAGAACTCCATAAAATTCTTGCTTTGTATGAACATATTTTTAAGACGTCTCACTACATTTTCCCTGAATAGCCTTCTGTACTTCTAGTTAGTTTACCTACGAAGACAATAACTCCACTTGAATCAGACCACTCTCACCTGTTTATATAGAAATACTTGTGCATGGTTGTTAAAATCGAATTTGTTTAGCACTAAGGTGCATCGTAATCGCATTGAGAGCTTCAAGATTTAGATTTTCTGCCCTCTGTCTTTGCATCTAGAACTAGGAGTCTGTTGCTGTGCTATCATGTTGGTTCCCTTAGATGCTCTTGTTCGACTTAATTAATAGGAACAGCCAGCTATAGGATTAATATAGATATTTATTATGTCTAGCAAGGGCGAAGAATGGAGTCCTGGTTGGAGGAAAAATGTTAGGATTTGTTATGTTGCTGCATAACGTCCTAATAAGCCCATCCGTCTCTCAAGAGCTGCGAGCTTACTTTATAAATTCCTGATTGACATGAGTTCTCATAAGAACGTGTGAATGGCTGATTGTGTTATATTATGTTCTCTTTTAATTTTAACATCAATACATCTAATTCGTTTTAACACAATAAGATCACTCACACCCATGATGTTAAGAAGAAAGCAGTTCATATAGAGAACATGCATGGTTTTCTCCATTTCTTATTATGCAAAAGTGTGGCAAAATTGCTCATGCAATAAGAATATGTCGGATAGTCCTGGACATCAACTGCCTAACCCCAAAAATCTAACTTCTTGAAGGGGTTGTGGCGGATATATGTAATGGGAGTTGTATTGAGAAGGGCACTTGGTCTACTGGGCCTATGTGTTTGGATTTAAATGTTGCAAGCATGTTCATAGGTAAAGATAAGAGTTCACTTTTGTATGAACATGGGTTTAGAAATTCTTATATAATGGTTGTTTTGTGTGATGTGAAAAATGAATGTGTACATTACTTGACATGGTATCGGTGAACTTCCGACATCATAAATGAATGTGTACATTAGTTGACGTGGTATTGGTGAACTTGAGTTCAAGATCATCCAACATAGAATTTGCATGATCATATACTATTGTGCCTTTAAGAGAGGGAATACCATGTAATTGGCCATGTAAAAAAGAATGTGTGCCAAATATTTATTGCTGCAATTTTAGATTCTGATGCAATACAATTGGATCACTCTTCAAGCTCAATTATCTTTTTGACCATTGTGTTCTTTGGAGTCAATGTTATAACAACTCTACTCTCAAATTTGAAAGTTCAATAAATCTTTAAATTCCATCAGCAATTGGAGTTGGTGGTCAGGCAGTTTATATTGGTACTTGAATTTTAGACATTTCATGCATCTGTTGTTAAGTATCTTACCCTATATTTCCATTATTCACATTGCTCTCTAAACACACACAAATTTCTCCATGCAAGATTTTTTTATGGCAGCTCCTGTAATGTTCCATTATTTGATGTGTGTTTTTTTTATGGCAGCTCCTGTAATGTTCCATTATTTGATGTGTGTTTTTTCCTCAATTTTAGATCAGTAGGGGAGCACAAACATTGATACCCATGCAATTTCAAGTGAGAGTAGATTATATCATGCCTTATCTAACCTAAGTCAAATTCTTATTGAGAATGGCAATAAACTTGAAACAGGGTTGCTATTATTTTATCAAAATTGTTACAATGCGTATAAAAGTTTCCCACATACTAGATTTACATTCATGGCTTAGCCTTAGTGTTGGCAAGAAAGGGCCAAAGCCAAAGAGTGAAGAAGAAAGAGGGAAGAAAGAGTGACCTCAAAATCCAAAATTAGGAGCTCCAAATCGCCAAAGCCAATAGCTGGAAAGAATGGACATGATTTTTTACATTTTCTTGAGTTAGCTTCTTTATCGGGCAACCAAGCATGGCTTGTACATGGAAGAGCCCTGCTGCATGGACTTGGTGTGAGGTTTTCATGCTCTATTTTACATAGAGTGGCATTGGTGTGCTCTGCAAATTTCCAACCACATTAATGCATGGATGAGATAGAGCCTCTACCACTTACTTGCACAATTTTTTATTGTGCCCGCGCAATGCTGGTTGGAAGATCAATATTGAATGAGCCCTGTTTATTTTATTGCGCCTGCGCAATGCTGGTTGAAAGATCAATGTTGAATGAACCCTGTTTATTTGTCACTTGAGTTGTTGAATGTTTTTGCAATGTATTTGAACTTTGACGCTCGAAGCACATTTTAAAATACATGTTTCTATGTCATAGTGTGATGAAGCACATAATGCTAGATCCATAGAAGCACAGCAGAGTTCATGAAACCACATATAAAATATCACCAAATATGCTAAAATCAGAACAACAACTTTGTCATTGATAAGTTTGAGTGGTTTTAAGTTTGTAATAATGCATGGCAGATCATCAATAGCATATAGATGAGATGAAGAATGTTTTTGCTTATATGGCATCCATATGATTAAACTTGTTTTCCTATAATAATGAATAAAAAAACCTCTTTATTTCAAAGAAGGAGGGGGCGCTAAACCAACAACTCTCAACATAGATTAACAATTATCATTATAAACCCAAAAAGGGCAAAATATTGTTTGTAAGATCCCAACAAGGCATCGACCACAAGGTTCAAATCAAATTCATCTTATCCTCGTCACTTACTCTGAATTGCCATTAGAGCATATATAATCTTAAGGCCTTTATTATAGTCATATAAAAACATGCTTTCAAATCCTTGCCTGGTTAAATGAAGAGTTCCATCTTTTATTTCAAGATATCCTTGGCACAGATGAGGCCTTTTTCTTCGGCTTGATGAGAGAAAGCAAGATTTGGTTTATGTTATCTAGTTCAATCCTTGGAGTTGGGCAAGGTTTGGGAGAAGATGGATGTGGAGTTGAGAAATATTCTTGGCACGGACTTGAACGGAGCCATAAAGAGCAAGAAAAGAAGAAAACAGTATATCTGAAGGCATTAATAAGAATGAAATTCGTGGCAGGGAGTACATTTGGCTGGGCCTTTCACAACCATCTTTACTTACAACATATATGCAAAAGCTACAAATTCATCACAATTTGCGGACCCAAGGACTAACCTGGAGAGATTCACAGCCATCGAAATATAATAATCATGGAACACATTTCAATTTGCTCAAATCTACTTCCAATTTGGTGGATCCAAATATTATAGGATCCAACGACCTACACAAATTTGCCAAAACAATTAGAAGATTTGCATTTAATGTTTTAGATGCAATGGAACACAATCTACAGAAACAAATAAATAAGTAAAGAAATAAGCAAGAAACTGAACAAACTGGAATCTCTAAGATGGACAAGAGTTTCTGCAACAAATCACAAAGTACCAAGACCATGTTGCAATGCAGAGAGTTTGAAGAATAGAATATAATAGAATGATTTTTATCGTCCATAGAGACCCAATGAAGGAGCGCAATAAATTTATTATTGTCCGGGTTAAAAAAAAAAAACCATCCCGAATGGTTTTCGAGGGAAAATCCGTGACGAAAAACTGTACAAACATACATCATCATAAAATATATCACTATTGATATGTACATGTCAAGTGTATGTCCTAGGACAACTGTTCTCGCATATCCATGACCTCTTGAAGGTATGATCCTAGCATCCGTATGGAAGCCATGCTCAATATCACATGTAGCTACTGGCCAAGCCTGGCCAACTCAACATAGAGCATCCAGATTTGATCATATGCTGGATAACTTTAAAGGATATGGCACTCGTCCTCAATGGCTCCCATTTGGCAGCATTGACAAAGCCTGTTCTGGCGTGGCTCCACAATCCATCTGCCCATCTCAATTCAAAGATGGTGTGTACCTGTGCGAATAGAGGCAATGAGTCTGCGCCTTTTCATAGGCAAATGCATACACAGGTAACATTGCGGGCCCCGTTCCAATGTGGGATTTATGTGGTGCTGGTAGTGCGCTGTCTTGACCTGTTCAAGGGCACTGGCATCCCAAAGCTTGCTGAGGAAGCAAACGTTAAAGTATTGCCTCAAGCTATGGTGACGTGCCACTGTTTGCACGTATATGCATCTATGTTCTTGCACATTCCATCTAACCAGCCACTAAGCTCTCGTTTCCCTCCAACAGGCTTTGAGGCGATGCAGCCCATTGCCATGCTATAAGCTAGGTTAGGAAGATGAGCATCGTCTATATTAACCACCTTCTGAAAATAGACAATGTGGCAATCACGGGCCGCCCTCTGAAGAGGCAAGAGACCTGTCTTCTGTAACAGAATTTGATAGGGGACTATGGATTTCATCCCTAGTGCTCGTCTTAAGAAGGCTTTCTACACCTGCTCCAAGTCGTATGCCACCTGCGTGCAAGGGGTCGGCAAAAACCCCCTTATATACGCGTTTGAATTTTTTTAGAAACCCCCTTTCCAGCTACATACAGTACCAAAATTGCCCTAAAAACCCCAAAAAGCCACCCCTAGGTACGAGTATATGTACGGTTTAAGAAAAAAAAAACCCTTTCAGGTTACTTACATGGTTTGTACGGCAAATCTATGTGAATCCCCCTTGGTGCGACTGATGGGCCCAATCATACAACTCCGCTCTATGACTATTGTTTTGCATTGCATATAGTACCTTCCAGCACGCTGTCACTCGTAGTCGTATGGATGTGGCCAGTGCATAGTAGAAGGCAATTTCACTCCGAAATATTTGTAAGTGGATGCCACTTCCACATTTTGTCCTCTGTAACTGAAGGTGGGCGCCCTAGACTGACGCGAGGATGATATGAGGACCATAGTTACCAAATACGGATACAGAATACGATACGGCATGCAAAAAAAAAAAAAAAACAACTACGGAATACGAAATACGGATACGGAAAATACGGTAAAGTACTCAAAACGAACAGAATTGTGCTTCTAAGATTGAACAACATATGTTGTACTTGAGAATCCAAATATATTATAGATTAGGCTTCAAAACATATAGAAATGTTCAAATAAAACACAAGTTTAAGTTATATGAAAATATCATAGTAGTTTTTAGAACACATAAAGAATATACACAACGCTCCTTATGGCCAATTATGGCTGCTATACAACATAATACATGATTACAGCAAAATAACAAGCCAATTTACTTATTGCATTTCGCTGTACATATACCATTTTTGGACAAGATTCTTCAGGTAATATACTTGATGCATAATAGAAAACAGCAAAGATGTGAATAACGATTCCTTACAGGGACATATGTATCTTTTTGAGCGATATCTCTGCTTCTATTCTAATATTCTGGGTTATGAAAAGAAGGTAACTGTGGATGTACAATATAAACTCGTAGGCTATTTTAAAGGTTCTGTTTATTGAAATCTTTTTGAACTTATGCAGAAAGTGTTGCCACTCAAAGATATCGCTTTTGTCAGAAAGGCTTGGACAGCAGGACTTTTTCCAAATGCGATTGAGGTCACGGCTTGGGGCAAGAAGGTACCACACATGTCATGTTAAACCGGATTTGGTTTGAATGATTTGTAAGGAGACAAGAAGGAAAGTTGTCTGCTTCAAAAACTTAAAAAGCTTAATATCAAAGCAGTAAGGTGTTACAAACTGAAAAGGGATGATAAAAAAACTGCTAACGATGGTAATTTCTTGGCTGGCATTATCTATTCTCATACCTATCAGGGATTCAGGGGTCAAATCCGACATCAAATCTTACCTCTTAACACTGGAAATCAGTGGCACTATGCTATCAGGTACCAGCCGCACTGGAAATCAAACGCCCACGCCACAATCGCTCCATGGCATTTCGGTCTGTGTTCTCGACAACAGGGGATAAAAAAACGAACGTGAACCACGCAATCTTTTATATGGGTCAGGTGATAATGCCAAAAACGGCCTTAAAATACGGCGTATTAAAAAAAACAACGGCGTATTTTGCATCCGTTTTTGGAAGGCACCGTATTTTATACGGTTTTCCTATAAAATCCGTATTTTCCGTATTATACGTAAAATACGGCCGTTTTTGGTAACTATGCCAGAGGCTCCAACATATGGTTTGGGCCGTAGGATCGATGGATCCGATGGCTATGGTAGTCCAGGGTGCACCTCCTTTAGAATATGTGGCACCGGCATACGTAAATGAAAGGCATCCTCTTTTTTGCAAAAGGAATTGCCTGTATAATGCAAAGCCCCTTTGCTTTGAAACCCTATTTGCATCAATACACATAAACCAAGGATTTATTTGTGATTGCATTCCATCTGGAGGTTCATGTAGACCTTCTGAATGCAATATACAGGTTATATGAGACCTGCTCAGGCCAGTTGCAGCCGACAAGCCAACCAATCCATAGCACTATTGGGATCCACCAGGGATGCCCTCTCTCTCCAACATTAGTTATGCTCAGGCAATTGTTTCAAAAATTTCTAGGCATTGACATTTTTTGAAGGATTGAGACTCACTTCCTATAGGGTCTTCCACCAGCAGGTTCGTCATGCCATTGCATTTTTTTTGGCAAACTCTGTAGCAAAAGCAACTCCTAGCTCAACAAGACAGCACAGACAATAGATACCCAAAAGTCGAGTAGCAACGGAACATTAGACACGTCCAGTGACCGCAGTTGTTATATCCGCTCCTTACATGGAGAATATTGCAAAGCTGCTCAAGGAGCAACTAGAACGGAAGAATATGGGTCACAATGTGGTAGTCCGAGGCCTTCTAATAGAGAGGCAAGGGAGGATCTCCAAGATACAATTCCATGCTTCCAACATCAGTAGATACAAAATACTGCTTGTGACCAAGGAAGGCTACAGTAGAGTAGTGCATGATAAGTAAGCTACTATTAACTTTCAGTGTGCCTAAACTTGGTGGGTCCGAGATGAATAATACCCAACAATTTCGATGTCATAAGGAACAAAATCTGCAATGGCTATGTGGCAGGTATAATCTAAATATGTGGCTTCCGTGAGCACTAACAACTTTGTCATGATCTAAACACTTTCAATACAATTAGATACATGAAAACATCATCCGAAGGAAATCATTGATTCCAACTTTGATAGCTTGTGTGCAAACTCCTTGCATTTCTTCCTGTAGATTAACAATGCCTTATGGCCAAATTCGCTTGATCAAATCCATTGCTGCCTGTATTATGCATGGGCCTATTCAAGGATTTTCTATTGCAGCAGTCAGGGACCCCCATTGACTTGCAGAACGCAATATACAGGCTATACGAGGCATGCTCAGGACGTCTCACATCATCAGGATAGTCGGTAGTCAGTAGTATTGGAGTACGTCAGGGTTGCCCCCTCTCCCCCACACTCTTTGGCCTATACATTGATCAGCTGGAAGACTGGCTTTCTGCGCACGGAGGTGCGGGCATCCATCTCATGCATCACATAATCAGGCAACTCATATATGCTGACGATGTCGACGTCCTGGCCTATACTCCAGAGAACATGCAATGTCACATGGATGCTCTTGACACTTTTTGCCAATTCACTGGCATGCGAGTTAACTTGGCCAAAACTGGGGTGCTGCTAGTTTCATCATCCCGTCAGCCAAGGCTTCCCTCATTCACTTACTAGAGACAAGATGTCGAGGTGGCTCCAAACCTACAAGTATTTGGGGATCGCATTCTCTATTACCACCCACTGGGATGCTGCCATCAGGTTGCGTGTCACGGCGGGTTGGAAAGCACTCATGCAGAACTGTCATAGTCACACCAGTCACACCTCTTTAGGGCATTGGTCGAGCCGGTTCTCCTGTATAGGGCAGAGGTGTGGGGCCCGGTGATATCCCTCACCACCTAAAATGATCTCAAGCAGGTGCGGAAGGCCTTCTTGGCACGAGCCCTTGGGGTAAAGTCCACAATTCTATACCAGAACCTACTCCAGGAAACAGGTTTTCTACCCCTTCAACGGCTACAATTGTACAGTGTACCAGCATACTTATTACTGCTAAGGTTTTTCCCTCGAAAACCCTTCGGGGCATGGGTTTTTTAATCCTGACAGTAATACCTCTGCTGCTCTCTTTTTGTTTGGGTTCCATAGGCCAATTGACGATAAAAATTTATTCTATTCTATTCTATTCTATTCTATTCTATTCTATTCTATTCTATTCTATTCTATTCTATTCTATTCTATTCTATTCTATTCTATTTGCATTAGATGGTCGGATGGCGCCCTAACGTCGTATCATGACAACCAAAGACAACCAAGTTACCTACTAACTGACATCACGCAAAAGAAAACCTTGACCTCCGTCATTGGATCAGAGGAACTCTTAATCTCATTTGTTCAATTAGCATATCTTAATAATATCCAATCGATCCACCTCTCCAAGGGTTTAATCAACACACTTCTTCAAGGGTTTACCCTTCGGACAACCTAAAAAAAAAGGGAGAAAAAACTTCAAAAATAAGGGCCTCCCTCGAAATTTTTACTTAGGGGAGGAGCGCCATATTTGATGCAGTTAAAGGGAGAACGAAAAAATGGACTTTGTTGAATCATAGGTTTGATAAGTACGTTGAAGAGCTTGGAACAAGCTCTATCTAATAATCTATTCTTTATTTTTTTTCTACAGCTATGGATTGCTCAGAAAACTGGCTCAAAGATAAGAGGTTCAGAGCACCCCTTTATCACACCTTGGTTCCATCAATGGCATAGTTGTGTTCTAAAATCCGTTCTTGTTTGCTTTTTCTATCAGGAAATAGGCAATAGACACTTTTATGAAAGCTTAGATCTTAAGCTACTTGATGCACATGTTCTTCCCTCAAACTGATACTTGATACTGCTACAAGGACATACATCCATTTATTATATCTGCTCCACCAATGGAGCAGGGCTGCACCATCATTGATGCACTATTCTTGAAAGAAAACTCTGTAGTCTGAGTTAATAGTTTCTAATGGTTAGAAATATGACTTAAAACTTGAGAGATGCCATCATAATCGTTTTTATCATAAAAATTTGACAAATTCTGATTGTGTCAATGATGGAGACCATTAACAAACCAAAAGACTAAGCAAGAATAATCGTTGACCTGTTTGCCCGAAATAGAGATGGCCGATACCCTTTTGAAGCATATGGGCATGTCGACACCTGCAGAGGACATGATTAGAATGGAGGCCGCTGATCCCCATATGCCCAAGGCGCATGCGCTCCTTTATCCGCCGCTACACCTTTGAAATGAAAATATACTGCTTCTTTTTATAACCCAGATGCCAACGTCACTTTTATACGTATTTCTATACGTAACATGTGGCATTGTTAGCGTCCCTCCCCTAACAATGACTTCTGTCCATGTTGCAAGTTATCTGCAACCCCGGGCTACAGGTATTGTGCTAGAAATTGCATCGTCGATTTTTTGTTGAGTGAGGAGAACGTTGCAGAAAGTCATCGGGGCAGATGGTAGGGGCACAATCGAGTTTGTGTCCGAGGAAGAGGTATGCGTTCTGGATCTTTTTTGGCAAAGGGTATCCCTACAAACCGCTTAGCAAGGGAGAGACAGCATGATCTTTCACAAGAAGTATGGATTTGCAATAGAAATGATCCTATCTTTATGCTCTGTACTATATAATAAACAAGAAATAGGAAATGAACCCGCATTTAATTAGGAACCACTAGCTTACCTTAAACAATTCCTAATTGCAGATGAAGGAAAGAGCGGAGGTACCCCCGATCCCTGAGGTACCTAAATTGGATTCGAAACCTTCAAATTCTTGTATGCTATGATCTAATCTTCTACTAATCCTACCAGACAAGCTTGATATGGAGCACGATTCCTTACAAATTAAGTGCGGATCATGGCTAACCACCACCTACATTGGGCCACGATCACATGGACATAGGGCCAGGGAGGGGCCTCCTAGACCCGTGTCAGCAACACATTAAATTGATCAACATTTTTTTGTCCAAAAAACTAAACCATTGGATAGCCCAACTATCTTGGAATCTAATGGCCTGGGGGGTGCACCTATTGTATAGGGGGTATGCCACCTGCGTGCAAGGGGGTCGGCAAAAACCCCCTTGTATACGCGTTTGAATTTTTTTAGAAACCCCCCTTTCCTGCCACATACAGTACCAAAATTGCCCTAAAAACCCCAAAAAGCCACCCCTAGGTACGAGTATATGTACGGTTTAAGGGGAAAACAAACCCTTTCAGGTCACTTACATGGTTTGTACGACAAACCTATGTGAATCCCCCTTGTCCAATGGTGCCTCATTTGTTCAATTCCGTCATGAACACTGTGATTTGTGTTCAATTTTGTCATGGATTCCACTATGATTTGTTCAGAGTTCCCTTAAGTGCGCAAAAGGGGGTGATCCTGCCCTAGTATCTAGGACAGGATGGTTGGATCTATTTTGAAAATGTGTGAGATGGCAAATCCCAATGCTCTAAGATAAACCTCAATGGGTTCATCACTAATAGTAATAGTACGTATACAAGAAGAATTGCAAGTAAAAAGCAATTATTGAGACGCGAAGATTTGGGTAGTTTCTTTTCTGACGTGGCAGCTGACGTGTCCGGCTGAAGTGGCCACCTTTTTCCCTTCTCTTTCTGCGCTTCGACTCTGCGGCTATGGCATTTCTATGATGCCTAGTCGGAACGATAGTGTGGTTGTCTTCTAAGGCTAGATTGAGGTTCGATAAGGCGATGTAGGAGCTTTAGGGAGGATCGGTTAAAGTTTTTATGATTCATCACTGGGGTTTAGAAGTTTCAAGGATGTCTATGGAGTGATTTTTTGAAGATCGGTGAAAGATTTGCTTATATTTTGCAAGAATGACTAAAGGTTATGATAAACAGGGATTTTTTGAGCTTTATTGGACATTTTGGTAAATCCGGCATATGGAGGTGCGAAATAGCTATCTCTGAATGACTTCTGGAAATGTTCTGAGTTTTTTCGAGTTTTAGGACCATTTTGCTTGTAGGACCACTTTGCTACCTTTGCATGCCTGTTCTTAAGCTTTGAAAAAACTTACAGGAAATGGAAGAACCCCTTGTTTTTGTAACACGTGATCTAGAACCCACTAATTTTTGTAACAGGTGGTTTCAAAAAGACATAAGACATTGGCTGCTTCTTTTGATGAAAAAGCTTTAGAAACTTGAAGCCCTGTAGTACCAACATCAAAATTAGCATGGCGAATTGCTAAATACACCTTTAATCCTTAGTTTGATCGATGGACGAAAGATTGTTGAATCAGAAGTTGTTTTAGTGTTTTGGAACTTGTTTCTGGTGATCTGAATACATTCTCGATGTTGAATACATTTCTTTGTACTGTGTCGCATTTTAGAAGTAAAAAAAATTGTCTACAAGTTGAATGTAGTAACAAATAAAGAATGCAAGAAAATAAAGAATGCAAGTAAAAAAAGTAAGAATGCAGATAGTATTAAAGAATGTAACTAAGAGAACAATTCTGGGAAAGAATGTTGTACATGTGGCACTCTAAGATTGGACAATATGGCAGAATGGAAACTAACCAAACTTTACGTATATAAGAATCACAGGTAAGAGGTGATTCTTAAAACGTGAAATCAAAGGTAGCAGCAATTCAGCGAGGTAAAATCTGGCAGAA
Source organism: Isoetes taiwanensis (assembly GCA_021234155.1). Lineage (NCBI taxonomy): Eukaryota > Viridiplantae > Streptophyta > Lycopodiopsida > Isoetales > Isoetaceae > Isoetes > Isoetes taiwanensis. The sequence goes on from JAJEKV010000037.1 coordinate 6,868,708, forward strand.
TGCGAGGTGAATCGGCCAGAATTCGAGGTGAAAGCTCCAGAATGTGGGGTGAAAACTCAGAATCTTCGGCTGAAAGAAGAACGCAGGAAGAACGCCGCAGTAAAACTTCGCTCGTCCTTGCTTGAAATTTTCTTTGACATTCTTCAAAAGAATAGGTGATACGTGGCGAGGCGTGATTGATGGACGCAGCTGAATTGCTGCTACCTTGATTTTACGTTGACGGAATTATAAAGTCCAACTTCGAGAAAATAGTACATATCAAATAAGAGAGGTGTGGAATCTGAATGTGTATGGGTTCACAATTGTAACAATGGACAATTTTTAGGCAACCATATATACAAAAAGAATGATGACCCTCACAACTAAATGTTACAGTTACATGTTATTGCAGGCCAAAACCTTTTGAATTTGCAATTGCAAGCTTTAACTTTTCTTCTAGTTTCGCTTTGGTGCTATACTCGGGCAACAGTAAAATGTTGAAGCACGTATGTGCTGTTGGTAGCCTGCTTGAAAAAATGCATGGGTTACTCACACCTGCAGACATGTGCAATCAAAATGATGAATACCTAGTGGTGTCCTCGCCATTGCGTTGTATGATGAACTTGAGACTACCAAGGCCCCCAACAGGAGATTTGTCATTTCCAGTTGTAAAGAACAATAATTTCTTCTTGTCTTCTAATGACATTTCCGCAACCTATGAATTCTAAAATGGATTAATAAACCTGCCTTACAGCTCCAAAAAACCAGGGGATCCAAGAGCAGAAGAGGAGAAAAATCATAACATGGGGGAGCACACATCAAACAGATCACCATGACTTTAGTACGTTATAGACTATAGCAAGTGTATGGCAAAACCCCACTTGATTCTACTATAAGATAGAACATAGAACATAAAAAAAGCAGTAAAAGGTTTCTGGTAATATAAGAAATTTGGACCAAGCCAGTACCAATTTCCAGAACCATTGAACTATTGTGCTTTCTTTTGTATAGCCGCCTTTGTAGATGGTCACATGCTCCAATGCCTACATGTTCCCGAAATAGAAATGCATATCAGTATAAAAGTAATTTATTCTGAATCAGAAAAATATTTCCTTAACATATGAGGGACTCTGGCATTACACAAGCATATCAAGATTCGGAGCATTCCCCTACTTTGGAGATAGTAAATCAAGCACATGGTGCATAACAAAGAAAAAAATATAGTCTATCAAAAAGCCTAAAATATGCTCTGATGTTATTGGAATGGATAAAGGACTCCACTTTTGCAAGGAGCCAGGGGAGGCAAATCTATTCCACACAGCCATATATGGCAGGCAAATCCTACATGTTCTCCAATTCTGATCTTACTTCCCTGTTAATAAACAGGTCTGATGATGTCAACTTAGGTGCAAAGCAAGAGGTCCAGCACCACTTGCTTTGATGAGCTCTTCCTTACGAAGCCAGCAAAGTACACTGAGGAAAACACAGAACGTCCACTTATTCATATACATAAATACACTGGGCCAGGATAAAGAGAGTTCTTCAGGTTTCACCACTCCTGGTTGACAAAGCCTTTGCTCTCATGCAAGCCTTCGCCTCGCCTGATGAACAGGTACGGACACTACTTTTCGTGGTTTTCACAACTGCCAACTATGAATATCTGAATATTTTGGTCCCCTACAGACATCTGCCATTTCAACATAAGGATGGGTGCTGAAAGATGGTATGGAGATGGTAGAAAGCAATCCACCGAGAACGCCATGTCATTGAATGACTTAGATCCGAGCAACCAGCCTGACCTGGCTAAAGATTTTGAGACATCTCTGGCCTCCTTGCATACCACCAAAATCTGGCACGTGATTGTGCTTGGAAATCATCCCTAAGTTTGGTTTGGCACCACCAAAGATTTTGCTTATGGTAAAGAAAAGCATCAGTATCGAGAGCTTCATTGTGACCCAAGATAGGTTTGCTAGAAGGCATAGGTCCTTGCCTGTAGCGAACTCATATAAGGACTAAGTGTATGCCATGTCTGTCGAAAGAGCAAAAAGGGATTGTTGCCAAATATCCATCTGTGCACTATTATTCACAGAGGACAAACTCGAGGAGTAGCATACCTCAAAATCATAATGTGGTAGCCCGCAAATAATAAGCTCTAACTCGTACGGTTGGAAAAGTGTAAGTGCTGGCCCCATACAAAGCTGCTCAGGAAACACATTGTCAGAGACCACAATATTGCGCAAGGAAAGAGGAAAGAGGAAAAACACTTTCAGTTCGTCCAGTACCTCTAAAAATCCACGGGAGAAGGCAGCAAACTGAGAAGAAATAGAATCCTCCAATATAAACTTCACGTACAAGTCAACAAACCTGAAAGAGTGCTGAAAGAATTTGAGCATGCAGTGTTCTAAGTCGAATTCTCAGATGTAAAATCACCACCTCTTCCTGTTCATGTTTGTCACAGGTGTCTCGCTTCCATGTGCCTCAAGTTGGTGGGTTCTCATCTCTCCAAAGTAATCATATGTGACCTTCAGGAAATAATAAAAGCATGGGATGCATTGTCTAGATACAAAAACAGGAAGTGGAGGCTCAAAGTAAAAGAAAAAGAAGATACAACAAGCTAAAGAGGGCATAGGGACTGGGGAAACTATGAAGAGAAGTAATGATGCAATGCACAGCGCAGATTCCTAGTCTCTTTGTTGACAATTTCTAGTGAATTTAGGTGACTTCATGTCAAAATATTTTGATATCAGCCCAACACCCTCATAGTTATAAATGAACTACATGATCAATAGTTTAGCATTTCGATAATTGATATAAATTGAAGTTTTCCCATGAATTCTCGTTTGGTTATGGCATCCAAACTAAATGAAACAAAAGAAACCACTATAACACATGACATGAACTTGGTTTCCATCACCTACCAACACATTCGAGCAGCTACTCCTATGGTATGGCATCAAAACTAAATGAACAAAAGAAACCACACTCCTATGGTATGGCATCCAAACTAAATGAACAAAAGAAACCACTATATAAAACACATAGAACGAACTTTTCCACACACTCGAGCAGCCATTCCTATGCTGTAAAAAATCTGCATCATAAAAATACTCAAGTAAATGCAGCATTGTCCTGCAACTTTGGGTTGGGCTGACCGGGTAATATGTATCTGCTTCCTGCAGAATTTGGACTCTACTTCCTACAGCTATATTGAACTACGGCTTTACGTATAAGAACTTATGGAACAAAATAAATATGAGAAAAGAACAGAATATGAGACCTCAAAATGTAGTCCAAACGTGTTTTCAACATCCCCTTTGAAATCAAGGAGTTTCTGAAGATTTTTGTGCAGGTCTGGATCAACATCCTTCAAATCTTCCATCTCTGGTGCTATACCCATTAACTTCTTATAAACGACCTGAGAATTGCAATTTACTTCAGAAAAAGAATAAACGTGAAGCAATATTGCAAGGAAGCATTATATGGTAATATAACTATCTCTGACGGGATTCATCTTTTCAGCACCAAAGCTAAAAGAAAGCTGATGCAACAGTCCTTTACAGAGGAGTAAGTACTGTTTGAAACATTTCAAGCTGACATGAGTGTTGATGGATGTCATCGTTTCAGATTGGTTTGTGTTACAATCTTGTCTCTCCTCACGATCTCAATCAACCTACAACAAAATGAATGCTAATCCTATAAATGAACTAATGCTAATTCCACAAATGAGAATTAAGTTAGCTGGGACATCTCCCTAAGAATTATCCCAATTTATCAAGGCATTTACCTTTAAATTTGATAAAAACAATGGATCACACTAGGACAAAGCATTTAAGTGTCTTGTAACGCCAAATGTAACATTCCTTAACCATCCCAGCCTAACCAACTGGCCAAAAGCATAAGGATATTTATGGGGAATCAATCCCACCCTCTTATGGTAGTATTAACACCCCATAAGCACATTGCTAGGACCCCCTCTGAGTTGGTCCCCATGGGTCTATACACTAAGCTTGCCATGCCCAAATAGCAGATTCAGAAATTTAGAGAATGATATTTCCTTTGGCGGTTGACTCAAGAGCACAAGAAATTATTGTGTATGCCTCGCAAATGGGCAACTGTACTAAGAACAAACAAGCATGAGATAGGAAATAAACAGTTCTCATATAGTAAATAGCTGAGCTTTTCAAACAGCAAAAATGTTGACCAACATCTAAACAAAAAAACCAGTAAGGCAGGCAAAATCGCACGAGAGGAAAGTGAACATCAAGGATCGTGTCGTTGTAGATTGCCAAGCCCAAAATGATTCCCACCTGATAATAATAAGATCAGCTATTAGTACGACGTGCCTAAGCTTGCATAAAATTGTAAGCTACCAGTTGGAACTCGAGTTCTGATTCCATGGAATTAGGATTGAGCCAAAATCTTCGAGATTCTTCATTATAGGTAAACATTCCTGTCAATTGTCATATGGTAAGTTTACATATGCTTAAAATGAAGTTACAATGCTGAAAAGCAATATTATAGACACAGTGTATAGAATGTCATGAATGTGCCTTTTTTTGGGAGAAGTTTGGCAGCGTGGTGTGCATACCATACATATAATCAGAAACTAAGAATAGTTCTCATTCTTAATACAGAAAGTTTATATATGCCAGACTGCATGCTTAATTTGAAATGCCAAGAAAGTAGTCTAAACAGAATGCTTGTTAATGGATCAGTCGCATTAGCAATGATGCTTAAAATGTCATGAATGTGCTTTTTTGGGGGGATGTGACTGTCTCCCAGTTCCACATGGTTCCCAAAACCGGAAGAAAATTGTTTTTTCTGGTATGTAATTATGTCAGAAGCAGGGAAGCCTGGAAATATTTTCTGCGTAACATACACGTAAGAAGGCAGCTATGTTATTTCGCAAACAAATTGGACAAAATGTGTATCTCAAGGGTGAGAATGCCAGCAGGGTCTTTAAATGTTAAGAATGGGAAATATTCCTAATTTCTGAGTTTATGTATGGTATGTATATTTGATTGGTTCAAGATGCAAACAGATACTGATGTTCCATATTCCATGTTTAAGGACTAATTCATGAACCGTTTGTAAGAATGGCACTGAGCTGTGCATAGAATATTTGCCTCATCTAACATAGCTAGCAGTTTAAGTAATACGCTGAGGCCAAAAAGTACCATAATTGACATCAAAAAGGTCACGGACTAAGAGCTGAAAAAATTCTTTTGTAATTCCACCTTCATCTATCCCAGCCTCTCCTTCGAAAATTACCTTAAATAAAATTAAGCATAACAAAGTCAATAAAGCTGTCGGAGCAAGTTATAATAGAATAGGAACAGAACATAACGTACCTTCAAAGGCTTTTTCAAATCATACACATGATCTATCAGTTGTTTTAAACTGTCGCCAACTAATGTCTCTCGCCTCACCTAGATAACAAAGGAAATAACTTGGCTCTTGAATGAGAGTAAACATATGGCACACTTTTCATTGACGGCTTTTTTTCTTAATGGAACATTCAATTTCTGCTGCAATGACTATTTGTTTTTGGATTTTTACGCAATTACACTAACCAAATTGCTGAACATCCTAATTGTGTTCCTAGAATGTTTTCCCTAAATTGTTACGAACATGTTTTTGGTGGTTTGCTAGATATTCTGAAGACCTACATATACTATTTATTTTTACTTTTTTACTTTTCTTTTCCCATTCACACTATCTTGCTGCTCTGGGTCATCCTAAACAGTGAAAAATGAGCTAGTCTGCTGGTCATGCTCTCATTTTCTTTAAAGATGTTCCTTCAATTTGAGAAAGTTAATGAACAGGGTCAAACATTTCTGGTCATAATACTTCACGAGGGCATACAAAATAAAATGCTATTCAGACTCAACTAAGTCTAGATCACACAAAGGATATTTCCTGTCCTTTGATTAATATAATTAGTGCTTCTCATCTCAATCTCCTATGTCAAATACACACTCTAAATTGTCAATGGTCTGAAAACTGCAGCTATATGAAAGAACAAGGGTTTATTTCAGGTGGTGATCCTATGCTTGTTATATGATTTTGATGATTTGGAGATTTGAAGGTGAACATGTTCCACTGGAAAGATCACTGATGCTAGAGTACGAGGGAGCAAGGCTGTAAGGACCTTGGTGTAAGAGGCGACCAATTCATCTTGTCAGGGCAGAAATACTCTACTGGATTCAGTTGCAGATGGTCATGGGAGAAATCTTCTTATTGAAAATCTTCCTATTTGGATAGATTCTCATTAGAAATTTCTGAAAAGGATTGCTGTAGTGCAAGAGAAGGATTGCTGTTGTTAGCATACTGGAGCTATGTGAGTTATATCATTATGTCGAAGATCTGGTGCTACAACAAAGGGAGAGCAGGCGCTGCTTTGAAATGTCAGTAAATGAAATAATTGCCTCCGATAGTTTCACTGCAGCATAGTAACATAGTCCAGGGAGTGTTTGAAGTTTAGAAGCAATCTGAACTTTAATCCCAGGGAGGGCATATGAAATTTGGATGAATACAGATTTGGACTGGAGATGTACATGTTCTGCAGGTATCTCACATATCTAGGTCCAGGGAGAGGGTTAGGATATAGAACCTACATATGTGACATGTATATTTGTACAGCTGGCACCATGTGCCTATATATTTGTATCATTCTCATTTAATATTTGGAACATTTTGTCCTCTTCCTCTTCTCTGGATGTTCTATCTGGCATTATGCTAAAATTGCGTGCATAGTAATAACAATCATCTGTGCAAATTGCCAGATTGCGCAGATGGGCAGTATACCAGAAGATCAGCTGCCTTCAAAACAAATGATTAATCAGCTAGTTTTTTAAGTTACTTATGATCAAAATGTGCATATGCCTACATATGCCTACTGCGCAGACCTGAGTGATGACGTCACATGCTGAGGGGCATTGCGGATGACATGGCATGTATATGCCAAAGTCATTAGAGCCAGAGTTCAGTTTTTCTCTCACAGGCTTTTCATAAATTCATTGAGCGTCATCGGCCAAATCAAGCATTTTGTATCTTCTTTTTCATTTCATCTACAACCCAAAATAGCTTTGTTGTATCAGAGCACGGATCGGAATGAACAGTAGTGCAAAAGTTTCGCTAATCTAACACTATTTCTGGAGTTGAAAGGCTTTTGAAGGCTTTTGCAAATCTACCAGCAGGAGCGAATTTGGTTTTGCATCCTCTGGCTAGTATTCCAATCCAATCAGAGAAATCCTCTGTAGAGATCTTGCGGAAGGGAAGATCATCTATCTGGAGGCTCACAATTTTGTCCCAGAGCTGTCACATTCGTGGAGATTTGCATTTTTCAGGTCGATCTTGTCTTAGATCAACTGTAGATCTATCCATTCCTCACCTATTATTTTTGTCCTCCTTCTTTCCTCTGCACTTAGATCTGTCATCAGAGTTTATTCTCTCTGTTCTATATGGCTGCTCTACATTCCTAGAATTCATTACTCATGATTTGCTCAATGGAGACAATTATTATACATAGTATGATAGTTTTGAGCTATTGAGTAGTATCTCCAAGATAAAGCCAAGAAATCAGCAGACAAAGTGTTCTCCATTTCAGCATCCCTATCTCCATCTGCATCTTTACCATCAGATCATTCAAAAGCTCTTGCAGCTAATGTTTCCAATCTTTCTATTGATCAAATTGATTCTCCGCAGTGTGGCTGAGAAATTTCAGTCAGATCTAATATAGTTCGAATGGTAGATGGAAACCTTGCTAAATCTAAAGGTATAGGTGCTGTTTTCCTAAAAAATGATGAACATCTTACACTCAAAATTGATGATGTTATTCTTGTACCTGGCCTTCTCGTCCATTTACTAAGTGCCTCAGAATTTGATAGAAAATTGGGCTATTCTGTTTTCTTCACTGACAGTGAGGTACGTGTCACGAGGAAGAATCCATTGCAGCATGTGAACTTACAGCTTCAAGGTCCTATTGCTCAAGGCAAACTCCATGATGTCGGTCTGTACTATCTTAGTGCTAAATCCTCATTAGCACCAACAACTTCCTCTTTCGTTGCAGTTTGTACCTAAGACACCAGAACATTTATGGCATGCTCGTTTTGGACATCTGCACAGGATGCATTGCACATTGCCTCCACGTTAAAAATGGTTGATGGCTTACCTTAGCTTGGGCCACAACATGCTGATTGTACTGCATGCAGACTTGGGAAACAACTTCAGGCACCTTATCCTTGTGCTAAATTTCGAGCTACTCAACCTTTAGAATTAATACACTCAGATATTTGCTACATGCCAATCAAATCTCTTGGTAGCAGCACGTAATTGTTACTCTGTATTGATGATTACAGCAGATACACATGGGCATATTGCGTCAAACTTAAATCTGAAGCTTTCCTTACATTCAAATGTTTCAGGACATTGGTTGAAAATCAGTTTTCTACCACCATCAAAGCCTTAAAACGGATAATGCAAGCGACTATCTTTCCCAAGAGTCTCGGGGTTATGTTGATGCCAAAGAGATTCATAGCAGCTAATATTACCATACGTTCATGCACAAAATGGTGTTGCCGATCGCAAAAGTAGGACACTTCTGGAACTTGTGAGATGCACAAGCAGTTATCAACCACTTTTTGGGCAGACGCCATCACAACAGCAGCATACTTGACCAATCGTTCACCAACCAAAGCCTTGAAGCTCTAAATTCCATCTGAAGCTCTTCATGGAGTCAAACGAGATATCTTTCATTTGAGAATCTTTTGTTGTCTTGCATGTGCTACAATTCGAGCTGAAATTCTTTAAAAACAGGGCAAACCCACAATCATTTTCATTGGCTATCCCGACAATATGAAAGCATGGAAGTGTTTTGATCCTGCCACTAGAAAAGTGTTTGCCTCATGGAGCGTGGCTTTTATTGAAGACGCTGTCTACTCATCTGATTTGTATGAGGCACCAACTGAAGCTTATGATCAGCAATTACAAGATTATTTTACCTATAGACCTACCGATCCAACTTCAAGTTCACCACCTGCTGCTTCTTGTTAGAATAGTATAATGTGATATATGTTGGACATGTTAAGTCATTGTAACTTAACGTGTTTTAACGTGTAACTTAACTTGTACCCCATGGGACATTTTGTATTAGCCCATGGGCCCCCTTATCTTTTATCTTTTTCCCTATTTGCCACCCAACCCACCCAACATGAGGGCGTGGCACATATATATGTACCATCTCGAGTTAGTGTAATATACACAAGTTTCATCTCGAGTTAGTGTAATATACACAAGTTTCTTGCTCCTTTGTTGCTTGCTGCATCTCCTCTTCTCTCCATTGCTGTTCAGATCATCTTCTTCACTCAACATTTGGTATCAGAGCAGTGTTGCCATCCTTGGGTGCTAATTCTGTGCAGGAGAGGAAGTATTTTGGGAAGGTTTTTCTGCTTTGTGGAAAATAGAGCAGATTTTAACCCTAACTTGTGTTCGAGCCTAGAGAAAAGCATCCCTCTGTCACGGAGAGTTGCATGCAGCCTTAACCAAGCTAAAAGCAAAGCTAAAAGCAGCCCTTGAGTGTAAAAATCTGAAAGATTTGTTGTAGCAGCTTGCATATTGCCTTGCATGTTGAAGATAGAGTAGGAGTTTGCAGATTTGTGGCTTTGATTAGAAGAGGCTTGTGTTTTTTCACAATGGACAGCCTGGAAAAGGTGTTCATGAGCGAGAAGTTCTTGCTTAAAGGCAAGAACTACTCCATTTGGAAGGAGAAGATGACTTTGGCACTTGATCTTGCTGGAGTTTTGGAGTTTGGGACGTAGTAGCCTGAAGGCCAAAATGATGATGACAAATGGGAGGAGTTGAACAAAAAGGCCCTGCTGCTCATCAAACTTGCAGTGGATGATTCCATGCAAAGGCACATACTTGGAGTGAAAAGTGCTAGTGAAGCTTGGCGCAAATCTCAACAAATCTATGAGACAAAGAATCATACGAGAAAGCAGCTCTTAAGGAATCAGCTGAACAACCTAAGGTTAAGGGAATGTAAAGATATGAGTGACTTCATTTCCAAGATCACAGAAATTGCCGCACAATTGGCTTCTATCGGAGTTCTTTACCCCACTGTTTCCAGATGTGATATCGTGTTTGCAGTTGGTGTAGCCGACTTAAGCATTTTGTATCTCCTTTTTCATTCCATCTATGATCCAAAATGGCTTCAAAGGATGCGTTCAGCAGATGAATTACATTGTTGGTAACCAAGGGTACAACTTAACTCCATACACTCAGCAATATTGTCCAATTTCTGTTCTCCCAATATTTTCTGGACCAGCTCAAGGCTCATCATGAGGCCAAAGCTCCAAATGCTTCGTCATTTTCCTTTTCCCGAGATGGATCTGAGGGTTTCAGCTTTTATGTTTCTGGATAGTTGAGATATAGACAGCTTTCAGCTTCCCTTGAGATATTGCGACATCAAAGTTTTAAGTGTCCTGATATATCGACCTATTTCTTTTCTGCATATTATCCAGCCAGCACTTCAACACTTGCAACAAAATTTAAGATACGTGGCAGAATAGAACATCTTGATCACAAAAACAACGACAATGTCTTGGCAGAGAACATACCGAAAGAACCAGAAAGGGGATTTCATGAACATTTCCAAACAAATGCTCAACAACTGCGTGCTTCACCATTTCCTGCTTTTGCAAATTTGCTTGCACCTATATGCATATGCTGCTTTAGCAGGTACTTTGAAGAGCACAACTCTTATACAAAAATCACCTGCAAGATTGATGCTTTTGCCTCGGGAGTGAGTAGGAAAGGAACCTGCATTACAAAAAATTTAATATCCACAATAATGTGTTCAGTTTTACTGGTTCCAACCATAAATGAAGGGCATGAAACTATGATCAGAAGAAACCTGGCAAAATGAGGTTATTGCCTGCGGGTCTTTGTTCTGCAGCCACCTAATAAATTCATCCTGCAAATACTATAGCACTTCATCGCCCGCCCATTCAATAAATATAGTGCAAATACTAGCTAGCTTCTCAATTGAAAAACCGAATTTAAATTTTAAAACATTTAGAAGAATGCACGGCTAAGGTAATGTGATAAAAGAAGTTTAACTCCTCATAATCTGAACTTAAATCCCTTGTTTAGAATTTATACCATGATCCATTACTCTCATGTATATGGATAAGTGCATCAATTTGGAAAGCACACAAGAAATATCAAGCCACCGATGTTTATGTTATATGTCTTATCTGTTTCACAATATCATCAGTGTAGATATAAACTACTCATCAGAATAATCAAAGTGGTGAGATATTAATTCAATAATGAATAGCAATATGAGAATTGACCCATTACTAAGGATATCCACTGCTATGATGTTCGACAATCCTAAGCAGAAGATGGAAGGATAGCCTGTCAAGTATACTCTTAGGAATTACTAATTAGGTGCCTATTACGTATAGGAAATACAAATTCCAAGATAATAGCTTACCTGCAAATCTGCATTTTCACTAATTGATGCATTGTAGAAACTTGAGTCAGGAACAAGGTTGACCTTTTTATTGGCTTTATACAATGAAATAAGGACCTTCAAAATGCAGAAATACCCTAGTCAACAACTAAGCACAGACCGTGCTTCTTAAGACATCAATAATGCCATAATACTTTTACTGCTGCTACTATATCTTCAGGAATTGGCCTTCTACCCAAAAGATGTTTCCTACAAAGTAAAGCCAATGGATATCGTTCAAACAAAACATGTGAACAAGACGAAACCAGTAAGTTTACATTGCAAGTTACCTGTTAGTTATGAATCTTTGGACTCCTCTAACAAACCGGCCCTCAAAGACATCTTTTGGATATAATTTCAACCATTCTTCAGTTATCTGCAAAACACAATGTGCATTAATGCCATATCATCGGTGTTCAGATATGTTTTCTATTGTGCCAACTGGCTTAAGAAGACATTAAATTAAATTTTACTAAGCAGAGCAGTTTTAAATGCAGATTAAGAATTAGGCTCCATGTGCATAAGGCAAACGAATGCATCATTCCCTTCTTGGGCCAAAATCTTTTACCATAACAAAAAGAAAACAAAACCCCCCATTGTTTGGCTAGCAAAATGAACACCATTAAGTACCTAAACCAAACCTTATAGTATGCCATTAATTTTGCTATACAACACCCAACTTGTAGGAGCAAAACCCCAAACGAGGTTCGCCATTTATGGCCCAGATACAGGCACACACAATTCATCCAACAACTTTCCATCTCCAGCGTCGTTTCATGTGAATATGTAGCACATTGATTTAGGGTAAAGAATGTGCAAGGAGGCGACAAGATAACAATGTGTAGTGAGGGGAAATTTTCGAGTCTAATAATTTATATGAATTAATGATATAGTAGTATGTAGATTAATATTAACTTTACTAATGCAATTTAAGAATCCCGTCTTTAGCATGAAAGATGCAGCATATGCAAGACTCACAAAAGGATATGCCTCGCTTGCAATGCTAGAAAGAGAATGTTTCCAAGCGGATTTTCAGGATGTCCCAGCAAAGCTCCATCTTTTCAATACCTTAGACCAGCTGCTTTATACAGAACCTTGATGTGTGGGATGGACATAGCAGCCAAGAATGGGCTCAAATAGAGAGACTGCAAATCTATTTTCTGTCCAAAATAATTATGAGCAAAGCCCCTGTGTCGCTTTTGTCTTCTTGGCCACAGGCTCAAAGTATAAAGTGATGTCAGGCTTGTTTTTTCTTTTAAAGGACTGCTTATGTTTTTCCTTTACTCTCTGCTTTCTTTTTCTAGAGACTTTCGTCGTTTTAGTATTTCTTTTTTTCACTTTTATGCAACATCTCTAGGAACATGATTGATGTATATTTGGTCACAGAGACCCAAGTGGTCTCTCATAACCGTTAATATAATATTTCTAAATTCCCTATAAAATAGATGTTTAATACTTAACCTCAAAACTTAATGACTTCTAAAAACTTCATATTACTTCCCAAAAGATGCCTATATAAAGAAACGTGTAACTTTACTGATGTCCCTATAACATAGACATTAATACTTAACCTCAAGAGTTAATGAATCTCAGTAACTTCATATTACTCCCAATTACTTTCCAACATCTATAAAATTTGTATGGCCCTCAGTAGCATAACTATGAAACCTTTCTTCCGTTCTTTCTTTTGCTGTTTGTATCTATGTTGAGTTCCATGAAATAAAATGGACATAATCACCTCCTTAGCACGCGCAGTCATTTTTCCAAAGATCGAAAAGAGATGTATAGAAACTGAATCCCCAAGCCTGCAACAGAGAATAATGTTAGCAGCAGAAACATGTGATCCAAATTTGTAAAAGGATCACAACCACATTTGTGATGCAGATGTATAAATCCATCCCGGACATCTATGTTCAACTCACGGACAAGAATAAAAGGCATATGCAAAGAACACGAGGATTCACTCGAACTTCAGGCATAGACAATAGCATGAACCATAGAGTCTATGAAACCATATATATACAGTGATTAAAAACCTGCAAGGAAGGCATGCGCCTCCTAGCCAGTTATTTCCAAGAAAGATGTTACCATCCTGGTCCCTTTAAAAGTAATAAGTCAACTTTGGCAGCCTTCGGTGCCTTTTGAGTTGTATTTTCTTAGAAGCCGCTAATGTTGCTCCCATAATATCTGCATTTTTCCTTCCTTTTACGAGCCATCCTCCATTACAGAATCTCCCTAAATAATATGATGTTATCTCTGCGTGCTTTGGACCTTTTGGGCTGCTTATACTTTTTTCTTTAAGAATGCTCCTTCATTTCTGAGCAAAATCTCCAGCTCAAAAAATTGCACATTGTTCGTGAGGTCAATATGAACTTGGTCTTACAATAAAGAGCTGAAATATTCTAGTTATCTTCACAGAGTTTTCTATTGGAACACAACTCCATGGAAAGTTAATTATCTGCTGCCCAGACAGTTTCAGCTTCGGAGCTGCTAAATCGTACTAAAATGGTGGGATCTATCCATGGAACGGGAAAAGAGAATCCTTGTCTATTTAGAAGGTATACTCGACGAGGACATATTATCTATAACAGGCCTGATATATTCTCTTTGCGATCGTACATAGATGCGGACTTGGCTACAGATGATTTGGATCAGAGAAAATTTACTGCATGGTATATTTAGAAAAGTTGATGTCATAAGATTTAGATCCATGACCTGGAAATTGTCAAGAGTTTATACGTTGGAAACTAGACTAATTGACGTATTACAATACTATTGCACACTTCATCACGATGTAATGACTTTTCTTTCAGAGACTTGCTTGGCATCTATCTTTTCTCTACTCTAATGCTTTGTTTCCAGGCACTGTCAAAATTTACCTAATTGTAGAAAGAGTCCCATCTCTACTAAAATATGTCTGCTAATCAACTAAACTGAATGAAAGCTCACCCTTTTTCGCCTGTAAGAGGGCTTTGAAATCCAATTAATAATGCCTGAAAAACCAGTATGTATATTATTATAGTAATCGATTGAAATGAGACAAGATTTAACGGTTTGATACTTCTGTACACCAGTGTCCTATGTCTCAATTAGCAATACAAGTGGCGCAGAAAGAGGAAGGACAAAACATTATACGCCTGGAGATAATCCTGAATGTGCCAATTCATTTCTTCAAATGCAAAATAAACGTAAATCAAGAGTCTAAATACCTGTATCCACAAAGATTCTGGTAGTCTGTTCATGTGTTTCTCAATTCCATTATACAGTCGAACAAGCGAAGTGCCAAGCTTCCCAACCACCTGATAATTGATACCAAAATGAATTATATTTTTTAAATACAAATCTACGTTATTCCAAAAAACTAATGCCCAGTTAATAGGCTAAGACAGCCATTATATTGGCACGGATGTCAGCATTGGGCATCTTTTATTTCCTATGACTTATATTGTGAAATTATTTTTCTGATCGTTCTATTGGAAGTCACTAATGTGACTCCTTTACTATCCTTTTCCTTTTCTTTGGTAAGCCATCATCCAGTAAATGATTTACTGTGACTCTTCATTAATAGAGATTGCCTTGGGCCTCTAAGGCTGATAATGTCAAGCTTTGAGGACGCTCCTTCATTTTTGAGCAAGTTCATGAATAATGTTTAAAGTTAAACTGCAAAATTTTCTCTCTGCGGAAAACTCTGTAGATAAAAACTGTTCAAGATCATTTGATGTGTGGCATGAAAGAGGCTGAATAGGTTGGTGCCTCCCACCTCAACCAGATCGAACTTGATTGCAGTGACCAAGTGACTGTACTGATATATGATCTTCTTGGGGTGCTTCAGCAGTTCATAACTTCCATCTGATTTTATCTTGTAGTAGTAACCTGCAATCACATGCTCCTCAATGTTGAATGTGCAGCTCCAATTAAGTATTTTGGCAGATCCCTCCTAGAACATGCTTGGGTTTGAGACACTTTACTAAATAAAATTCAATCTTTTCCTCAGTACCTGCCCTTGCAACATCAGCAAAAATCCCCCCCTCGACAATGTTGCCACTAAGCCACTCTCCCTCTCCTTTACCATCTAGCTCGTCATCCTCAAAATCATTACTAGTTTGCCGGCTTCAGAGTGATATATGTCCAATGTTTGAATCTATCCTTGCTTGTGCACGAACCCCACGAACCTTTCAAACAGTGACAGCAAAAGCAATTGGAACCTCTGTGGGCTAACTTTGTGCTGGACTTGGAAAGGTAAGTCCTAATACTATGGATGTATTGGGTTCCTTCAACCCTAGAAACCTATATGTCTTGTCCACCTCATCTTTTTTAATATTCCCAAATAACCTACGGGCAATCAATCATCAACATATAAACAGTATACGACAGCAGGTGACAATACTTAACAACATGTAAAAGTAGGTAAAATCATAGACTATGATGTTTCCATTGTTGCGCCCCTCATTTTAAAGCTTTGCGAAGTCACATGCATCTGCAACATTTTTTATCTTGTGTCCATCGTAAAGGGCCTGCTTTAAGACTGCACCCTGGTCATCCTCATTCCCATGAGCAATTCTGAAGAAGTTTTATTGTATGTCGATGCCGAGCTCCTTGCAATATCTTAGTAGAAAATAGAATGGCTTGACAGACTTGAATTGGCTGCTACATCCATCAGACCAGACTACGTGCCCCTTGCAAGGAATACCACATGACATCATTCAAGGCTCGTGCTTTCCGAGGCAATACTACACAAAAAGAGTGTCATGGTTCTTATTGTCACTAAAGTAAAAATAAGTTTCTTTGATGATATTCCTGCTGCCTCCTTCTTTTCCAATCATGTAGGTTATATGCACTAGAATAGTGATCTAGCCATGGTGCCAGTGCTGGCTTTGTAACTCCCTTTGCACCTCCCTTTGCACTTTGATGCGGTAGTTCTCATCAAAATTGATTACTGAGAAACCACGGTTTCGTCATCGGTATTCTCTAGGCAACTTCTAAACTACTGGGCCTGCTATCTGGCTCTGTAATTATGGAGAATGAAAACCTTTAATGTGCTCTCCAAGTAAGGTATAAAATCCTTCATTGACTTCGTATTGTAACACAACCTAAGGACCTTCTTTAGCTTCTTACCATTTTTTATCTTCTTTTCGGCTTTCTTTTCTGAAGCATCAGTAGACTTTTCTTTGGCAGACTTCTTCTCCTTTTTACTGACTGCTTTTTTTTTTTTTTTTTTTTTTTTTTTTTTGTGTGTCTACTAAAGCTAGGTACCTCCTTGTTAGCAGGCATATTGTCGAAATTATCCATTTGTGCAGGCAGTACCAACACATTCTTTGGCCGGGCAGTCATGTCCATCTGCAAAGAACAAACTACTTTCTTGTCCAACTAGGGAAACCTACTTGGAGGATCAGAAAGGGATGCCACTCTGGAATCCTCTCTCTCTCTCCTCTCTTTGATTCTTCAGTTGATCTTGTCTCTTCCACTCAACACTTGGTACCAGAGAAGGTTGATGTCCTTAGGCGTCTCACTTGCTGCAAGAAATTTAATACGGAAGATGCTAAACCAGCTTCTACACTAAGTTGGAGTCAAACTCTCTGTTCGGGAAAAGGCTGCAAAATCCAGCAATGTGACCAACATGGTCCCGACAACCAAATCCCCACACCAATCCAAGATACCACCAAACTTAGACGAAGATGTCCAAAAGGAAGATACTACCAAATTTAGACGAAGATGTCCAAAAAGATCAGGGTTATCCATGGACTCATAAGCATAGAAATTGTTCAACCATTAATTCTTCTACCACTTCAAGGGTTATCCATATTGCCAAAATCAACAAAATCCATGCCCTTGGAATTAAGCACGTCAAAAATTGATGGACACCATCCTAAGCTAGTTCAAATTTATGACTTTGTGAACGGCCTGATGCAACATCTGACCAGGGAAAGAATGGAAGGCATAATGAGAGTAACCTCATCCATAGTTCCTCCAGCAAGAAATGTGATTCTGCGAGAATTTACAAAGTCTGGAGGTAAAGATCTCTAGATCCAATGCTTCTTTACATTAAAACCGGCCAAGTAACCGAGAAAAACTCGAGATCAAGCGACTCCTAGATAAGATCTGTGAACTTCTAATAGAAGTTAACCTTTTAGAAGATGATTTTGCAAGAAATTGAAGACTTCTTCCACTGTTTTCTGATCCAGACGAATGTAGGCTTGTTAGAAAAAACAATCCACATCCAACCCAACCTGTGAAGTCTTATCTGCAGGCGCTTAATCCCAAGAATATTCTGCCAAGGAAGATCTGCACTAAATTTAACCTGGGTTCTCATACCATGAAGAATGACGTTTGCATTATGGTACTGAGAGAAAGATACAGACTAGCCAGACTGGATGTAAGTGCTAAGGAAGATAGCTCTAGAGATCACAATGAAGCTTGATTATGGCTCATATATGCCATGTCAGCAACACCCATGCAATATGCCATGCCAGCAGTGTATCTCATCACCACACGTCAACAATAATGCTAACAGTATCTAGCTATGTCCCAAAAAATCATTGGATTTAAATGTCCTTCAGTATAAGTTTTAAAACAGAACTACAAGCTTTATGGTTTAACATAGACTGGCTGTAGGACTCACATCAGGATTATAAAGCTCTAGTATCCATTGGTACATATTTCGCAACAAATCGACATCAAGACCATGGCCATGGCCATTGGTATTTTCAGCTGTCCATCAAGAAACAATTTGATTATTCCAAGAGTGAACAAACAAATCTCAAATATTGAAACAAATCATAGAAAGGTTTGAGCAAATATATGACAATTATAAGCTTTATGCAATTTATTATGTTATGTCCTGTCTGTGTAACATAGTATCATGACAGATCCAGTGTTAGAGATCATGTTGATTAATGCGCTTATAATTCAGATAACATATATTGCTCTTGTGAAATGTGTTCACGCTGATTGTACAGTAGCAAACAGAAATTAAAGGCTTCAATTGTTCCGTAGACCAAAGTGGTCTTTACAGTATGCTAACAGTGATTACTTCATGAACCAACTATTGGGAAGAAAAGGAAATGCATAATATGGAGAATCTAGACAGATAGAAGTTCTGACAAAGTGAAGGCAGCTAATGAGGGGCCAATTTTCCTTTTATGGTATGCCCATGGATAGACGTGCTGGGGATTGAACCCAGATCGTCTTGGCTGAGCTTCTACCATTGCGCTATTTGGCACCTTTGTATTTTATATTTCCTTATGGTAGGATCATTTCTTCAAGAACTCAGACAGATCCCAAAAAAGATAAGTAAATTGCAGATGCCCTAAGCAAGCACCCATGGACGAAAAGTAGAAATGGATCTCCAAAAGACCAACAGAACACCGTCAGTTCTTTGTTTACGATAAGTGGTCACTACACTTAAATAATCACGCCACACAATGCCTCGTTGATAAATACTTTTCTTCTGACTTATGCTAAGGAATGAATTTTGTAGACACCACCACTGGCTGCCCTGAACTGGCATCTATCAATAAAGAAGTTTATATGGACTATTTTCATTGCCTCTTGTATTCCAGTTGCCTAAATTAAATAAGAATACCCGCTCCTACGCCAACCGTTCTGATAACTTTACATTAACCTATAATGGAAATGTTACATTAAAAGCCATAAGGCTTGCAAGGACCATTTCAAAACAGCTTTCCATAAGATTCCTGGAGAAAATACCTGACTCCTTCCCAAACACTTCGGAAAAGCTTTCATCTTTATGTTGAAGCGTAGATTGCACCATAAAAGTTAATGTAAGAAATCGTGGTGATGAAAAGACATTCTCCAATGCATATGAGATGGCTGCCATGTTCCGTGGCGAGTGTTGCATTTTCTAAAGTTAACAAAATGCAAATGTCACAAATCATATTGGAAACTAAAGCTAGAAAAAAAAAGAAAAAAACCATATTTAACACCGGCCGGAGACTGCTTGGACTGTGAGACCAAATATTACATCAGATCATGTACATTTAGGGTGCATTACAGCCATCTAAAATGTGCATAGAAAAATAAAGCTAACTGAAACCTCGAAACTTCATAAAGTCTTTGTATTATTCCAAGCTGCAGGTGCGAAAAAGGAGACGATGCCATCCTTGTTTCCTCTCTTAGACCACTGTTTATACTTTTCCCTTGCTATATTTCTAGAGAGTTTCATAAGTACTCCTCTAGGAAGACAAAAGATGGTTCAAGTAGAGTACAGGACTTCCATTTGTTGCTATTATCATAAGACGGTATTATGAATATCCGCAAAAGAATGCAGTGTAGAAGCCAAAAAATGGTGCCTAGGGGCGGTTTTCCATGGGTGGAGTAAAATACGACCGTCGCATCACTATTTATGAGCCATGTCTTTTAGTAAGCAGTGTTTGTCTCCAAGTTCTTGCTCATTGTTAAGCGGCCCAGGTCATTTTCAATCTCTTATTTCTCAAACATGCAACAACGGCACATCAATCTGATAACAGAAAACTTCATTTCAGCAGCTGAGCTTCATTTCAAGTGGTTATTCGTGTGCTTTTCAAGGGAACTCGGCTGCTTGTGAAGAGGTTTGCATTCTTCATCATACCAAATGTTTTGGGGCATTTGTGCAGGTTGTTTACGGAAGGAGCAAAGCTTGTGTGGGAAAGTGTTTAGGAAAGTGTGGAGTAAATTATAACGAAAATCTTAATCAACTATAAGCAGTCTTTGCTTCTTAAAAGAAATCCTTCAAGCTGGAAGGGTGGCATATAGTTTATGAAGACAAGGCCTAATGTTTTCCTTAGATCTTGTTGTGAAGTAAATGAGTATATTAAACTAGATATAAAGAGCATGAGAAACTCACTTTGAACAGATCAGGCAAGTATGGAATTGGCATGGGCTTCAAACCAATGCCATGCTTATCAGCGGGTTCTGAGAAAATTGGTTTCCCTCGAAAAATCTTCTCTCTGTTTGTATGCAAATTTGTCGTCTGTACATGATCCATATTTTTTATGATAGAGATCCCATCTGGTAACCTACAATTCATGCACATATAACATATAGATTTGTTAGTTGGTATTCTCAACATCAATCATGAAAAGACAGTGCCAATCACACCTCCTATACATCCGTTCATACACAGCTATTGTATGCTCTCCACCAGCCAAAACGTAAAGCAGCTTTTCACCCTCAATGTTTACAATATCGAGTGGCACAGGTTCAAGTCGTTTTTGGCTGCACAAAAGAAGAACAAAAAAAAACTGAGTGTCAAATATGGCATCCTGAGCAGGCAAGATGTATACCTTCCCATATTCCCAAGCTGTCCTTGTTCATTATCTCCCCATCCAAAGACTATTCCTCTGCCTGTCAAAGCTACAGAGTGACGAGTCCCTGCAGAAATCTGGAGAACTTCATCTATTGAGACAATAGCTTTGGGACTCCATACGTCTTCTTGTGTTCCATGTCCAATTTGACCCCAATGTCCGCTTCCCCACTGCATCCACATGAGATCATAATTTCTTAGTAGAATTCAAGCTAACATTTTTCTTGCAATTATCACCAGCAGGCGTTGTGTGTAACTCTGTGATGATAGACATGACTTTTGTTTCTTATATAACTCATCCCATGTTCACTTACAGAAAATAATACACCTTCTGCAGTTAGAGCCATTGTATGATCACCGCCGCAGGCTATCTGTGTAACCACCTGGCCTTCTAGAGTTTGGATGGCTACAGGTAGGAGCTCATTATCTCTTTTTCCATGCCCTAACTGTCCATATTTCCCACGTCCCCATGCATAAACCTGTAAGGCAAAACCGAGCATAATTGTTTAACATAAACAAAAAACTAGTAAAGGTAGGAGCTAAGCTGACCTGACCATCCGCTGACAGAGCACAGCTATGGTTCTCTCCACATGCAATCTGCATGGTAATGTCGACAGCAACATAAGCCTTATTTTCTGTGGACTTACAAGACCATCTTGTTTCATGCAAGAAAGAAGGAAATTTGCTCTAGATGATCAAAAGCACATGCAACAGGTCTGTGTTTTCAGAAGCAACAACAAAGTAAATTAATAATCAGATTAAGGACTTAAAATCCTTTCTGATCATCTGGAAAATAATTTATCAGTATCAAACCACCTCATTTCACCTACAACTCCCGATCCACTTTACTCTCAGTTATGGCATGCATGTGCCGTATTTGGTGCTTGACGCATCATTGCTCTGGCAGAAGCGGCTGGGTTGCCTTGCCGTTTGGTTCCACAGACCCGATTCTACCAGTGTTTTTTCCCGCTCCCCCTGGCCCACCTCGCACTGCGTACGGGGCCCGTGTTGCAATCAGTGTCATCGACACAATGCTTTCCAGCACCAAAGAGACAAAGGACCGATGCTTTCTTGCAATTGGTAGCTTCAATAATTTGTTGCATGCATCCTGAAATATGATACTACCTAGTTAGCATCTGCTTTTTGTCTCTGTCATTTATTCTGTCAGGCAGTTAATCACAAGGTAATTTCAAGGTGGCTACCCTGTTGTGCTCCAGTTCAAGTCTTTGTAATATGTTAGCCTTCTCTGTTGCTCCTTACTGTCCCCCATCCTGCATAACTTCATTTCTTGCAATACTTGTTCTTTTTCTTCTCCCCACAAGACCTTCAGAAACACTTGATAGCTTTAGAAGCATTTTGCAAAGAACGGAAACTGCAGGGAAACGTGGAGTTCTCTTGCCTCCTTTTCAGACTAAAAAGTGCTGCCCAAACTAGGATGTTCATACAATGCTTTTTTTATTTGACATGCTGGTAAAACCTGCGACTCTATATGAATCACAAATTTTGGGAGTGGATTTGCCAGCAGATGAATGGCCTCAATTAGAGAGGTTCCAAATTTCTCTCTTATCTAGAATGAACAGGAGTAAACCCTCGGTGCCTCATAACATAGGCGAAATCTATGCTCGATGTAGGTACATATGACCAGCACCCCACAATTGGCAAATCTAGATCTAGACAGCAGGATCAGAGGCTTCAACTCTCCTGCAAATGGCTCTCCACTAAAATTGTATGCTTCTGATACCATGCACGTGTAGAATAGCCCTTATTTGAGCACAAACATAGGCTGCTTGCTCAATTTGGTTTGTATGAAGGAGGTTCTAGATTCAATACCGCATCTTCGGTCCATCCTCAGTTTTCTAACATGGTATGTGAGACAAGTTGGCTGCTAGTCTATGGTATTCATAGCTGTTGTCACAGAATAGGTTAAGATGAAAAGGACTTGACCATTAAGGTGGAGCATGTTATTTTTCAACAAGGCAGATGTGCACGTCGGATGGTATGCCCATTAAGGGGAACAATGTGATCCCAATAAGAACCTATGCGAAATGCAGTGGGGCGGTAGCCCGGTGATAGAGCACTTAGTTTGTGAGTAAAAGGTCCTGGGTCTGGTACACAGCTCTCGATCATCAGATCTGGGTTGGTCCCCTCCTTTTCAATATGACTCCCAACAGAGAAATCCCATAGATGACCCAAATACATGTCTATAAATTTTCATTTCATTAGTTACCTGGATATTCCCACAATGAACAGTGAACAATTTGACATTTTAATGTCTCCTCATATCAGCAAAGAACATTCATTTTTACATGCTTTACAATTGTATTATTGGTCTTCTATAGACATTAAAATATCTTTCTTCTATTTACCATCTTTCCATTTCTGGAGGCTCAGAGAATGGTACCTGGACAATACCCAATCCCCAAATTGCTTGTATGAGTGTGGGAACGCTGCAACTTTCTACGTCTCCATGACCTAGAGCACCAAAAACACCTTGTCCAAAGGAATAAACTTCCCCATTACCTGTGGTTATAATCAAGACTCTGTAACTTGCTTCAAGGTATGAACATGCATGTGACATTCTAGGTGGCCTTTTCCAAACACTTGATTATCTTAGCATGGGTACACTTCATTATCTTAGAATGGGTCAAATGAATGCGGGAAAAAACAGCAGTCTTATGTTTGGCATGATTAGAACCCCAAAAAAGTTCATACATAGCAAACAAAAGTATAGGTTATATGTAGTTGAACTGACAGAGAAACACTAGATTGAACATCATGTATTAAAGCACTTTTGAACAATATTAGAGAAATGGGAAGCATCGGGAGGGAACATTGAGATGATCTTTCATGCAACTCTAATAATAAACAAAAATAGTTTTTAAAGGTCCCAGCATTGTATTAAGTAAAGACAAGAAAAGTGACACTAAGCTCAATTTCAGATATTGATTGAACACATCTGCAAATATAAGCAAGTGTAGAATCTTTCACTGACAAACATAACTAAAGACTTTCGCAGTTTACTCCAAGTGGCAAGTATACAATAAAATTTTAATAATATTCGTCCCAAATTACGCATGATAAAACATACCAGTTAATGCAAGAGTATGAGCAGATCCGCAACTAACTCGTACAAAGCACAGCTCACGTGTTCCCTTTAGTATACGTGGCGGTACATAATCCAATGAAGAGATGTCCTTCTGACCAAGCTGTCCGAATTCTGCAGCTCCCCAGGATGCCAATGCCCCAGTATCTGGCAGCAGCAAAAGGCCTTCAATATATCAACTATAAAATATGCAATCCAATAACTAATCACCTAAGGTTTTATTAGTGTAGAAAGAACTCTCCAACCAGGATCATTGATTACACAAAGATGGAAAATATAACTTGCAGAAAGCAACAAAAATAGGTGTTACTCATGCAATAGAATAGACCAGAGGCAACAGTAAAATTTAAGTACACAGTTGAAGGATGTTTGTCACCATGTCAACAAGAAATCTGTTTGGACATGGAGACCAGTAGAACATTATGTTAACACTTTCAAAAGCTAGCTATATCGAGCACAAGAAATCTGTTTGAACATGGAGGCCAGTAGAACACTATTTTAGCACTATTAAAGGCTAGCTATATTGAGTCTTACACCATCAAATTGATGCAATTATGAATGTGAATAAATCGAGGGTACCTGACCTGTGACAGCAACAGTGTGTGCTTGCCCACATGCCACGTGCGTGATGGAATGAGTGTCCAATGCAGTAACGTGCACAGGGAGGTCCTGTACACCCTCATTTTTTGTTCCTAGTTGACCAGACTCATTGCTGCCACATGTATACAACTCCCCCCCACCTGCAGAAACACATATTCCTTACAATCTTCCTAGTGTTCTTCTAGCTCAATTGACATTAATGGGGGCTTTTGAAGACCTGTGACAAATGCAGTGTGATAGTCACTTGCAGCAATATGTATGATGTCCTTATCAATCAAGTTCTTCGAGAGCACAGGTTCACTATGATTCGTCTTGTCTCCAACACCAAGCTGTCCAAGGTCTCCTCTTCCCCATGCATACACTGCAATATAGAATAACATAAATGAACGCTGCCATCGGTTTGCTTTGAATAGGTCTTTATTGGCACATCAACAAGATACGGAATGAATTGCAATAAACAAATATTAGTATACAGGGCAATGGTAAAGCACGGACTTCCTACAAAATTGCATTGAGTGAGTAATGTGACAATTCAGTATCAGTCGTCAACTAATGAATCAATACTGATGGATGAGTAGTAAAAAGCCGAACAATCAGGTCTGATCTTCAGCCAAAACCTTTCCTTCCTTGATCGTATCTGACATAAAAGCTGAAAAAAACTAAGGGCAAAGAAAACGCAAGCATACCTCGGATCTGCGGCTGTTCCATGGCAGTCCTGCAGTAAGTCCAAAACTACTTGCCAATGGATTAACATGGACGTCTAGTTGACGTCACGTTCCTCAATTATACGGTTTTTACTATACTAGACAACTCGCGAAAATACTGGCGGTCCGGTAAGGATATGCCATCAAAATTTGCCACGATAGTTGGAAGAGTCAAACATCTCGGACATGCTACACGTCTGTTAAAATAGGGCTTAGGGCGAAATCACATTATGGCTGAACTAAAAAAATGATATTAATTGCACAAATAATATAATGCCAAGTGGATACTTTTGGCACCCTACCTATTACACTAGCGTGCCTAAATGGTGACGTGGGGATTTGGCACCCTACGGATTTTGGACGGGCGAGAGCGCCAGTCCCAACTTTCGGCAGGTAGCCAGGTCACCTATTCTTTCCACGTACGCCTACGTTCTTACAAGCTTGGCGCCATAGACAGAAATTGAATCGCCCCAATTTCCATTTCTATCAGAGGCGAACATGCTTCAAAACTCCAAGAACTTCCTGCAAATTCTTCTGCAACGAACTTCCTGCAAATTCTTCTGCAACTTTGCCCGGTATGGCTTTGCAAATATGAATTGATAAGTAAAAATCTCAATTCGCGAGCACTTTAATGCTTCTATTAATTTCGTCTTTGCATTGTATTCTTTCACGTTTTCTTCACATGTACTGCATTATGCAATCTAGTTCATTGACAATACTATGCAAACTGTACCTTTCATTTATGCATTTTATGATGGATTTACATGATTCATGCCTGTAGCTGGAGCAAAGATGCATGACGTAATGGTTGATTTAGTTTACAAGTAGAATTATATGACCAGGCTTGGCAAATATTTTCTTGCTACAAAAAGACTTACATGGTACAACAGAACTTAAGTAACCTATTTGATAAGAGTAAAACATAAACAACGACTACAATTGATGGATCACACGCAGATACACAGACTTTTTTCAGTAGTAGGCTCTAATGTATACACCAATGGCATTTGTAGTATGATTTGATTTACATTATAAAGTCACTGGTACATGCAAGAATGGACCATGGCATTTATGATGGTACAAATGCATTTATGATGGGTCAATGGCACATGCAAGAATGTGCAATGGCATTTATGATGGGTCAATGGGAAAAGGAGTATCAGTATATATTCCTGTAGATTTAAGGCATGGTGGTGCAGGAAAAGGTATTGGAGCAACGTATTAGGCCTATATATGTGCTAAACATTTAAAGCTGAGCACCATGCCTGTACCTTGTACTTGCTATTGCTTCTATTGGTGCTGTTACTTGCACTTTATGAGGGGTTTGCATTGTGCATACAGGGTAGTCAATGGCACATTTTGCATGACAGTGGTAATTGGCCATGGTTTGTTGCAAGAAGACTTAAATACACGTGCTCTTTTTGAAAGAACTGTGATGTTTCAGTCATATGCATCTCCTTTCTATAGTTCATTTACAGTATTACATAACCAAATTTCTAGTTATGAATATGAGCCAGTTCTCTGAATGTTATGCTCAATGTTTCATATCCATCAGCTTTTCAGCATACCACAAGCATTCATCATATTGCCATTTAGTTGCTCCTTGCATAAAAAAGTCTGAAAACAGTGGTAGTAATGTGTAGGCTCTTGTTCTTAAAGCAACCCACATGTATAAGAATAAAACAGGGTGTCAAAAATCTGCAGACTGCATTGTGAATAATCTGCATTGTAGGCGAGAAGGGTGGAACAAACAGGTGAAAACATGTTCTACAGTGTTCATGTGAAGTTTTACATTTAGAGAGGTAGTTAAATTGGGGTTTGGATGTCATATATAATGCCTGCTAGTCTGATCATTTCAGAAGTACTGAGTATGAGTTAATTGTTTGAAGTTGATTGTTGTCTCAGGTGCCTCCATATGGGAAAGGATCACTTTATATTCGTCCATTGCTTATTGGATCTGGAGCAGTATTAGGTCTTGCCCCAGCTCCTGAGTATAGCTTTATTATTTATGTATCTCCTGTGGGGAATTACTTCAAGGTAATACATGGCATTTCAGAGGTCTATGCAGCATATCATTTTTTAATATTAAGATTGCATTGTCTTTGCCAGGGGGGTTTAGATCCAATACACTTGCAGGTTGAGACTTATCACCACAGAGCAGCACCAGGTGGTACAGGGGGAGTAAAAACTATTGGTTTACTTAGACACCTTATCCTTTACATGTAGGTAGTACCCACGACTAGTATTTTACACATAAATTGATGACGTGGATTACATGGGATTCTTCGCAATTCCATGGGCAAAAGTTGTGGGTGTCATTGCAACAATGAGGCCCGTAAAAGCAAGTTAAACAGCATTTTGTTGCCTATGCCAATCAAGCAATGCCATGTGGTAAAGTTCCGTTCTCTTAAACTCGCCTAAAGCTTTGGCGTTGCAAGTCTTCCGGTGGATTCTACTAAACATTCTGGTGGATTTGCCAAGCATTCTGACGAATCTCCCTTGCATCCTGGCAATCTACCCTCCATTCCAATAATTTTTATCTGCCATAGAATGATGTTGTTTTGCTTTTAGGGTAAGAATATAAATTTATCAATATAGAGTAAATATACAGAAGTCCCCTTAATGGGATAGATGGAAAGAATGAAGTCACGTAGTGGGAGCTCTTAACTTAGCACAGGAATGTCTACTGGTAGGGTAGGCTACTCTTCTTTGTTACCATTGCATGTACTATACAGGAGAAGACATCTTCTTTGCCAGAAGGGCGGGTGCTATAGAGTGTACCAGTCTACTTCCACACCATCCAAATAGCTAGGGGACTCTTCTAGGGCAGAAATGAGAGTTACCTTAATTGTAGAGCATTTTCTTTACTGACTATTAGATATGTTGCCATCCTTATCACGCCAATTACATATGAAGTAACTGCAAAAAATTTCATGCCTACCAATTCTGTTAAGTCCCTTGTTATAACCTATGCCCATCTTCCTATGATGGGATAAAGCCATTATGGCAACCTCCACATTAAAGTATCTCTTTGATTTATCTAAACAAATTTGTTGCCCTCCAATAGCCACTTCACATCGATGCTTCCAGATCACTCAAAGGGCAATAGACATCGTTGAGTAATTGAACACTTGTTAGATAAGATGATCACCCTATGCCAGCTGAGATGGCATAAGTCAAGGTCCAAAATAAGAGTAACTCAGGACCAAAATGCAAAGGTTCTATGATAAAAAAAGATACATAATGGGGATTCACTGACTTGATACCCAAGAGGGCACAGATCATCTATTGATAGACCCATTTAGACCAACATGTTTCTGGTTGAAAGGCCTCCCTGAAGGATTGTTCATTGAAAGAACTGAATTCTTGTAGAATAGTTGCCCAGGAATTAGCCAAGAGTTGAACAGTAGTTGGACCATTGACCCCCAATCTCATCACTGTTTTTTTTTTTTTTTTTTTTTTTGGGGCACTAGCTTTGAAAGTATCTTTCTATCATCTTCACCTAATATAGGCACTTTACCCTTGAACCTAGTCCAAGAAATCCATCTGGCATTCTCTCAAATGTGATGCAGTTTAAAGATTCTATGAGTCTTCCATTTAATAAAGATACAGGGATGCACCAAAGCCAAGGGGATATTCTCTGACTCCCAGACATGTTCATTCCAGAAAAGATTAATCTTACCACCATCTTGTGGTAAATCAGAGGGGAAGCAGAGATTTTGCACCGTCACCCAAGTCTGAAGTATTCTTCTCATAACAAAGAAAGTACCTGGTGCAAGCTTAAAAGGCAACTCCCAAGTTGTCCCTAGGAAGCAAGGTTTGCCCTCGAGCTTACTCTCATGAACTAGTACTTGATAAATGCTAGAGCAGGAGAGGTGTCTCCTTGCTGGACTCGCCATACAAATCTAGCAGCCAAGGCCTGAACTTGAGTGAATGGGTCCTTAGAGCTCAACCCACCTTTCTTTTTGTTTCCACAGATCCCTGTCCAGGCTATTTGGCCATACCACCGCATATGAACTTTCTGATTATTTTCTTTTCTTTATGAAGGATGAAGAAAAAGTTTATTAATCAAGAGTCAAAATTATACAATGTAAATATCTCATCTATTTGTTTAAGCACAAGAAAATGCCTCTGGAACACGAGCTTGAAGCGCCGTGTACTTACTCTAATAGAAGGTATTGAATCCAAATACAATCTTTAACATCTGACACCAGGGAATAACATCTATAAGCCATTAGAATAGAATAGAATAAAATAGTTTTTTTAACGTCCACGGAGACCAATAGGTCATGGGACCCATACAATGGGCTAGTACAATCATTACTACTAGGATTAAAAAACCCCTGCCTCGAAAGGTTTTCAAGGGAAAAACCTTTGCAGTAATGATGATACTAGACAAACGGAGATAATGACTACTGAGGGCTCAGTAATTGCAGACGTTTATCTAGAACCTCAAGTATGTATAATGCCAAGTCATGCACAGATGGTGCTCTGAGAAGTTGTGGAAGCGTGGAATGGAATGCTAAGGTCAAAGAATGATTCCGGACTATTTCAAAAGCAGGGCAACTCAGAAGAGTATGGCTTTCATCTTCAATAACCTGTAATTGGCAACAGGCACATAGTCTCGCTTCTCGCGGCAAGTGCGGCCGCTCCCATCTACCTGTCTCAATCCGTAGCCTGTGGGAC
This sequence comes from Isoetes taiwanensis, assembly GCA_021234155.1. NCBI lineage: Eukaryota > Viridiplantae > Streptophyta > Lycopodiopsida > Isoetales > Isoetaceae > Isoetes > Isoetes taiwanensis. The sequence goes on from JAJEKV010000037.1 coordinate 6,898,596, forward strand.
CTCGTGCGAATTGATGCAATAGCTACAAGCTTGTTCCTGGACAATGAAGCAAGCAAATAAACTTGGGGCCCTGGTGCCAAGGTGGGATTTATGTGTGCATGATAATGACCAGTTTTCACTTGGGCCAAAGTAACTGCGCCCATATCTTTTGAGAAAAACGACCATTGAGATATTGTTGCAAAAGCTCAGGATCAGAACTGGCAAGCATCAGGCAGTGCTCTGGTTGCACAGCCCAATGGGCAAACCATGTAGTGCAATGCTCTTTCCAACATCGTTTCAATGCAAGAACAGGATATCTAACATCATCCATGTGGTGCACCTTGCAGATATAGTGGAGATGGCACTTCATGGCAGAATGTTGAAGAGGCCAAAAACCTGTCTCTTGTAAAAGAATAGCATAGGGCACCGTTGTTTTAACTCCAAGGCTGTAAGTGAGAAAGGACTTTTGCACCCGCTCCAAGCTCTCTCAAGCACTAGCACTAATGGCAGGCCCCCACACTTCAGAACCATACAGTAAAATAGGCTCTACCAAAGTCCGAAACAAATGGGCTTTCCGTGGCCAATCATGAATTTCTGCGCGAAAACAATTGTTTTGCATTGCATAGAGTTCTCTCCATCCAGCAGCCACCCGCTTGGTAATACACTGTCCCCAAAGTGTGTTCTTACAGAATTCTACACCAAGATACACAACTTCAACTTCTCGGCTATCATAGTGCATAGGGGGAACATTCTGACGAGAAGATTGAACTACCAAAAGCTTGGTCTTTTGGAGATTAACACACAGACCTGTGTTCTCACAAAAACTGTGCAGAGCATGTAAATGTTGCTGCATACTAGCAGCGGTATGTGCCAGAAGTGAAACATCATCAGCATACATAAGTTGCCTAATGATATAGTGTGCCAAATGTGGACCTCCGCCGCCATGACTATCAAGCCATGCTTCCAATTGATCAATGTACAAGCCAAAAAGTGTAGGAGATAAAGGGCAACCCTGACGAACTCCAATACTGCTAGTGATTTGAGTACCTGATGCTGGAAATTTAGCAAAAACTCTTTCATAGAGCCGATAAAGTGCATTTTGAAGATCTTGTGGAACCCCAAGTGCCTGCAAGCACTGCCAAAGAAGCTCGCGTGGTACTGTATCAAAAGCAGAAGTAAAATCCACAAAGCATATATAGAGGTCTTGTTTCAAACTTCGACTATGTTCAATAAGCATGCACAATGTGAAAATATGGTCTATTGTAGAATGGCATGGATGAAAGTCTGCCTATCCTACAGCACGTACACCAGTATGTTCTGCCCATGATGTCAACTGCTTCTCAGTAAGACTGGCTAAGAGCTTTAAAAATATGGAACTTACCATGATCATGCGATAATTAGAAGGGTCATGCTTATCACCTGCTTTGTAAATTGGTACGACCTTACCGTGCCCAAGTTTAGTTTCGCAAGCCTTCTTGCAAAGCTTGATTTAAAAGAGTAGTGATGATTGGAAGCAATAGCGACCCCCATTTAAGCAATTGCGCTTGCAAACCTTGAAGATCGGGAGACTTGCCATTAGATAGATGCCGCAATCCTTCTTTGACTTCCTCCTCTGTGAATTGAAGAATATCACCTACCAAAGGAGGCGCAGAATTAAGGACCCCAGGATCATCATATAAGTGGACCAATCGCTCATTCCATTGCTGCATAGAAATATTAGTATCTTAGCTTGGCTTACAGCAATGACTCCACGAGCATGTGAATAAATGCCCTAGGAAATATGGTGTCTTCGATACTCCCAGATTGACCACAGAAGCCAACCAGAACCAAGGTGAAATGCTTTATGCTTAGCTGGGGGGAGTGCCAAGAAAACACATTGGCAATCAAATGTGTCGTTAAATAAATCTTGTAGCCAGGACCATGCTGATTGGACTTCTGGACAAGCAAAGAGACAATGCTCTATAGCGGCAACGTCTAAAATGCAAAGCAGGCATACTGCAGATGTGCCAAGATCATAACAATGCTTCAAGGCATTAACATACAGGCACCTATAGATAACCTACCACCAAACCACAGACACTTTGGGATGGAGCAACTCATCCCAAAGCCAACACCATGTGCGACCAATGCTGATGAGAATTATATACAATAAGCAGCAAGAATAGTACCAGGCACTGTGACTCGCTCTGATACAACCCTCTGGCCAATCAGAGGTCAGCTTTCTTCTATAAGCGATCCAACAAGGGGACCAAAGGCCCTTAAGACTATTAGTGAGAGAAAGAGTGGGGGACCTGAGAGTTTAACAGTCTCCCTTGTTTCTATAATTGAGAAACCCATGCTTCTTGCAGAGGGCCAATATCACTTTCCAAATCCCACATGATGGAGCAATTATTAGAAATCCATCCAATTCCATATATAACCTCAAAGAAAACAAGATTGTCACGGAAGGACTGAAATCTACAATCATCGAAATTGAGAAACATGAAGGTATCATCTGCATACTGCATAATAGTAAGCTTCTTGACCAAGTAGCGTTAAGCCATTCCACAAACCTTCAGATAGCGTGCACCATCTTAGTAAGAAGATTAGCCATGATTAGAAATAGATAGGGGGCTAAGAGGCACCCTTGTCTAATGCCTTTCCTGAGCTCGAAGATGCTAGAAGGTTCACCATTAATAAGCATCGAGGCTGAGGTTAATCTACTTATATCCATAGAGATATTAATGAATTGCCAATGACATCCCATATGAAACACATGCAAGCCACACGTAAGTAGCTTGCATGTCGAGAGCCGAGGAGCAGTGACTGCACGACAATACATTGAGTATGGTAGTGCATGGCAACAATCAAGCGAATTGGCATATTATTGTTTAAGCATGTATTATTGTTTTGGGCCCCTGGATCGTGGCACATTTGGTAGCATATTCCCCCTCCACAAATCCTGTTCGTCCATCTATGGTCTTTCTCGAGTCAAACTGGCCCTTGTTGACCCGATTTTAGAGGGGCACTATAAAACCATCAACCATTGGTTAAAATAGTATTCTGGCATTTGTACAGTACAGTGTCACAGTAATACAGTCCAATACTTTATAACTCAGACACATGAACAGGATTCCACCATGACATGAGCCTGGGGAATCGAACCCCAGTTCCAATCCAATGCTCAATGCTTTTCTGAAGCTTAAATACGGGCAGGCCAAAGAACATAGAAAAAACACATAATATCTTACAGTAGGACCAAACGGGTTTTTCAAAATTTGTACTCCTTCAACAATATGGTAATTGAACCGTGGCATGGGCCCTGTTCAGAATAGTGGCTATGGATGGAGTCCAGTTTATTAGAGATTGTGCAAAGATTAAAAAATATATATATATATATGTTTCAAACAAAATAGGCCTAGCAGTAAATTATTTGCACCAAACGCCAAGAACCAAAGGCAACAGTCTCCTGCAGAAAAAAATCAATGAACTCAAATAATGATGGATTCTAAGATCCGAATGAGAATTCTAAGAACAGAAGAATAAGCAAGGGTGGTGTGCATCGTTAGACCATCCGCCATCGCTAGCCCCCCTCTAAAACCTTCAGACATCTCTTAGTTGCTTATACAGAAATTCGAAGGCGGTGCTGGCCAGAAAAGAAAAGAAAAAAACAAATATGCTTGCAGAGATCCGCTCACCTCTTCTTCCTTCGGCCAGGCCCAAATAGCAGACAAAAGCAAGACATAATATGGGCAGAATCGATATCTGCAGGCTTCGCGATACCTACAGGGGCCGAATTAGGCATCGGGGTCGCTGGGCGCCAGGTGAGCCGGCACATGATGCCTTACCCACCCCCGAACCATTGTCTCAGCCGAAAACACCCTTTCTTCCTATAAGCGCGATGTCATCATCAGCTTCGTATGTCTTTTTATACTAATACCCCTTAAAACCATTGAAAACCTTACGTTATAAACATATGCCACTTTGATTCCTGGGCCGCAATCTAAATTCATTATTAAACAACACGTGTTTTGGGATCAAATATCCTGTGCCATTAAATACCATTAAAATATTTTGTCAAAATGTTTTTCCCCAAGTGCCACTCTCCGGGCTTCTGCCTTCACTTCCAAGCTTTAAGCTTTTGTTGAATTGAGGCATTCTGGCATTCTGGTGAGATTGAATCCTTGCATGGCCTTGTCCTAATCTAAGCCATGACAAGCTATCGGCCTTGCAAGCTGGACTGTTCCGACAGTTTTGTCCGACTGCTTCTACCTTGCCCGACAAGATAAAGCAAGAAAATGATTTTGTACTTCGATTTATAGCTCGGCTAGGGTGGAAAAGAGTCCAGTCTTTGACGCGATCTTTGGATCTTTGGAGAAGCACTTGCAGGCATCATTGCACCTGAAGTCATTTTTTTTTTTGTCATGAAGCTTTTTAGAATACTGTTAGCACAAAGGATGAATCAATGCCTGTTTTATATGTTGCTCTTGGGCTAGACAGTTCTCTTATTTAGTGGGTACGCTGATGGCAAAGAAAGTGTACTAACTTTGCAAGGATTGCAGATATAAAGCTATGCTTCATTGATACCTTGGATAAGAGATATTTTGATGACTTGTTTTCTCCATCATTCTCACCCAGTTTGTCTAATTATGCTGCATAACATGATGGCAGTCATTACTCCAACTGTTTCTAAAGCAAGTCTGCTTGAGCCTCATTCCATCTTTTTTTCCCTTTGCAAATTCATGGGAAAACATACGACAGTCTCCATTTTTTGGAAGCACACAAGTAGGCATCATTACAGTTAGGGATCAATTTGAAGAATTAATAATTGATAACTAGGTTCTCTTTTGTTTTGGAAACAAAATGCAACATCTTATTGTCTTTCCCTTTCTCTTTTTTCCTAGCCAAATGATTCTCTCATGTTATTCTTAGTTGTTTGCTAGAGATTTTGTTCCAAGTGGTTTGGCAGTTCTAATGGTTAATGAACAAAAAATTGTGAAGAAATTTCTACTAAATACATTGTGCCCACAGGCTTGGGAAAGAAAGATTGATTGTTTTACACTTGGTTAGCAGTGCCTGCCAGTTTTAAGGTGTTGCATGATCCATTTCGCAACATTGACTCTATGATGGCAGATTTTGCGGATCGAAGAAGAAGAATGGCAAGGTAATCCATGATGTTCTTTTACTTCATGTTCATTCATTAGTTTGACATTGATACAAGGTATTTGTGGATATATCATTTATGGATTCAAGTCCTTTTCTTTGTGGCTCTCCAATGTGCAAAAGTTATGCTCACAAGCCTGGAATTAGAGGCAAAGAATTCATTTAAAGAGCTGAAAAATATCAACATGCTTTAATTTATGACTTGAGATCATACTTCTGGCTGGGAGCATCATGGTTCAGGAAGAGGAATGAGATTTGATTCTTACTCTCTGTATTTCAAAATGATTTAATAGCTTTGCAATCCTTCTATGTGTAGATGGTTGTTTACAGAAGAATGGTAAAATGGTAAGGTTCATGGATTCCATGTTGCTCATTTACTTCTTCATTCATTTATTACTTGTATTTTTACATGGTATTTATGGATATACAAGCTAAATTTAAGCTCTTTTCTTCATGGCTCAAACCTGAAAATGGAGGCAAAGAATTGATTGAAGGAATAGATAATCATTTGCATGTTTTAAGTTATCACTTGAGATCACAGTTCTGGCTACATTTCCAGCAACTTAACAACATATATAGGTATAATAAAACAGAGTACTCTCTAATTGGATTTGGACTTGATCTCACTATCTAAATGTTCCTGCTCAAAACGTTGGCTCTCCGTTGAATGGGTACCAGCTCTTTGATAGCTCCAATTTGGAGATTAAGTCATTGTGTGTTGATCGCCATTCATTAATTACTATAGATATCCAAGACTCAACGTAGTATATGGGTTTCTCAAGTTTTGTTGCTAAAATTAATTATGTTTATGGCAATGTGGTGGGAGTGCTACTCCAATTCTTCATTTATTAAAATGATACATCATTAAGACCTCGATATATTTGTGCCATATTGTCATTGTTCTATCTTGAGCTACGTAGAACTATAAATTTGGGCTTAAATTTTGTCGCGGCACTATATTTTGACTTATGTTGACGAGGCAACCTATGCGTCTTCCACAACAAACTCTCTAACTTGTGGCGCCATCACCCGGGACACCAACAGTTAGCATAGAAAATAGTAATCATGCTATCAATAGCTAACATAGCAAACATTAATTTAATGTATCTAATTAACTTCAGTACCTTCTTTTACAATGGCTTAACTTAGAACAAAGTTCAAATGTCCACATGTAGCTTCAAACCAAGAAGTGAGTCAGTTAGGAAAAGAAATGTTTGCGGCGGCACGATAAATTTCTTGTATTAATAATATAATATCCAATGGTGCTAGATATATTATGTATGTTATGTAATGTATCCCCCCAGGGGGGAAACCTCATCAACATGTTATTTTAACATGTTTTTTTTTTTTTTTTTTTTTAAGAACGACAAACTTTATTGAAACACCAAGCCAAAAGCCAGATACAACTGCAAAGGCGAGAATAAAATCTCAGAGGATAGTCATGATCCACTGAGTAGAACCACTAGCCTATGCATAAGACAACACACTCAAATAGGCCTCAAATATCAACTGTCGCTTGGCAGGAGCAAGCGAAGAACAATAGAAACCTGTGTTCGGTGGACGAGGCAGAAGATAAGGCACTTAGCTTGGAAACCCCCACAAGTCTAGAGACCCCGACTCAGAAGCAAATGGATTATGACAAAGCCAAGAATGCGGGAGCGTATAGTCTGAGACCAGCTAATCCAGGGCCAACCAAAAGAAACTACAATAATAGGGGCTATAGCAAGCAAGAAGGAAAGAAGCAGGTAACCTTCAAAGATCAGAGTGGAGGTCTCAACTACTCAAAGCTGGTGAAGCAGGTTCTGGAGTTCATACCAAAAGAGAAATGCGACCAATGCATAAAGAAAAGGCTATGCATTAGGTGCTTCAACTTGGGCATAGGTCCATAAGTACCTGTTTGTAACACAGTCAACTATGTTGGAATTGGGATGGGAGAATCCAACCGAAGAGGACGACGACCCGCCATGGGATTTCACTGAAGGTGAGTGTTGCATTTTTGTCGCAATAGAGTTTGAGAATGCGAAGAATCAGTATGGAGTAATCTCTACAATCGGCAAGGTAGCTAGCAAGCAAATTGTTATCCTCATTGACATATGGAATTCCCACAACTTTTCCTCTCCTAGGCTAGTAGAGTTGATCAATGGTAAGATTTTGAAGTCTAAGCCTAGGCCAGTGTTAATGGCAAGTGGCACCACTCGCCACACAGACGGCAAAAGGTTGAACCTTGACATAGAATTGCCGACCATCTCTATGGAATTAGGTGTGGAAGTGATAAATATAGGGCGTGTATGATTTTATAGTTGGGATGGAATATCTTATTCCAGTAGGAACATTAATCGTTTGCGGTAGGAGAAAGCTTATCCTAACTGTTTTAAATGCAAAGAAGATAGACATCAAATGTAAGTAGTTAATCCCAATAATTTAAATGCGCATAAAAAGAGATGAGATAGCATATATTTTCAAGTTGGAATCAGTAGATCCCGATATCAAAGGCAACACCAAAGAGGAGACTTGGAGCAAGCTGCTCAAGTAGGTCGCACATCTCCTTAAGAAGTTCCATGACTTGTTTCCAGAGGAAATTATGAAACTTTCGCTTTATAGAGGAGTAGAGTGCGAGATTGCAAACCAGACACCAACCCGACAAGTAAGGCGCCATATATGATGAGCACCCCTAAATTGGCGGAGTTGAAGACGCAACTCCAAGAGCTCCTAGACCTAGGATTTGTTAGACCTAGTGTCTCTCAAGCACACCATTAAGCTTGATCAATTGTCATACTTGCTTGATCAACATAAATAAATTCAAATTTCATCTATTACCAAAAATGTTCAAATGTAACAGGCATGATGAAATGCAAATATACTTATTGATATCAGTAAGTGAGAATTGCAAGTCAACCAAGTAACCCATCAATTCTTAGTTGCATTTGCAACCACATTCTACACCAACACAAATAGAAAATATTCTATAAAGATAATCACATCTTATTCATTTATTTCAAATTCTACCTCATAGTCATAACATGTGTTAAAGCGATGGTGAAATTGGATCCAAATTGTCGTACAATCTCCTCTAGTGCTGACTACCCAAATACCATCCTCCTCCTTCTTGTGATCATAACCTTTAACATATTCCGAAATAAACCATGTATTGGCCAGTTTAGATACACACAGTGAATGTAAACAAAAATGCTTATTGTTCCTTCATTTGGTGTACTTACAACATGAACTCTACTTTGCAAACCAAAAGGTTTCAGCAGATCAATAGTGATGTCACAGCCTTGTGGGTAGATCTTGGGCACCGAACTCTATTTCATCGTAAAGGGAAATGAACAAATATAGGTGGAGCTCTTTTCTCTTTCTAGAGTGCCCAAACTATAGCAGCAGGGGGGTCTGATGGACCTAAAAAGATTTGAGATGATCTTTAACCTAGCGGAGAAGAATACTATTGTGAAAGCATGTCTGAAATAAAAAAAAGTAAAGAAATGCTTAACAAAGTATGCTCAATGCACAGAATTAGGATCTACACTATATTTTATATTTTCGAATTGAATTCAATGTTATGTTGCAAAGCTCTACGTTTTTAGAAAGGGTCTCTGCAAAAAAAGTGGGCCTTCTAATCCCTGGGCGTTTGGTATCTAGTCTTCCCCTCATTGTAACGAAACTTAAATGTCTGTTTATTTTGTGATGGGGATTAGTCCCCTCCTTCTATTCTGATGATGGGAGTTTGTCCCCCAGTTTTGGTTTGGGCTTATGTCCCCCTTTCTGTTTGGGTCCCATAACCCGACTGGGGTTCTCGTGGATGATAAAAAGTTTATCTTTATCTTTGTCTTTGTCTTTGTCTTTGTCTTTGTCTTTGTCTTTGTCTTTGTCTTTGTCTTTGTCTTTGTCTTTGTCTTTGTCTTTGTCTTTGTCTTTGTCTTTGTTTGTCTTTGTCTTTGTCTTTGTCTTTGTCTTTGTCTTTGTCTTTGTCTTTGTCTTTGTCTTTGTCTTTATCTCCAAACAAGAGTGTCTTCTCGTCTTTATGCTTGGTGCGTGTTTCTTCCATCTACCGTGGACACTGTCATACTTAAATATATAGGCCTAAAAATCAAACACTTACGTATTTATCATGTAAGCATCTAAACCATAACCTCGTTCTTTATCCTTGTACCATGTATTCTGTGTTGATTAATGGATGTTTAATGGCCACAAACTGTAAAGCTTCCATTTTGAGTTCCATTCTTGCAAACCAATCTTCCAAAGCCTGATTAGGAAAGAGATTTCAGACTCGCGATGGGAAGAGACGAAATCTCCTCATCTTCAAGGGACAGGTCTTTGCAGACACACAAGTGCTTAGTGATGCTCGTAGTCGCATTGTAAAGGCGTATAAGTGTTCTTCCTTAAAGGATGACAGAGTGTCATTTGGGAGCGATATCTTCAGATTCAGGCTTACTCATAGCAAACAGTTGTGCGATATCTTCAGATTCAGGCTTACTCATAGCAAACAGTTGTGCTCCTGGTGATATGTATTCTCTGTTTTTCTGTGTTATATATGTGGTGGGTAGTGTTGCTTTAGTGGACATCTTCTCCACTGGGTTTTGAGTCCCACATGTACTCTTTGTATTCTTTTGAGTAATAAAGGTCCACGTTCATAAAAAAAAAAGGGGTAGCCTAGCTCTTAGTTAGGTTAATAGGGATGTGGACCCTTTAAAACCACATAAATTATATAATCTAAAGTACATCATTGTGGGATGCATTTAAGAGCACTCTACATAAGTGAATGTGTAGCAAGTTTTAATATGTCTCGTTGAGATAAGCAAAACAAAATTAATGATAATAAGTACAGAAAGTTTTGTCTTGTGTAGATATCTTGGTTGAGATAAGTAAGATAATAATTACATAAAATAGTGCTACATATTCTAAACGAGGTGCACCCTAGACTACCACAGTCGTCGGATCCGTCGATCCTACGGCCTAGACCGTATGTTGGGGCCTCTGGGCACCTCTCCTTTCACTTATGGTCATATATGATTGGAGGTTCGCTTAAGGTTTTGCGAGAATATCGAACCTCTATATGGTTTACCTAAGGTTTTAGAATATGAAATACGGGGGCTCAAACCTCTACCAAAATAATTCAATGTCCTAATAAAAATGCTTTAACCAATATACCCAGTGAGCTAATGTGAATATTTTCTATCTTGAATCTATGTTTTTCTTTTTTTAATAATATGTTTTAGGGATATATGGTCTATGGTTACAGGAATTGTCATTTTTACATCCATATCAAATCCCCCTGGCACCCCCTGTTATTGTGATACATATGGAGAATCTAATGCCATCCAAGGACATGTGAGTAACCTTCAAGGTTCTTGTAAGTGTAATCAGAAATTGTCTTATTTTAAGTATAGAAACAACGAAGTATATACTCGTAAAATTGATGCATCACCAAGTGCCGAATGAGAGTCACACCTTTAACACCTGGATTTGTGGGTATGTGATAAACAATTAAAACACTTTCTAAATTATAATCATTGCCTCGATAATTGTACAAAGGTATATCCTAAAGGCCTTAAAGTTTTGATAGAATCATTGGTTAAATATAGTACTGTCAGAACTAATTTATCCAATACTATTATAGTAGTAATTCAGAAATATTATTTTAAGGTAATTGTATTAATTGCATGCATTAAAGGAGTACAGCAGGGATCATGCAGGTTTCATGGTGGGGAGACTCGTGATACTGCGAATAAAATCAATTCAAAATGGGGAGAATGTGACGTTCCAAGATAATATACGGTATAAATATGTATATTATATTGCCATGTCACTAGTACATGTCGACTATGGCGACATGTACACGGCAACCATAAAGGGTTGTCCCATGGGGCACAACCATTAGAACCCATTATATTGCACATGTTATGCAACATGTGAATAGAATCTAGATTGCCACGTGGTGTAACACCCCATATGAGTCATATGGCCCATTAGACCCTAACCCTAAAAGCATGGGCTTAAAAAGGCAAGAACTCTTAAGAGTTTTCCTTTTTAGATTCCAGCCTTCTAGCAGCCGCCAAGCTCGAACCTCGAGGCGCCTTCTCCGTTCGAAGCTTGATTCGACTTTAAGAGCAGCATGGACGCGTCCCAAGGCGTTGGAGCCAGCCAACAATCCGAATAGTGTCGACTGTGTCAATCAATATAAAGTTGACGACTATTCTTAGGCCAGGTTAATACATGTTCTTGGCCCTAAACAACCTCTAGAGCCCAAGAACCCCATCTAGTATCCATACTGACTAAAGAACCCTAATCATGTCTGATTAGAGTAGATAGATTAGCTGTATATTTTTGTATTTGGATTCATTTGGATGATGATGGTGTATTATGTTTTGTGCGCACCTCTTGTGTATTGAGAAGGGAAGACCTAGAACCTTTTCAATTGATGATTATAGATTAGCCCATTAATTCACAATCAATGCAGCCTATGCATAAAAAGCTCACCTGGTTGTGGGTGGCGGGTTAGACCGGTTGATAAGGAAGGTTTGTCCGGCTACAGTTGATCCCTTTGCTGCGTAGAGACTGCCGGGAATGCTATGGGCTAGGCCTAATAGCTTGCCACTAAGTGCGGACAAGGCATGGGTTCGACACCTCCTGGGTGATGAGTCGCCTTGGTGAGGTTCAGCCGTATATGGGCATGATACCCTCTAGCTCGCCTGTAGTTGGCATGGACCTTTTGGAGGGGAGTGATCCCCGCCTGCCTCATCGGGACTAGGGAGATGATCCAGGAGTAGTCCCTCTGACTATGCACCCGGCAGGCTATGGTCAAACCCCAATATCTGCAAAGTATGCACAAGAGAGGCAGATGGAAGTGGACTACCCAACAACCACATTTTTATGCCAGCCAAATCCATTGCCATGAATTCTATCGGCCCGAGGGAGAGAGATGTGATGTCCTTTCCCATGCATTGACTTCTAGGGGCCCAAGCCGTTGATCGACCCTCATGAGTTTGAGCCTGGGTAGAACTTCATTTCTATTGATGTACTGTTGTATTCATTCTGATGTATCTTGTTATGGCGATCCCACCCTTCGAGGTGGTTATTTATGTTTATGCGATATGATGTACTTATGTTTATGCGCTTCTGCAATTAGAACGGTCCCGAGGGAGATGGGATGAATGACACGTGTATTCTTTCTACTTCAGCCTCTTGCTCACCATCAAGAGCTTGAACTCAGATAGACGGCCTCATGTTGGCGAGCTGTGCTGGCAGGAGGAAATCTCCTATTTTTATACGATCGGGGCATCATATACGAGCAGGGGACGTCACATTTATGACACATGTGTCACTCATGTAATTAGGCATGCGTCACACATATATAGCTTGAATGGCACACATATATAACTTTAATGTCACACATGTATATACATGTTAAAATAACATCTTGGTGAGGTTTCCCCTTAGGGGATATATTATGTAACACCATTGGATATTATCCCTCCTATATATATTTTCTTCCGTAGTAATTTTTTCAGTATGACACCTGTTTTCGAAATTAAAGGCTGCATTATGATGCATTTATGGGGAGCCTATATAAATCTTTTGGGTTTTCTGTTCTCAAATTTTTTTCTTCCTTACTAAATACTAATTCATCCGGTGATACGTGTCTTCGAAATTAAAGGCTGCATTTTTTTTTCTTCCTTACTAAATACTAATTCATCCAGCGTGATACGTGTCTTCGAAATTAACTGCTGCATTTATGGCGCGTGCATGGCTCCTTACTAATTAAGTGAGAGCGACACGGGTTTCAATATTCCAAAATCATGGAAAACCTAAGTGTTGTAGACATCACACAAAACCTAAGCCTTGTGATTGATATGTGGCAGATCCGGCCTTGGGTATATATGCACATGTCATTTCCATTATTAATTACTAGAAAAAGTGCCCAGCGTTGTTGGGCTTATCGTTAGGCAACAAAGTAGGACAATGTTTGCAAGAGAAATTGTGATATTGTTTCCAAAATGTCTTTCTTAACACAATGATTACGACAAACTGCATTGTCATACTTACTTTTGAGATAATTATATTGCTAAGAATTATGTCAAGATAATTATATTAATGAGATTATGATAGGTTGATGTTGAGATAATATTGTTCAAATTTAAGTTTTGTGCATCCTTGCACATACAAAATGAAACATGCTAGTGCTGAGATATTGGTTTGTGTTAAAGGGTCCTGTTAAATTTGCCTTTTCTGTTCTCATCTATTTTCTTCCATACTACTTCTTTCAGCATGACACGTATTTTCGAAATTAAAGGTTGCATTATGATGCATTTATGGGGAGCCTATATAAATCTTTTGGGTTTTCTGTTCTCAATTTTTTTTCTTCCTTACTAAATACTAATTCATCCGGCGTGATACGTGTCTTCGAAATTAAAGGCTGCATTTTTTTTTCTTCCTTGCTAAATACTAATTCATCCAGCGTGATACGTGTCTTCGAAATTAACTGCTGCATTTATGACGCATGCATGGCTCCTTACTAATTAGGTGAGAGCGACACGGGTTTCAATATTCCAAAATCATATTTGCCTTGATCTTGATCCGCTTTTTACGGTTGCCATCATGCCACCTAAAGATAAGACGAGAAAAAGAGCAAACAGAAAATTAGTTCGAATGAGGCAGCTACAGTGGTGGATGTCAACGTCTCTGACCAAGAAGTTGATGCTTTCGTTGTCTCAGAAGAAAAACAAGAAGCTACAGTGCCGAAATCTCAGGAAAATGCTACAGTGCCGAAATATGCTACAGTGCCGAAATATGAAGAAACCGATGCTGCCGCTGGGCCGTTCAAAGCAGGCGAAAATTTGCAGATTGGAGAGTTGCTTGAGGCTGATGCTACTATGAGAGATGTTGAATGCCTTAAAGGTATGTCAGTTCCTGGTATGTTTGTGAAAATTTTGAATGCAGTAGAAACTCTGAGAGCACAGGTAACTAGTTTGCAAAAAGAGAATTGTGAATTGAAAACAGAATTGATTTCTTTGCGTGAGGCAGTAACAGAAGCTAAGCAGGCAATGGTTATATCACACCAAGAAATCAAGGATTTGAGAGCGGTACAGAAGGATGTGAACGATTCTAAGCCAGAGGAATTAACAGCTGACCATATCGTAGAAGAAGTGGAAACTAGAGTGTCTACTCTTCTAGATGAGAGGGCAAAAGAAGAACAGGCACGGGCATATCGTCAACTAAATCTGAAACTATCTGGTTTGGCTGAAGAAGAACCAGAGGATGTGACTAAAACAGTAAATGAATTCTTTAAGGATGTACTGTTCTTGCACGATCCTGGTGTTCAAAGCTGCAGAAGAGTTGGGAAAAAACTAGAAGGTAAGCCTAGGCCTGTCATCATGCGCTTTCGAGATGTGGAAGCTCGAAATAGAGTCTTGCATAATAGAAGTGCTCTGAAAGGGCAAAAGCTATGGATAAACGAGGATCTAACTCCCAAGCAGCAAATGGAATTGCGGAGTTTACTGACTGAGGTGAAGGAATTTAAAGCGATGGGCAAACATGCATATATCCAGGGGGGTAGAGTTATAGTGCGTGATCGCTTCTAGGAACTCAAGACCCTCAGGTTTGGTGTATGGAACATCCATAGTCTTAGCTGCAGAAAATTGATCACTGTTCAAGAAGCAATACAGGATTTTGATGTCATTATTTTTGTAGAAACCTGGGAACACGAAGGTGCTAGGATTGGAGAGATCAATGGCTTTGAGAAAGTGCATACGCTATGGAATGAGAAAAGAGGAGTTAGAGGGAGAGGCTTTGGTGGAATAGCTTGCTTTGCGCGAAAACAGGTTTGTAAAAATATTACAGTTATTAGGACTAGCAGGCACAACCAGTTTATGTGGATTGAAATAAAAGGAGGGGCCTCACTTATATATATTGCAGCAATTTATTTTGCTCCCTTAGTTTCTGGAGGGGTTTATGACGAAGAGGATTTAAGCTTGAATGACCCGTTCACTCACTTGGCGAATGATATAGCAGAATTTAAACAAAAAGGCATAGTGTTTTTGATGGGGGGTTTTAATGCAAGGGTGAAGGATTCTCAAGCAAATGTTTTTCTGGGAGACTTGGATAATATTTGGCTAGATGAAATTCCTGCTAAAAGCATTGGTTGGGAGAGGATCTCTGCAGATTACGATAATAATCCTATGGGGGAGCATCTACTGCAACTCTGTGAGACATTTGATATGGTGATATATAATGGAACAAACCAATTCCCCAAGACTGATGTTTTCACTTGTAATACCCCTCAAGGTTCTAGTGTTGTGGATTATGCTATTGGAATGCCAGATGCTGCCGCTTTGCTTAAAAGCTTCCAGATATTAGATCAGCCAGATTCTGATCATGCTTTATTGTGCTTTACTTTGGAGATAAGAGCTCCAAGGCATCAATCATGGAAAACACAGGGTGGTAAGTTGCGCCTGTGTTGGAATAAAGCAGGAACTTTTCGTAAGGAAATTGAAGCAGTTTTTGGGAATTTGAATTGGCCAGAAAGGCTGGTAGAACAGAATCAATTGTTTACACAGATATTGCTAGATACCGCAGAAAAGGTTTTTGGGCGTACCAAAGGGTATATGCATAAGAGAAAAAACCAAGCATGGTGGGATGTAGACTGTCACAAAGCTAGACAGCACTATTTTAATACTCTAGATAAGCGAGAAGCGCGAAAAATGTTCAAAAAATTTACACGTCATAAGCATGCATTGTGGCAAGAGAAATGGCAGCAGCATTTGTTGGGCGATCTGAAAGAAAGACCAAAAAACTTCTGGAACCGATTTAGGACAAAGGGGGTGCCTCTGGGAAATTTTACGCGACATGACCTGTTTGAATATGTTAAGGATCTGTACAATGTTCCAGGAAGTAAGCCATTTGGAGAGGTGAGTGAACAAGTGCCTGATATATTTACAGCCGACGATATTGCATTGTCTCTTAGAAAGATGTCTAATGGCAAAGCAAGGGATTCAGAAGGAATGGCAGTAGAAATTTTGAAATGGGGGGGTGTGCAAGTATGCATAAGGATAGCTAGAATGTTTAATTCTGCTTTAAATGAGGGTTTTCCAGAGAAGTGTTCTTTGAACCGATTAATACTTATATTTAAGGCTGGAGATAAGGATCGAGTTGAGAATTATAGAACCATTATGGTCAGTAACACTATGGCGAAATTATTTGGGGCAGCATTGGAGAATAAAATTAGCAGTTGGGCAGATAATCATGGGAAGAGGGCCTTAATACAGGCAGGGTTTCGAAAAAATCATTCTACTATTGACCATTTGCTAACATTGCGGGTTCTTCTTTGAAGGGCAAAAGGGGTCAGAAATACATTTTTCTGCTGCTTCGTGGATTTTACCAAAGCTTTTGACAGGGTGTCAAGGCAAAAGTTGAGGAAGAGACTGGAGAATTTGCATGTACCACATCAACTCCTAAATGGAGTAGCGCGTTTATATGAAAAGGTGCTTATTGAATTATCCTTCCCAATGGAAGGGGCTGGCGAAATAGAAAGCAATGTTGGAGTTAAACAAGGTTGTCCGCTATCTCCGACACTTTTCGGATTGTTTATCGATGAATTAGAGGAATGGTTGGAGAGAGATGAAGGAGCTTTTGGGGTGAAATTAGGACGATATATGATTAAGGCATTGTTCTATGCTGATGATGTTGTCCTCCTCTCGAGAACAGAAGAAGGGCTCCAGAGATTATTAAATGCTTTAGAATCTTTTTGCCGTGAGACAGGAATGAAAGTAAATGAGAGTAAAACTAAAACTATGGTGGTAGGGAAAAGACAATTGATACATATGAGATTTGAAGGACAAGAATTGGAACAGGTGCATCAGTATAAATATCTTGGAATAGAATTTACTGATGATTACAAATGGAATGTGGGGGTTGAAAAAAGAATAACTGGAGGTTTGCGAGCTTTATGATGTTTTTTAGTATGTGGAGAAATATGGAAGTAAAGGCAAAGTGGTTCTTGCGAAAACTTATGTTGAGAACCTTGGTACGACCCGGTGGTTTTATATGGATGCCAGTTTGGGGGCGGGGTTAGCAAGAAATAAATGGGCTAAGATTGAGAAAGTACAGAAGAGGTTCTTATTGCAAGAATTGGGCGTAAAGGTTCAAACTCCATATGAAATGATGTTGGCTGAAGTGGGTATGATTCCATTTGAAACTGAAGCGCTATACCAGACACTTGTTTTTTATAATAGACTGATACATATGGATGAGGCAAAACACCGCATCAAGCCTTGTTAGAATCGATCGATAATTGGTCATAATGGATGGTACCAACAACTTGTTTCATGGTCGAGAATGGTGGGGCATTAGTCTTACGGGTCCGCGGGGATAATCGATGTGGGCTTACGGGATTTGGTAATGGACAGAACATGGAAAAATTATGGAGCCAACCGGGGAGTTAAGATGGAGTTTTATCGAAATGAAGTGAATCCAATCTTTGGTTTATGGGGAACAAGATTATTTACATGCAGGTATAGGGATGAAGAAGAGACAACTTATATCGCAAATGAGATTAAGCAGCCATCATTTAGAGATAGAAGCAGGAAGAGGGAAGATTCCACGGGAACTTCGATTCTGTCCTTGCTGCCGGGAACCTCAAATTGAAGATGAGCATCATGCCTTTTTAAAATGTAATATGTTTGCTGGCTTGCGAAGAAAATATGGCATTGATGGGATTAATTTCTCGGAGTTTCTTTCATTAAAACCAACACTTCTAGGAGATTTTCTCCGAGAGTGGTGGGAGCTCCGAAAGGAAACTCTAGATTTGAACCAATATATTGACGAGATCGAGGCCCAAGGCCTCATTTAGCTGTTTATGTCGCCTATGGACCTGGGGGTCTCAAAGGGCGTGACAAATAAATAAATAAATAAATAAATAAATGTTCTAAACATTTGACAATAGAGGCTGTCTATCAAGACCGTCCTACAAGTTCCGAATAACCTTTAACCATATATCACATACACACTATAAAATAAACCTCCATTGTTTAAAAAATGCCACAGACCTCTCACAGTTGTGATGGCCATAATAGATGGTCCCACAAATTGGAGATATGTTTGAAACAGTTAGGGCTAAGTAGTTGTTAGCGTTGAATGCCCTTCTTGCTCTATAGAAGTGTTGCCGTTCTTTCTACGTTCTTCTATACAGGCCAGGTGACGATAAAAGACTCCATTTGCAATCCAACTCCGCATTCGACAACAATGTAGCATCAGACGAATCCCCTTCCTTTAAGTGTGATTACATGAGAATGGAGCAACTAATATGATATCTACAGTATTCAGAGTATTTTTGTAAGAATGTGACTCCAGCTCAACCTTTATAGACAATTGAAGATAGCTCTGCCTTGGCTTTGTCCTCATTCAGCAACAACATAGCATCTGTCAACCTTGATACAGAGCTAACGATATTTCCTGATGTGCAATTGAGTGCAAATGCGCTAAAATATAAAATAATAGGAATCTTTATATACTTTATAAGTTGAATTGGACTTAATACATGGTACAAAAAACCAATTTTGATAATTCCAAATTTGTTATCCAGATCAAATGCCCTTCACATATATGCCAACCTCAAAAATGGTAATGACAGAGCATTAAATATGGCAGATTCATCACAATGCATTACCAAATATAGCCAACAGCAGAAAACTTTTGCCTCCAAAAATCCAAAGCTTTTCTCGCAAGATACCTGCAATAAAAATGCTTATACATGCTCATTCTTAAAATGATGTTGTTATGCAAACAAATGTTGAGCTTTTTGCTGCAAAAGAGACCTTGACTTTCTTGGCTATAACACTTGCCCTTTTGGCCATGGCCAACGGCATAGCCCTAGCCTTGACAGACTGTTTTATGCTTAAGAAGGCAAATTTTGAAGAAAACTATTGGGTTCGATAGGCTAACCATAATGTGAATCGTATTGATGGAGGAAAAACTATCCAGCTTGTTCTTGACAAAATTCTGGTACTGGATTTATATCCAAAAACAGATTCTTATTTGGCTATGTTGGAATGAGGCTGAAGTTCGTTCCTGGTGAATCAGTAGGAATTGTCACTGCTTTTTATTTAATTCATGCAAATTCAAATTTCTTCAGATCAATCTGATCTATATATATCAGTCACGATCTGGTAGAGTATGGTCTATTTGGCAAAGGATTTAATAGATAGATAGAAGTTATAAATGAAAAATGTCTCTTCCTGCTGTTTGAGCTTTGCTCATGTTCTTATTGACAACATAACAACGTGTCATCAAGACTTATGCAAGTGTCTGATCAGTGTAGCATGACTAATAAGACATAATTTTGTGCCACTTGTCCGAATATAGTGAAATTTAGTTCAAATGTAGAGAAACAGTTGTTCATGCAGGAATTTATTGCATTTTAATGCTTATTTTTCTACCCACACAGCAAGCTTTTGGCTGAAATGATGTTTGGGAATCTATCAATGAGGTTACCTCCAGCATATACGAGCACTATTGAGCTTCAGGTTTAGTATGTTGGTAAAGCTAGCCATGTAATAGTCATCCAAAATAGAATGTAGCGCTGTTTAGAAACCTCCATACTGGAACTCTTATCCTTAGATGCCAAAGAGATTGACTTGCGTCGATAGCTCTTAGTTAGTCAAACATTCAATTTTCTGGTCAGCAGTATATCTTAAATGGCCCAACTGCATCATGTCTCCTAAATCTTAACTGTAAAGCTCATTGGTTACTCATTTAAAGACTTAAACTCATGATTATAACTCGTAAGAACTACATTTACTGCACAGATTACAAGCGTTTTGCCAAAATACCTGTTGAAAAGTCTGATTTTCTATATCTTTTAGATAAGTAGCATAAAAGCTCTGCTCTAGCACCACCTCTGTTTGTAGGCTTGCCTTCAGGCTATTCTTCTTTGCTTTTTGAACCTTAATGCCATTAAAAATGGCAGCTAGATCTTTCCCGCCGACCTTTCCTATTTGCATCCTGCAAGAAAAGAAATCAAATTTGGATGTAGCAACTCTGAAAGGAACAAACTGCATAAGCATATAAACCTTCACCATTACGATATTTGTTTGTAATAACATTGTATAAGAAAGCCGAAGTAGAACTTTGGGATAACCGGGCCGGGCAGAAGGGGCCAGATCATTTGGCATTTTGGCATTCGAACATGGGCAAGAATATTGCTAATTTATTGATAGCATAGGAAAGAGGGTAATCGCAACTCCAATTCCAATCTGATGCTGAGCGTGCATTCAAACCTGCAATATACGTTTGAGCATTTGGCACGAATCCATTATCCTGCATGTGTGCAAAACATTGCAGGGCTAATTTGCCATTCCCACTATCTACACAACCAAATATCATAGCATTCCATGATACCACATCATGATCTGACATCCTGTCAAAAACAAGATGGGCATGCACCATGCTACCAACGCTTGCATACATATCCAGCAAAGTGCTTGACACATAACGATCTAACTCATACCCATTCTTTGAAAGCCTAGAATGAATACCTATGCCCTTCTCCAGACACTCTATTTTAGGAAGTTTATCTCTAGCTTGCTGTAGTTCTTCTTTTGCTGCATAAATTTTACATGCCTTCAATGCAGCAATATAAGTTAAAGTATCTGGCATGAAACCTTCATCCTGCATTTGCTCCAACCCTTGCAATGCCACCTCACCTTTCCCAATATCTGCATATCCAAATACCAAGGCATTCCATTCCACCACATCATGATACATCATTCTATCAAAGGTTGAACAAGTGTGTGCCATGCTCCTACACATAGCATACATATCTACCAAGGTGCTTGCCACAAAAATGTCCAACTCATACCCAGCTTTTCGAAGTTGAGAGTGAATAGATATGCCCTTTTTCAGAAACTCTGTTTTCAGAAGTCTCCCCTTGATATGAGTGTCATCTTTTGTGGCACAACTGGCACATGCCTTTAAAGCAGCAATATAAGCTTGAACATTTGGGGTGAAGCCTTTTTCTCGCATTTGTGCAAATAAGTCCAGTGCCAATTTGCGCTTCCCACTCTCTAAACATCCAAAGATGACGGAATTCCATGATACCTTATTATGACACATCATTTTATGAAAGACCTGCCAAACATGTACTGCACTTCCACATTTAGCATACATATCCACCAAAATGTTTGCCACAAAAATGTCCAGCTCATGTCTCCCTTTTGCAAGTTGGGAGTGGATAGATATAGCCTTCTCTAACCATTTTATTTTTATGACATCCTTATCAACTTGCTCACCCTCTTCAGGCACAGGAGATACAGGAGCTCCGAGCAACCATTACCCAGCAAGGCAGGGGCCTCCATGCCGAGGTCCATGAACACTTACGGCAGTGCACGAATGAGTTGGCCAAGCAGCAGAGATTTCAACAGGAGCTAGGCTCCCGACTCCAGGCAGCAGAGGCCACAACATGGGGCCAGACAAGCACACATGTTCCACAGCCCATCGGGCCGCCAAGCAAGGCGCATGCAGACCACCGCTTCATCTCGCAGACGCCACCCACGCCCCTAGCGCGGAACATCCCACACGCTCGTGCAATGGGCATCACCCGTTGGGGGGGACTAATGTTGCCCCAACTTCGGTGAGCTGTAGGAGCAGGGTCACGGCATCATAATGTGGTGGAACGCGGACTTGGAGGAGGCAGGGAGAGGATCTCACCGCGCATCCGTGGATCGGATCCTATCTCGCATGGCATTTCAATGCGGTGCACATTGTTCGAACAAAAGCCGCCTTTGGGGCTCAACGCATCGATCGCCGCTCGCGTTATGCGCCCGGTCACGGTGGCGACATGCGGCGTCGCGGCAATTCTGCGTCGAGGGAGGCGGTTGAAGGGGACTACTACGTATGTTGACCGGGATCTTACTCCGACGCCAGCAGAGTCCCGACGGCAAAGAAATTGGCTCAAGTCGAGGGACGTCCCCGCCGAGGGGTGCTACAGCCCTGGTTCGAGGCAAGCCAAGATTTTCGTGCCGGGGCCGAGGTCGCCGATGCACGCGCGTCAAGCTCGCGCCACTCCTCGCTATTGCCACCGGTACCCTATCGTGATCTCCCCGCCCCGCTGCTCCAACTACTCCTCGCTGAATCGCCTGCCAGCGCCGCATTAATCCCCCTACAACCGGAACAGATCATCGAGCGTCTACATCACATGCCAACAAATAGGAACTGTGCCTCCGGATGGTATCTTGAAACTGTCAGAGCTTCTCTTAGCAGAAAGGGGAGAGTCTCAACTCTATTGCACCAGATATGGATCTCATTTTCCTCATGGAAACATGGGAACATGCAGGGCACAGGCTGCCGAACCTCCCAGGCTATCTGCATTTCTTGGTGTTCAATGAGTGCACAGGCAAGCGAGGACATGGCGGAGTTGCCTGCTACTATCGTGCAACCTTGGGGCATTCAGTCTCGTTACATAAAACAGACAGGTACAATCGATACTTGTGGGTGCGCGTGCAGCATGATAGTGGCAGCATTCTCTTCATAGCAGCATAACTTCTATAACACTCATTCGGATGTGGATAGATTGGAGCCCTATGTCGATCTATATGATGACATACAACAGCACAGACAGTTGGGCAAGGTTATGTTGCTTGGCGACTTTAATGCACGCACAGGAGCCGAGCAGGTCCCAAAATTTGAGCCCCTGGCAGAGGACGTCTTGCAGTTGAACCTCCCAGAGGTGGCTTGGTCAAGGGTGTCAGCCGACAACCATATTTCGCGCTATGGCAGGCAGTTGTTGTTGCTGGGTAGTATCTTTGACCTGGTTATTTGTAATGGGTTGGCACAATGGCCATCTTCCAGCTGCTGCACTTGTAGACAGGAGAACCAAGGGGGCGGCTCCAGTGTGGTGGATTATCTGCTGGTTGAGGAACAGGATCTGCACCTGGTTGCCCATTTATCCATTGGAACAGTCACTCGGGATGAGGAAGTGTACTCGGACCACCAGCCCCTGTTCGTGCATCTCCATTGGCAAGCTCCCCGTGCATCTACTGCCTCAACACCCCAGGTGCCTCAGCTGCGCCTGGACTACCGCCGTCCAGGGATCTATGCCCAGCTACTTGAGCATGACCTAGCAGGACCACTGCGGCTCCCCACACTTCAACAGCAATCTGCTGCGCTGACTCACCTTCTTCTGACAGCTGATGAGAGATGCTTTGGGAGAGGCCGTTCACGACAACCCTCGGGCGCTACCACCTTCCCCCGCAACAGATGGTTCGATGATGAGTGTCGGGAGCTCAAGCGCACACTCCGGCAAGTCATTGATATCACCCGGTCAATACCGCTCCTTCCTCAAGAACAAGAAAGCCAGCTATCTCGCAGAGCATCAGCAACAGATGTTTGGTCTCCTGGATCGGCACCCCAAGAGATTCTGGCGAAGGGTCTTGAGCAAGACTGCACAGCCCACAGGGAACATCACCTCGGAGCAATGGGTACAGTACTTGCAATAGCTTTATGACCCGTTCGAGGGCCGGTTACCAGTCCCTCCACAGATAGGCATGGCTCTGGTCATCACAGAGGGGGATGTCATCATGGGCCTACAACGTCTGGCTAATGGGAAGGCAACAGATTTAGATGGCATGCAGGCGGAACTTCTGAAATGGGCTGGGCCTCCACTGGTGCCTGTTCTCATGGCGTTATTCAACAAAGCATTGCAAGAAGGCTTCCCTCCATAGTGGACCACTAGTAGAGTTGTGCTCATATACAAGGCAGGGGACCCTCAATGCCCGGCCAACTATCGTACTATTATGGTCAGCTCCCTCTATGCAAAACTGTTGGCTGGCATCCTTGAGCAGCGACTGACAATATGGGCAGAGGAGGCAGATGTGCGAGCTCTCACACGGGCAGGTTTTCGGCCCAGGCATTCCACCATTGACCATATCTTCACTCTGCGCACATTGATTGAGGATAGCAGGAATCACCGACAAAACCTGTACTGTTGTTTCGTGGATTTCGCAAAAGCTTTTGACATAATGCCCTGGGACAGGTTATGGGACAAACTGCGGCGGCTGGGGACTCCCCTTGACTTGTAGAATGTAGTGTATAGGCTGTAGGAGGCATGCTCAGGCCGTATCACATCGTCAGGACAGCCGGTAATCAGTAGTATTGGAGTGCGTCAAGGTTGCCCCCTCTCCTCTACACTCTTTGACCTATACATTGACCAGCTGGAAGATTGGCTCTCTGAGCATGGAGGTGCGGGCGCCCATCTCATGCATCACACAATCCGGCAACTCATATATGCTGACGATGTCAACCTTCTGGCCTATACTTCAGAGGACATGCAATGCCATGCTCTCGACACTTTTTGCCGATTCATCGGCATGCGAGTTAACTTGGCCAAAACTAGGGTGCTGCTAGTCTCATCATCCCGTCAGCCAAGGCTTCCCTCATTCACTTACCAGGGACAGGATGTGGAAGTGGCTCCGACCTACAAGTACTTGGGGATCGAGTTCTCTACTACCACCCATTGGGATGCTGCCATCAGGTTGCGGGTCACGGCAGGTTGGAGAGCACTCTATGCCATGCAAAACAACAGCCACAAGGCAGAGTTGTATGCCTGGGGCCACCAGTCACACTTATTTCGGGCATTGGTCGAGCCGGTCCTTTTATATGGGGCAGAAGTATGGGGTCCGGTGATATCCCTCAACACCTGGAATGTCCTCGAGCAGGTGCAGAAAGCCTTCTTGGCACGAGCCCTTGGGGTAAAGTCCACAGTTCTATACCAGATCCTATTTTCTGCCCCTTCAACGGGCTGCATTAGAACGCCATATCATTTACTTCCAGAAGGTGGTCGCTATGGGTGATACACGTTTGCCCAACCTTGCTTTGGCCATGGCGATGGGTCCCCAACGCCTGAAAGCCTGCTGGAAGGACAAGCAAGTTCAGTGGTTCTCACGCTAGGGTGTACAGGCAAACAGATGTGCACATGTAAGGACAAAGAAAGATCACAAGGCACTTAAGTTGTACCTAGATGCTACTTTCCTTCGCCAAACTCTGGGATGCAGATGCTCTGACGCACGTTAAGCTGGCACACTATCAGCAGCAAGTCAATCCCAGGCTCACGAGAGGCCCACACCAGTACTTAAACACCAAGTTGCCCATGAAGAAGCGCATACTTATAGCTTCCATTCGCACGGGTGCACATCGCCTCCGTATTGAGACAGGACGTTGGGCTCGGGAAGCACGACAGCAATGGCTTTGCCAGTGTTGCCACTAGGGCGCCATTGAGGATGAATGTCATGCCCTCTAGGTCTGCCCATCGTTTGCCCGTATCAGGGAGCGGTATGATCGACTGCTAGTGCCTGGCCAACCGTTGCATGAGTTGTTGAATACGGCGTCAGTGGGTTTGTTGGGGTTATACCTCCAGGAGGTTATGGATGCACGGACTCAGTTGTGTCTTCTGGGACGGCATTGAACTGTCCTACACAATTGTACATCATGCCAGCAGACTTATTACTGCTAAAGTTTTTCCCTCAAAAACCCTTCGGGGCGGGGGTTTTTTAATCCTGTCAGTAATACGTTTGCTGCTCTCTTTTTTGTTTGGGTCCCATAGGCCAGTCGATCTCCATGGACGCTAAAAATCTATTCTATTCTATTCTATTCTATTCTATTCTTTACCTGCACAGATAGCACATGCCTTTAATGCAGCGAGGTAGCTCCGAGGGTTTGGTGTGAATCCTTCATCTTGCATGAGCGCAAAAATATGCAGGGCAAACTCTCCACCCCCATTATCCAAATACCCAAATATCAAAGCATTCCAAGATATCTCATCGTGATATGGCATCCTGTTAAAGACTTGGTGAGCATGGGTAATGCTTCCACATTTGGCATATACAATTACCAAAGTACTGCCCACAAATATGTTCATCTCATGCCCACTCTTTGCAAGTTGAGAGTGGATACTTATAATGTATTCCAAGCACATCTTTCCCCTAGAGTTTGCCCCAGCTTTGTTAGCATCTCCTTTTTCTGCACAATTAGCACATGCCTTCAGAGCACTGAGACATGTTCTAGCATTTGGCTTGCAATCTTCTGCCTGCATGAATGCAACTTACGGGCAACATCGTTTCCCCCACACTCTATATACCCACTTATGATAGCATTCCAAGTTACTACATTATACTGCAGCATCCTATCAAAGACACTACAAGCATCTGACATGCTAAAACATTTGGTGTATAAATGCACCAAACTGTTGGCAATATCAATGCCTTTATCCTCCGCACTATTAATCAGATCAGCATGAAGTCTTCTCCCTGTCTGCAGGTTTCTCAGACTGCTACATTCCTTCAATGCAGCAAGTGTTATAGAAAGGTGTGACCTCACTCCATTCTTGCACATGTTATCATAGATAAGTAATGCATCTTCATTTCTGACAACTGAATGATCATGCAGTTGAAGAAACCTGTCGTAACTAATATGTGACTTCTTTTTTTCAGCCGAAAATGTGACTACATCATCTTTTCTGTAACAAACCTTAACGGTATACACTACACATCTCTGTCTAAATGGTACACATTGAGGACCATTGAGGTCTACGCATAGGATTTTGCATTCAATTAATGAGGTTCCAAATCTCGATCTATTTCCCATTGCCCATTTCTTAGAAAGTCTGTCTCTCATTCTGATAGCCAAATTCTGACTCACCGGTAAAAAAGGAGCCAATTTCCAACTGACCTCAATGAATTAATTATCTAAAACACGTTAAATTGAAAGAAGAAAAAGTAAATAATTTTATTGATGGCATGCTGTTAATCTTAAAGCCTAGCGCAAGTTGCAAAATAAGGAAAAACATATAAACACTTCCTAGGGGAAGAATTCATTACCATAAACATAAGCAGTAACTTACGGCTTAGACCGTTTTGACGACAAAATCACATTGCTACAAATTGGTCAATGAGACATGGATTCATAGCAGATGTTTTTCATTAGTTAAGCTCAATTTCAACCTTACGAAATGAATAAGAGAGACATTTGAAGCCATAAAATGGAAAGGAGAAAAAATATTTCTATTACCTTAAAAAGAAAATATACATGACTTGTCGGATGCTCTGCTCTGCTCTGCCATAGCGAAAATACGATTGTCTGGCGATCCACACGATGCAAATCCAATGTTGATTTTAAGGTCGGAATCAATTCCGATGCAACCGCAGCAATAGGAAATCCCAGGTAAAACTGTCTTTTTTATCAGAAATACTCTGAGCCATCGGGTGGAAACATAGGCATAGAGCATATTGGCCCAAAACGACATGCCCGGCCCGCACTGCCATACTCGATTGATAACCGTGCCCAAAAATAAATCAACGGCTGAAAATAAATTTAGGAAAATGAATTATGTAATGTACAAATCGACATGTGCCATAATTCATCATTTGAGAATGTACAAATCATCATGGATTTAAAATATTGAATTGACACATCACGTCGCTTGGTTTCAATATTCCAAAATCGTGGAAACCCTAAGTGATGTAGACATTAGACAAAACCTAAGCATTGTCATTGACATGTGGCAGATCCGGCCTTGGGTATATATGCACATGGCATATCCACCATTAATTATGTAATGTAGAAATCGATATGTGCCTTAATTCATCATTTGCAAATGTATGAATCATCATGGGATAATGTTGAATTGACACATGGTTTATTTGGTATAGATTACGACGGATTTGTATTGACATGTGCCTTATTTTATTTATGAGAATGATTCTAAATGATTATGCCTATTATACTATATTAATAATATTTGATATTATTTACATGTGGCTTAAAATACGAACACGTGGCGGAAGGAAGGCAATGACATATGTCGATTGTCTAGATAGACTTCGTTGCAATCATTGCCTATGAAAGATATGTACATTATATGTGGCTTAGAATGCAAACAAGTGGCGTAAAAATAGTCTTTGATTAGTGACACGTGTCGATATCTAATGTGACTTCCATCCTATAAATAGAAGACGTTCCTAGCATTTTATCACATTGAAAGCAATTAAGGTATTAATGTGAGTGATTTGTTCTTGCTTCAGTCCTTACATTCAAGGTACATATTTTGCCAATGTGTTACATTGTTGTTGTTCTAAAATTATCCCTCCTTTATAAACCATCAATCATTATGTAGATACATGTAGAAATATTGCTCACGTGATTGTATATATATTGATCAATTTTGATGGGGAGTTAGAAAAGAGAAATATTCGCAACGATCTTGGCCACGACGATAAATTTCTTGTATATTCTTAATATAATACCCCAATCTGCCTAACGGTTATCATGCACTACCATACTCAATGTATTGTTGTGCGGCCACCACTCCTCGACTCTTGACATGCAGGAGGCTACTTATGTGGCTTGCATGTGGAGTCATGCGACATCTAACCTTGTACATGTCATCTTGGTGACATATACAGTAAGATGGCAGTTATGTATAACTCATCTGAGGGTTGGCATTGACTAATTCGGAGGCGATTTTGCCCTCGACTTACTCCATAAATTGTGGATATTGTTTCTCTATATCATGTTTCAATACTCACATTGTATCTTCCACGGGCAAGTATTTCCACTTGACCAGATACTGAAGGAATTCTGACCATCGCATCTTTTTGAATGCCTTATCAAGAATTAACTCGGGAATAATCTCAAGTTTTTCCTCTGTCATTTTCAATAAGTTTGAGTCTATAAAACTTCCTCCGAGTTTGGAATGTGTTTCTTTAATTAGTTTATGTGGAAGACCTTATGAACCTTTAGATGAGAGAGTAAGTCAAGCTTATAGAATTAGCTCCCTATCTGCTTAATAATCTTAAAGGGTCCCACCCATCTTAGAGCAAGTTTCTTGCAATTGCCGATGCGGAACTTCGCTTGTTTGACATTTATTTTAAATCAAACTTTATCTTCCATGGCAAACTCTCGTAGAGATTTATGTCTATATGCTAGATGTTTTCTAACGTGCCCTAGCTGCTAGAAGATAGTCTCGCACTTCCTCCACAAGCTGTTGCATATCTGCCAGAAGTTGTTGATTAACTTCCAGCTTGGACATTGGATTGTGCCACATATCGAAAGTTAAGCATTGATAGTCGTAATTAATCACGAAGGGAGACATCCTTGATGATTCTTGCTTCGTATTAAACTCATCAGGTGGATATAATTGGCCTTCTGTTGATGTGTTCCATTTGACCATCTATTTGTGGATAATAAGAAGAACTCATACACAACTTGGTGCAAATCGTGTTGAAGAAGTCTTGGCAGAAGGCGCCGATGAACTTCGAATCTCTATCGGAGACGATCACTCTAGGCATTCCATACAATCTACAAATCTCTTTGGTAAACAACTCTTGAGGAAATCTTGATGCTAAAACCTTCAAATGTAATTTGACTTATGTCTTATGTTGACCTTGATGTTATATATTGACTTCAGTTTATGGATTCGTGTGGACTAGACTGTGGTTTTACTTTCACTTTTGAAGTTAATTTTCATGAATTAATTGACACATGCATTCCCTATCGATGACTTGGTACAGACTCAGTTTGACCTTACGTTTAAATTGTCTTTGTATTTGACTTTCACTTTAGGATTGACTCTAGTATATGAAACTGCCTTAATGGACAGGCCCTTATTGTATTTGACTCTGATTTTATCTTTGACTTTTGTTTTAGAGTTTTCTTTGACTTTTGGAGTTGGTTGCATACATTTGACTATGGATATTCGAGTCCCTACATATGACTTTTTCAACATTGAGTTGGCTTTTTCTTTTGGAGTTCATTTTGATGGGTTCGCCCATACAATGGACTATCTTCATTCCTTACAATAGATTTTGCAAATGAATATAAATTTAACAGAACAAAATCTCAAATTTAGCATGGGAAACATTTTAGACAACAACAACTTTGCAATCACTTGAACAAAGGGTCGGCCTCATATAGTCCTTAAATAACAAGGGACTTGTATATAGATATCGATAAAATGGGACCAGTGCTGAGCAAAAGCATACTCAATGGGGGTAGGTTCACACCTACCATTATCTTAACATGTGTAAATCTCAAGGGCAAGATGCTTTAAGTATTTGGAGTTGATGCTTGCTCCTAAAACCGACATGTTTTTTCGAGGAAGGAAAAAATAAGATCTTTAGAAAAAAAACAACTAGCCTGGGATCGCCGCCATCGCCATAGCCATCGCCTACAACAACATCGGTTCTTTAAGCTACCCAACTCTTCGGAATCGATGGGCGCACCTCCCTTCATCAAAACATTGGATTGGACATGGCATGCCCTATTTGTTTCACTTACTCAGAGGCTCACTGTTAGGAGATATTGCTCTGCACAGTGACAGAAGAATACGCTGGCCACTGGAGCGAGCTCGGTGTCAAAAGATGTTTGTACCTGGCATGAATGCCATGCCATATACTGAAGTGCCATACAGGTAGATAAAGGTTTTAGCCTTTTTTAGTTAAGTATTATAATGCCATGAGCTAACATACCAATATCCAGGATTTGGAGAAAAATCACCTGAAGGAAGGAAGGAAGGAAGGAAGTTTATTTTAACGTCCACGGAGGCCAGAGGCCTATGAGACGGTACATGCAGAAAAAGCAGGCAAAAAAGCCAAAAACCCCAACACCAAAAACAAACAATGTAACTGTACAGTAGAACCCTACTACCGGGATGAAAAAACCCCCACTTGGGAGGAAAAACCCTAACAGTAGGCTCTCAAATACCATGCCCCGAAGAGCAAGTCGACGGCGAAATCTGCGGGATGTAAGCTCGGTCAGCGCTACCATAGGTGATGCGGTAACTAATGTAGCGGTGTGTCGAGCATCTAAGATCGGTGTGCCTTTGCCGGACATGGGCATATCTTTGGGCCTGCCATTTGGAGGGCATGGTGCTCATCCTCTATCACGTGCATCTCACAACACTGACATATCCTCTCCTCCCTGGGGATCCCGTGCCCGCCATTCACCCCCCAGCGACCTGTTTCAATTCTGAGGTAATGGGAACCCGTCCTTATGGCAGCAATAGCTCTCCGTTTCTTCACAGAGATGTGTGCTTTCAAGTACCGATGGGGTCCATGCTCAAGGCCGGGATTAATCGGCGTGATAGTGCTCGTCTTGGGCTTTGCAAGAGTAGAGGCATCCCCGGGGTGGCAGCATAGCCGCATCCAATTGCCCATTCTGGCGCATCGAGAATGCGCCCGGTGCCACCATCTGTTGGTAATCCATAGACCACCTCCTAAACCATCCCTTACAGTGCTCGTGCCATACCCTCTTCAGCCGCTGGGGGCCCTGCGTTAACAACACGGCCTGTGGGGGCAAGCGATGCTCATCCATCCCATCCACCTTATGGAAGCAAGTAAGATGCATGCGCATAGCAGAATGCTATAAAGGCCAGAACCCTGTCTCATACAACAAAATCTGATACGGTACGGTGTCCTTCACTCCCAAGCTATATGTCAAGAAAGCTCTCTGCACCCTTTCCAACCTATCCCACGTGTTTTTGCTAACTGCTGGGCCCCAAACCTCCACCCCATATAGCAGCACCGGCTCGACCAAAGCCCTAAACAGGTGTGCTCTCCTCGCCCAGTCACAGAGATCTACCCGGCAACACGCGTTTTGCACTACATATAAAGCCTTCCAGCCTGCACTGGCTCTCCTCTCCACACACTCATCCCACAACATGTTAGTAGTGAAATCAATTCCCAGATACTTGAAGCTCCGCACCATCTCCACTTCCTGTCCCCTGTAATATAACTCCGGGATAGGGTGTTGCGAGGACAGGATCGCGAGAAGCTTAGTTTTGTGCAAGTTCACTTTGTGCATTCCGTTGCCCCACGTAACCCACTGAGGGCATCCAAATGCTGCTGCATACTGCTGGCCGTGTGGGCTAGCAAAGCTACATCATCCGCATATAGCAACTGGCTCACAGAGGTCGCCTCAGATAATTGCACCCCGGCTCCCCCATGGTGCTGCATCCACGTCTCCAAGCTATCAATGTACAACCCAAAAAGCGTTGGAGACAACGGGCAGCCCTGCTTAACTCCCATAGTGCTAGCTACCCGCCGATCTTCATAAGGCAGTGCAGCATGAATCCCATCATAAAGCTGGTGCACCCCATTACGCAGCTCCCTCGTGGAACTCGCCAAGTCTTGCAACCGCGCCCAAACATGTCTCTGGGGACGGTATCATATGCAGTCTTAAAATCTACAAAGCAGCAATACAAGTCCTGTCGCGCATTCCGGCTTGCCTCCATCAACACTCTCAAAGTGAAGATATGGTCGGTCGTGGAGTGAGCTGGGCGAAGCCCCGCCTCACAATTGCCCGCACCCCTGCCTCCTCGGCCCACTTAGTGAGTTTCTTCTCCACCACCCCTGCCAGGAGCTTTGCAAACAGCGAGCTTACCATAATCATCCGGTAATTCGCCGGCTCATCCTTATTACCAGCTTTATGCGGGGAACAACCTTACTAACCATCCACTCACGGGGAGCCCCGCTCGAGCACGGTTGATGATCACCGTTAGGGGCCCTACCACAGATGGACCACCCCATTTCAACAAATTTCGGCTGCAGCCCCCTGTAAATCCTTTGCCTTGCCATTCGCGGATGCCCGAGACCCGCTGGACATCCTCCCCGCGGAGCCGCAAGCACCTCTCCTACCGATCCGGAACCACGGCATTAGCTCCTAGGGGGTCATATAACTCCCCAAGCGGTGCATCCATTGCTCCACACTTACATTACCGGCCCACCGCTTACGGTATAACACCACCACGCCAAAAAGCTTTTGGCTCGCCATGAGCATATCAAGCAGCGCTCCCGGGTTTTACGCCATGTATCTCCCCTTCTTGGTTTTTAGGAAGAGCTTATAGTCTTGCGGGGCTTTGTGGGCGCGAAGCGTGGATCTATGACCAAAGCGCGGTGGCTCTTTAGAGCCTTGCAATCGACATCAAACCACGGGTTCTCGGGGAAAATGCGCGGTGTCCCTCCTTGGAGGGCCCTTCCTTCACAAAGGAAGCCCCCCGGTACAAGCGGCGCCCTCACCCGCCATGCACATCCGCCTTGCAGGTGTGTAAAAGCTATCAAACCCACAGTAACTCCCCGCACCAAAACGACATTCATCTTGTCACGCCCGATAGCGTGGGATGTATGGTAACCCTCCACGCCCCTTTGTGGTGTCTCCACTATTGAGTGCTCCCAATTGGGCGTGACATAAAGCGGGTAGTGATCCGACAAAGCCTCCTCATCCCCCTCGTGCTTGTGCCAATGGAGAAGTGTGTAACCATGTCAGAATCCGCTACCGGGGGAAGAAGGTAATCCAACACACTGGCTCCCCCATCCACGCTTATCATTCCCGCAAGTAACACCCCCGAGTGTGGCCATCGCCGCATACCATTACAAATTACCATGTCAAAAACACGGCGAGCTGGACCCAGCACACGCCAAAATGGTCTAGCCACCATATCACGGGAGTGTCGTGTATCTTTGAATAGCGGCCGTCTCAAGCCAAAGCGGATCAGCATTAGCGTCATCTTGGAAGGTCACCAGGCGCAATCAAGGCGATACGAGCATTGAAATCTCCTAGCAAAAACACCTGTCCCCTGCTGTCTATAGCGGTCTATGTCATCATACGATTCCCTATACCGGCATCCGGACATCCGTGGTTCGCATCATGTACTGGTAGAACTTAGAGCACAGTATGGGGAATGTAGCGACTAGCAAGATACAATGGGACATGACCGGGCTCTAATACCATTACCCACATGTAGCGGTTAAATGCATCGGACTGAAGTGTGATCTTGCATGCTAAGGCGTCCCTAAAGTAGCAAGCCACTCCCAGGTACGCGTCGTGCGCCATGGCGCTTATTAGCAAGTGAGAAATGCCGATATCCTCAAAATGCGGCAATCGATGCCCTTCATACTCCCATGTCTCCTGGGGAAGGCGATGTCCATGTCTGTCGCGATCCCATTCAAGCCACCGCCCATACGCCCGCGGGGAAGCCCCTACAATTCCGGAAACAATGCGAAGACACTTTCCCTATCTTTGTGGCGTGGACCCATCCCGAGTGCGAGGATCTTTGCTTTGTGGTTGGAATAACTTTCGGGCAGCCTGCTGATGGGACCACGATGGATGTCTTTGCGGCTTGTGGAAGGCCTCAATCCACCCTCTCCCCGGCCATGCGGCCTAATGTTCTGGACCGCTCGCCCCTGCGGCGCGCATTTGTTTCGTGGGAATGTTGCCTCCGCAACCGCATGCGGCGAGGAGGCACATATACCTTCATCTTACCATTAACCAAACCAGCAGCCCCTCCGGCTTGTCGAATCTCTCTTATCTTGACCAACTCTTGGCTTCTTTCCCGTTGTTGCGGTGGCGTGAGATCCGGATCCGGTATATGGGCGTACCTTTCAAGCTTACCGGTGCGGTGCAACAACAAAGATTTTGCCTCCCAATCCAAGGCGCAAACTTAACTAGCGAGGGTCTCATGCTCGGTCCTCCCACCGATTGGACTCTTGATAACCAAAAATCGTAATTGGAGCTTTGCAAGTACTGTGGTGGTAAGCTTACGGCAAATCCTCGCCTTGCTCCTCGGCAATCCCCGCACAATAAGGTTGAGGCGTGCGTGCACGGATGTTGTGACGCTCTCGAATATATCGACTACCAGATATACATACGAGGACTTTCCCCTCCCATGGCGATCATCTCACCATGAGCAGGGGCCCTCCGTCTATTTCGGGCCATCTATGAAATGATGCCGAAAGAAGGACACTGAAGGGGTCATTCGCCCACGCCTTCAATGGGACTCCTACGTCGGCGGAAGCATGAATACAAGGGTTAGCACACAAAGACAAATATATATAAATAACCACCCACGAAGGGTGGCGATCCATCCAAGTACCAACGGCATAGAATATGCATCTAAACCTAAGAAAACGCCCAAACCCCGGGTTCTACCCGCCTCGGACTCCGGTGAGGATCGGTGGCCGGGTGGGCCTCAAGAGATCAGCAGACCGAAGTCTTGGCATGGCGTTGGGCGGCATAGAACATCGGCTAGGGTTGTCCACTCCATCCGCCCCTCTGTGCACACTTTGCGGATGGGTCAATTCATGCTATGGCTTCGCTATAGCCAGGGGAACGCAGGTTCAAGGTATCACCCTTTGAGCCTACTCGGGTTCATGACTCTGGTCCGATGAGGCGGGGTCGGGAAGCGTCCCCTTCCGTAATCACGGTGTGGTTCCATGGGTGAGCTAGAGAATACGTCGTGCGCATCAGCGACCCCCGCATCCGTGCCGACTTACTCACCCTAAATCTACTCAAAGTAAGGGATGCCCCATGCGGGTCACACCTCATGCCCTGTGGTGTCGGACCCATACCGGCGCTGGCTCGCGCCTAGCTCGGGCTGGCCGGCTATTAGGCCTAGCCCTTTGTAGGAGTCTCGGGAGCCTTTTATGTTGGTGCAAGACCCCACCCCCACTTCACCTTGTGTTCCTTGTGCGGTGCTAAGCCGCACCATAGCATCTAGGACCCGGTGAGCTCTTGTGCACAGGCGCAATTAATGGGACTCTACAGTGCGCTATCTAGGAGCATACTACCATACATGGTTAGGAGGTCACTACCCAGGTAATCCCCCCGAGTAAAACTAGACAAAGAACTAACAATCCATCCTTTCAGAGCAAGAACCAGAATCGAATATAAAGAGAACTTACTTTTACAATCAAGGGTTAGTTCCTATGATTGAAACACAAAGAGAACAGAGAGACAAACACAACCAAGGCCCAATAGGGGCGTTATCTAGAATTCACGGCTATCCTAGCCACCCACCTGAGTTCTGGCTGGACTCGTTACCATGGGCCGCTTCCATCTCCTGGGAGTTGAGGGTTCAGCTTTTGCTTCACAGGTTCGACTTGGTATGGTGGCGCTCTGATAGGTATGATGGCGCTCAGCTCCTGCTCCTTCTTTGGCCGAATTGAGGGAGTCAACACAGGGATAGGGATCAGGTTGACAGCCTAACTTGGAAATCCCCATGCTCCCCAATCGATTGGGGCAGGTGGCGCCTTCCCAAAACAGTAATTAGCCTAACTAATCCTATTTAGTCCTTAATCCTAATTTAATGGTTAAATTAGCATAGCTAATTTAATCCTTTTTAAAGTAACCCCCTAGGTTACAATTAAGTTGACGTATCCCATGTTGGCGTACCTTTAGGGGGGGGTGACGTGCGTGTATTTGTACGTGTCCCGTATAAAATACGTGACGTAGACCGTATAAATACGTGGAACGTCACATTCTCCCCTCCTTAAAAATAATGCTGTCCTCAGCATTGGGGTTAGTTAATCGGATACATATACGTAAAGAACTCAATTAGAAAAACATCAGCATTAGACTATAACATTACATAAGTACGTTGAAATTATAGCATTTCGGACAGTAATACATTGAAGTTGAAAATATGAAGGTGCAAGCACCAAAGTGCCTTATACAAACTTATCATCAAAGAAAGTTTAGGACCAAAGTCCGATTTAAAACATCATGGACGACAAAAATCACACATGTAGAGAAAACCAATACGAGAAAGGTTGGGTCATCAGCAACCCTCTATGCATGGCAGGTGACGATCTGCTCACTGGCCTGCACATGTCAATATACCCGTATGTCAATAATATAATTAGATTGTGGTTGAAGGGACCACCCCCTATAAATAAAAGAAAATCTATCTAGAAGGGAACCTATCATGTCTATGGCTTGCAATTCATTGCGGCATAAGGAATGGTTTAGTTCCCCGTATAGCCGAAATGAACGCAGTCTATCCACTAGATGGTTTCCAAACAATGCGCGGTCATGTCAACACCAACAATGCACCACGTCCTAGAGAACACAAAGGTGATCTCATCATCGGTTATTATTATAAGATACGATGCGTCTACCCCTCTAGAGCATGATTCTCGGCAAATCAAGCCTTCAAACTTACCGCCGGGAGTGGGGTTGATAGCATCGTTGATGGTGCGGCCCTGAGATTCCCGCATGAAGTCCGGATAGTGCTTCTCAAGGTCTATCTTCATCACCCAGGTAGCATCTTCAACTGGTAAGTGCTTCCACTTGACCAAGTATTGCAACATTTGAGTCCTTCTGGTCTATTTGTAAGCTCGATCAAGAAGAGCTTCAGGCACTATTTCATTTGCTCTTGGTCATTTCTAGGAGGGTTGGGGTATCCAAAACCTCCTCTGGATCAGGGGTGTGTTGTTTCAGAAGACTCACGTGAAAGACCTTGTGGATCTTCAAGCGGGGCGGCAAGTCTAAGTGATATGCCTGTTCTCCCAGGCGTTCAGTAATCTTGAACGGCCCAGCCCATCTGGGTGCCAACTTCTCACAGTTACCAATTTTAAGCTTGGCTTGTTTTACTTTGATCTTAAGCCAAACTGATTCGCCCACCTGGAAGACTCGTGGGGTTCGGTGCTTATCCGCTAGACTCTTCTGACGACTGCGCGCCGCCAATAAGTAACCACGAACTTCTTCCACCAAGGCTTGCATTTCTAAAAGGAGTTGTTGAGAGACCTCCACTTTAGAAACAGGGTTATGCCATGTGTCTGGAGTAAGACATTGATAGCCATAATTTATCATGAAGGGAGACATCTTGGAAGACTCCTGCTTTGTACTGTTATAGGCGAACTCTACTAGATAAATATAATCCGCCCATTGTGATTGTTTACTCCATACATAGCTTCGTAGCATATCTTCGATAATACGATTGACACGTTCTGTCTGACCATCTGTCTGAGGATGGTAAGCTGTACTCATAGCAAGCTTGGTCTGGATGGTGGCGAAGAAGTCTTTCCAGAATGCACTTACAAATTTAGGGTCTCTGTCTGATACAATTACTCTTGGCATCCCGTGCAACCTGAAAATCTCTTTTGCAAATAGCAAGCGGTGTCGAAGGCGGTGTCCGTGGTTCGACATGGCAGGAAATGAGCCATCTTTGATAATTTGTCGACCACTACCATTAATGCATCATATCCACGGAGAGTGCGTGGAAGGCCCACAATGAAATCCATGGTTATGACTTCCCACTTGGCGTTGGGCACATCCAAAGGTTGTAACTCCCCTGGAACTCTTAATTGCTCAGCTTTGGTTTGTTGACATACCTGACACTGCTTGATGTGCCTAGCAATATCCTTCTTCATCGAAGGCCAAAAATAGCTGGAGCGGATCTTAAAGTAAGTTTTCATAAAACCCGCATGTCCCGCTATAGGGCTGTTGTGTGTGTCATGGAGAATTAGCTTGCGCACCCCTGAAGTCTCCGGAACACACAACTTATCCTTATGATATAATAAGCTGCCCTCTCTCTTATATGAATGGAAAGCTTCGCGTTCTTTATCTGTACGTGCTTCTTTACTCAAACTCCCCCAAACATCACAAAATTCGGGATCTGTGGCGAGGGTCTGTTCTATCTGTTTCCCAAACTCGCTGGTGAGTGTGGAAATGGCGTTACAATGGGTTCGGGTTATCAAAGGATGACGTGATAAAGCATCCGCAACCACATTGTGCTTCCCTGGCTTGTATACAATCTCGAAGTCGTATTCCTCGAGGAATTCCATCCATCTTCTCTGACGGAGATTGAGATTTGGCTGGGTGGATAGATAGCGGAGACTCTGATGATCCGTATCTAGCTGAAATCTTCTACCGAGAAGGTAGTGTCTCCAAATACGGAGAGCGCGGACAACTGCCAGCAACTCCTGATCATGGGTAGGGTATCGCTGCTCTGCGTCATTCATCTTCTTTGAATCGTAGGCAACAACTCTCCCCTCCTGCATTAACACTCCCCCGGTAGCTATCTTACTAGCATCAGTGGCCATCGATTTATCCTTTTCAGGATCAGGCAAAGTGAGGACCGGTGCAGATGTTAAAGCATCCTTGAGCTTCTGAAAGCCGACTTGGACTTTTGCTTTCCAATGTTCCATCCAATCCTTCACTTTCTCATGCTTTGCGAGATTAGTAAGAGGTGCGGCAATTGTTGCAAAATCCTTAACAAATTTCCGATAATATCCTGCGAGTCCCAAGAAACTCCGGACTTCTGAAACATTACCTGGAATAGGCCAATCCTTTACTGCTTCAATCTTGGCTGGATCGGTAGCAATTCCCTCTGCTGAAATAATATGCCCCAAATAATCGACCTTGGGAGTGGCAAACTTGCATTTGGAGAACTTGGCGAAGAGCTGATGACGCCTTAGCTTCTGCAAAGCCAAACGAAGATGTTGTTCATGTTGCTGCAAGGTTTTACTATAGATGAGAATGTCGTCAAAGAAAATAACGACAAAGTCATCTAAGTATTGGCGGAAGATGTCATTCATCAACCGTGATGAACGTTCTTGGGGGCATTGGTTAACCCAAAAGGCATGACGGTGAACTCATAATGCCCATATCTGGTGCGAAAAGCAGACTTATGAATGTCTTCCTCCTTTATCCTTATTTGATGGTACCCGGAGCGTAAATCAATCTTTGAGAAATATTTGGCTCCTTGTAACTGGTCCATGAGATCATCTGCCCTAGGCAAAGCATAGCGATTCTTGATGGTATGCTTATTGAGCTGCCTATAATCAATACACATCCTCAGGGAGCCATCTTTCTTCTTGACAAAAAGAATAGGAGTGCCAAATGGTGAAACACTAGGCCGAATAAAACCTAGGTTTAGTAACTCTTGAAGTTGTTTCTTAAGCTCTGCCAACTCTGGAGGACTCATTGGGTGCAGGGGCCTCATTTGGTAGGCTTAGTACCGGGTTCTAGAGCTATCTCACATTCTACCCCTCTAAAAGGAGGAAGCTTGTGGATCTCATCTGGAAAAAGATCGCTAAATTCTCGAAGAAGGGTGGCAATGTTTTGTGGCAAGGTGTCGATTACCTGCTTCTGCTTGGTGTCAGACTCAATGGAGGCAAGTGTGATGAGGCAAAGGAGTTCATCCCTGCGTATAGCTTTTTCTAACTGCTTGATTGACATAGACTGCATAAGAGAGTGGAATGGATCACCTTTTATTGTCACGCGTGCTCCATTAGCGGCGTTGAAGGTAACCTCTCGTTTTTCGCAGTCTATGTTGGCCTTCGCAGATGCCAAAAACTCCATACCAACAATAAGGTCATATTTGCCAATGTCCATTAACTCGGCCCCCAAGGCAACTGGTGCACCTGGCAACTGCATCTTAAGGTTAATGCGGCGGCCATGAGTGTGTCTGATCTTACCACTGGCTAACGTGACTGGCTTAGGTCGGGATCTCAACGTTTCAAGCCGCTAGCATGCACAGGCCATTCTAGGAGAAGCAAAATTATGCGTACTACCCGTATCCATCAAAATTATGAAAGGCTTCTTTGTCTACTTGGCCTATTGTAGAAATAATGAAGGTGACTTTTCAGCGTTACCGGTTTCAATAGTGGCAAGAATATGAGACGACCGTGAATGTACTGGGAGCCGTCGGCCATCGGCCGGATTGGACTCGGATCTTCCCAATCAAAAGGTCGGCCATGGCGGTTAGGCGTCTGCGTGGCGTAAGGGCAATTACGCATATAATGCCCGGTCGCATACACTGTAACATGCCTTATACTTACGTAGCTGATCCGGGCCTCTTTGGGAATAGGCGTAATGCATTCGAACTTCCTTGCTAACATTGGTGGGTTTGTCAGGCATGTTGAAGGTGACTTTCTTTTCCTGGCGACCGTAAGAGTTCTGCTGAGAGGGCCCCGGACTGGGTGAGCGGGGTTTATATGGCGTGGACGGTCGTGGCCGCGTGAGTAAGGGCAGTGTCGCGGATCTTTGGTTCCTTGGCGTGTCCTCTTGAGGCTTAATGCCTTAGCTTAAAAAACACTCGATTTTGGGTCTATGGCCTTGACCATTCGTTTAATGGATGGGGCCAACCCTTCAATGTAGCCCTCTACCGCCCTCTTTTCATTCATTGCTGGTACATACAACCTTAAGCGCATGAATTCATCAGTGTAGGCCTGAACGGACATGCCCTTCGCTCGCTCTAACTTTGTAAAGGTGCGGATCTGTTGGCATTTTGCGCCCGCGAGGCACGTAATCGCGATTTAAAAGCCTTAGCGAACTTTTTGAACTTGCACCTGCTCCTGTCCATGTGCTTAGCTCTGGCATAACCCTTCCACCAAATACGGGCAGCTCCGGTAAGGTTGGTGGTGGCAACCTTTCCTGTATCCTTCTCCGAGTCATTCCATAGGATTTTCCAAACTCCTTGTGGCGCTCCTCGCTAAACATGCGGCGCCGTGCCGTACACTTTGGAAATCCCCTATCCGGCTCAACAACCGCCGCGGGCCCTTCGCCTACCCGCACTCTCGAGGTGACTCTAGTGCGGGAAGGGAAATTTCTGAAGGTGTCTTGCGGCGCCCTTCCCTATGGGCTCCTATAATGGCGTGAGGCGATAACACGTCGAGAACTAGCATAAAACATATATAAATACTACCGGGAGGGTAGTGCATCGCACATAAACCAATGCATAGATGATAATCACAAACCATAAACGGAGAGCTCCTACCCCCCTCGGACTTCGTAAGGAGGATGGTGGCCGCTAGGCCTCAAGATAGAAGCGGCACCGAGTCATGGCAATGGCGTGGGCTGGCATAGAACAATGGCTGGGGTTGACCACTCCATCCGCCCCTCCCCTGTGCATACTTTGCGGATGGGCTAGATCGGGGCTCGGACGGGACTCTAGCCAGCCAGGAGACGCAATCCCATGGCATCACCCGTCGGGACTACTCCGGGTTGCATCTCCTGGTCGATGAGGCGGGAAGGGTTGCATCTCCCTTCCTGGGGGTCTAGAGGTCTGAGGTGGGGCGACTAGAGAATCGTGGCGACACCGCGATTGTGCCATGTGAACCCCCAAAGCGAGCCAAGCCAACACTTGCAGCTCCTCAGAGAGGCGGGGCAACACCATTGCCCGGGGAGGTGTCGGACCCATGCTCGCCCCACCACGAAATGACCGACCATAAGCCTAGCCCACTATGGGATCCCCGAAGCCCCCACTCGGCGGGGATCCTCCCTCCACTTTCCCTCTAACCCCCGTTATCCGGTGCTGAGTCATATCATAGCCTCAATAGCACGGTGGGCTCCTATGCCTGGCCGCAACTAATAGGAACTAAGGGATCTACTCTAGGAGCATACTACATATGGCCCTAGGTCTCTACCCCCTTCCCAATACAAGAGGAGCAAACATGATCAACCAACATCACATAATCATCACATCATGAGAGTACTCATAAGAAGAACATCTTAACCTAATCATACAACTAACTAATAGTTAGGGTTCCTTGATTAGGGTTCAAGATGTTGAATATGGGTTCTAGGATGGCTCTACTCTAGATACAAAATACTAGCACATCCGGAATGCTAATCCCGGATGAGCTATCACAACTACTATCCTACATACACTCTCGATGCTCTCCCTCGGATCCGGGCGCCTCCATGGTCTTGGCTCACAAGCTGCTTTGTTCCTACTCCAAGAAGCGGGTCTACCACCGGGGCTGCTGCACCAGCCTATGCCTAGCGAGCGAGGTTCAAGCGGGGTTTCAAGCAGGGAAGTGAGTCTCGGGGTGCTAGGGCTGGAAAGAGGTCTAGGGTTAGGGTTTATGCCTATATAAATTAGGTCCACCTAGGATGCCCGCGTGGCACCAATCGGGTGAGTCCCGGTGGCGGTGCCCCAATAGGTTAAGGCCACGTGGATAATGGTCTAAGCCTATGGTTGGCTAAGTTATGAGAATACTTGGCCATGCCCCTTAGTGCCACCACTTATGGTATACAAGGCTATGAATGATAGACTTGTATAGTGATGGATCGAGGAATATAACGTATTTATGGCGTATATTCCTGGACCGATCACATTCTCCCTTAGGACAATCTTTGTCCTCGGCATTGCGCTAAGGTGACGAACCTACCTTATGCCGCAAAACAACAACATGTCATAACCTTTAGCTTAGCTTAGCAATCAAGTTTTTATTAGTTCAAGTCAAAATTTTAGGCCATATTTGTACTTATACAAAATTATATAGCCTTAACATCGTTATTTCTTATAATAATTCAAAATACTATTATAAGAGTTATTAGGGTTCATAATCTAATTATGGCTCCCCTATCTTCTAAATAGCGCTCCCGTTGAAGTCCTCCTTCTACTTGCCTGCAAAAGGAGCACATTACGTTAGTTTAGTTAATAATTTGTGGTTTTAGGGGACCACCCCCTTACCTCCTTGAGCGAACTCTTTGGCTCAAGGTTGTCCTACTACCCCGCCCAAGATCATGGCCCTTTGGATTTGAGCTTAGGGATCATTTAAGATGCTCCCATCATTGCCCATGATCGAGTGCTACCTTGTACACGATCCCCGGATCGAGTACACCCCCGATGCATCATGCCCCGAGGTTTTCAGCTAGGG
Source organism: Isoetes taiwanensis (assembly GCA_021234155.1). NCBI lineage: Eukaryota > Viridiplantae > Streptophyta > Lycopodiopsida > Isoetales > Isoetaceae > Isoetes > Isoetes taiwanensis. The sequence continues at coordinate 6,942,140 of JAJEKV010000037.1, forward strand.
AGCGTCTCACGATCCCATCGTCGGCAAGCATGATCGCTTAAGCTTCACCATGACCCTCCTACGGCCGGGTGTGCGTACCCGCGATCGTGGCATAGAGATCATCCGATCGATGTCCCATCATTGCCCACCATGCCTCATTCCTCACTCGCATGACCCTAATGGTCATGCGCACCTCTTGGTGCGTGTGGCCTAGAGAATGCCCTAAAGGCGTATCCCATCATCGCCCACACGATCCAAGGTTCTGGCACATGCACCCTCCTAACTAGAATGCATCGCCCGGGGCTCAAAGCTAACTATCAACATACTAGCTAACCACCGGCAAGTCGGGTCGACCAAGTGGGAGCGACTTCGCCCATCAAACTCCTTCATAAACTCTGGGTATTGCTTCTCCAAATCTTGCTTCAATACCCATGTCGCATCCTCCACGGGTAAGTGCTTCCACTTAACCAAATATTGGAGGAACTGAGACCTCCTAGTCTTCTTGAATGACTTATCAAGAAGTAACTCGGGCACTATTTCTACTTGCTCCTCCGTCATTTCCAACAAGGTTGGAGTATCCAAAACCTCCTCAGGGTTAGGATTGTGCCTTTTTAATAAACTTACGTGGAAGACCTTGTGGACCTTAAGATGGGCTGGAAGATCCAACTTGTAGGCTTGAGAGCCCACTCTCTCTAAAATCTTGAACGGCCCAGCCCACCTAGGGGCAAGCTTCTTGCAGCTCCCAATCCGCAGCTTGGCTTGCTTCACCTTGATCTTCAACCAAACGGTATCTCCCACCTTAAACTCCCTTACGGTCCTGTGCTTGTCGGCTACACTCTTACGCCCGACTTCTTGCTGCCAATAAATAACCCCTTACTTCCTCTACTAGTCTGCTGATATCCCCTAACATCTATTTGGGACACTTCTACCTTGGACCGCGAGGATTGTGCGGTGTATCAGGGGTTAAGCAGTAGGCGTAGTTCACCATGAAAGGCGACATCCGAGATGACGCTGGCAATCTTTGTTGGCGAATTCCACCAAGTGAATGTACTCATCCCACTTGGACTGCTTGTTCCACACATAGCTTCGAAGCATGTCTTCAATGATCCGATTCGTCCTTTCCGTCTGGCCATCTGTTTGGGGATGATATGCCGTACTCATGGAGAGCTTCGTCTGGATGGTGCTAAAGAGATCCTGCCAAAAGGCACTCATGAACTTAGAATCTCTATCAGATATTTATCTCGAGGCATGCCATGGAGTCTAAAAATCTCCCTTACAAATAACTTGGCAGTGTCTAATGCGGTGTCCGTCGTCTTGCAAGGCACGAAATGTGCCATCTTAGATAACTTATCTACGACAACCATCAATGCATCCTTGCCTCGAAGAGTTCTAGGGAGTCCTGTGATGAAATCCATGCTTATGACCTCCCACTTTGCATTTGGCACCCCCAATGGCTCCAAAGCACCGAATCCGGGTTGCTCGCCTTGGTCTCGCTGACATACCGGCAATCCCGAATATATGCAGCTATATCGCCTCTTCATTCCCGGCGGAAGTAGCTACTTGAATCTTGAAATATGTCTTCATGAAGCCAGCATGCCCCGCTATTGGGCTGTTATGTGTGTCATGAAGAATTAACTTCCTTACCCCGAAGATTCGGGCACACCGCGGCTTATGCTTGTGGTACAACGAGTTGCCTTCCTTTTTAAAATGCTTGAAGGCTTCCCGGCTCCTTATGCATTACGGCTTCCTTGGAGAGGCTTTCCCACACCTCCTTGAAGTCCACATCGGTTGGCAAGGACTCCTCAATCTTCTTGCCAAACTCACTTTCGAAGAGTGGAAATCGTGATTACAATGCGTCCTTGTGCGAAATGGCCTCCTAGAGAGGGCATCTGCTACAACATTAAGCTTACCGGGCTTATATATAATATCAAAATCGTACTCCTCAAGGAATTCCATCCACCTCCTTTGCCTTAAGTTGAGGAGTGGCGGGTGAAAAGATCTTGAAGGCTCGGTGATCGGTATCTAAGCTGAAACTTCCTTCCCGGCCAAATAATGCCCCCATATCCTCAATGCCCCGACAATGGCTAGGAGCTCGATCATGGGTTGGGTAGCGTTGTTCGGCGTCGTTCATCTTCTTTGAGTCGTGGCGACTACCCTTCCTTCTTGCATCAAGGCGCCCTTTGTTGCTATCTTGCTTGCATCTGTTGCTATCAACTTATCCTTACTCGGATCCGGGAGAACAAGCACTGGTGCTGTTGTTAAGGCCTCTTTAAGCTTCTCAAAAGAAGCTTGGACTTTCTCTAACCAATGGCTAGCCCAATCCTTAATCTTCTTGGCCTTAGTGAGGTCCGACAGAGGGGACGCCCACTTAGCAAAGTCCTTCACGAACTTTACGTAGTATCCCCGCCAACCCGAGAAAGCTCCTTACTTACCGCCACATTCCTTGGAGCTGGCCAATCAACTATTGCCTCAATCTTAGATGGATCTGTGGAGATTCCCTCGGATGTTACTACATGCCCCAAGTACTCCACCCGGCCTGTTGCAAAGTGGCACTTAGAGAGCTTCCCATACAACCGATGACGTCTCAACTTCTCCAACACTTTCCTGAGATGCTGACAATGCTCTTCAAGGGACTTGCTGTAGATTAGGATGTCGTCGAAGAAGACAATAACAAACTCATCCAAGAAGTCTCTGAAGATATCGTTCATGAGGCGCATAAACGTTGCGGGAGCGTTCGACAATCCAAAGGGCATTACTGTAAACTCAAAATGACCATACCGCGTTCTGAAAGCAGTCTTATGGATGTCCTCTTCTTTTATTCTTATCTGATGGTATCCTGATCTCAAATCAATCTTAGAGAATACCTTTGCTCCTTGTAACTGGTCCATTAGGTCATCCGCCCTTGGTAATGCATACTTATTCTTTATCGTCTGCTTGTTGAGCTGGCGATAGTCTATGCACATTCTTAAGCTCCCATCTTTCTTCTTGACAAAGAGTATAGGTGTCTCAAAGGAGACACACTTGCTCTTATAAATCCAAGCTCGAGCAATTCCGCTTTTGTTTCTTGAGCTCGACCAATTGCGGGATGCTCATTCTATATGGCGCCTTACTGGTAGGCTTCGCATCCGGAGCCAATGTGATCTCACATTCTACACCCCTATAAGGTGGCAGCTGCCGGATTTCATCCGGGAATACATCCTTGAACTCTGAAATAAGCCTTGCTATCTGCCTGGGCAAGTGATTCCCCTTTGGGTCACTTCCCTCCTGCTTGCCTGGCCCAACTGATTCCAACCTCAAGATGTAATCCACTTTATTCCTTTCTATACTCTTCCTTAGCTGCTTCAAAGAAATACACCGCAGGGAGAATGTAGCTTCTTACCTTTCACTATCAACTTGTCTTTGCCCGTCCGGTGCCGTCATGGTGACTTCATTCGGTCTTAATCAATCATGGCTTTGGCTGGCTTCAAAATTCCATCCCCACTATCAAATCATATCTTCCAATGTCCATGACTTCTGCTCCCATCGGCCACTTAGCCCCACTAAGGTCTATGTCAAAGGTGATCCTCCTCCCCTTAGTGTGCCGAATGGCGCCGTTGGCCATAGCTACTGGCCTTGGCTTAGACTTCAATACCTTATTCTTCATTAGAGCAGCCAATCTAGGAGATGCAAAATTATGAGAGCTACCTGTATCTATGAGGACTACATAAGGATTACTATCTATGATCCCATCACCGCGATGATGACAGCTTGGTGATTCTCTATCTCATCCGACTCAATGTTTGCACATATGTGACACTCACCATCTATGAAGTCGTGGCCCTCCCGCTGGTCATCGCCCTCGTAAAAACTGTTGGGGAGTCCAGTCCAAGAGTTACGCAAAAGCCGACCGCATGACGAATGGACAATCATGTGTCCGGTGCCCCGGCTGGAAGCACCAAGCATAACTTCTTCTCAATGCATTCTGTCTCTTTTCCTTGGCTTGTTGTCTAGGAGACGCTTAAGAGCGCTGCCCCCTGATGCGTTCTGTGGCTTACGGTCCCCAAAAGCTTTGCTCTGACCCTTACCTTGCTGCTGACTCCCTGATGGTGTAGCTGCTGATTGCTTACCCTGATATTGCCCCTGATACTGCCCTGAACTCTTGCCTGAAGGTTGACTGCTTCTCTTCTTTGGAGTTCTTTGGTGCCTCCTCAAACTTATAGCTTTATCTTGACTGCCTTGGCCCGACTTGGGTTGATTGCTCTAACAAGCCTCTTGATATTGCTGTTCAACCCCTCAATGTAAGTATCCACGGCTTGCCTCTCTGAGACTCCAGGAACATTCAGCCTGAGCCTCATAAATTCTTCGGTATACTTAGCCACTGATAAGGTACCCTGATTCAACACAATAAAAGCTATTTTGGATCGGATGTCTACTAGTATGAGACCTTGGTACATAGTGCTTACGGAAAGCCTTGCTAAAAGTCTTAAATCTGCAATTGTTCCTCTTCAGCTTGTTAGACTTAGCATATCCCTTCCAACAGATCCTTGCCGGTCCAATGAGGTTAGCTGTAGCAACTTTCCCTATATCCTTGTCTTTCATCCCGTAAGAGTTACCAAATTCTTCCATTTCATCAAGCCATGCTTCAGCTTCCATGCCCGATCTGTCTTTCCACGAACCGCCCAGACTTCCTTGTCTTCCATACATTGCTCATAGCACTATCCACCTTTTTCGGTAATCATCTCGTCTTTCTTGCCCTTTTTCTTGCCTTAGGTGTGCCGTCACTATCGGACTAGAGCTGTCCTCCTTTGGAAGAGCCATGTCGATGGTGGAGCTAGATGATGATGGACTCTGGTTCTCCTCTTCCTTCTCCTATCCCTGACATTCCCCTGGTTGCCCTCCCCTTCCTGCTGAGGAACTTCGTCACCACCCGGAAAACAAGGTGGAGGTGGGTGACCATCTTCCTGTGCATTCATGAGAGGTGTCGCCCAGTTGATGAGGTGTTGCATCTGATTCCTCATCTGCACTAACCTTGCGTTGGATTGCCTCGCGGTGACATATCCCGCTCAACATCTTCTTGTTCCCCGCCAAAAGCAGATTCCTTGGTACCCAATTGCGTGGTCGGGTCTTTGATCTTGAGATCCCGCACTTGAGTTCCTTGCTGCAAGGATTGATCATTAATAGATGTTATTAGGTTAGGCAATGATCATTTTTGCTTACAATTAAATTGTTGTTAGGTACAAAAGAAATCATATGAAAATTTCTTTTACAAGTCAAAATCATGGTAATACATTAATTAGTATATAGAAATACATTTAATGGACTTCATGATAATACTTAAAAGGAGTTACAATGTACTTTAATTAAGTTAGCAAGCAATTCTTCCATCAATGGCGTCGCTTGAAGAAGTTCTTGATTTTCTTGAATCCTGTGCCCTTGCCCATGTTCTGCAGGATTCTAGCCGCCGATCCCCCCTCCAATGCTCTTGCTACCTGTGGTGCTGGGAGTTCTGGTGCAGTTGCCGCCACTACTGACAAGTGCGCATCTCTGAGGTGGCCCCTTGCGAAGTCGAGGGCATGAAGGGCTACTGATCTTTTGAAGAGTATCACATGGTCCATTCCAAAATCTATCCTGGCATGGTGTCCAAACCCTGAGAGTGCTATGAGGAGCGCCACGGATTCTTCACCCCTTGGGCTGAATTCCTTGTGGAAGACTATCATCTGACCTTGACTAAGGGCCGGAAGGTAGTACCTGAGTGATTTGCCCCTGTGCTGCCCCGTGCCTCCCGTACTCTTCCTTTGTGCCGCTTCGCCGAACACATCTAATGCAATCAGATCTTCGTGATCCCTCCACATAGTTGTTGCGTTCTCCAAGTTGATCTTTGCTAGATGCTTAGCGCGATACGCGACAGGCTTGACCGGGTCGGTGGAGCTTGGGCCTCTTCGGCTTGTACAACCCGCTTTGGATTTCTTGAAATTCTTCTTCCGGGATGATGGGTTCTCTTTGCTGAAACATGTACCTAATCTGTTGATACGCCTGGATGTCTGACATGGTTTCCCCTGCATAGGAGTGTCGCTCGGCTACCTCCCGTGGGATCTCTTGGTAGGAGTAGTCGATGAAGTCACTGCCCTGCTCTTGTGCTATGAGGCTTAGAAGCTCGTCGATCCTGAGGCCCTCCTCCTGACAGTAGGGAAGGTTGAGGATGTCGGTGGCGAATATGTACTCCTCGCCGTCGATAATCACTGGGGTAAGGGCCGTAATACCTACTGGTGGCTCGAAGTCTCGCCTTAGAACTTCTTGTTGTCGAGCTATACGCCTCTCCATTCTCTCTGCCTCCCTCATCTCCCAACTTGGGTTCTCTTCCTCCTCCTCTTCATAGTCGTGTTCGATCTGCAACATAGGTGTTCCCGATGTGGAGCCGTAGTGTTCGTATGCTGAGGTCTCGATCTCCTGAATGCTTATCTGTGCTGCTCGGGTGTCGAGTGGTGCCAAATCCAAGGGTTGGATTGATGGCTCCCCTGGTTGGTTAACTGCCCTATACTGCATGAACAATGCTAAGGCTGCTTGGCCTGAAAGATACCTGTGCCTATGATGCTTACAGGTCATGTAGTCTGGCATGTTTCTAGTTCTATCCCACAGCTTGTTCTTGCCCCTGGATCCCCCACCTATGGCTTGAGCAAGAGAATCTAGAGAAACCCATTTCCCTCCCCTAGGTGGCAAGCTAACTTCCGAGGGCAGAATTTGCTGATCATATTGACACATGATGTCAGTGTAATAGGGGGTTCTGGTTAAGGTGGCATGAAGATCAAAGAGATGATCGAAGACATGAAAGGCTTGCTCAGCAGGGAGTTCACGGATGTGATTAGAGTCATTGTACCATCTAACAAAGCTTGATGGCGCCATTGAGCAGAGATGGCTATGGAAAATGGCTGCTGGATTTGAGCAAGGGGTTAGAAAATCGCCACAGGAGCTAGGAGCAGTTCTGATGGGGAGAAAATGACAAATGAGGCCCCTTTTTATAGACTAGGGGTGCCTCGGGTTTCGTGCACAAAGGTTCTTGATGGGGAAGACTCCAAATCTATGGCCCTGGGTGTCCAATTGAGCTCCCTGCTAAACATACGGCGCCCGGCCGTACACTTGGCAGGAAATCCCCCATCCGGCTCAACAACCGCACGGGCCCTTCGCCTACCCCGCACTCTGAGGTGACTCTAGTGCGGGAAGGGAACACGAAGGTGTCTTGCGCGCCCTTCCCCTATGGGCTCCTATAACAGCGGAAGCGATAACACGTCAGAACTAGCATAAAACATATATAAATACTACCCCGGAGGGTAGTGCATCGCACATAAACCAATGCATAGATGATAATCACAAACCATAAAACAGGAGAGCTCCTACCCCGGCTCAGACTCGTAAGGAGGATGACTGACCGGCTAGGCCTCAAGATAGAGCAGACCGAGTCATGGCAATGGCGTGGGCTGGCATAGAACAATGGCTAGGGTTGACCACTCCATCCGCCCCTCCTGTGCATACTTTGCAGATGGGCTAGATCAGGCTCTGACAGGACTCTAGCCTTCCGGAGACGCAATCCCATGGCATCACCCGTCGGGACTACTCCAGGTTGCATCTCCCTGGTCCGATGAGGCAGGAAGGGTTGCATCTCCCCTTCCCAGGGTCTAGAGGTGCCGTGGGCGGCTAGAGAATCGTGGCGACACACGATTCGTACCCGACTGAACCCCCCAAAACGAGAGCCAAGCCAACACTTGCAGCTCTCGAGAGGCAGGGCAACACCATTGCCCCAGGAGGTGTCGGACCCATGCTCGGCCCACACGAAGTGACCGACCATAAGCCTAGCCCACTATGGGATCCCCCGAAGCCCCCACTCGGCAGGGATCCTCCCTCCACTTTCCCTCTAACCCCGTTATCTGGTGCTGAGTCATATCATAGCCTCAATAGCCTGGTGGGCTCCTATGCACAGGCCGCAACTAATAGGAACTAAGGGATCTACTCTAGGAGCATACTACATATGGCCCTAGGTCTCTACCCCCCTTCCCAATACAAGAGGAGCAAACATGATCAACCAACATCACATAATCATCACATCATGAGAGTACTCATAAGAAGAACATCTTAACCTAATCATACAACTAACTAATAGTTAGGGTTCCTTGATTAGGGTTCAAGATGTTGAATATGGGTTCTAGGATGGCTCTACTCTAGATACAAAATACTAGCACATCTGGAATGCTAATCCCAGATGAGCTATCACAACTACTATCCTACATACCTGCTCCTGATGCTCTCCCTCCAGATCCGGGCGCCTCCATGGTCTTCGGCTCACAAGCTGCTGTTCCTACTCCAAGAACGGGTCTACCCTGCTGGGGCTGCTGCACCAGCCTATGCCACAACGAACGAGGTTCGAAACGGGGTTTCGAACAGGGAAGTGAGTCTCGGGGTGCTAGGGCTGGAAAGAGGTCTAGGGTTAGGGTTTATGCCTATATAAATTAGGTCCACCTAGGATGCCACGTGGCACCAATCGGGTGAGTCCTGTGTGGCGGTGCCCCAATAGGTTAAGGCCACGTGGATAATGGTCTAAGCCTATGGTTGGCTAAGTTATGAGAATACTTGGCCATGCCCCTTAGTGCCACCACTTATGGTATACAAGGCTATGAATGATAGACTTGTATAGTGACGGATCCAGGAATATACGTATTTATGGCGTATATTCCCCTGGACCGTCACACTCCTTCATCTCGTCCAACCAGGATTCTGCATTCAAGCCGCCTCTGGATTTCCCATCAAACTGAGCCAACTTCCTGTTCTTCCATATACTAGTTATGGCTGTATCAACGGTTTTACGGTATTCCTTATCCTTACGCTTCGCATGGTCACTGACTGATAGCGATGACCCAGAAGACACCGAAGTGGTTGAGTGTGAGGAAGTGGCGCTATCCTTAGAGGAACTTCGGTGACGCTTAGCATGAGTCCTCCTTGGTGCAGGTACAGGGCTAGCTCTAGGGGGAGATGGCTGTTGTGCAGGTGGACTCAATGGTCGCGGAGGTAATTCCGGTCCGTCCTCCTGGGTTTGTTGCGGTGGATTGGTATGCAATACATAGGCCTGTAATTCGCCGAGTTACCTTTTCATTAACATCAATTCCTGTTCAGGTGTCAGCCTACTGGCGTTGGAGGGTGTTTGCCAAGCGGCGTTACGTGCACCGTCTATAGCGAGCATTTATGAAAGTATAAGCAGATTTACAGTAATGTACAATTCCTTTAAGATAACATTTGCTAATAGCGATAAGATAATATACAAACAGAAATTAATATTTTATTTCATTCAAGTTGAGTACAACAACAAGTTGATTGATACATGGGTTCGCGAAGGGGTATAGGATTGCGTAGCGGGTACTCTCCCGTACAGCTCTAACGAGTTTATAGCGTGCCCAGGCTTGGACAATCACTGGTTGGTATTCCCATGTTGGGCTGACAATGAGAAGATTGAAAAGCCTTCGCAGAGCATAGAAGAGTTGCCAAAGGTGGTCGTTGGCGTCCTCGAAAGCCTCGTGCCTGCTCATATTCCAATAGTCCCAGGTACGGCACAGGGTCATCTTCAGATCCTCGAAAGCTCTGTCCCTAAGGATGTTAACTATCTCCAGCCCTTTGTCAGGATCATAGGGTTCTCCTGGTGGCGGTGGCTCGATCTCATAGCCTTCATCCCACTCTGGATATTCACCATATCTCTGGCCATAGTCCTGCTCTGGCGGTCCGGGATCATCCCTCCTCACCATGTCGGTGATCCTCTCCTCATATTCCCAAAGGGTCTCTTCTGCAAGATAGTTGGAATGAATAGAGAACATTTTGTAATTCCACTATATTCTAAACTTTAATGTTTTGAAGAGGAGGTCATGAAAAAGAACAATTCACTCATACTTACCAAGACAGTAACTATATTTAATAAGGAAATAAGGTACATCATATTATAGTATGGCTAAAACATTTGCCAATCCAAAATCTCACAATCACACGCATATATATAAAAAAAATGCGTAGCACAATTAGTCTAGGAGCTAGGTCCTCCCTCTTCATCCGTGGCCCTAGGAGGTGGTGGAGGCGGTCGGTGTCGCAGCAGAGTTACCCCAGGGTCTACTGTGGCAGCCGCAACAGATGCAACCTCCGGTGGATAGGCAACGGCCAATGGGGCTGCCGTGAGGAGCTTCATGCTCATCCAAGGCGCAATATCCTGACCCAAGGCCGTCGGGGCAAGATCCCGTCGCATGAGTACATAAGTAAACGTACGATAGGGAAGCTTCTTGTGGCCGGCCAATGTAGAAAGAGCACGGAGGGCCCACCATGAAGCTTCAGCATCTGGCCCTAGATCTCGGGCTATGAAAAGGACTTGCCCCTGTCGGAAGGCTGACAAAAAGAAACGGGTGAGGTGGTTACCCAGCACCTTCCCTTGCGGGGTCTCGGATGTAGCCACTTCCTTATCCAAGTCCATGGGGACTTCTTCCTCCCTAAGTTCCTGTTGCTCCTCCTTCTTGTGCGTAGGATTATGATATAAATCCTCTCCCTCATCATCTGAGTCGGAGGGGACCTCAACCATATTGATGTTTGGGACGTGAGGTCCCATAGCCGTGAAGGCATCTGGTGAAGGCTGCGAAGCCGGCTCCTGCATCACGAAGTCCCGAAGGCGTAATAGAGTCTCCGCCGGCTCTATGGTCTCCTGGCGGAACTGGAGCAGCTGCTGCACTTCTGGAGGAAGCTCAGTAGAAGTGAAGTCGATAAAATCATCCATACAGTACTCCGCAAGCTCGTAAAGTACATGGTCTTTGCGCTTGCGTCGAAATCCGACCACCATGTGATACGTCCAGATAATATCATCCAAGAGAAGGTACTCTTGCCCTTGGTGATAGATAACTGGAAGGCCATCTAATCCTGACAAGCCTATAGCTTGTTCACGGTGCGGTGGCAACTCCTCCGCTAACTGTTTCCAACGGGCAAAGTCGCCCATACCTATGTGCTCGTCGTCCCCCTCCTCGGAAGACTCTGGCAGTTTGCCTTTTTCTACAGGCAAAGTTTCATCCTCAACATATTGGTCCATGAGGATGGCTAGGGCGAAAGTAACTTCCAGATATTGCCGCCCTTGATGTTGGACCACTGGCAAGTGTTTACCCCATCGGAGCTTCCCCTTCAGGACATCATAAGCATGGGTGTCCCCGCCTAACATCTGCCGGACTACCTCCCGCTCCAAATACAGCTGAGGAGGATCCCCCAAAGGAATACATAGAGAAAGCATTTCCTCCATGTAGAAGTCGAGGAATCCGACGTAATCCGGATGCCGCTGCATATTGGCGAGGAGGTCTATGCGTTGGCATAGCAAAGGTTGCAGCAGGTTGAAAGGGACTTGCGAATCCCATTTCTCTCCATCATGGTACCAGGCGGCAAGGTCGGCGGCAGCCATGGCGCTAGAAGGGAGGAGAGAGGGAAAGAAACATTTGAAATAACTTTAAAAGTCCCTTTTTAACCCTTTCTGTTGTGGCTGACGTCAGCATTTTATTTTATATTTAACCTAAAATAATTAAACTTTTAATACAAAATAAAAGTTTTTATTAAATATCACAAGAAAATATTTACAATGCGGAGCCCCGCAAATATGCTAAGGATGCTCCCCCCGAATCCTGCGGGCGAGGGCTAAATCCTTAGGCATTATGGTGACCCTCTTTGCGTGGATCGCGCAAAGATTGGCGTCACCAAAAAGTGCTACCAAGTAGGCTTCAGCAGCCTCTTGGAGCGCCAAAATTGCAAAGGTCTGGAAACGGAGATCAGTCTTGAACTGTTGCGCGATCTCTCGTACCAGCCTCTGGAAGGGTAGCTTCCTGATCAGAAGCTGTGTAGACTTCTGGAACTTGCGGATTTCCCGCAAGGCCACGGTACCGGGTCGGTACCTGTGAGGCTTCCTCTGTGCCCCGGGCTTTACAGGCGGGCCCGTCGATGCTGGCACCGTCTTAGCCCCAACAGACGGTCGGGAGCTATCCACCCGCTGCTGCCTCCGGTCGGAGCTCGTCTTCTTCCCAAAAGCCCCGACAGTCTTCAGTTTCTCTTTGTACTGACTGCCGGTCTTATGGGCTAGACCCTTCCTCCGGTGCTTAACAGTCTGATGCGTCGGGATTGGGCCCGGCCCACTCCCAGATGCTCCTCCATCTTGCTGGTCCCGCTGGTCTTGCCGGTCCCGCTCCTCCTGTTCGAGCTTCTCCCGTTCCTCCCGGGCTCTCCTCAGATCTTCTTGAATCTGAGCAAAAAGCTGGGCTGCGGCACGGCGATTAAGTTCAGCTTGGTACCGTTGTGGCCGCAGACCCATATCTATCTGAATGGTGGTCAGATAGTCTAAGCTGATATCGGGGATTTCTCCCCATTCAAAACTGTTGGAACCGTCATGCCAGCGGTATGGGGGAACCTCAATGGCCCTGCCATCAATGACGGCAAAGCCGTCCCCAAGGTACCTGTACTCCCTTCCCCGGGCTGCCATATCCGCCCGCTCGATCTCCCGGTGGTCATCCTCTCTGGCCAAACCCCTGACACGGTCGGCCTCTGTCCTGATATCTTCCTCCCCAGTATGGCCTTCCTGCTCGGGAAGGATAGAATTTAATGAGCATCATGACCATGTCAGGTTGCTCAACAATAGTATAGGAGAGCTGGCGAAGGTTCAGCCGGATCAAGAATGGCTCTGAGAAGTGATAGATAGGATATGGAATCCTATCGTTGTTCTCAAACCTATTTACCAGCTCATCCAACAGTATATCAATAAAGGCCGGGTCGGTAGCCATGTGCTTGGCAATCATGGCGTAAATCTCCACGATGCTCAGAGTAGATGGGTCCGGGGCGCTCTTTGTGATAGCCATAGCTGGCGTTAAGGTGTAAGAAGGCAGGTAGTGAGGCGCTGGTGGCGAAGGAGACGGCAAAGGAGGCGCTAAGGTTCGCAAGGCACAAGGGCGGAAGAGCAAGGTCAGGTCTGGTGGCGATGGCGGACGGCGGCTCAGACGGTCGAAGGCGCTGATGGCAAGGCAAAAGCAAATGACAAGAAAAGTTTTGTTAAACGGCCAGTTAACTTTCAAAATTTCAAAAAAATTTCTTATTAACTTTAAAATTTTATTATTAAAAAAATAATTATACGGCGGAAATACGCGCGGCATACGGTCGGGCGCCGGCTGCATTATACGTGCTTCCGCCTCGACTGGGGGTCGTCGAAAAGCAAGCGGTGCCCGAGTTGACCTGGCGGGCCCGCGTTGACTCGGGTCTGACTGGTCGGGCGCCGACGGCATTTCTAGCTCTTCTACCATGACTACAAAGCGACAAAAGGCAAGCGGCGCCCGAGTTGGTTTTTGGGCCTGCCCTTGACCATTTTTCGCCTAGAGTCGACTGTTCTAAGGTAATTCGAGTACGCTCGATCCAATGGAACCACCCTCTCCGTCATTTGAGTTACCTACTGACACTTGCTAGGCTTCCAATCTTGGGCCCTCCAGTCGCCCCATCCTCTTTAAAGCTACACTTTCTTAATTTAACCTAACATCGAGCCAAACATCAAAGAGGACTAACAACACATTGACTTAGCCTCCTCCTAACGACCGTGCTACGAGTTAGTGTTTGGCCAGTGCTATGATTTCGAGCAACCGAAATCACGGCTCTGATACCACTGTGACGCTCCCTGAATATATACGACCTCGGCCGTATACATACAGGGACTTTCCCCTCCCATGGCGATCATCTCACCATGAGCAGGGCCCTCCGTCTATTTCGGGCCATCTATGAAATGATGCCCGAAAGAAGGACACGAAGGGGTCATTCGGCCCACGCCTTCAATGGGACTCCTACGTCGCGGAAGCATGAATACAAGGGTTAGCACACAGCACAAATATATATAAATAACCACCACGAAGGGTGGCGCATCCATCCAAGTACCAACGACATAGAATATGCATCTAAACCTAAGCGCCCAAACCCGGGTTCTACCGGCTCGGACTCGGTGAGGATCGGTGGCTGGGCCTCAAGAGATCGGCGAGGCCAGAAGTCTTGGCATGGCGTTGGGCGGCATAGAACATCGGCTAGGGTTGTCCACTCCATCCGCCCCTCACATTGCACACTTTGCGGATGGGTCAATTCATGCTATGGCTTAGCTATAGCCTTAGGGACAGCGGGTTCAAGGTATCACCCTTTGAGCCTACTCGGGGTTCATGACTCTGGTCCGATGAGGCAGGTCGAGCGTCCCCTTCGAATCCGCGGTGGTTCCATGGGTGAGCTAGAGAATAACGTGCGCATCGGCGACCCCGCATCCGTACCCGACTTACTCACCTAAATCTACTCAAAGTGCGGGGATGCCCCATGCGGGTCACACCTCGTACCGGGAGTGTCGGACCCATACCGGCTGGCTCGCGCCTAGCCCATTTTGGCGGGGCTATTGAAACCTAGCCCTTTGTAGGAGTCTCGGGGAGCCTTTTATGTTCGTGCAAGACCCCACCCCACTTCACCACTATGTTCTTGTGCGGTGCTAAGCCGGACCATAGCATCTAGGACCGGTGGGCTCTTGTGCTGAGGCCGCAATTAATGGGACTCTCACAGGCTATCTAGGAGCATACTACCATACATGGTTGAGAGGTCTCTACCCCCCCTCCCCGGTATCCCCCCTTTTTGAGTAAAACTAGACAAAGAACTAACAATCCATCCTTTTGAGCAAGAACCAGAATCGAATATAAAGAGAACTTACTTTTACAATCAAGGGTTAGTTCCTATGATTGAAACACAAAGAGAACAGATAGACAAACACAACCAAGGCCCAATAGGGGCGTTATCTAGAATTCACGGCTATCCTAGCCACCCACCTGAGTTCTGGCTGAACTCGTTACCATGGGCCGCTTCCATCTCCTGGGAGTTGAGGGTTCAGCTTTTGCTTCACAGTTTCGACTTGGTATGGTGGCGCTCTGATAGGTATGATGGCGCTCAGCTCCTGCTCCTTCTTTGGCCGAATTGAGGGAGTCAACACAGGGATAGGGATCAGGTTGACAGCCTAACTTGGAAATCCCCATGCTCCCCAATCGATTGGGGCAGGTGGCGCCTTCCCAAAACAGTAATTAGCCTAACTAATCCTATTTAGTCCTTAATCCTAATTTAATGGTTAAATTAGCATAGCTAATTTAATCCCTTTTAAAGTAACCCCCTAGGTTACAATTAAGTTGACGTATCCCATGTTGGCGTACCTTTAGGGGGGGTGACGTGCGTGTATTTGTACGTGTCCCGTATAAAATACGTGACGTAGACCGTATAAATACGTGGAACGTCACAGATGTCTTGCTCCTCACGAAGTACCCGCCTGATTCCCTGAGCCACCTCGGCCTCTGGTATAGGGGGTGCTGGTGCAGATGACTGTGGTGCACTCCGGACTCGTTGTACCTCCAGTCGGAGGTCCTGCATCTCTTGCTGTAAGTGGGCCATATGGTTCTCTATATGTAAGCATCTTCCTGACATCAGGTAGCACATACCCTCAATAATTTCTTCACATATGTTGCGCTTAAGATTGTTCTTGCTCAATTGGAGGTAAGTAAATATATCTCTCATTTAAGTTGGCGTTTCTTTCTTGTGGTGCACTGTTAGAAATACCATCTATGCAGGATTACAATACAGAAGGTTATAAAGAGCTTATGGAATTTGTCAATCGGACTCTATTGAAAAATGGGAATAATTTCTGTGCAGCATTAATGCGAGAGTCCACTCATCATAAGGGGCTTGGTATGTAGTTTGGAGGCCTCTAGTGTTTCTTATTAGTAATAATGTGTAATAATGTTCTTTTTGGTAGTCATTTGACTTGGATTTAATCTTTCCTTGTTTACCCGCATGCTGTTTCGGTCTGCTTCAGCATTAAGAATACTTAAAGTAAGTATGCACCCAGCTTGCTGTTTTTTCCCTTGAGGCTAGATAGAATACTCGTCTTTTCTAGATAAAAAGTCTTACTGTTTGTTTGCAGAGTACATGTGCTTGAGGCAGATTTGCCAATACATGTCCATGAACAACGTAAGCAATGTTTCAACAGTATTGCTATTAACGAGATATTTCAAAACATGTGCAAAATATACGCCACCTATCTGATGCAAGGCTTACTTTTCCTGTGTTGAAGATTGAAGTTAATGAGCTGAATTTTAGATCAACTACCATTTTACAGTGAGACCATAATTACAGTGTCAATAATCAGGGTGTTCTGGGGACATAGCTGTGAAACCATGGAGTTCGGAGTAGTTTATATATAATGTCCGTTCTTTTATTTTATGTACTTCTGGCCATTCAGAGTTTCTGGTGTTCTCATAGCTGCAGGTGGTCCAACCCATTTGTTTTGCATATTTGTACAGCTTTTATCTTTGACTGAAATGTGCACATACGGGAACATTTTGGTGAAATTTATGATAAATTAAGTGAAGTATTTGGTGCAATGCAGATTAAGACGATTTAAGTCCAACATCAGGTTTGAGGCGTTATAAGAGGCAAAATATGTTTGAACATTGACACAATTATTTATTTGATTCATACATTCCCTATGTTCCTAACAATTCCAAGTCTGGAATAGATGTAGGGAAAAAAACTAGAATATATTATATTCTAAGTTTTATGTGCAACCTTTTGAGAATGTAATAAGACATCCATACTGTAACTATGCGAGACATGTATTTTTGTTTTGATAATTCCAATTTGTGTGCATTCGAACTTGTTATTGGCTATCACATAAGGACTTAGAACAGATTTATTCTAAATTCTTTGCACAACATTTTCATTCTGAGCATTTGATTAAGACTTCCAAATGCCTTGACCATCCATACTGTTGAAACATCTTTATCCAATTGTATAAGCAGACAATGGTTGGTTTGGCAGGTTCAACCAGCTTTACCTTCTTCGACTTTGGCCTCAAACTATCCCATATATCTCCTTTTCATTTTGCTAATTTAGTTTACATTTGAGCCTAACTGCCACATAATGACCTGCGACTACAAATGGTCCATGATGGTGGTGGTCTCCTCGCCCCCAGATAAGGCACTAGCTGTGTCTATGTCCAGTTGTATTTGGATAGAGGGTTTAAATCCCTGATGTAATTTTAATTCATTGCTGATACTAGCTCTTTAATAGTTTTCATGCATGCTAAAATTGACCAGCCTTTGACATGCTATAAATTATATGGGATGCTTCTATGTTATTCTGATGATTTATGAAGCGCAAAATACCACTCACGATACATGTAACAGAATACGGTTCATGTGGCTTTGGGACATATCCTACGACTCAGATGGCTTGGGAGTTTCTATATAGACGATCTTACAAACCAGGTTGTTTTGATCCTAATTGTCGGCCCGAGATTCTATGGCTCACGTTACTTGGAGACCTATCCTACGACTCAGTTGGCTTAGGAGTTTCTATATAGATTCTATATAGACGATTCTACGGTCCATGTTGTTTTTTTATCCTAATCGTTGTTCCGAGATCGGGATTATATATACTCGATCCTACGGTCTAGGTTGTTTTTTATCTTGATCGTCGGTCCGAGATTCTACGACTCACGTTGCTTTGAGACATATCCTACGGTGCACATGGCTTTGGGAATTATATGTAGTAGATCCTAAGGCCCAGGTTATATATAATAGATCGTCGATCTAAAATCTTAAAGCTTGTGTTGCTTTAGATTCTTGCGATGTGGTGCAATCTCGACCCTTGATCAGGTCCAAGATCCTACTGAAAAAAACAGAGGCTTTTGAGCCCGGGAATTGAACCCAGGTAGGAATACCACAGCTCAATCTCCTACTCTTCTCCCTTTCAGATTTTCACTTCACAAATATCCACACAGGGTTCGTCTGTACAGTGTAATCCACAAAGGATTAACCACACAAACAAGAACAAAGAAGTCTTCCACACAGATGCTTAACCACAAAGGTTCAATTAGCAGATAACACAGCAAGATCGGCACAAGATAATCTGAACAAAAACTTGAGATGCTTTAGGTCTGAATATCGGCCACTGTCACAGACGTCCGGTCACTGCCACAGCTATCAAAACCGATTCCTCTTTCAATCCTGCCAGATGGGTAACACAACAACAATCTCGATCAGTGCTTTTGATGCCGGAACGTGCAGCCAAACATGCTGACTCCCGCTGCGCTCACTGCCCAGGCCGAATAAACAAAAAAAACAGATTTCTCCCTTTTCTTATTCATTATCTTTCTTGCTTTTACTCTCTTTTAAAATAACATAAGCATGCAAATATAATATCTTAGGATAGACCATATGTTTCTACAGGTAATTGCCACGTGTTCCATCAAACATCACATGGGCATGACAAATACTTGAATCCAACAATCTCCCCCTCATGCCTATGTGATAATAGTCCCAGCATCTTCTACCCCTAATTCTTTTTGAAACAATTTAAATTTGGACTCAGGCAGAGCCTTTATAAATATGTCTGCACACTGCACATCTGTAGGCCTATATAGCACAGCTATTTCCCCATTTTTCACATGATCGCGTATGAAGTGATTATGCAGCTCAATATGTTTTGTCCTTTCATGTAAAACTGGATTTTTACTCATGGCAATACAGCTCGTACTATCACAGTATAGTTGTGTTGGCTCTTTCTGTACTAAAGCTAATTCTGCGAGTAATCGCCTAAGCCAAATTATTTCTCTGGAAGCAAGAGAAACTGCTGCATACTCAGCTTCTGCCGTAGAAAGAGCAATAGAGGTTTGTTTCTTACTTTTCCAAGCGATTGCTGTTTTGCCTAGTAAATAAGCATATCCTGATCTTGACTTACGTGTATCCACATCACCACTCCAATCTGCATCTGCAAACCCTTCAAGCAATAGACTTTCCAATTTCACACTATGCTCACGTCTAAAAATAAGTCCATAGCTTAGAGTGCCTTTTAAAAATCTCAGAATGCATTTTGCACATTTCCAATGTCCTTCGCCAGGATTGTTCAAAAATTGACTTAATATATTTACTCCATATGTAATATCAGGACGCGTACAGTTCGATACATACTGAAGGCACCCAATAAGGTCTCCGTGGACGATAAAATCATATTCTATTCTATTCTATTCTATTCTATTCTATTCTCTATAAGGTCGATTCATCATAATAATTTTTTCTTCTTCTGTTTTCGGGCATATATCAGAGCTGATTCTTTGCCCAAATGCTACTGGAGTGCTAGCAGGTTTGCATTCTTCCATCTTACTATAAATTCACTTTCCCTATGTCTATAAACTTCCATACCTAATAACTGTTTAAGTTCCCCCAAGTCTGTCATCTGAAACCTTTGCTTTATAATATCTTTGCAGTGTTCTAGGCAATTAACATTGTTTATTGCCATGACACAATCATCTACATATACAGCAATTATGCAAAACAGATCTCCGTCTCTATAGACATATACATTTCCATCCATGTTTAACTTTTCAATTCCGTTTGCTTTCAAATGATTGTCAAGACATACATACCATTGTCGTGGCGCTTGTCTTAGACCATAGACTGCCTTCTGCAGTTTCCATACTTTATCCCCATCAATCTCATAACCAGGAGGTTGCTCCATATAAATCTCCTCATTTAAATCTGCATTTAAAAATGCTGTGCTAACATCCATATGATGCAATTCTAAATTGTGCACGTTAGCAATAGCCATAATCGCTCTAATACTTGTTAACTTAACAATAGGAGAGAATACCTTCTATATGCGTAAATCTTTTCGCCACCAGTCTAGCTTTGAATTTTTGCTGTCCATCTGGCCCCTGTTTAATTCTAAAAATCCACTTATTTCCAACAACATTTCTATTATTAGGCCTCTCAACTAATTTATATGTTTCTGTACGTTTGAAAGAATTTAACTCTGCATCCATTGCATGGTTTCCATTCATCCGACTCTGGGCTTTCTATAGCTTCATTATAGTTAATTGGTATTTCGGATTCTAATACAGTCATAAGAGCCGGTATTACCTGACCACTTTCTTCAATATCTTCATGTGCTACCCTTTTCTCAGCTGCATCTCACCTCATACTTCTTCCGCCTCATCCCCCATAATGTATTGTATCGAATGGTATTCCTTCTTTAAGTAATTCGGCTTCAGTTCTTCTTCTACGCCGTGGTACTACAGGAACTGGTTCTATTTCCTCATCACCATGCTCAGTTTGGTCTACATGTTCAATTTGTTCTTCTTGCTCTTCTGCTTGGCTAGTATCACCAATAGTTCTTGTTTCTTCTTCCCCATCATCAAAATAGTCCACTGGTTCCCAGCTAATATCTTTACCTGCATCTTGTTCCTTCTTATTAGTAGGGATCCGATCCTTATATAATACATTTTCAAAGAAAACAACATCTTGACTAACAATTACTGCCTTTTTGCTTAGATCATAAAGTCTATAACCTTTTGACAGGCTATCATATCCGACAAGATAAGCTTCTCTACTTTTATCATCTAAAACTTCGATCTATTCTCTTCCACTATTTTTGCGTAAGCTAAACATCCAAACACTTTAAATTCTTTCATTGATTGGCGTTTACCTGTCCAAAGCTCATTTGGAACTTTACCTTCTAAGGCTTTGCTCGAGATTTTATTTTGTATATAGAAGGCTGTATTTACAGCTTCTGCCCATAAAAAATTTGGAAGACCTGCATGCTTTAGCATTGCCCGTGCGGCTTCCATTACCGTTCAATTTTTCCTTTCAGACACCATTTTGCTGAGGAGTCCCTCTACACGTCAATTGTCTTTTGATTCCCTTTTCTGCACAAAAATGCTTAAATTCGTTTGATAAGTATTCTCCTCCTCTGTCTGACCTCAAACATTTTAGCTTGCACCCAGTTTCTCGTTCTACTTCTGCAAGATAAACTTTGAATGAATTGAATACCTGGCTTTTATGACTTAGAAAATACCACTTAGATTTTCTCGAATAATAATCAATAAATGACACAAAATAGTATTTTCCACTTGCACTTCTAACTCTCATAGGCCCACATACGTCAGAGTGTATCAAAGCTAATTTCTCACTTACTCGTTCACTTTTCTTCGGAAAGGGCTTTCTACTTTGTTTGCCCAACATGCAGCCATGACAAGGTGAGTCCAAGCCTTCCTTAATATCAACAACATCTAAGTCATTCAATATCTTATGCTTTTTCATAAAGATTATATTTTTCATATTTGTGTGACCTAAACGTTGATGCCATAATTCTAATGATCTATTATTTTCAACTTCACTACTTAATAGCATGTCTACATATTTTGGAGAAAACTCAAATCGATTTCCAACTCTTTTTGCATATAATACAATGTTTCCATTATTATGTACAATGCACATGTGCTTATCAAATGATACTCTATAATCTTTATAGACTAAATCTGCCACAGAAATTAAGTTTTTCACCACTCCAGAAACACACAAGACATTATCAATGGATATTACACTTCCATCCTCTCCTTCAAGCTCTAACAAACCACAACCTTCTACTTTTTGTTCTTCGCCATTAGCCATACGTACACATCTGAGTTTACTAGTTTGCATATCTTTTAATATTTGTGAGTTTCCCATCACGGATTTTTCAGCTCCAGAATCTATAACCACACAGTTAGCCAAGTTTTCATCACAAGAACCTGATAACACAAATGAATTTACCTCTTCTTCAGAAATTTCTTCAGTTGACACACGACTTATAATTGGTTTTGAAGATGTAACCGTCCGTCTAGAAGTTCCTCTACTAGAAGATGAGGATCCTCTAACACTTCCACGTCCTCTTCCTTTTCTTGAACACATATTTGCAAGATGTCCTCCTTCCCCACAAACATAATAAGTACGACCTCTAATACGTGAACAATTCGGTTTAATATGACCACTTTCTCCACATCCATAGCATATCACATCCTTCATCTCTTTACTTCTTCCTCTTCCTCTTTCAGTATATAAAATACTACCTCCCCCTTGATTGTAATCTCTTCTAGCTTCTCTTTGCATGACTTCAGTTCTTGCTGTACTTATTGCTTCTTCCTTGGTTTTTGCAGTGGTGCGAATTAATGAAGCAATATTTTCATCATATTCAGCAAACATGTCTGATATATATAATATTTTAGACTGAACAGAGAGAATAGAATAGAATAGAATATGATTTTATCGTCCACGGAGACCAACTGGCCTATGGGACCCAAGTACAAAGAGAGAGCAGCAGGCGCATTACTACCAGGATTAAAAAACCCCCGCCTCGAAGGGTTTTCGGGGGAAAAACCTTAGTAGCAATAAGGATGCTGACATACTGCACAGTTATATATATAATCACAAGTACAGCTGAGGTTAATGTCGGACAGGGGGGCATAACTGAGTAGGAGCAGCACCATCTAAATCCATGAATATACCTTCCATTTTGTCAAACAATTCTACTAAATCCTTCCCTCTTACATACTTGAGCATTATTAGTTCTTGTTCTAGTTTATGTATCTGAGATGCGCTTAATTTTTCATACTCATTTAGTAAATATTGCCACATCTCTCGTGGACTCATGTGATGAATAGAAGCTATAATTCCATAACCAAGTTTGGAAATAATAATACCTTTTGCATGAGCTATATCCTTAGATGATCCAGATGGCTCCTCTGAAGTACTGCTGCTTCCACCTTCGGTCTTTATTGTAATTTTTCTTTGCTTCTCGGTTTCGATAAGAGGTCTCACGTAATCCCAAAGCCCTTCAGCTTCTAATACTTGTTCCACTTTCACCTTCCATGCTTGAAAACCTGAGCCTCCTTTATGAACTTCAACTCCAGCTAATATTGCAACAACAATTTTATTGGCTGCCATCTCCCTTTCGAACTCAAAGCTATGATACCAGATGAAAAAAAACAGAGGCTTTTGAGCCCGAGAATTGAACCCAGGTAGGAATACCACAGCTCAATCCCCTACTTTTCTCCCTTTCAAATTTTCACTTCACAAGTATCCACACAGGGTTCGTCTGTACACTGTATTCCACAAAGGATTAACCACACAGACAAGAACAAAGAAGTCTTCCACACAGATGCTTAACCACAAAGGCTCAATTAGCAGATAACACAATAAGATCGGCACAAGATAATCTGAACAAAAACCTGAGATGCTTTAGGTCTGAATATCGGCCACTGCCACAGACGTCCGGTCACTGCCACAGCTATCAAAACCGATTCTTCTTTCAATCCTGCCAGATGCGTAACACAGCCACAATCTCGACCAGTGCTTTTGATGCCGGAACGTGCAGTCAAACATGCTGACTCCCGCTGCTGCTCACTGCCCAGGCCGAATAAAAAAAAAAAACAGATTTCTCCCTTTTCTTATTCGTTATCTTTCTTGCTTTTACTCTCTTTTAAAATAACATAAGCATGCAAATATAATATCTTAGGATAGACCATATGTTTCTACACGTAATTGCCACGTGTTCCATCAAACATCACATGGGCATGACAAATACTTGAATCCAACACCTACGACTCACGTTGAATATTCGGCCATTTAGGAGAGGCTTTTAAAATTGTTATGTTGTTTGTGGAATTTGAAGCCTGATCATTGCCCTCCAAACTCCTTATTTTAATCACTAGACTAAACATTAATTCATTAAAATAATTAATGTTTTAAATATACTTAAAGGTAGTGAGCTAATTAAGATAAAATAGATTATAATGTTCTAGAATGTTTTAGATGGTTCTAAAAAGTTTTAGAAAGTTTTGGAAGGCTATAGAAAGCTTTAGAAAGTTCAAGAATCTCTTAGATAGTTCCGAAATCTTCTAAGTTCCAAAATATTCTAGAAAGTTCTAAAAAGTTTTAGAACATAAGAGAATCTTGGGCGAGTCTAAGGGAATCTTTCTGGAAAATTTCAGAATGTTGTAGAAAGTTCTAGAATGAAAGGGAATCTATGGGAATCCTTTCAAAAAGTTCTAGAAAGCTCCAGAATGTAAGGGAATTTATGGGAATGTAAGAGAATCTAAGAAAATACGTCAAGAAAGTTCTAGGACGTTCTGAAAGTTTCAGATGTTCCTGAAAGTCCTAGAATGTTCTAGAAAGTTCTAGAATGTAAAGGAATCTAGGGGAATCCGAATCTACGAAAAATTCATAAAATATAGGGGAATATAAGAAAATATTTATAAATGTAATGGAATCTCTTAAAATCTAGGGGAATCTTCATAAAACCTAAGGGAATCTTGATGAAATCTTAGAGTATCTAGGAAAATCTTCATTGAATCTATTCGAATCTCATACAATGTAAAGGAACCTAGGGCAATCTCATAAAATCTAAGGGAGTCTAAGGGGATCTAAATGAATCTAAGGGAATCTTCATAAAATCTTATAGAATCCAGTTGGAATCTTAGAGAATCTAAGAAAATCAGAAAGAACCTAAGGTAATCTTCATAGAATGTAAGGGATCTTATAAAATCTAAAGGAGTTTGAGGGAATCTAAGAGAATCTAAAGGGATCTAAGGGAATCTCCGTAAAATCTTTGAAGAAGAATTGTGATGATACCTTAGAGAATATAAAGGAATTTAAGGGAATCTCATAAAATTTAAGGAAATCTAAGGGAACCAAAAGGAATCTTCATAAAATCTTAGAGAATCTAGGGGAATTTCCATAGAGTGTAAGGCAGCTCTCATAAAATCTGAGGGAGTCTAAATGAATCTCATAAAATCTAAGAAAATCTAAGGGAATCAACAGGGATCTTCATAAGATCTTTGAGAATCTAGTGGAATCTTGACGTCGGTCTGAACTTGCGCCGTAGAAACTTGCACCCTAGGACGTGTTAAATAACCCACA
The DNA here is from genome assembly GCA_021234155.1 of Isoetes taiwanensis. NCBI lineage: Eukaryota > Viridiplantae > Streptophyta > Lycopodiopsida > Isoetales > Isoetaceae > Isoetes > Isoetes taiwanensis. Next base: position 6,966,916 of record JAJEKV010000037.1, read on the forward strand.
CTGTGTTTTAGATTGTTTTGAAATGTTCTAGAAAGTTCTACAATGATTTAAAATGTTCTAGATGCTCATGGCTAAGCATTTCAATCTAAAAATAGAAAGTCTTTTTGATTGGGGTGTTCTAGAATGTTCTAGAAAGCTCTGGAATGTTCTTGATTGTTCTAAAATATTGTAGATAGTCGTGGTAAACACCTAAAAATAGAAAGATTTTTTGAAAACCTGCAAACAGTCAAAATAGAATGTTTGAATATTATAGAGGATTCTAGAATGTTCTAGAGACCAAAGAATAAGCACCTCAAGCTCAAAGTAAAAAGTCTTCAAAAGTATCTTCTAGGATATTATAGACACACATGCGCAACCATCACATGCCTAAAATAAGAACGCGAGTAAGCACCAAAAAAAAAAAAGTTTAAACTCTACTTCTTCATAATTTCTGAAATATGCATCGATATGAAATTGCACTGTAGAAACATGGTAAAATTGGAACATGCACCGTAGGACGTGCTAAATTTCTTGTATATATATATATGAATACGAACTGTTATCTTCTTAAGCCCCAATTATACCATCCCTTTATGATCACACAATCTATAACACAACTCTAGAAAATATTTCCTAGTTACGGAGCTCTAATCCTTTGTCACTCTGCAGGTTACAAATGAAAGTCTGTATGTTGTATGTTCCAGCACATTGCTGCGCCCTTGAGCAGTTACCATTCCATATATCTCAGAAATAGCATGGAGATGGCTTCATGAAAAAGCAAAGGGATGTTATTTCTGATTTATCTAAGAAATACCTAAGGTGATTTTCCATTGCTGGCCCAAGATTTGAGCTGATATAAATAACCCGATTTCCAATTGCTGGCCCAAGATTTGAGCAGATAGGCCGAAGTTTTGTATTGCATTTAAGCCACGCAGATTAATCTGCAAAAAGAAACAATGATAGCAAGGGTGGTTGGCAACACAGATTATATGCTCGCTTAGAAGAAACAAAAACTAAGTTCATGCGTGCCTTACTTGAATGCCCTTGTCTTGCCTGGGCTTGCTTGATCTAAGCCCCTTCCAACCATCAGAATTTGCAACTGGGCTTGCTTTGCTTTTAATTTAAATTTGGAGCTGCTGGAGTTTAGTAAACATGACAAATTTCCTTGCTGCAATCATATGAAATGGGAACCCCTTTGAATGTGCTTCTAGGCAGGCTGTGTGGAGAACATCTGTTTGTATCACAATTAAGAACCTCAATCAACTGTGATCCAGAGCTGACAATAATAAGAAGATCCTTACATAGACAGCCAAGACGGGCTGTGGCATCTGTATCAAGGTTATTCAAAAATTCTTGTATTTTCCCCACATTTTGATATCCACGCTTTAGCATCTTTATTCTGGAATACTCTAGGGCTGAAAGATCTGCAAAAGGTAAATGTGGTATTCGATTTAAATTTTATTGGCCAGCCTATTTCAAAGATTATGCTATGCCTAACAAATGCAACCAGAGCTAAAACATCTAGAGCAGAAGATGTGTGGAGCCTCTATGCTTTCTGCTAACCTGTTTAGACCTGCAGCAACTAGTCCATGAACTGCACATGCGAGAACTTTCTTAGAATCAAGAAGGGATGGTGCTTCATCTAATTGAGGATCTGCATGTGAAATTTTTTAAGCACAACCTATTACATCACAACAAAGTATAGCAAAGATTATTACCTTACCCTATTACTTTCCCAAAGCCAAACCAATTTATTGCAGTTGCTAATCTGGTCCTGCATAAAATTTCAGGCGCCACTGCTTGTCGCGCGATAAATCTTTCCAGTTCGGCCTAAGCCTCTCTATTGTCAGCAATTCTGGCATGGCCTCGCCGATTTATCACCAGCAATTAGGGTATGAGCATGTTGCATCGGCTGTTGCCGTCGCATCTTCCTCCTAGCCGATCCGATTTAGAACATTTCTATTATCGCAAGGGAAGGTTTCAGCCAACTGACTCGTTGTTAAAGTGCAAGCCTCTTTTTATTTTATATTAAAAGACCTAGAGCAACAAAGGAGCTGGTTCGATCTTCTAGAAGTTTCGAGAACCAGCTTCCAGAACAACCAAGAAGAACCGGAGATTATTTCCCACCTCTTGCCCCGTGTTTTTGGAGCACTGAAATTCTAAATACGTTTAACCTCGCTCCTTACCTCCTCTGTTACAACTGAAATTCTAAATACGTTTAACCTCGCTCCTTACCTCCTCTGTTACAATTTGAACATGCGAGAATATTATGAGAAAAATCTATCTATCTATATATATATATATATAATAATAAAAGCAAAATGTAGTGTGTGCATAGCATCTCGGCCGTCAATTTCTTTTCCCACAATTTTCATTCTGGGCCGTCAGATCATAACTATTCCTATTGTAACCTCTATGTCGACCCGTTCTTAGGCGTTGCAAAGAGCCGTAATCGATCCCTTTGTTAGCTGTTGTATTGAGGTATTTACTTGCCCTTGCTTGTGCGGTATGTTGGCTTCTTAGGCTATAGTGCCATTTCCCTTTCAGGATTTCTGCAAAAAGAACGAACAGGCAAGAAGCAAGACCATCAAGAAGGGCCACATTTATTGCCAAGTATTTCACTCTTTTCGAGAGGTAAGATAGACTATATAATGCATTCTAACAGTTTTTGTAGCCTTGCTTGTGCGGTATGTTGGTTTCTTAGGCTATAATGCCATTTCACTTCCAGGATTTCTGCAAAAAGAATTGTATGCGACCAAGTATTTTACTGTCGACCAAGTATTTTACTGTTTTTGAGAGGTATGATAGTCCCCTGGGATTGCGCCATTAATGCCACTATGATTTTCTTTGCTTTTTGAATTTATGTGAATGAAGTAGGGAATTGAATCAAATCTTAAGTAGTCAGTAATGATTGCATTGTATGTGTGAAACAGTTTTTTGTAGCCTTGCTTGTGCGGTATGTTGGTTTCTTAGGCTATAATGCCATTTCACTTCCGATTTTCGCGAAAAAAAGAATTGTATGCGACCAAGTATTTTTTCGTGTCGACCAAGTATTTTACTGTTTTTGAGAGGTATGATAGTCCCCTGGGATTGCGCCATTAATGCCACTATGATTTTCTTTGCTTTTTGAATTTATGTGAATGAAGTAGGGAATTGAATCAAATCTTAAGTAGTCAGTAATGATTGCGTTGTATGTGTGACAAAGACATTATGCTCATGATAGACAGAGTTTTAAGTTAAAGGCTACAGTGCTGGCAAAAAGGTATATACATGGTGTTGCCATTCATGGCAGTAAATTTTATAGAAAGAAAAACGCTTCTTCATTGCACATTTGAATTTAGAACCTTTGGTTGGAAAGGGGGGATGTTATTATAGATTGAAACTTAAAGTATATGCATGCAGGGTTAGATTGCAAGGTACAACTCTTTGCAAGGTACAGCAGGAGACACCCTTTGTAAGCTGCCTTTGATTTTCTTTGCTTTTTGAATTTATGTGAATGAAGTAGGGAATTGAATCAAATCTTAAGTAGTCAGTAATGATTACGTTGTATGTGTGACAAAGACATTATGCTCATGAAGGAAACATGCATCAGTTTGGACATTCCAATCACATAGTATCCTCTTAAATGCTAACCTGATAGACAGAGTTTTAAGTTAAAGGCTACAGTGCTGGCAAGAAGGTATATACATGGTGTTGCCATTCATGGCAGTAAATTTGATAGAAAGAAAAACGCTTCTTCATTGCACATTTGAATTTATTGAAACCTATAGTATATGCATGCAGGGTTAGATTGCAGGGTACATCATCTCTTTGCAATGTACAGTAGGAGACACCCTTTGTAAGCTGTCTTTTTGCATTTTGACTGTCCTCTCTGTCCTTGACAGAAAACTTTGATTCATCATTGCTCCGCTTTCTGCAATAGACACTTGAGAATGGCATTTTGAAACATATCAGGACTGCTATGGACCTGTACATTTGTTCGTCTCTATTTTCTATTCTGTATGGTACAAGAACTTGGACTTAATTCAGATACCATTTTGGGCAGTATCCTTGTTGATATGTATGCTAAATGTGGTGTTCTAAAGGAATCTGAAACAGTTTTTGACAAATTAGAGAGAAGAAATGTGGTGATCTGGAATTCAATGATTGCTGGATATGCCCAATATGGAGAGGCTTTTTCTGCAATAAATTGCTCTAAAAAGGTGCAAGAAGAGGGATTGAGACCAGATAATGTCACCTTTCTGTTGATCCTTGTTGCATGTGGTCGGGCAGGCTCAATAGATACAGCTTGCTGGCAATTAGGAAATATGATTGAACACCATCACCTTTTTCCAGATTCAGAGCACTATAACTGCTTGATAGATCTTCTAGGGCATACAGGATGGGCTGAAGGAAGCGAAGATTGATCGCATAAAGTGTGTGATCGAAACACCAAGTATCTCTCGGTTGGATTTCACTACTTAGTGCTTGCGTAACGTTCTATAAGATGGAGTTAGGTAGGCTTTGCTTTTGAAGCTACCTATTTAGATCCCAATTGTGCTCCGGCCAGATGTGCTTATGTCGAACATTTATGCATATGCTCATATGCAAAAGGATGTTGACAAGATAGAAAATATAAGAAGACGTGCAGGTGTATTCCATGACCTTGTTGAGTAGAAGAATCTTAAGAAAGCAACACACAAATGATAAACTTAGATCTATTAATGGCTTTAAAGCAATATTGAGATGGAAGATGAGGACAACGTTGAGAGAAGGCAAGACCCATTAAAGTTAGACATGGCATTGTGTCTTTATGTTCACCTATTTCAAGGTCTCTACGCTTTAGTGGCAGGATAACATATGGAGAAGTGCAAGACCCACAAATGACAAACATGACATTGTCTGGACTCTCATCATTAGACATCTGCTTTGAAGCATTTAGTTGAGCAATGCATGTATGATAGATGTTGGGACTGCAAAGAGACATTCTGCACCTACATATCATCTGTACAATAGAGGCAAATATAGATAGTGATATGGCCCCATGACTTATAAAAGAATGATAGTCAGATTATCTTATGTCTTTGTTTTCAATTGACTTCCTTCTTTTTGTACCGAGCTTGCATGCCAAGGAAGGCCGGAAGGATAACTTGTCCAACCTTGAAGCTATGATCTCAAGATCCAAGTAGTGTTCATCCAGCATCATGCAAGACAATGACATTCAAGAGAAATGATATCCACAGTTCCAATTTTGATAGCGGAACCCTGATCGCAGATATCGGCAAGCTGGATCAACAAATGAAAAGTAAATATAATAAAATTTCACGCATGTCCGAATAGTTGTTGATGGACAATGCAGCTCATCTGGGATGGGAAGAATATGAGAATGCGAATAGTACTGATGGTACACCTGAAAGCTTTTCTGCTAAGCTAGCACTTATGGGAAGATTTTAAAAATGATATTGCATTTGTTTTTCAGTTCTTTTGGGCGATGTCCATTGCAGTCCTTGTTCTTAGTGCTTTAGAATTGAGCAGTTCTATTCTGGGCAGTTTTGTGTACCTTCTACATTTATTTGATTTGTTTGTTTATGCGCTGTATAGGAGGGTATGAGGAAGAGTGAAGCCCCTCCTAATGCCAAATATCTCCAAGCTATGGTGGAATGTATTGCAACATTAGGAAAAGTTGCAACATCTAGGCCACTCATCAGGTAGGGTTTTCCGTCATTGGCACCAGTCATGTTCATTTATTGCTATGTTAATATTGAACTCTTGCCATTCTATTTTCCAGATACTATTTATCATCTTTAGGCCCTCCTCGCAGAGACCAATGTGGCTATAAATATGACTTCAAGCCGAGATTTTCGGAAGGTGCATTTTAAATCCTAAGCTTCGTATAAATCTCTATAAACTTAGGCACTGGTAACAGAAATTTAACTTTTAGGAAGGCCAGCATAGTCTGTTTTGAAGACAATATAATTTTGATTTCATGAATGCCTTTTGGAAAATACGTATCATATAGAGAAGGGTAACGCAAGGGGCATTGAGTGTGTTGTGGTTGATAGATAAGGATTCATAAAGGAATACCAAATTGCATGTGTCTCAATCTTGCGAGATTGTGCAAAAGACAAAGCCGCTATTAATCGGCAAGTGGGTTTATGCCATAATAGATACTACATTCACCTTAGATCGCTTTCTAAGAAATGTTCTTCTGGGCATTCGTGTAGTGCAATAGCATTGGGATGTCTACCATGTGTTTGCTAACATGCATAAATGCAGTGCAGGGTTAGATTGCAAGGTACAACATCTCTTTGCAATGTACAGTAGGAGACACCCTTTGTAAGCTGTCTTTTTGCATTTTGACTGTCCTCTCTGTCCTTGACAGAAAACTTTGATTCATCATTGCCCCGCTTTCTGCAATAGACACTTGAGAATGGCATTTTGAAACATATCAGGACTGCTATGGACCTGTACATTTGTTCGTCTCTATTTTCTATTCTCTATGGTACAAGAAGATACAACTTCAAAATGGATTCATGACTATATTTTGAAAGCTTTTTGTGCATTAGATGCTATTTTACAGAACTTGCATAGTGTTTGATCGATTATCTATCCCAAGGTAAATTTTATTCCATGAATGGTCATCATTGCTGGGTGCCATTCTTGTAATAGTGAAGGTGCAGTTAGGATTTTCTGGCAGATGCAACAAGCACATGGAACCAAATGAGTTGATGGTTCTTAGTGTCCTGTGTGCATGCTGTGATACGCTCGCTATGGAGCAGATATTGATCCATGCAATGCTTTGTCAAAAGGGATGTAGTTAGGATATCCATGTAGGCAATATGCTTTTGGACTTCTATGTGCAGATGATGCTTTTGGTGTCTTTCATTGAATGATGAAGACGAATGTCGTACCTTGGAGTGTAATGGTTGCAGGCAAGAAGACAAAGCAATTTATGAAAGTGCAGTTTTGTGCATGTATGGAGCAAGGGGATGTAGTCATGGTAAAATTACAATGGCGCAAGAGGAGCCAATGGATGCCCATATTTCATCATCAGAATGTTGACCATGTTAAAACATATATGTTGAAGTGAAAAACAAGCCAAATGCTCGAATCATATCATATATTTCACACCTTATATTTCATATTTTCTACGAGTGTAATGCCAATATCGATGTTGTATTAGATTGGTGTTTAGACAGGCTTTTGCCCCACTATTTAACATTCAAAGTTAGGCTTCCATGTTGTATTCTATGGTTTGAATACATTATGCATCATTGCTCCGCTTTCTGCAATAGACATTTGAGAATGGTATTTTGAAACATATTAGGACCTGTACATTTGTTCGCCTCTATTTTCTATTCTTTATGGTACAAGAACATACAATTTCCAAATGGATTCAAGACTATATTTTGAAAGCTTTTTGTGCATTAGATGCTATTTTAGAGGTCTCCCTTGTTGACATTTATGCCAAGTCTGGGAGCCGTCGTAGATGCTTGCATACTGTTTGATCGATTATCCATCCCAAGGTAATTTTTATTTCATGGACGGTCATCATTGCTGGGTGCCATTCTTGTAATAGTGAAGGTGCAGTTAGGATTTTTCTCGGCAGATGCAACAAGCACATGGAACCAAATGAGTTGATGGTTCTTAGTGTCCCCTGTGGTGCATCTTTGTGATATGCTCGCTATGGAGAGTATATTGATCCATGCAATGCTTTGTCAAAAGGTATGTAGTTAGGATATCCATGTAGGCAATATGCTTTTGGACTTCTACATAGCACATAATTACACATGAATTCGTCTTTTTTTTTTTCTTGTTGGATTGGCAACATAAAGTTAGGTTTTCTAACTAGAATGACTGTTGTTTCGTGCAGTCTTGAGCCACATGTTTGTTGAAGCTGTGGCACTTGTGATTGTGGTACTTGAGTTTTGGTAAGTGGTTGCTTCCTTACTTTGAACTATTAACAAGTTTGCATGATCAAGCACAAGCATGTTGGCCCTAGGCTTTGGTCAGGGTTGATGAAAGCTTGCTGCGGTACATATAGTTTAGCAGCATTCCCCTTAGTAGCGGTTGCTATGTTGACCTAGAGTCGATGGTTACAACTCTATGAGGAAAAAATGTTGCTACAAATTTTGGTTAACAAAAAAATTGATTAGTTATGTGCATCAATGGTACAGATATTCGATAAGTTCCAGATATTAAGTTTAAGTTTTGGTATGCAATAAACGATAGGTAAGTTGGCATTATGTCATACACAAGGATGATAGTGATCCATAATGATGGATACTTATTTTGGTATGAATGATCTTTTATGCGACGTATGATAATTACATATAAATTCGTCTACCCTTTTTTTTTTGGATTATGGATGTGTTTGTCTTGGATTTAAGCATTAATCGAGGGTTCAACTCTTACTACATAGAAAATATCCTTAGCACATAATTATACATGAATTCGTCTTTTTTTTTTTTTTTTTTGGATTGGCAACATAAAGTTAGGGTTTTCTAACTAGAACCACTTTGTTGTTTTGTGCGATCTTGAGTCACATGCTTGTTGAAGCCGTGGGCACTTGTGAGGATTTGTATTTGAGTTTTGGTAAGTGGTTGCTTCTTTACTTGAACTATTAACAAGTTTGCATGATCAAGCACAAGCATGTTGACCCTAGGCTTTGGTCGTGGTTGATGAAAGCTTGTTGCAGTATATATAGTTTAGCAAAGATTCCCTTAGTAGCGGTTGCTATGTTGACCTAGAGTCCATGGTTACGTGCCATTAAGGGGTTGCTGCTACTCTATCAAATTGCATTCTTGAATAGATTTGCATTTCTAAGGAATGTTGATAGTATCACACTCATTATTGCATTATTTCTAATTACTAGAAATGGATGTGGGAGAGATCAAGCATTTGGCAAGATCACGGAAAAGAAAAAGATCATCCCATGGCACTTTCGCCAACTTAGGGATGACATGCGATTTGGTTGATTGATAAAATTTGTCAACATTCATATGCAAATTAGAAAAAATAAATTCAAGTGATGATAATTGGGTCGGAAAAGTGGGTGAGATGGTTAGAGCAGCCTTGAAAACTTTTAGTTCACCTGCAGGAATAATGTCCAATAAGAAAACTGAAGTTGAGATGTATGATTGGATGCATGGAAATATTATACAATATATGACACACATGAAAAGTGAAATACAAGAAATCAAGAATATAGATTTGAGGAGTCAATATATAGACAAAGTAGGAATATGGAATGAGTTGGTAGAGAACAGAAGGAGGAGAAAGAGCATAAATAATTCAAGATCGCAATTATGTGTAATTATGAGACAATTACAAGTTAGACGTCGTGAAGGCGAGAGTGTAGAATCTCACACAAATCGGTGCATTGCAGATGCTCGAAGCACAGTTTGTCTAGAGATAGATAGCAGAGATATAATAGAAGTGAAAGGCAGCATACGCTTTATGGATTGTGGGAGGTATAGATCAGTTGCCAATTGTAACATTATTGGCTCTAGATTTTACACTGATCGCTTGTATGTTGCAAAAGTTTTGAGCAATAAAAACTGGGATGACACTGATATGGCCGAAACTTGGATGGATTTGATGTTAAAAGATAGTTTGATGCAGTTACGGCATGGAGCTTTGATTAGAGTAATTGCTAGAAGCCAACACCCACGACTAGCATTGATAACACCATATTGGAATGGTGGCTCCCTAGCAGAGCTTATGATGGGCCATACACACGATGTTGTTGGACGCTTTTCCAATGAAGGTCAAAAGCAACGATACATTGATGGGTTAATGAATCCTGAACAACTGCAGCAAAGGAGGTGTAGGCATGATATTGTTCGTGCAAATTATGGGCACATTGTGGCTGCACTTTTAGATGGATTATGCAAGCTCCATGATGAGGGTAAGTCATGTCACATGGACATTAATCTTAATAACATTTTGCTCCACTTCGATGATACAAACTTCAAAGTGTTCGTGGGCATATGTGAGTTTGGAGAAATGAAGAGAATGAAGTTCAAAGTGCGTCCAATGCATAAGGTGACAACTGACATAGAAGATTTGAAATTAATTGAGCGTGATCGATTGACAAGGCCATGGATCCATCCGCACTATTTCTATGGTGGAAGTGATAACAAGAACTTCACATGTGTAAAAGTGGCACTTGATATATACCCATTGATGTATTGTTTGAACGCTCTAGCAACTTTTGTAAAAGGAGATAAACAACATCCTACGTCATTTGAAGAGCAAAGTGTATGGTCCATTTGCTATGGAATAGAACAAATGTATAAAAGGGTGATCATGAAGCCGTATGGAAGTGATTTGAGCTTGCAGAAGATGTTAAGGCACTTTACTACACGATACGATACAAGTATCTTCTCCACTATCAAAAGTGTTAGGGCACTTTCAGAATTGGAATTAAACATGCATAATGTTGAGGGAATGGATTCCTTTTTGTAAACTTATGAACAAACTATATGTAAACAACCTCAACTCATGAGATAAATGAAATTTATCTTCACATTTATTTTTTGTAATTTTTATTGTCCCTAATTAAATTTATCTTCAATTAAAAGTTATTTTCTGATGTATGATTGTATTAAATATATGGGATCTTTATTGTCCTTAAGTCAACATATAAGTCCACGAATGAGTCACAAACTTGAGTGTACATGGAATGGATATCACATTGCCATGATGATAAGATGAAATTGCATGAGGTAGCATAAGATGTTATGCAAATTGTGAGAAAAAATGGAACAATAACCAATTAGGCAAAACATATTTTCAAATATAATAATAACTTTTGTAATTTTGTTGTTGTAGGTGCATAACATTTGATGTTACTTAGTACTTCTATTAGTCATATTGAATGGCCGACGATAGATTAGTTCAACATAGGGAGCGACAAAGGATACGTATACAAAATGAGGATCTTGAACAACGTGAAGCTAGATTATCACAAAAGCGAAATTACATGAGACAACGTAGGCAACAAGAATCAGCAAGAGAATACCAAAGGCAATATGTGAGATCACACCATTTGCAAATGACAGAAAACCAGAGACTGTACATACAATTCCAGTCGTTGCAAAAGCCGCATTATTGTGGCCCATTGCAACTATCGTGTAATTCTTGTGGATCATTAGGATTTGTTGCAATGGATGAAAAAGTTTATTGTTGTTCAAATGGTAAAATCCAATTGGCAGAACTTATGGAAATGCCCCCATTGATTAAAGAACTGCTCACATGGGAACACAACAAAAGTAAGGAGTTCCACAAGAGCATAAGAAATTATAACAGTGCACTGGCATTTGCATCACTAGGTGCAAACATTGAGCAATTCCATGGATCTGGACCGTATTGTTTTAAGATTCATGGACAAATATACCATAGAGTAGGCTCAATTGGTCCAACTGAAGGAATTCCTCCTACATATGGTCAGTTGTATATCATGGACTCTGATTCTGCAATGCGAGATAGACAAGAAAACTCCCAAAATGCTGATTGTGACTTCCAATTGATGTCTGAACTAGATGCAATCATACGACAAGTTAATCCATATGCACAAGCATATAAGATGATGGGAGAGGTGTATCGACAAGCTGAATTATCTAATGAGCATGCTAATGTGAGAATGTTCATACACACAGATAGGACGCAAGATATGCGCAGATACAATGTTGCATGTAGCAATGAAGTCGCACTCATATTCACAGACCCAAATGGAGAGCCTCCAACTGACAGAAACATATGCATACATGGTAGATCTAGTGACTTGCAACATATAGATGTCACTAATCCTAATTGTGATCCAATGACATATCCATTGTTATTTCCCTTTGGAGACCAAGGTTGGAGTGTGTTGCTTGAGAGGGATAATCCATCAAGTCGAAGAACAAGAATTACAATGTTGGAATTCTATGCATACAGGCTAGCAATTCGAATCAATCAGAACACCAATGCTATAAAAATCAATCCCCTTTTATGTGCTGGTAAATTGACACAGCAATATATTGTTGATGCATATGCAAAAGTTGAAGGAAACAATCTAAAATGGATTAAACATAACCAAAAGACTCTAAGGGCTGAACTATATCAGGGTCTCATAGAATACATAACTCAAAGATCTTCTGAGCAAGGCTTGCTTTCTGGGAAGATGGTGATCTTGCCTTCAAGTTTCCAAGGATCTATACGTGCATTGCAACAAAACTACCAAGATGCAATGTCATTAGTCAGATGCCATGGTAAGCCAGATCTATTTATCACGTTCACATGTAATCCAGGATGGGTTGAAATCCAAGAGAACTTATATCCACATCAAACAGCAAGTGATAGACCAGATCTTGTGGCTAGGGTCTTTCATTTAAAGCTAGGAGAGTTTTTAAAGGATATAACCAAAAGACATGTGTTCGGTAAAGCTAAGGCATGGACATACACTATAGAGTTTCAAAAAAGAGGCTTGCCACATTGTCATATGCTACTCATACTAGATGAAAAAATTGATACAATTGAACAGATAGATAAAATAATTAGTGCAGAGATACCGGATCCAACAACCAACCCGTACTTGCATGATCTTGTAATGAATCACATGATCCATGGACCATGTGGTCCTGATCGTCCAAACATGCTATGCATGCAAGTGCAATCGGATTCTGAAAGTGTTAAATGTAGAAAACGCTTCCCAAGAGAATTTTGTGATGCCACAAGCCTCAATGAGAATGGCTACCCACAATACAGGAGGAGATACACAGGTAAAAGTTACAACCATCCAAATCGTCCAAACATAAGCATTGACAATAGCTGGGTAGTGCCTTATAATCCATATCTCCTTGCAAAGTATGCAGCTCACATAAATGTTGAGAATTGTCAAGGAATTAGTGGCATAAAATATATATACAAGTACATCCACAAGGGATATGATTGTGCAAGTGTTGGGCTTAGCCCCACAGATGATAACTCACTAAATTGGGATGAGATCCAGACGTACTTAGATAGTAGGTACATATCTGCACCTGAAGGAATGTGGAGGCTAAATAAATGTGAGATGCATGCAAACTCACATACAATCATTCGTCTTCCAGTACACTTGCCATTTCAACAACGTTTGCAATACATTGCTGGACAAGAAGAAGAAGCTATAGAAAGAGCAACAAGAGATGGGACAATGCTAACTGCTTGGTTCAATTTGAATGCTACAGATGAAAAAGCAAGATCATACACATATACAGAGATTCCATACCACTACAAATATGATAAGGAAGGAGCAGAAAATAGGAAAAAGTGGATAGGTCGAAAAAATAAGATTAAGATTATCACACGGATGTATAATGCAAGGCCCCAAGAGGGAGAAAGATTCTATCTACGATTGTTATTACTCCATGCAAAAGGAGCGACAAGCTATGATGACTTATTACATGTCAATGGAAAACATTGCACAACGTTCAAAGATGCTGCAAAGGAATCTGGTTTGGTCATTGATAACCGTGAATGGGAATTCGCACTTGAAGAAGCAGCTAGCTACCAAATGCCGTCACAATTACGACAAATGTTTGCATTCATCTGTGTATTCAATGAACTGTATGATCCACTTTCACTATGGAATAAATTCAAACAAGATATGTGTGAAGATTATGTAAGACAAATGCAAAGAGCTTTAGCAGAAAATGCAGCACTCATTGATATCAATGAGATCTTAGAGGCAAACAACATGTCTTGTCGAACCATTGGCCTACCCATTCCTGACCCTAATTTACAATTTTCTGACAAGACAATAGATTTTGATATTGAGCAAGAGCAACACGAAGCATTAAGCAATTATGAAAAGCTAAATAGTGAACAACACCAAATCGCAAACACAATCATAGGGCTCCTACAAAACCCTACCACCAACAACAAATGCCATAGCATCGACGGGCCGGGTGGTACAGGAAAGACGTTTCTTCTAAACACACTCATAAGCATACTTCGGTCCAAGAACCTACCTGTCGTCACAGTAGCTTGGACAGGCATAGCGAGCCTTTTGCTAAAGGGTGCACGAACAGTACATTCGACTTTCAAGTTGCCTCTTAATTTAGATCCAGATTCAACATCAAATTTACGACCAGGTAGCCGAGAAACAAATGCTTTGCGAGAAGCAAAAGTTCTAATATGGGATGAAATAGGAATGACCCACACATATGCTTTTACAGCAGTTGACAAACTTCTAAAGGAGGTAAGGCAAAATAATGAGCCATTTGGTGGCATTATAGTCGTTGCTGCAGGTGATTTTAGACAATTATTGCCTGTTGTCAAGAGAGCAAGCAAAGCACAAATAATTTCAAAGTGCGTAAAGAAAAATCCGTTGTGGGCAAAGTTTACGTTCCACAAACTCATTCAAAACATGCGTGTGTCGCCAGCTGAAAGAGATTGGGCAACATATCTTTTGCGTCTAGGCAATGGTGAGACGATGAACGATGACAACCTTGGAGATGATATAGTACATATTCGACCGGCTTGCATTGCTCAAACCGACATAATTGATGAAATATATGGTGCTCACATATCACAGGAAGAATTGCCAGAAGTGCACAAGAAGGCAATACTTTGCCCCAAAAATGATGACACTTTGAAAATCAATGATAACGTTATCAATCGCATAGAAGGCGAAAAGGCTGCATGCATAAATAATTCGACACCTTAAATTCTAGATGATGATCGATGACTTAAGGGATTTCCAATTGAGTGTCTACACAAACCCACGAGTCTCGAATGCCTCATGAACTAAACATAAAAAAAGGAGCAATCATTATGTCAAAGCATGCAACATGTGCCCAAAAAGATGGGCTATGCAATGGAACAAGATTGCAAATTGACAACATTCTATCACCATCGAAGATACACATATAATTACAGAAACCACAAGGGCAACAAATCTTCTGCTAAGGATAAACTTGACACCATCGCATTGACGATATCCCGCAGCATTACACGACGACAATTCTCGCCGAGTTGCATTTTCAATGACAATTTCAAAACGTTGTGGACAATCATTAGATCACGTTGGGGATCTACTGCGCTGCGCCGGGCCTTTTTCACATGGCCAGTTATAATCGCGACTATCCAAAAGTACATCGAGAATGGCATCAAAATGGTTATTCAAAACACAAAAGCAGCAAGGGCAATCTAATCGAAACGAACAAACCTTTCACGATCAACGACCGTACAAGGAGGTGCTCCAGATTTCGCGTAGCTTCTGGCAAGTAAAGCACTACCTAAACATGTTGATTGTTTAATTAAATGGCAAGATAGTCCATATTCTTTTCATATAATAAGGTCGTGATCAAAACATACTCTTAAATTATATTTGATATAAGTAAGAAAAACGGAAAAATACCAGAAAAACCAAGTAGGGTTCCATCAAGACAAAACCTGTCCATTGCCACACACACAACCGCATCGACATATTTGAAAGGTAACAACTCGCCGAACCTCTGCGGTGTGCATGTTTATTATTAAAAAATCTCTTCGTAGTGCACTTCAATACTTGCTGCCAATCGATTCATAGTCCGCTATTGTGTTGTACTGTGTTTAACAAATCGGGTGGTGGCCGCTGCTTGAATTTCATTGTCCCGCTCGATACTTTGCAACTACACAACCATTTCCGTATGTGTCTCAACACATGCAATCTTGAATAAGCAATCACGCAAATTAGTGGGAGCCGATTATCCCGTTAGGTAGAAGCTACCATGATAAAATCAGTCCTATTGCCTCAACCTCCTTTCACAGATTTCAAACGCCATTCATTGCGTAGTCGATGCAATATAATCTTGACGGTATTGAATCTTCAAACAGAAATTTACACGATCCACCGGCAATACCATTTCGCAAGCTTGAAGTTAGAGGTTGACCTATATCCCCCAATGATCCGCTTAGCTTCTGCACTGGGAAATCCCTTCTAATTTCTATCCCACAAGATACCGCAGCCTAGAGCAGATAAAAGGAAAACTCAGAGCGACCGTCTACTTATAAAAACTTTACACAAATATTATGCATGAAGCCAAACTGAAATCAATAGAGAATCAAAATATCTATCATAAGCTGAAGGCACTTTTGTTGATAGTCCCCGAGCACATTTACAAATACAAGAAGGGTTCTCTGCACCTAAGTGCCCAGAACCATTGATGACTTCCACGTTCTCCATTAGCAAAACAAAGCCTCAATGCTTCACACCTTATTGGGATTTGAAAGAAGCTGCTATTTTCTCAACGCTTGAAATGATTGTATTGCATATCCTCGGCTAATATTGTTGTTTAGACAATAGAAGCTAAAGTATCCTTGATATGCTTTAAAAAGTAAGATCACCGGCATCTGTTCTTTCCTTTGATGTGATAAGACAATCCATTAATGTCTTGCACTTACTATGAACACTTTCAAAGACATCAGTTCCAGCACTCATCCTCACCATTACCAATAAAAGATTTTCAGCGACATTTGCATCCGCATGCTCACCACCTTAACGCATTACCGGATTTTGCAATACCGTCAATGATGTTTTCCGCAGCGAAAGGAAATAGGTTATTTCAAAGATCGCTGATGAGAACATGTAGGAAATCCATGTAAGTGTGTACTCACACATTAACTGGACCATGTTCACGGAACAACATCATTTTCCATGAATGCACCCCCACCTAGCATCAACTTCAAGGTCGGCAATAATCCCATTTTCCCCAAAGACTATCCTTATTCTGCCGACCCACTAAGTCATCGATAGTAACGATCTGATCCGGATCCGATCTGATCCTATTCCGTGAGATTCATGTTTGATTTTAAATCCCTAACTAATGCAAATGGTTTCCTTAATGATTTAGGTGTAAATTTATCAAATTTTACAAAATGTTTGTTTGCGTGAATCCTTTAAGAGAGTAGAAATATGCCTCAGATCTAACAAGAGCTACTAAGTCTAGAACCACCAACCGAAAATAAGAAGACCAACGAAAAAACGTTCAAAGCTAACAAAGACCGATCGAACACAACTCAAACAGAAGCAACATCGATTCAAACACAAAGCAATCGCATTCAATATTTGCTTATACAAATACTCAACTTTATATACATATACTTCATACACGGGCCGCTCAGGACGCGGTGAAAGAACACGAAAAGCCAACAAGCAAAAGCTAAGTCCACAAGCAAAGAATCAAACCATCAAAAACAAACGTAGAACAAAAGCAATAAAAGGCAAGAATCAACCTCAAGGAAACCAAGCTCCACGCCAATGTACAACATACTTCGTGTGTACATTAACATCACCTAATCTTGATGTAACGACAAGAACAAGTTGAACTCAAAACATTTAAATATTAAATCACGATTAAAATCTGCTAAAAATCATAACTTTGTTTCGGTAAGTACTAACCACACCACAACAACAACGTCGACTTTACGTCATCATCTAGAAACATTCTCAACAACCAAGTACTAGCAACAACAATACCAACATTCACACTGGACGCTTATCAAGGTACAAATGTAAAATTGTAAGTTTTGTTTCCCAAGTACCAACCACACATCACAACAACGCCAACTTCATGTCATCCAGAAACATTCCCCAAGAACTATACTAGCAATATAATCCATACCAACATGTTCACATTCCCACTCAATATAGGAGAGAGCTTCATCAAGTTCGTTTGAACGAACAGAATCAAGGTATTATAATTTCATCATAGTTCAATCATAATTGACATTAACACTGTACTTTTATATAATGCATATCTTGCAATTTAATCACATGCTACCTTAATCAAACCCATAATCCGCTAACTCAACACGATACAAATTGGACACCATGTCCGTAATCGAAAAAGGTCTCTTTGAGAAGTTACGAAAATAAAAGTGGAAAGGGCATCAGGCTGAATGCCTAACTAACCGACAAAGAGCGTAAGTTCATATGCTTAGATCAAACTACCAGAAGATCCATTGATCCCAAATTTTGTCATATATAATGCAATCAGGAACTCAAATACAAGCAACATCGCTCAAGCAAACAGCAGAAAAGTTGCATGAAAAACTTCAGCCGTGAATGGTAATCCTATCATCACGACATGTCCCCAATAATGTCACTTTTACTAACATCATAATTGCTTCTTTTTATTTAATTCGTGTGTACTATATCTCTCAATGATTCGACTAGCAAACAAACAAAGATGGCAACTGCATAAAAATGATTTTGAAATCAAGCAAATGAACGCTTCTACAAGGAACTAGGCTATTGACTTAGGGCATGGACCCCACCGGGAATCTCTCCATTGTCAACATTTCTTCACGAGCATTATCGACGCATACCCTATAACGGTGAATGACAACAGCTTAGTAGGTGAGTGCAACGATCGATGACGAATGGAATGACCGAACGGATGGAATCGACTGACCGAACACGACCGGAATCGACGATCTGAAGACCATCTTCTCCCATGTGATATTTGTCGCCCGGGAAATCAAATGCAAACGCTTATTTTCATATTCACCTGGCCCTTCCATCTTTGGCGCTATCCAAAGATATACGACGCTCACTTCCGTGCCAAGATGGTACCATTGTTTGCGCATCATTTAAATATGTCTTCTCACGGGGCAATTTCAGATAATTCTGCTTTTCTAAGTTAGAGTCATTCAATGTCATAAACATCATATCAGCCTAAGTGTTTGTTTGGCCTATGGGAAAAGAGTAGAAGTGGCTTGATCTCATGTAATATTCTTTCTTCAGAAATTTAACTGGAAATTCACCAAACCAGAGATAAGAAACCATTATTACGCTTAGTGAAAGACTAGCTTTTGATGAACAAACCCTTCTTTGTACATCATAATGAGGCATTCATTCATCTTTAACTTAGGTGTCCGCTCATGTCCCACAACATCAACCACAGGAAAAGAGATAAATATTGATATGCTATAGAAGTTAGACATTGAAGTGCACTACAAACAAGTTAAGAGCATACAATCACCAATCGGCAGACCCTCCTCTAAGAAATATAAGTTTGAATTGTACCCAGATATATTTCTTTACCTCAAGATTAGCACACACATGATTCACCTTGACCAGAGTAATGTACAATTCTCTCCAACATCAAGTGAGAAACATTGCATGCCAGAAACGCTTGTTTTATTTGTCACCAGCCTCCAAACCAATGCTGTGATAAAACTGCCACGCAGTTAAAAACGGACCTCTCTTCGGATGTGGACCTCACTTCATTCTCGGTAATGATATGTAGCTAGCAAACCAATGTAGTGCAGCAGTTGTAGAAGCGCTGAGCTTAATCATTGTTGCAGCAAGTGATGCTTTTATAAATACATGACACATAAATAAGTGATCTAATGTCTTATACATTGGGCCCAAATAACCTTCTCCTTTTTCTCCACATTCTCATCTTGGTCTGGCCTCTATTGTAGATGAGTATGTAGGTGCGTATCGTCTCTTTGCAGTCCCAACATCTATATGATACATGTATTGCTCAATCCAGTCGCTTCAAAGCAGTTCAATGATGAGAGTCCGTGACAATGTCATGCTTGTCATTTGTGGGTCTTGGCACTTCTCCATATGTTATCCCGCCCACTAAAAGTAGAGACCTTGAAATAGGTGAACGAAAGACACAATGCCATGTGCTACTTTAATGGTCTCATTTTCTCTCAACGTTGTCCTCATATCTTCCATCTCAATATTGTTTAAAGCCATTAATAGATCTAAGTTTATCATTTGTAAAGGTTTTCTTAAGATTCTTCTACTCAACAAGGTCAAGTGGAATACACCTGCACGCTCTTCTTATATTTTCTATCTTGTCAACATCCTTTTGCATATGAGCATATGCATAAATGTTCGACATAAGCACATACGAGCACACTAGATCTAAATAGGTAGCTTCGTCAAAGCAAAAGCCTACCTAACTCCATCTATAGAACGCTCTCACACCAAGTAGTGAAATCCAAACTGTGAGATACTTGGTGTTTCGACCAATAATCAGTGGTCAATCTTCGGCTTCCTTCACCATCCGTATGTTCCCTAGAAGATCTATCAAGCGTTATAGTGTTCGGTTGGAAAAGGTGATGGTGTTCAATCATATGCTTCCTAATTGCCGCCAGCTGTATCTATTGGAGTTCGTCCACCACATGCAACAAGGATCAAATTTAAAGGTGACATTATCTGTCTCAACTTTCTGCACCTTTAGAGCAATTTATTGCGTAAAAGCCTCTCCATATTGGGCATATCCAAAGAATCATTGAATTTCCAGATCACCACATTTCTTTCTCTAATTTGTCAAAAACTGTTTATGATTCTTTAGAACACCACATTTAGCGTAGCCACATATCAACAAGGCTACTGCCCAAAATGGTATCTTGAATTAAGTTCAAGTTCTTCTGAAAATTCATACGTAATAGAAATAGAGATTTAACAAATGTACGTCCATAGTAGTATTACATGTTTCAAAATGCCACTAAGTGTCTGTAGAAAGGAGTTAAATGATGGAAAGTTTTCTGTCAAGGACAGAGGACAGCCAAAATGCAAAAGACACCACAAGTGGTAAGTTCCCCATCGACATTGTAAAGAGATGTCAGATCTGTAATGTAACCCCCGCATGCATATACTATAGGTTTCAACAATCTATAACATCCCTGCTCCAACCAAAGGTTCTAAATTAAATGTGCAATGAAGAAGACTCACCATGCCTCTTGGTTCCATATCAATACAAGAATAGACTTGCATTACACACACATTATCTCCTTTGCATTTGACTTCATTTATTTTCTACAAATTCACTCTTACGTGTGATAACATACTAATATACTTAAATTTCCAAAACAAGTGTCAACATCTCCTCTCGGAATGACCTCAGTTTCAAAAGAAGGAGCACAATTAGGTATGAAATGCTCAATGGCTCCAGCTTGTTGCAATAACGTCAGAAAGTTAGCAACGACATCATATTTTCAAAATATCTCAACTTCTTTTTTCAAATCATTAATGAAAGCAGTAAGTCCTCATTCATTAATATGTCTATAATTTCACCTTAATAGGAATATCTTATCCACAACGGTAACAGCCTCAGACACCCGAACATTTTGTCTCCCTTCCCCCCTCTCCCTTTCTCGCGTATCCATTGCGGAACGATAACCTTATTTAATTTAACGCAATCCACCACAAGTATCGACTCAATAAACATAAGTGACATACATCACTTTGTGGCGGAGCAAAACTTCATCAACGCCCCAATATCAATCGTATTGCCTTCAACTTACCGACTGCGGTCGTTTATCTCAACTGATGAACAACGGTATCAGAGGTATTTCATAACCACGTGGTCTTTCATTTCTGGCGATTCTTGCCATCACGATGGCTCATTCTTTTAAGGCTGCATACTTCAATGAGGGTCACCAACATTCATCGCTTTCACTGGAAGTTTATGGTACCACGCGCTGCGTCAGGTAAAAAGTATAGTAACAACAAAAGTCCAAGCTACCGCCAATCTTGCCTTTACGAACACTTCAGTCCGTAAAAGGTACAATTTAATCTCCACTTCTAATCACAAACATCCATAAACTAACCATTCTTTCATAGATATATAACTTTACTACCAAAGCTGCGACGCCACAGAAGAAGTTTGGGGCTTCACCGCCGTTCCACTTGGCCTAACAAATACTTGGCCACAATGCCAACGACTTAGCAAATCAACAGTAACATTTAAATCACAATAAATAAAATAACAAACAATGCACTAACATTAAATTCAATCACCTGCGTATATTGGACCAAAAATAATGGTAGGCAATCTTAAAAAGCCAACAGCAGCTTAAAATATTTTCGCCTTAGTTCAATTGCATCACATACAACAACGAAACGACATAGATATCTCATCCAAGAGATTGTTACATTGATTGGAGAGCAGAATCTGTATTTCATTCATCAAATACAACACCTAAAATTAAGTTAACTTGCACTACCTAGCCGCATAATGGGCTATGGATCCACCGACATGTCCATGAAAGGAACAAAAAATGTTGATTGAAATTATAACAAGATAGTGTAATAATTTACTCTCCAATATCATTGTAGTAATACTAGAGGTCATTATTCTACTCATCCAGAATGATTATGTGAAAGCTCCGCTAAATGCTCTTTCCTCAACATATAAGACTCCAAAAAAATGCTGGTAATCTCAGCTCGTGACGCCCATTGCTGCATATCACAAGTGCTTGATTAGATCACATATACATCATTGTAACAACACCGGCTATTACCAGCCCTTCCTGTCCTTCCAGCCCTATGCAAGAAGACAACTTGCGACAAGATGCAAATTCCACCGACAATATTATGCCCAACATGGAATATCAAGGCCCAACAAAGGCAAACAAGCACGCCACCTACATGTTGAAAGGTCATTCCAATATCGATACGCTTTCTCGATATCTATATGATAATGCAGCTGAATTATACTCTTTAATATCGCTTTAAACCAGACATGTCAATGACTGCACAGCACCACTTATCTCTTGTCAGACACACACGTCAATCCAGACAAGTTGCAATGCAACCATCCACCAATGCCAGATTCCAGAACATACACATGGATTCGCTTACCTTCCTCCGTAGCTAGTTGCACATTAACTCAAAACACCAACAAAGTTCGTCCGGGTTTCGCATCATGCACAAAAACATGCAGATTCTAAACAATATGTTGCCTCCCTCTCAAAGTCAATCTCAAATGCTCTCACAAAGTAAACACACCATGTTAGTGTTGTTTGAAGGAACACTCTAATATAATGCTATGAGAGAGACCATAGATCACCAAAGTTTGGACAATTAATTGAACACTTCCCTGCCATCTTCATAGAAAGTTTATACAGAGCGCCTTTACCACTGTGCTAGTGATTTGACGCCATATTATTCCCTTTCATATAGCAAAATTTTTGTGTTGATATTCCTCTCTCTATTAATGAATCCAAAGAAAATATATATTGTAAAACAAATCTACTCTAATACTTACTTTCAGGTTCGGGAGGTCGATTGGTAGAGAGAGGTATATCGGTTCGCTTTTGCTTTAGAATCCCCGATTTCGTGGTCGTGAAGACGGAGTACCCAAATACCAAGAGTGAAACATAAGTACATTAGTTACCTTCCCATATCAACCATGCAGCCATTCCTTTGTGGAGACCTTCCTTTGTGCAGCCATTCCTTTAAGTAGACGACGTAGCATCTGCTCGGGCTTCTGGTTCTCAAGGTAATCGCATTGAAGCATTTATAGATTATATCCGCCTTTGTGCGGACTCTCCTACCATTTAATATGAAGGTTCAAGTCAGAGATCACAAAAGTTTTGACAATTAATTGAACACTACAGCACACCATAGAAAAGTTTATAATAGAGCAGCTAACATTTTCACTTGCACCTTATCCAATGTAAATTATTCACCTAGCCACATCTTATCCTTTCCTTTATCTCCCATCCACCAACCTTTACCAAAACAACCATGTAGAGCGAGCTCTAAGCATATGTAGAAATGTAAAGAAATACAAACAAATGCATAAATCCCTCCGAATCTTGATTTGTTCAAAGCCGAGCATTGGGGAAATGCAGAGCGGGGATGTGATACATACTTTTAATACATGCAATTTACAATAATTCATTGCCAACTTAGGATGACAATATGTTGACAAACCATGAGTCAACATCAAATTAGACAATTATGCCATTATCTTTAATGTTTAAACGCTGTACTAACAAATAGCAACACTTCTGAATTCATATCATGTAAAACAACAGCGTAATTCAAACAAATATCATAAATTCATAACTCATAATGTTCAACATAATAAAAGTGTACAAACAACATGCGTACTCCAACAATTTAATAATCGCATGCATCCAATGTGTGGATCTCTAATCGATTGCACATGTTTCTTCGCAATCACTTCTTCCCTCCGCAAGTTCTATACCTAATATCATCTAGCTTTCTCTCATAGTGTGTATGGTTGAGGAACAAGCCTCATCAAATTCAACTGATATTTCGAGTTGATAACGCTATTGGGGATTATTCACATCTGTCCGTCAACCCGGAGTGTTCTTTAGCAACATTTCTCCGCACTTAGTGGCATGGGTGCAAAGAAAGATCCTCGAATAGACGAATTTACAATATTTCTACTAGCTAGAAGTATTTCTAATAATGATTCAAACGTATTTATGTTCTTAACTTTTTACCTCACATCGTATAACTCTTATACTTGGCCCTCAGCATATTTCAAGAATGAACAAAAACTTTTAATCGTGTATTGACAAATTAAAGTTATTTGAGAGGCACAAGGAGTACACACCCTATGACCTGTATCACAAGGAAGTCTTTTGTTGAAGACATGCTTGGACGACCCGATGGTTACCAATGCTAACATTAAACTTTTAAAATATCACAAGTTTACAAACCCAATTTACCAACTACAAAAAGATCGGACAATTCGCTAACTAACCTGGCTATCACCGACTTCACATACGCCGCTTCACTTCGATATGCGCTAGTCTGCTACAACAACAAGCCCGATAAAACACTTCCCAAACAAGCATGTGAAACGCCATTCCCACCTGAAAAACAAGTTAGCCTCATTCCGGTAAAACAAGACGCCAATCTGGCCGGGTTCACGACTCATTTGTTTCCAACCATAACCATTGATAAATTAATAAAGGATGTTAAAGACCAACCAAGTAGTGACTTACCCGATCATTTGATGGATAATGAGCATATGTTGATGGTCCACGCCATGTTGTCGCCCGCGAGCAAGGAAGCCCCACGGTTATGTCTTGATTTGTTTTACCAAAACCGTCCACCTGGGGTACTCATGCCGCTTCACTATGTGATCCAACAAACAGACAAGCATCTCCATAATGAGGGCATCTCCGACCGAGAATACTCTGACACACTTGCGATCTATCGCCACACCTTCAATAGCCGAGGCAACCAAATAAGAAAGTTTGTCGCTGTGGAGATTCAACTCAATGCGCCTATTGTAATTGGTTACCCTTCCATAATGTCAATGTTATAATTTGGTCATCCTTGTCGGGACGTGTCTATTGACATGTTTTTGAAAAAAGGTAAAAAATTCCTATGTAACACTATAGATGTAGCTTTAGTTAGCAATAGTAATGTCCTAGATTGTGATGCCTTCCAATTCACATGACACCTTTTGTATCTCTATTCATTATCGATAGAGAATTTATTGATTATCAAGAATTCAACTTGGCTGAGTAACAAAAGTGGACGTATTTATTTTGAACAATTTGATGCCCAACAAACAAAGGAATATTATTTTTTTGTGAACAACGTGATGTCTTATCCAATTGCAATGGTGTCGTTCCTTCAAGTATTCTCATAATGTAGAATTATAAGTCATGCCCTGCTTCTAAATTCATATCCACCCATTTATAAATATGGTGAGATTAGAATTTGTAATCTACATAAGACGTTATGCCATCCTTCTAGAATTTCTCACTCATGTTACACAAATCCTCATTCTAGGTATATTTAAGGGTTGATTGATTTCTTTCTCTATAAATTATGTCTTAGTAAGAGGAATCACAACTGCTCCATACATTCCTTTATGGTGGTTATTATTCCTCTTATAGATTATTATAATATGGAATCTGAATTCATTATTATTTACCTTTTAACTTTATATTTGACGTAGCCCAAAGAAAATGTAGTGTGCAAAGCATCTCTAATCGCTGATTTTGTTGTGTGAAAACCATTCAAGTCGCTAAATACTAGTTATTATTTTTGTCCTAGTTAACACATGCCAGAACGACGGAATGCGTCAAAGCCTTCATCGATTTCTCAAATCACATTTTTATGCTACCGAGAGCTTTTTATTCAAAGATCCACTGTGCCTTCTTGCAATCCGCATATTTTTGCGTGAGATTCATTTTGATGGAACCCGTGATAAAGGAATTCTAGCGGATGCCGGAGAAATGCTACTAAAGATAGGTGTAAACCTGCTGACATAAAACTCTCTATGTGCACCGCGTGCGAGCAACAGAAACTTTGAAACTAACATGGCACTCAATTCTTTTCTCCACCGCAGAAATAGAATTTCATGGTTATGTGTCCATGGTATGAAGCTAACGATATGAAAATCCTTTTACGGCTCTACGCATACCGTTCTCATTATCTCTGTGTTCTGCTCAATCACACCATTTTTTACAATATCAAGTTTGTGCTAACATCGCATCTGGCATTGGAAAACTACAAGGCACGCGAAGCAAGTCTTTTGAGGACAAGGATGAGATATAGCATAAGATTAAGTTGGATCCTTCGAAAGAGGTTTTCAAGCAAATTATTTAATAAAGATTATTCTTTTCACCAATTTCATTGCTTCAAGGCAGCCTACCAAAATGTCCCCGCAATGTATATTGCAAAAGGTCCCAATAAGTCTGGGTAAAATTCTACTGTGAATCCCATTGTAAACAATAATAATACAATTAAATGTATAAAGTTCAATGAATTCTAAGCCGAGCCGACTTAACGGCTTCCGTTTGATGGTGCGGTGAAATATATTGCAAGAGCCTTGAACATGACCGCGATGTTTATCATAGCGCCGCCTCCCCGCTCAGAGGTTGTCATGCATGAGATTATATTTCTTTTGGTCTTCTTGCGCATTACCATCAAGTGGATCCTCTACAAATAACCTTTAAATAATAAGTTTCTATTTTATCCAAAGATATTGATAAATGAATGATGTAATTCACCGCTGACTGTAACACATTGTGCTTAAATTTAAAAATCAAATGTCCTTTCAATTAAAACAATTACATTTAAAACATGTTCTGAAGACATGCAGATACCGGGAAGTTCAAATACAAATTATGGAGAAAAGAGGCTAGAGGGAGTAGCAACTCTCATTCTCCATCTTTATATAAAGAATGCATATAAATGCACGCCTCGTATTAAGGCCAAAATGTCATCCAAATGTAATACATACAAAAGTTTTCTTTCCCTTTTTTGCAAAGCTTTGAAAGCATGGTTCTTTATTTACAAATTTAGACATAACTTATAGATATGAATTGGCACCTCGAATTTATATAAATTATGTCTTTTATAACTTTAACATAATCCCGATAAAGCCCAGCAACGCTAGCACTTTTTCTATATAAGAACGAGTTTATTTCTAAAACCTCAAACCCTAGGCTAAAACCACCACAAAGCGGAATGGCGAATAGCGGAATTTATGAATGCTCAGTCGTAATTTGCCGACTATTCATATTCGAAGCAGCTGCGGCGGCGTCGGACGCATTTGCTGGCGCTAAGAAGGTTCACTTGCTTCCTGCTGTGGCAAAGAAGTTCAGTCACGGATTTGATGTTCTGGAATGCTTTTTAGCGTTTTATTTGTCTGCTGGGGTAGGCCTGGTGCTTTGGCTTCTCTTTGAAGGTTTTCCCCGAAGAAGCTGGTGGACTCCCACTTTCAGAGCTTGCAGCGCCACAATTTGCAACAACTAAAACAGAGGGAGAGACGGTCGAGAAACAAAGAGGAGAAAAGTTGTATTGTCGATGGTCGCTAAGCAGCTTGGGTCATTTGTGCTGATCCTTTTGGGCAACAAATCACAGTCTGTGTTTTGGTCAACAGTCGGCCGATAAAGAGGAAGAAGAAGTAGCATGTGATTCGAGGATTTGGGCCTGGAACCCTGCTCCTTTAAGAGCAATTTCCAAATTAACCTGTCAGTTTTCCAATAAATCGATCCAACTCAAGGCTATTCCCTTTAATACTAGTATGCCTGCAGTAAACCTTGAACTTCTTGTCCATAGTTTGTAATTGAGAAATATAAATTCATTTTTTCCATAGTTTGTTGTATTGACAAATATAACCCATTTTTCCTGGTGAAGGAAAGGACGTTGCTGCTAGGGCCAAGACTGGTTCGGGAAAACGTTAAAGCTATCTTCTGCCGGTGTTGCAAAAAGCCCTGTGGAGGGAAATTAGCTGAAGCATAAGCCAGTTCCAGCTGCCTTGGTGCTTGTTCCTACTGGGAACTTTGTCAGCAGGTGAAGTTGATTAGGTTGGTAAATGAAGCAAGTTTTGATGTTCTATACAGATGGCATTTTTGTATAGGTGTTTGATCAGATCTCGCCTCAGTATTAAAGTACTGTGGGTGATGGAAGGTTGCAGTATCCAACGTGAGCAGGCCAAGTTGCCCGTTGCTTTGGTGTATGTAAATGACCAAAATATTGTTATTTCATGATCAATATTTGATCAATTCATTGTTTTATGTAGAGGGCCGCTTAGCTGGCCACTCTGATATAATGGTTTCAACCCCAGGGTGTCTGGCTTTGTAAGCTGCTTAAGAAAATGATTCTTTCATCTGCCATAGACGGCTGCCTTTCTAGTTTAGTACTTGATGAGGTATGAGGCTTTCTCTATTGTCTACGTAAATTGACTTCTCAAGCTGATACTTGTGTCATAAAGAAGTCAGATTTTCGCCCTAGTTTTGCTAATGAAAAAGTGACTAGTTGATTTGTTTGTCATAATGGATATGAAGATGATTTGCAATGTCTAGCTGCTCATATTCCTCGTCGTTGCCAATGTCTTCTGTCTGCCAACAAGGTTCATACTTTTCTTCTGATCTTATCTCCAGATTGTGATGTGCGTATATGAAATCATATCATCGCCTATTCAAAATTGACATAAGCCGCGATCGCCTTGTAAGCCAGATGTTTTTATTTTAACAGGAGAGGCATTGTTAGGCAAGGATCTTTGAGAAATTGAAGAAACTTGTTCTACACAATCCAGTGACCTTAACTCTTACAGAAGGGATGGGAACAGAGGATGGAACTGGGGTGTACCTGGCACTATCCAGCAGTTTATAGTGTAAGGAACTTTTCTCTATAAAAAGGGAAGAGCCGGGGGTCATTATGGGTGGAATGATACTGAGCATGTATCGCTGGTACCTTTGGATCTGGAAGTTTCGTTTTTTCCTTATTGCTTATGGTATGCCGAACATGTGCAATTTGAGAATCCTCTAGATTATAGTAGAGAGGTCTTCTTCAAAAAACCATGACTGCAATGAAAACCGTTATTGATTACTGTTTTTAGAAGATCTTTTTGGCAAGAGAATCAGCCATAAGATTTGAGAGCATGAAGAATCAATAGGAACAAAATGGCCAGGCATCTCGCTCCAAGAATTTCTTTCTTAGTGTATTTAGTTCTAATGAAGGATGAGAATTTCTTATATAATTCTATTGGCATCTCATCATCCCTCAGTGCTCATTGATTCTAATCAAGCTATCATCTTGTACCTAATCTGAAATTTATGGTTTACATGGGATTTTGAGCTAGTCTATCTTTTGTTCCTTAAAATGAATGTCGGGTTAGAGATTAAAGTTGTTCAAATATCTAACAACAAATGTCTTGCAACAGGTTTCTTGTAGATTGGAGGATGCTTTCTTCACTGTTTTGCCATGTTGCATTTCGAAGCTAGTCCAGGAAGAAAGCCATTAATATATTGTAAAACCTTCAATTGATGCAAGTTTCAAAATCAAGCTGTTTCTAGAACAGGTAATGCATATTCATATAGTCTATGCTCAAGTTACATAATTGATATATTATGGTGTTTGGTGTTGTGACTAAAAATGCTGCTCTCGCCTTTAATTAACACTGATATGCGAGGCGTAGTTTAGCATGTCAGCAGTTTTAAATGCTGAGGCTCCCCACAAAATTGCTGCCTTCATATCCTCAAGGTCAGTCTATCGGGGTACTTTTATTCTTCGCTATGGAGAAAGAGATTTGAATACTTTAAACTACACCCTACATGTTTTCTGCACGACATCAATTTTCTATATATTTATGTGCTTGAAATTCAATCTGAGTCATTTATTGCCAGTGGCCCCATTGATGATAATGATATTTGGAATATTATGAGAGAAATGATAAACCGATCAAAGAGGGAAGTGAGGTGGACTCGAGAACAAAGCAGAAGAGACATAAGGCGAGAGTAGAGTAGATAGAGAATTGATTTGAGAATGTGTACTGCAACCAAGTGACCCTATAATATAGGGGTCTTTTTGAAGGGCTGCAATTTCTGGGATATTGTGCGAATATCGTATGAAATGTAAAACCAGTCTGATGGCTATGCAGCAGCGTTAATTGACCGAAGCGTGCTAGAGAACTGAATATTTGCTATCTATAGTATGTATCTATAGGTATTGGTGCTGGTTCTGGCTGTATTGTCATAAAGCGTACTGAGGCGTCTGAGAGGTGCCGGAATTTAGCACGAGAGCATGAAATGTTAAGATGGAAATTTTCAATCATCATCAGTATAATGCTTTCGCGCTGCCAACATCAGCCAGTAAAATCTACCGATATAGTGAAAGTAGGGATATGTTAGCTCCATTCTACGCTATGACAATGCTAATTTTCTTTATTGTCTAGAGATATTATGAAGTATTGAAATTAGCGATACTGTAGCATTATGAAGTTAGCGTCGATGAACTTCCCTAAGAATTGAGAGAATCAAATCTAATTGGGGTAATAGTCTGATCTTGAAAAGATTAGTTTTGTAATTGATAATGATAATATTATTATCATGAATGGCTGCTTGGCCCTGGGTGTTCGCGAGAATTACCAACAGTAGTACTTGTATAGGAATTGAAGGCATTGAGAGATGATCAAACAGTCTGAAAATTATGTTCGTTATTTCTCCAGTATGCATAGAGATGGAATCTCAATGAAATTAACTTGTAATGATTTATTTTGGAGCTAAAGGCATGATAGAGTTTAGGCCGAATAACTATTACGCGCATCTTCGATAACTATACCCTGAATATCTACTTGTGATCCTACGGTCGAAGTAATAATAGAAACCAGTGAGAGATATTTCATTTATGGTCTGAAATAGCTCGATAATATAGTGATGAATCGAGAGAATGATCATAAAGAACGTCGATTGTCGTTATTGCTGTTTGTTTGTGATTGGGGGTTTTAATTTAGATGCGGGATTTGGCTACATGTCATTGCGGTGGCTTGTTGTGGCAGTTGCATTTTCGTTTTGCTGGGGCTGTGGTTAATACTTTGAGTATGAGCCAGTACGCTGCTATACCGGTGTGGGGAGCTTCGAAAGTCACCGAGCATTGGCATGCTCCATATAATATAGAGACCCTACATTACGAACTCGAGGTACTCTTTTTTCCTTTTGTGTTTTCGTTTTGTCACAATGATTGCTGTCTGGGTGATTTTTGCGGTCGAGAAATCGGGGCTGGCCCAGACAGCGTGACGCTAGTCGCGATAAAATGAAGCCAATGCGTCCGAAATCCAACAAAAGAAATTCATCTAAGAGTCCCGCCATGAAATTGCGCGAGTGATTTGGTAAGCCGCATCCAATTCAAGCGTTATTAATATTGCCTGCCGCTTAATATTGTCCACTTCTTGAAGCTGTAAAGAGATTGATGTAAGCTGCTAGCTTGTCAATGCCCTCTCAAATCATTCGTCTGCGTTTCCCCTTATTGTAAGAAGCGTTGAGCCCTCAGTAAAACCTTTGAAATTTGTTATTGAATAGAATACCCATGCATCTATATGTTAGAATAATAACTACCTAAGAGTAAGGTGCTAGAGTAATGATGCTATTTGAATCTGAATCAACGATTCTGAGTTAGTCGATTATGTGAAATGAATGCTACAGGTCAGAAATTCCTTGGAATTAAGAAATTTTGTGGGGAGTTCGCTGTCGAGTTGGAATTGGCGGCGTCGCGGGTGAGGTGCGAACAAGCTGAAATTTGATAGCTGAAACGGAATGATAGCAGAGGCATTGTGTAAAGTCAATGAAATGCGGGAATATTTTTATGAATGGCCCGAAATAAGAGGCATTTTAGAATTTCTAAAGAAATTCGTTAGGCCCGTGGCCGGCCCTGCCGAGGCTGTTGCGGTGATAAATGGAAATGAGCCGGATGGGCGAGAGGCCCATTATGACAACAACAATGGCTTCTCAACCAAATGCCAGCTGACCCGATCCAAGGAAACCTTAGTTACATGCGTGTCGCGCCTGGTGCCCGTTTATCGTCCCTATTTACAAGGTTAAATCCCGGTCAGGCCCTGATTGTCCCCTATTACGGTTATCAACATTGATAAGAATGAAATGAGGCTAGCTTATTCTGAGGATGGATCAGGGCGTCTCGGTATTCTCTCGCTACTCGATCGGAGGGACTCGATACATTCACGTCGGCGGACGTTGGCCGGTCGTGGGATCGGGGGAGACTATAGCTGATTTAAGGAAAAGCGGAATCAAAGGCTTCTAGCTGTTCGGGGTTTGTTGAAGGTGTTTGGTTCAGGTCAGTGGTAGTTTAAACGCGTGATTTCGTTGTGTTGAATTTGTGGTGCGAACAGTGAACGTGGTTGAGATATTATTGTCTGGGACGCTTGAGATTGGTTGATTTTTTATGAAGAATATTGTAAAGCTTGAATTCCCATTGAAGCCAATTGGCGAGGCCGAATGTTGTTGCCAGTCAATGGAGTGAATCGTTAACTAGCGATGATGTCCTGTTGCGTTGAAGATAATGAAATAAAGAAATTACAATTTCGAGCCGATGGCGATGCTTATGATGACCGCAGATAGAAGTTAACTACGATGATAGAATGTTGAGAGGTGGCGACTTGATGCGAAGGGATTGGTGAAATTTCGTTAAACCGTCGGATTGGTCAGTTTGAAGAGGAAACTGCTGATTCGGAGTAAGATTATGAAGCGTTCTTCATCCGAATGGTAATCGGTAGATCGATGATCGTGTGTTCGCACAGGGGGTCTCGGAAGCTTTGGGGAATGTGGGGCAATGAATGTGGTGGAACATGGTACTTAATAACATGTCGTTTAACATTGGGCTGCTACAACTGATCTAGATGTTTCTTTATCAGATGGAGTTAGCACTATACGTTGATTAGGAGGATCATTCGATGCTTTCTTTTATCGGGGGCATCTTTTAAGATTAAAGAAGCGTTTCTTCCTCCCTGATATTGACGAGACTCTTAGTAAAGACTGCTTGAATATTCTGAGAATTCCCAATGATTCAGTAAAGAGATTGGTAACTTACGATTTATAGCACTTCTTTAATCTTCCGATTAACTTGTTTTGTACTTGTCATTCGGATTCTGGAGTTAGTGTTGATTGGAATGAACGAAATGGGTGGCTGCTTTAAATTTTCTTCTTGTAGCCAGTTTGGGTGGGAAACTTATTTCGTGAGGGGCCGGGGTTCGTTGAGATGGAGATGTTTGGGAATAGGAATAATGCCGATACGTTGAATAATGAATCGAGAATCTTATTGGTATTGTCTTCGTTTAGAGATGCCATAGGCGTTAAGACGGTGCGATGTGGGGGTTGGTGAATTGAAGTTCGTTTGAGTGAAATGGGTTCGTACCGAGGATTCAGTCGAGATTCGGAATACGCTTTGAATGATTCTCACGGCTATTGAATCTTTAGATTTTAATGAGTCTTGATTATTATCTTCTGGCGGTGGAGACTTTTCGAGATTGCGTAGTGATGGTGGGGTTGGAACTTTATGCGATGATTCGTGAAGAATGAATATGATCGCTTTCTATGGTTTATTAACTTTGATCTGCTTGATGCGCTCGAATTTTTTTTGCTTTTATCTGCTACGATCTTGATACCAATACTGGAATGTTGATGCGCGTATGGTTTTCCTTTATCCGGTGTGAAATAACGAGAGTCGATAGATATTTTATGTTAAGTATAAAGAAGTCAATGACATTATTAAAGATTCGTGTGGAATTCCTAAAGAGGTTCACCACGATTGATGTTATTACGAATAGAAATCATTAGCCCGAAAATAATGTCTGCCCGGAAATGATGTTCCTTCGTACCATTCATAAAGAATTACAGTATAGCGGTAATGATAAGGATGAATGATAAAATTGGAAAATGGGGTGCTGACAATGCGGTCAGGATAATTCTTCGACAACGCTAATATGTAGATTGACCCTAATTGATAACTAAGGCGATTAAAATTTTTTATAGCTAAAACATGGCCGACGTGGATACGGTTTTGTGAGATCTGCTGGCATGGTGTCGGTTTGTGGGCCTCTTGTTAATTAAATTTGTTAAATAGCGTAATTAACAATCGTTATATATTCGTGAATTGCGTTTTGGCTAAATCCATTATCTTTTGCCGAGAATAATTTGAAATCATGTGGCGGTAATTGTTAAAGTTAAGAATTTAATATCAATATAGAAATTATCGGCAGCCGGTATTTCTTCTCGATATTGCCGAGAGTTACGGTAGCACAAATTGAGATAGTCTCCGTTAGGACATCCTTGAAGTCGCGTGGAAGTTCGGGCCGAATTGATTAGCGAATCTTTGGCCAAAGGTCGATATAAGTTATGATAGAAAGGTCTTTTGATGTCATGCGGAAATTCATTATTGAAATCCGCTTAAATGTAGATGGAAGTGTATCCGCGTGGGTAGGAAGGCGTATTATACGCTTTCGCTCTGATCTCGCATCAAGGCTGGCATTAGCCTTATGTATAGTAGTACCCGCTATCCATATGATAAATAGTACTTCGGTGGCGTTGTTGCCCGACATTAGCCCGGTAATATTGTGAGAATCAATAAAGAGCTTTAATGACCAGTGGAGCTGTCGAGATTAAGTGCGTCACTATGGTCGCGCGTAATTATCATTTTTACTAGCGAGATGAAACGATCTATTGTTCGTTTTAGCAACGTTGGTCTCTTTTAAGTGGAAATTTTATATATAGTCATTAATTCGCGTTGAATTTAAAGCCCTTCTGATGATTATCAAAGGAATTACCGGCTTCGATCCGCGTCTTGATGTGATAGCGATGTCGAATGAAATTACTAGAATCGATAAAATAAATTGACGTTATTTGATGCTGAAAATACTAATGTATTGATAAAGTATGATAATACGTCGTATTGATGATATGATGGCATAGTGGTAAATACTCGAGGGCTTTAATGACGATAGAGGCTATGATTTATATATATTGTTTGTGGGGAATTGTATTTGGTTCGTGATATTGTTGGCAAATAGGCGATTTTATTCCTCGATAACGAATGTAGTAATAAATCGTCCACTAAACCTAATTCAGTCCCCTAAACGTAATTTTTACTTTAAAATTCGAGCACAATAATTATGCCGTAGTGAGGGCAGTGATTTTTGTTTTCTATTGCACCATGAGGGCACGTTCTCCCAAAATTGCGCTAGAACCATCCCGTACGCAAATGTTGAAGTTCCCAATTACGAAATATAATTCCTATATATATTTTTGAGATTTTGTGAGGGTTCGCTAGTATTGATAATCTCAATGGTCACCCCTACAAAAGCAGTGGAATGCGAAATAAAAATAAATGGGCCCTAAACATGGAGTGAATAAGGAGCTATGAACTAATGCTATAATGAGGGCGGCTTGAATAGTGGGGTGCTCTTTCAAATACCAAAGATGCTCTGTTCTAATTATTCATCAGTGTATAAATATACCATAATAATATAGATCCAACAACTAGAACTGCAAATCTCTTTTTCAGGACTTCGTATGCTAAAATGGCATGTATGTGTTGAGGGATTAGGTAAAGGCCTTTTGTTCCATGATATGCGATGCATGCTTTCGAAATGTCAGGCCAATGAAAGGTAATTCTAGCATTTGAGTAAAATCCATATGAGGCAATATTAAGGCACTTTAATATTGATAATGTTGAATCTACGTAGTATTTAGAAACTTTGAGGTATGTAGTTGCTCGTGCATTTGCTTTGAAATTTAGCGTGCTGCCTATTTTGTAGAGAGTTCAAATCCTAGAAGTATGTTGTGGAATTTGTTGTTGTTATTCCAGTATTTCTGGTCGACATGTGATTTGGCGGCCATGGTATGGCGTGAATGTAGTAATTTCCCGGCCCATCAGAAGCAGTAATATAAAGGAATATTGAAGTAGAAATATTCCTAGAAAAGTAAAAGAAAGGCAAAGTGAAATATTAGTACTTTATGAAACTGTTAAATCGAAATATTCCTAGAGGTGCGAGGTAGCGAGGTGAATGAAATGTGTGGCTCTTCCATGTAATTCTGAATATAGGTCGGGAGATACTTTAATTCCAGGAAATGTGAGCACTAGTATTTTGCTAGGGATTGAAATGAGTCTGTCATATTAATTAAAGAAATGAGAAGTATCATCCCGCCTCAATATCGTATTAAAAAGTTA
This sequence comes from Isoetes taiwanensis, assembly GCA_021234155.1. Taxonomy (NCBI): domain Eukaryota; kingdom Viridiplantae; phylum Streptophyta; class Lycopodiopsida; order Isoetales; family Isoetaceae; genus Isoetes; species Isoetes taiwanensis. Next base: position 7,003,091 of record JAJEKV010000037.1, read on the forward strand.
AAGCTGAGTGGATAAATTAAGGGAGGCAATAGATCAAATTATAGATATTCCCAATAGAAATGAAATTTGTGTGTAGTGGCTCCATTGTATTTTCTTTCCAATACATCAATGTAATTATCAATGATTCCCAATACCAATGGTATTCTTCTTATGTACGTAATCTTTGAAATATCTTGATCGAAATTATTGTTTAGTCTAGGTACTTACGGTCGTATGTGAGATCATTTTATCGGCCCTTGTGGTAAATTAGAGCTATTCAAGGCATTCTACAAGAATGGCATGAATTTTCAAAATGTAATGGCATTGGGAGTGTGTGTGACAGTGTGCCATTATTGTTATTTATTAAGGCTTGCCGAGAGGCTGATAGTAAAGCTATTAAGAGCGATGTAATAGTGCGATATAAGCGTGTTATGAAAGTGAAATAGAACTATAATCCTAGTGGAGTAATAAAATCAACTTGCGGCTATATATGACTAATTAAAACAATCAAGTAATATCTGCGATATGCATATCGTGTGTAGTATTGCGTAAAATCAATGATGTATGAAATGTCCAATATAATTATAGTGTAATCAAAGCCCGTCAATTGCTTATAAAAGCTAATGAAATAATGAAGTCTAGAGTGCGATGATTTAGGCCCTCTATCCAAATAAAATGAACAACAAGACTGGTGCTTGTAGTCGTGTCTATTATTATTCTGTCAGAGGTGAGACCGCCCGCCATCGTAAGGCATTTGTGATGTAAGTCATTATGTGTGATCGGAGCTCAATGTAAAGCTAGGTGTGAGATGGAGATCTATGGGATAGTTTGAGGCCGAAATCAGTAAAGGCGGGTTAGACACTAAAGCCCGCCGTAGTAGTCTGTATACCAGTGAATGAAGTGTTTCAGCCCGATTGTGGATGGTCAGAGGCATTTGAGAGTCTTAATCAGATGCTCGGTAAAGTGTTGTCTGCGATTTGGAATAAAATGGAATTCTAAGAATCCATATATGATAATGGCCAATATGATTGAGAATCTGCCCGCAAAATTGATTATCAAAGAGAGCAAAGTATCTAATGGATAGAGTATGGATGGCTGCTGCATTCTCAAGGGTTGCTTATGACTTGAAAGTATAATATGTTATTCTGATTCTTTTTCCCTACATCTATTCAGGAGCTTGGAATTGTTAAGAACGTAAAGGGATATTATGGAATCAAAATAAATAATTGTCGATGTTCGGAAGCGTATTTTGCTTCTTCCTAGCCTCAAGGCCAGTGTTTGACTTAGATCGTCAATCGCATTGCGCCAGAGCCTTCGCTTAATTTATCGTAAATTTCACTTAAAGGAAATAATGTTCAGGTATTGTTGCGTTTTCGATCAAGGAATAGAAGCGTACCAAATATGCAAGAAATGGGTTGTGCCGCTGTGACTGTGAGAGCGGCTACGAGAATAATGAGAAATATAAAATAAAAATATGAGCAATCTCTCATGCTTTCCAAAGCTATGATTTCTTGATATGCCCAATGCCAAATTATTGACATCAGTATGAGTCCTCTTGTAAAATGTGAATTGATCTAAAGTCAATCAGTGCTTCAATCTTCAATAGAGAAAGTAAAGCCTTGCATCGGTCAGGTGGCGTGTATTTTGCGTATTTGAAATATCGTTAATGTATCTTGTTGAAGAGCATTGCTTGCGTTGTTCGTAGACGTAGCCGGTAGCTGGCATATATAAACATGTACTATAAATAATGATGGAGCACATCTAGAAGGCGAGTATTCTATCCCCAGCCTCGAAAGAGTGGGTGCGTACTTGCTTCAATTATTCTTGTCTTGTGACCGAAGGCAATGTGAAATGACGTCAGATAAAAGTAACTACCCGAGAAACATTAATGCTAATAAAATCTGAGCCTCCGAGCTATGCCAAGCCCTTATGATAGGTGGGCTCTAGCGATATCTTATATGAAAATAATTCCCGGTATTCAATAAAGATTAGATCAGTAAAATTCAATAAACTCTTATAATACTATGTGTAATCCATGAATTGGTATTTCAATGGTGCGCCGCAGAAACATGACTTAAGTAAGAAGATATGTTGCCTCCAATTGAGCAAGGCAATCTTAGAACGGCGTATGTAGAGAATTATTCGGTGTGCTGCTTGCCCTTCGGTTGATTTTCCCGAATCGGATATTGGTATGTTAATTTCATGGCGATATAATGCTGTTAAAGTAAAGTATCTGCGTATGTATTCGATTGTGTAATGGCATTCATGCTTGATTATGAAGCATCTGACCGCGGCTATTTCCGATTGGCCTATAATGAAGCAATATCTCGACAGAGGCCACCGAGTGAGTGAAGCCAGATAAAACTGTCTCCATATCAAAATCAATGTTACGATGAAATGCGTATCGGAAGATTGATAACAAAGTCGATCTTGTTAGAGTGATAAAGCTATCAGCCGTGGCGATCGATCCTGAATTGTTTTTCTAAAGACCCTGGCCCTGCCGGAAAAGCGATGTCGATTGAAATGAAGCTTAATCAATCGAATGCTAAAATGTCTGCCGCTGGAAGTTGTGCGTGTTGGGGATGATGGTGGGTGTGAGACCTGCCCGCGTTGAATGGCTTTTGCTCGGCGCTGGTCCCATTTTATCGATATCTATGTGAAGGTCCTTGTTGTTAGAAAGGGACGGCAATGCGTGGCCGCG